>VDFB02281492.1:651303083-651433765 GCA_007258455.2 Sequoia sempervirens
ACGTTTCTGTCTATATCACCGAAATCTGCATTGGACACGGCTTTCCACCGTCCTGACTGCAATGAACGTGATAAGTTTTTGCATCGACTAAAGTTAAAAGCAGTCCCGAACATCTTATGAATGTGTGGTCTATTTCCTATTCTAAATGAATTTTTTCTTGTCCCTTCCATCTTTGAGCCTCTATAAGACAAGCTAATGTGATTGAATCAAAGTATGCTTTAAATAATCTTCCATCCACTAATGTTTTAATTTTTGGTGTTAGACAAGAGATGTACCATTTAATGATGCATTGTTTTTCTATTATAGGATCTAATTTTTGAGATACCTCTTTAAATATATAGTCATATTATTTGATAGATTCACCTTGTTCTTGCATCATATTCCTCATTTTTTTTATACTTTCTATAGGTATTTATAATGATTCAAAGTTTTAGAGAAACTCAATTTTAATCTTGATAATTATTTTTTATGGTGTGGACATGTCTTTTTATACCAATTCAATGTATCATTTCATAAAGTACTCACAAATTCAAATAGTTTGAATTCATCATTAATTTTTTCTTTTTTTTCTAGAGAAATTCCAAAATAAATGTTTGTTCTTTCAAATTTATTGTATCCTTGTAAAAAAATGGCAACTTGACTAATGAGTTCATCTTTGAATCAAGATTTTCTTCCTTTTTGTGATGCATATTTGTGGTCTTAGTTGGTGATTTTCACTTTTTCTTATGAGTTTTCTATTGTGATGGTTTAATTTTTCTTCCTTTATCTCTAGCTAATTGTATGTCAAAATGCTCTCCTCCTAATATTGCATCATAATTTTGTACATTTTTCTTGGGATTCTATTATTTTTGAGAACTTGGGTTTTTAATTATGTTTGATAGCGAGAACCATATTGACTTATATGGCATAGGGGATGACTCATATTCTAGAGGTTGTAGTTCTTGAAAGTGGTATTTTGTTTTAGGAGATGTTTGTTCATGAGTTAGAGACATGCTAGGTAATGATGGTATTCCATCTTCTATGTTTATCTCAATTGTGGTATTAGCTAAGTTGTTCCCATGATATTGTTTTCTTCTTGCACATGTTGATATGATCTTTAATCTCTTATTTTTCTTACACTTTTGCTAATCATTTTATCTATATATTTCACATCAAGCTTTAAAGGTTGTAAATTTTCTAGGTGGTACATGAATTTCTCAATATTTTCATCAATCTAGTAATCTAAATATCGGATATGTTTAATTCAATATATGGTGCTCAAGTTAATACCATAAGTTTTGGAGCCTACATGTTGTACTACAACATTCTTCCTAATCTTCCTAGAAATCCCATATTTTTTATGCTTCCTACTAAATCAGTGAGGATTTTTGTTTCTTTATTGAGATGTGAATTGTCTTTTTGGGAGTGGTATAATTATATCACGTTGTTATGAGTTGTAACACTTGTGTTCTCATTTATACCTCTTTTTTCTAGAAATTATTTATCATCCTACTCATTTGTATTCCCTCTAGCACACTCTAATTTTATTAGTAGTAGCCCTCTTAATGTGCTATAATTCCTTATTAGCAAAAATCCTCTTGGTGTGCTCTAATTCCACCTCACCAAATCTCTCCATTTTTTTTTGGTATCTTTCCTATCATTCTTGTTTTTGTTTTTTTGTTTGTCTTCCATATTCAATTCCCTTGTTAGTTGGGTCTCTTTTCTATTCTATTCTAATCTCTTGTTATCTTATTTTTCTATAGGTTTGCAAGAATTTGGAACTTCATTGATCTTTTTATACATCCCATGGTGTTCATGATTGTCCTACTTTGAGTGGTCATATCTCTTTAAGAATCTCTTTCAAGATCCCCCCTTTTCCATTTGTCATCCCCTAGGTGTCTAACCCCCTCTCATGAGGCTAAGACGTAAGGGAATTTGTCACAATTTATACAAAAATATATTTCTTATATTATCTTTAATAAATTTCTTTAACCCATAATTCCTACTTGGTGCTCTAATTTATTCTTTAGTGCTTTACCAAGCTCTTAGCAACAAACCAAAAGTTGGGAACAAAAATGGAATCACATACTAGAGTTTTGAACCTTGAAGTCTTGCATGTTGTCTTTATACCCTTGTAGCTAGACTAAGAAAATGATTAAAGGGTTTGTAATATGTAATACTACCATGTGGTACTTTAATAGAGTTGAGAATACATTATACATAATTTAGACATTCATTACAAGTATCAAACCATAAATTATTTTTATAACAAATATAATGTCCACTACTCTTCTTAGATTCCTTTCTTATTTACATTATACATATACTAGCTACATATTTACTTCTATCATGTTTTCCTATGCATATAAATACAATCGGGATGTTTCCTTTACCAAATGTCTTTTTCTACGCAAATTAATTGGCCTTATACTTCACATCCCTTTTGTGGCTAAGTGTGGTGGATTTTGGATGCTTTTTCCTTTTCCTCAATAGTAGTTATTGTTGTGGGTCTCATCACCATAGCCTATATATATATAATTGAATAGAGAATATGGTGATGGAATGGTTTTGTATGTTAGAATCATGACATGATGCTTTAAACATGCTATTTTGTGTGCAAAAAAGAAAATACCACAATAATGGGATTGGAGATTGTGTTACTTGTCAAAGTAAAGAGCTTAACTAGTGTCAAGAAGATAGAAATTGACCATATTACTAATCAATTAACCATCATGGGAGAGGTCTAGGGGAAACAATAAATATTGATAAAATACATTCAAATGAGGAAGGAAAAGTTAATTGACCATAGGCCCCTCCTATCACCATGTCAAAAGTATATCAAACTTAATATGGGTTCATGTGATGTTAAACTTAGCTAGTTTATTTAGAATGAAAGCTTGAGTCTAAATGTAATTGACCATTAACACTATCACAATATTACCATGATAAATTAAATAATGACACAAAAGATAGTTTCAAGAATATTATCATCTTTTTTCACATGCTTATACTATTGTAGATATATACATACAATATATTAGAATATAATGTTTAAATTTTATAGTAAAATCACCTTAATAACTTTGTGGTGTTTACAATTAAATAAATTATTCTTAATATAATTAATTTATAAAAAATATTACATATCTTGTTTGCAATTTTTTTGATCAATTTGTAAATTTCTTCCACAAATAAAATCTCTTTTACACTTTACACTAACTAAATAAAAATTTAAATTTAAATTAATGAAGTTCATACAATCAAGGGAAAAATTAGCAAAGAGCTTCGGGAAACACTCAAACCTTATCAATGAAGCTTCTGAAATCAAAAATACTACCTGGAGTGGAAAATATATTCAGAATGAAAATAAGTATATGGCTTGGTTAGGAGAAAACATTTGGAGAAAGAAAAGTCCAGGCAGCAAACTCTTTGTGATGTCATCGGACTCTGTGAACCCGACAATAGAAAGGTTGAGAGAAAGAGCTCTCTTAGCAAAGTGGTGTGGCAAAGGAGGCAACCAGTAGGAGATCAAAGATTGGTGGTTTTAGAAATATCCAGGTATGGTCAGTGTACACCCTTTGCAAAATGATTTCCTGTTAATAGAATGTATAGATCAAAACCTTAAACAAGACATTCTTTTTGGAAACCCAATCTTCTTCAAAGGGTATAGTTTTCACATGATAAACTAGACTCCATCTTTCAATCCTAATAGCTATAGAATTAAAAAATCCCCATTGTGGCTTAATCTAGTGGGGCTCGCAACTGAGTTTTGGTGCATAGAAGCCATTATCAAGATTGGGGATGCTTTAGGATCTTTCCTGGGGATTGAAGAAGACTTCCTCAATGGGAAAACATGGGATGTAGCTAACATTTATGTGGAAGTGGATTTGGAGTTGGGTTTTTGTGGAGAACTAGAAATTGTATCGGATGTAGGGAGATGGAAACAAAAAGTAACAAGACTAATAGACATAACTCTTGGGCCTTGTCTCTTAAGAGAATTGATGGGTTTTGGATGTTCAACATCGCAATTAATTGGCCCTTCTTCTCAAGAGCAGGAGAAGCATTTAGAATTTTCAGAAGATATCAATCAAGCTAGTGTTGGTGAATGAAAGGATTCTCCCTTGAAAGAGCATCAGGAGATAAAAGATAAATCTGAACCCCAAACTCATCCCTTTAACAAAAAGAAAGCTCCCTCTATGGGAAAAAAATAATAGACCTATGGAAAGAAGAGATGTTTCCTCTCTAGAAGGAGCTCAGTGGGCAAAGAAAAATTTAGAGCTCTATCTAGGGAAAGGAAACGGACCAAGGTCTCATGGTCAAAACAATTGGTTGACCCTTATGAGCACTCGTTGTCAGAAGAGCAAGCTCTTATAGATCTTTTAAACGATACAGAGGTCTTGAAGGAAGATATCTCAAAGGTTTTGGAAAATATCAATGGAGAGAATGCTAGTGATTTTACTACTAAAAGAAAAACCAAATAGTTGCAAAATCATAATTTCCAGCTGGACAAAGTCAGTTATGAAGAAACAGCAGCAGTAGAAAACCAGCAACTAGTGGAAACCCCTAAGGTCAGCCCCCAAAAAGATGGTTTTTCTGATCATGTGGCTGACGACATCAACTTCAGAACATGTATATTGAACTCAAAGGAAACATATCAAAATATGATGTTCTCTCCAGATCCTATGAACATCAATAAAAACATGCATTCCTTATTAAGTGACTATATGGATGAAGAAGCTTTGGATAGTCAAATATTGGATACTCCGTTAGCAGTACTTTTTTCAGAAGCGAAAGAGAAGAAAAAATTGGGTATCAAGCAGTATTCAATCCCCAATTCAAAACCAGATTTTGGTTTGGACTCAGCAAAGAGGGGAAGGAGATCATTAAAAGAACAAAGAAGTAGAGAGGGTGATACTGAGGGGAAAATTAAAATCATTGATCTTATGAAAGTAAGGAAGGGAAGCTCCCTTCCTGAAGAGTCATGAAAATATTTTCGTGGAATGTTAGGGGCCTCCATGTCCCTAACAAGAGGAGTTTGGTCAAAAGAAGGCTCCTATTGACCAACTCAGAAGATTTCATGCTTCAGGAAACCAAACTTAGTTTAGAGGAAATGACCACCTTTGGAGAATGTTTGAAAGGTCAATACAGTGGCTGTAAGGTGGTAGCAGTTCAATCAGAGGGTGCTTCAGCAGGTCTGGCTATTCTATGGAAACCTACTATCTTAAGCTTTGAGAAGATTACAAAAGGAAAGAATTGGATTGCAGGCATAATAAAGAGCTTACTAACAAACCTATCCTTTATCCTTTTGAATGTTTATGGTCCAGTTGCTGTTGCTGCCGAAAAAGACTTTTGGACAGAGTTAGACACAATATTATCCTCTTTTTCTCATCAAAACATAATAATTGGGGGAGATTTTAATGCGATTCACAACAAAAAGGATAAAAGAGGTGGGTTAAATAGGCCAAGAAGATCACGAATGGATTTCAATGCTTGGGTGGAAAGGAATGGTCTTATGGAACTAGAATCAGGGGATAACATATTCACTTGGAACAACATAAGACTCGGTTTCAGCAATATAGCAAAAAAATTAGATAGGTTTTTTTGGGTAGGGGATCTCTCTTCCTTTCCTTTCACCTTTGAATGTAAGGCTATGCCTTGTTCAGGATCAGATCACTTCCCAATAATGCTACAGATTCTAGGGGAAAACAAACCTATCAATCCCCCATTCAGGTTTGAGTATATGTGTTTCAAAGATCCCAATTTTTTGGTGCTTATAGATAAATGGTGGAAGGAGGGTGAATTTGTTGGTTCCAAGCATTACTGCTTCATCTCCAAATTGAAACTCATTAAGAGAAGACTGTTAGAATGGAATGCGTATCATTTTAAAGATATCTTTTAGTCCAAGATGACATTAGAAGATCAACTGAATGAGCTTAATGAAAAGGTGATCAAAGATGGGATGTCTCAAATTGAATTCTTAAGAGAAAAGGAACTCCTAGTAGAATATGAGGATATATTGGCCAAAGAAGAAATATTTTGGAAACAGAAATCAAGAGAGGCCTAGTTACAAGCTCGAGAAAAGAACTCAAATTTTTTTCATAATGTCACAAAACAAAGAAGATCTATCAATAGAATCACCAGGCTTGAATTGGAAGGAAACATTTCTATTGAAGACCCAGTTTCTATCAAGGAGAATATAGTTAAGTACTATGGTAATCTGCTCAATAATTTGGAGGGTTCAAATCAAATAGAACACTCTAAATTGTTGTCTTTTATCCCAAAGCTTATCTCCGAAGACCAAAATAGAGCTTTGAATGAGAGTCTTTCTGTGGAGGAAGTAAAACAAGCTCTTTTGCAGCTTCCCTCTCAAAAAACATCGGGCCCAGATGGCTTCCCTACAGGTTTCTTTCAAAAATGCTAGGATATTATAGGGATTGATCTTGTTGAAGCATTAGAGGTGTTAGGGTTAGAGATGGTAGATCTAACAATTAATTACAGATTTAATAAACAAAATAGAGAAACTAAAACATGCACAGACTAAATCATAACACAGAATTTAATGTGGTTCACCCAATCTGGGCTACATCCACCAAACCGCAGCCATCCAATACTTTTATTATCTAGTGAAAAACCTGTTACAATCTTGCAACTAATCACATTTTTCATCATATAGTAATACCCATCCGAACCCCTTTTTACCAAGCTTAGAAGCTTCCAGATTTTTGGGTTCTACAAAATCGGATTTTTCTTTTTCCATTGATTTTTCCAAGGATAGGGGCAAGGGTGTATAGTATACCATGGGCTATATAGTATAGCATGATCAGTTGCCACATACCAACAATCTCCCACTTGGAGACTGATCAGGCTCCATACCAACACAATCTCCCACTTGGAGACTGATCCTGGATGACACTGCTGTAATTACAGCTCCCACTGGAAATAAGTACCTTGGACCCTGTTGCTCTGTTATACTTGAATTCAACCTTGAAGACCAACCGAAGCTGAAGAGGAGCTCAGCTTCTCCCTTGGCACCGCCTTCGTAAACATATCTGTTGGATTTACATCTATATGTATCTTTTCCAACTTGACCTGTCCATCCTCCAACACTAATCGAATGAAATGATATCTCAACTGTATGTGTTTTGTTTTAGAATGCAAGGCAAAATTCTTTGCAAGATGTATAGCACTTTGACTCTCTGTAAAAAAGTAATTTCCAACTTGTTATTTTCCCAACTCCTCCATGAAAAGTTGCAGCCATATCATCTCCTTTGCCGCCTCTGTTGCAGCAACATACTTTTCCTCTGTGGTGGATAAAGCAACCACCTTCTGCAAGTGAGAAATCCAACTCACTACTGTCCCACCAACTGTAAATACATAACCTGTGGTACTCCACCTGGTATCTATATCCCCTGCTAAATCTGAGTCAACATAGCCTTTTAAATCAGTATTAGAGCCCCCTAAACATAAACAATTATTGGATGTACCTCTCAAATACCTGAGAATCCATTTTACCACATTCCAATGCTCAACTCCGAGATGACTCAAATACCTGCTAACAACTCCTACAACATGTGCAATATCCGATCTCATGCATACCATGGCATACATCAAACTGCCTACAGCTGAAGCATATGGTACCTTGGACATTTTTTCTTTCTCCTCTTGTGTCTTTGGACACATATCCTTAGTCAATTTGGCATGACTAGGAAAAGGTGTGCTGACAACTTTTGCATTCTCCATATGAAATCTCTGCAACACCTTTTCAACATAATTAGCCTGAGATAAAAATAATTTTCTGTTTTGCCTATCTCTACAAATTTTCATACCAAGGATTTGTTTTGCTACCCCTAAATCCTTCATAGGAAAAGACTTTGCTAACTGTTGTTTCAACTCTCTTATGTGATCCATGTTAGACCCAGCTACAAGCATGTCATCAACATATAAACACAAAATAATGTAGCTGTCATTATCCAACCTCTTAAAATAAACACAATAGTTAGAATTACACTTACTATATCCTTGCTCAACCATAAAACTATCAAATTTTAAGTACCATTGACGAGGTGCTTGCTTCAAGCCATATAAACTTTTTTTCAATCTGCACACTAGTTTCTCCATACCTTTGACCTCAAATCCTTATGGCCCGATCCATGTATATTTCCTCTTCAAATCACCATGGAAAAGTTGAATTTAACATCAAAACTATTCTAAATGCAAATCTTCAACCACAATACTTAAAACAATACAAATAGAAGTCATTTTAACAACGGAGAAAAAATCTCATCAAAATCAATACCCTTTTTCTGTGCAAATCCCTTTACAACTAATCTGGCTTTAAATCTTTTCTTACCTCCATCCTCCTCTTTCAGCCTGTAAATCCATTTGTTTGGTAAAGCCTTTTTACCTATAGGCAACTTGCATAAATCCCAAGTCTGATTTTCCAGCAAGGAGTCCATTTCTTCTTTCATTCCATGCTCCCACTGAACCTTGGTATCCACCTGCATAGCTTCATCATAATATTCTAGTTCACCGTATCGGTTAACGAGGAATGGGGTGCTGCAAAGGGAAGAGAATCTTCTTGGAGGTCTACTTAGCTTTTTGAAGATCTTCTAGCGGGGTTTGTGGTATTTGTTGTTGTTGTTGTTGCCCACGGCATAAGGAACCACTAGAACATCATTGTCCAAAATATCATCCAACACCACATAATCATTTTCTTTCTTCTCACGTTGTTGCAACTGATCTTTGTACAACACCTTCTCATTGAATACATCCTTATTTCTCATAATTTTTAGATTTTCAAAATCCCAAATCCTATAACAACCAAATTCATCAATGCCATATCCAACAAATACACATTTCTTTTGATTTTGCATCAAGCTTGGTTCTATTTTCAAAATCTAAATGTGCAAATGCTTCACAACTGAAGGTTTTGAAAAAGAATAACTTACCTACTTACCTTTCCATGTTTCCTCTGGAATACCACAACCCAAAGGATTAGAGGGACCTCTATTAATTAAATAAGCAATAGTGTTTACAGTCTCTTCCCACATTTTTAAAAGTGATGACATGCAATCTCATAGTCCGGCCTGCGGCTCCATTTATTGTCCCTATTCATGTAACAAACCACTCCATTTTCTGTGGAGTCCTTAGGAACTTTTATTTCCTGAGAGATACCATTAGAGGAACAATAATCTTCTAAACTCTTCTTGCAATGCTCACCACCACCATTATCAAATGCGAGACGTTTAACCCTTTTCCACGTCTCATTCTCCAACCAAGCTTCTCCATTTTTTTGGGTTTCAAATGCATCCAGTTTTCTGCCTAAGGAAATAAATCCACATACCTTCTAGTTGCATCATCAATGAATGTAAACATACAAAAAGAGCCAGAGGAGAGAATGCGAGGTCCCCAATACATCTGGCCAATACTGGCTTTCATTCTCATCTTTCTTTTGTTCCCATCCTTGAAACTTACTCTCTTTTTGTTTTCCACTTCACACCTGGCACTCCGCAATCCATATTAACCTGCATTTTTAGACCTGGTAAGAGCATTATTTGAATGGAAGTAATTTCAGCACCTTTTCACTCCTTAATGCCCAAAGTCTGTTATGCCAGGTGTTGAGTTGGGATCCACAACAATTTGTGCTATGATCTTCCTGCACAATTTGAATTGCAACAAGCGTTCACGGGAACATTGATCTTTTTTTGTAACAATTAAAGTAGAAGGAATAGTATGACCTGTACAAAGATATAAGGTGCCTACTTTCACACCTTTTGCTACTACTAAGGCACCCTTTGTGACCTTCCAATTTTTATCACTAAAAGTAACCACACAACCTTCATCATCTGGTTCCTGTTGAAATTAAATTTACGCTTAACTTTGGAACATGCCTTACCTCACGTAGTAGCCAATGATTCCCATTCTACAACTTAATCTTGATTCTTCCCTTTCCAACAATCTGACATGGTTCATTATCTCCTAAATAAACCAGCCCAAAATCCCCTTGGACATAATCAAGAAAATAACTTCTATGGGGAGTAGCATGAAATGAAGCCCCTAAATCTAACAACCAAGAATCATCAACATTATCAAGGGAAAGAATCAAAGCATCTTCATCAAATTTATTACTTACCACATTTGCCTCTTTACTTCCTTCCTTTCTATCTCCTTTATTTTTCTGAGACCAGCAATCTTTCTTTAGATGACCCAGCTTACTACAGTACCAGCAATCCCTCTTGTCTCTAGATTGAGACCTTTTGTCCTTTGATTTTCCTCGTGACTTCCCATGATTTCCATAATTGTTTCCTCTCTCCTTTTTTCTGCCCCTGCTTTCTGCATTCAAAACACTGCCTGATGTGGATGTTCCACCTGAGCTTTTCCTACGGATTTCTTCGCTCAAAATAACACCAACAACATCATCAAATTTCAATGTATTCGAACAAGAAACAAAATTGCTAACAACCATTACCAAGCTATTCCAACTTTCAGGCAAAGAACACATAATCAAAAGAGCCCTAACTTCTTCATCAAAGTTTACTTTTATAGAAGTTAATTGACTGGTGATTATATTAAACTCATTTAAATGATCAGTAACTAACCCACCTTCTACCATTTTCATATTAAATAAACGCTTCATAAGAAATACCTTATTTGAAGTGGAAGGATTTTCATATAATTTTTCCATGGTTTCCATCAACTCTTGAGTTGTCTTTTCTTTTATAATATTGAACGCCACTGTTTGTACTAGGCACAAATGAATATTGCCAAGAGCCTTTCTATCCAAGATCTCCTAGTCCTCATCTAACATTGCTACAAGTTTCTTGGTTTTCCCTTCCAATGGCTGCCATAAATCATTCTAATAGAGATAGTCCTCCATCTGCATCTTCCATAAATGATAGTTCTGCCCATTAAACTTCTCAACCTTTTTACCCTCGTATGCCATTGCTCCCACTCAACTGTGAGACTCCCACTCAACCGTGAGATCTTTCCTACAGACGATAATCAAAACACAACCCGCTCTGATACCACTTGTTAGGGTTAGAGATGGCAGATCTAACAATTAATTAGAGATTTAATAAACAAAACAGAGAAACTAAAACATGCATAGAATAAATCATAACACAGAATTTAACGTGGTTCACCCAATCTGGGCTACATCCACCAAACCGCAACCATCCAATACTTTTATTATCTAGTGAAAAACCTGTTACAATCTTGCGAATAATCACATTTTTCATCATACAGTAATACCCATCCAAACCCCTTTTTACCAAGCTTAGAAGCTTCCAGATTTTTGGGTTCTACAAAATCAGAATTTTCTTTTTCCATTGATTTTTCCCTTTTTCGGTGGTCACGCAAAAAAGTAGGAGGAAAAAGTAGGGGCAAGGGTGTACAGTATACCATGGGCTATACAGTATAGCATGATTAGTCGCCACATACCAACAAGAGGCATCCAGAAGATCAGGGAAAATCCTCAAAGAAGTCAATAACACATTCATTGCCCTAACTCCAAAGAAGGAGAAGGCTATCAAATTAGAGGATTTCAGACCAATTTCACTCTGCAATACCATTTATAATATCATGTCCAAAGTCATGGCTATTAGGCTCAAGCCTTTGCTAAATAACATTATTCGGAGGAGCAGACTGGTTTTGTTCAAGCAGATCGATTCTTGATGGCATAATCATTGCTCAAGAGGTGATTCATACCATACAAAATACCCAAGAATCAAGCATGTTGATTAAGTTAGATTTCTCAAAAGCTTATGACAATGTAGATTGGAGGTTCTTATGCAAAATGTTGTAGGCATTTGGGTTTAGTAGACAATGGATAAATTGGATCTTTGAATGCATTTCAACTCCAAGATTTTCAATACTGGTCAATGGCATCCCAACATGCTACTTCAGCTCATCCAAAGGTCTAAGACAAGGGGATCCTTTGTCTCCCTTCCTTTACATCATTATGGCAGAAGCCCTGGGCAGAGTTATTAAGGAAAATCATAACATGAGCTGTATTGAAGGCATTAAAGTAACTAGAGGCATCACTTCCTCTCATTAGCAATTTGCTGATGATACACTATTGATAGGAGCAGTAAAAAGGAAAGAAGCGTGTCACTTTCAAGAGATCCTTTCCATTTATGAGAAAGCATCAGGTCAGGTAATTAATGAAAACAAGTCATAATTTTTCTTTTTCTCTATGCCCCCTGCAAAAGAAATCCAAATTTTGAATGTATTGAAATTTAGGAAAGGTTCTCTTCCTTTCCTCTATCTTGGCATTCCCTTAGATAAAGGTCTGAGGAACTCTAAGCTATGGGATCCATTGAAATCTAAAATAGAGTTGAGTTTGAACTCTTGGAAAGGGAAATGGTTGTCTTGGGTGGGTAGATTGGTTATGCTCCAAGTAGTGATATCAGTATTACCTATTTATCTTCTATCTTACTTAGCCTTGACAACAGGTATGAATTCCTTCTTAGTTCAAAAAATGAGAAACTTCTTTTGGCAGAGCACAGGGGAAAAAAACAAAATTGCTCTTATAGCTTGGGATAGGATATGTAAGCCAAAATCTCTAGGAGGCATGGGCCTTAGAAGCCATGACAAGCAAAATGAAGACCTGTGAGCCAAACTTGTATGGAGGATGATAAAAGACCCACAATTGAGATGGGTTAAACTTATGCAAGCCAAGTATTTCAATGGATTAGTTTCAAGCGATATCATTAGAATCAACAATCCACTGAAAGGTTCAAGAATCTAGAATTTTATCCTCAAGTGTAAGGAATTAGTTGTTGATTACTTATCTTGGGACGTCCATGATGGTCAATCTTTCCTTTTCTAGGAAGATTCTTGGGGGGGTTATCCAAGTTTAGACAATATTATGTTATTAGAAAATACTAAGTCCTTTCTTAAACAAAGTTGGGGAGACAAAATCAGAGATTATGCTTTCTTCCCTCATGGTGACCCAACCCTAGGCTGGGAATGGAAAAGCTTGGATGGCCTTCCTATTCCTCACAATGAGGGTCTTCAGCTATTGGAAGCTATTAAGAACAAGAAACTAGCTTTTAGAAGAGGAAAAGATGTATTAATATGGGCAGCTTCCAATCATGGTCAGTATAATGCTAAAGAAGGTTATAAATTGTTAGCAAGTCAAGATGAGAATAGGGATATGGGGATATCTACTAAGCTTTTTTGGAGCTAAATTTTTTTACCAAAGGCAGGAGTATTTTGCTAGTTAGCGTCAAGAAAGAAAATCTTAACAGCTGAAAGGTTTAGGAAAATGGGCTTTGAAGGCCCTTCAAGATGCACATTATGCAAAGTGCAAGAGGAAAACACCAATCATCTTCTTTTAACCTGTCCTTTCTCAACGAAATGTTGGAGATGGCTTTGTGTGAAGCTGGGTTGGATTACAGCCCTCCCAAATGACATTATATCCTTATTTTAGGGTTGGCCAATTAGACCTCAAGATTGTCTTCTAAGTTGCCTTTGGGAAATCAGCCCTTCAGTCTTGGTATGGGAAATTTGGAAAGAAAGAAATAGAAGAACTTTTGATAATAAAGCTCGTTCTATAGAATCAGTGCTTAATTTGGTAGAAAGCTCCATAGTGGAGAACATAAATAGTAAGTTGGCCTTGAAACTTAACACTAAGGGGTTCTTTATAGAATGGGATGGTAGAATGAGATTCAACTGGTTAGGTCTCAAAATTCCCCCTTTCTTAGGAAATTATGATGTTTACTCTAAGAGAAAATAGGCAGTTTGGTTTCCGCCACAGGAAGGTTGGCTGAAATTAAATTTTGATGGGGCTTCCAAAGGAAATCCTGGCCCTTCGGGAGTAGGTTGCATAATCAGAGATCACAAGGGGTTCACCATTGGTAAGTTAGCAGTTCCTCTTCTAGAAGATACTAATAATATTGTAGAATTCAATGCATTATATCTCAGACTAATTGAATGTAAAAAGAGGAAAGTTATGAATCTTGAGATTGAAGGAGACTCAACCATAACGGTCAATGCAATTAGATCAGCATAGACTCCAAACTGAAGATTAAAAGCTCTTTTGGACAGAATAATGTCAATCTTAGCTTATTTTAAGTGCTACACCATCAACCATACCTATAGGGAGGCAAACAAGGAGGCTGATGAGTTATCTAAGTTAGCAGTGGAAGGCTACGAAGAAAATTGGTGGTTAGATAATGATGGAAATTGCAGTTATTCTTAAACCCTTTGAGTTGCTTGTCGCTCAAAGTCTACTAGGCAGCAGGAAGAAGTGTATGGTGGAGGGTTTATGTTTTTGGTTGTTCTTTTACAGGCTGTTTAATATCTTTATGCTATTTATAGTTTTAGGGCCTTATGGTAAGAATGCTTTGAAACTGTGTTTTAGTGCAACATTCGCAAGATACATATAAACTGCATATTATATGTTTCATGATGTATTATTCTTGATTTATCAATAATTTTGGCCTTGGCCTCTTATTTACCAAAAAAAATGAAGTTCATACAATAACAAATATATATGAAACTCTAAAATTAATTAATTATAAACTTTCTAGGAAAAATTTGGAATTCTAAACTTAGCTTTCCCAATATACTAACAATACTCAGGATGCACTGGTGTAAACAACCAAACTACTTGCAACTGAAGAAGCACGAGAGCTAATAATGCTTAAAGTTGGCCAAATTTTAGAAGCAACAATCACACTTCGGCCAATTTTGGCATAACCAAGAAATACATACAAAGACCAAAGTAGCCAAACAAGACTACTTCATCAAAGCGAGAGGTAATAGCAGAATAAAGACAAAACAAGACAAGATAATTGACTAGCTGAGATAATTCTAAGAGTAATAGCTAAACATAAAAGACAAAAAAAAATAAGAGAGTTGTCTAGCTGAAATACTCATAAGAGTTTTAGAAGAGAAAAACTTTTTGCAATAAACTCCACCAAGGAACAAATACCTTCTTTATTCTTCTACCAAATTGACCTTAGATGTGATCTACAGACATAATAGTAAAATTACTGATAACAAAGAAGCAATAAGATATTCTTGGCATAAAAGCCAACATCTCGATAAAAGTAAGAGCAACCATATAAAAGATTCATTAGCAAAGCCACATGCAACCACACAATTTGGAGAAGATCCTGCTAGACGATTGTTGATGATAAATATGTAACAGGGCACCCATAAAGACTCAGAAGAAGAGAAAATGTAGCAACAAACTCCATCAAAAGAAAGAATTCCTTCCCCCAGGTCATAGATGCAGACAATCTACAATTCATAGATGCAAGAGTCAATGATAATTTATCAAAAAAAGAAAAACACTAATTTCAATTAAATTAGCTAAATTTAAGAGTCAATGATAAAATTTAATATTAAATTATCTAAAAATTTCAATTGTGATAAACATTTTAAAGAACAAAAAAATTAAGAGTTTACGTCTCGTGTTTCTATGAGTTGTAGATACATATTTCTTCATAATGTCAAATTCTTCATCCATGGGAACAAAAACTTTAGGATTTTATCAACTTTATTGAAGTATTTCCTTTTCCAACTAATTCTTATTGTATACATCCAAAATTGGTCTAGAGAATATTAAATAAATATTGATTATTTAATTAATAAAAACCTTTATTTCTTCTATTGTATAAATATATTGCAAAGTTTATTTCTATAATTTGTATTTCTTAATTCCTCTTATCTAAACCGCTTTCTTCATGATTTAATTAAATGAACAAATTTAAATAATTTGTTTTATTTTATTAATCCCCTTTCATTAAATTTGAATTTTTAATTTGAATTTTGTCACATTTCTCTATACTCTTCTAACCTTCTTCCACATCATCTTCCAACTCACCATGTGTCACATGAAAATAATTATTCCTAATTTATAAAATGGCTCTTTACCCTCAACAAACTCAACAAACTTAGAGACACATGGCTTCTTCTTTCCATTTATTCCTTTCTACACTTGGCAAGATTGTTCTATTAAAGGGGACAACTTCCTTAATTCTCTCTAACTTCCTCATTTCTCACCGTCAATCTCTCCAGACTTAATCTCGATCATCCATTGTTGCCAACTCACCTGATGCCTTGGTGAAATCTATAATTATAGGCTCATTTAAAGTTTTTTCATAAGAGAGCATTTGCATACAATTACTCTACAAAATTCATCTTAGCATTTGAGAGCTTAGTTTTCATTTTGATTTAGCATTTAGAATAGTTTAGCAAGTAAATTAGAATCATGGTTGCATTCTTAGATATGTCTTAGTTTGCATATAGTATTTAGAATCATTCTCACAGTATCTCCATTAGTTTAATCTCATCATTGCATCATTTCATTAGCATTATGTATTGATCAATCCACCATTTAGCATATCATTTAGTTCATCATCCAACAAAGAAGCATCAAAATCATGTAGGTGTAGATATAGTTTCTGCATTCTAGTTTAATGGATACCTATTTCTTAGGTGTCATCCCTATAATTCAGTGCATAATTAAGATCTGAGAGCACTATTATCAAGATCCTTAAGAATAGAGGAAGATGGAATTGCTTTAAGGAATCATTTTATCAAATTGTGTTTGTTAATTTAGATTTCCTTAATATAATACATTGCATCTATTATGTGTTATTGATTACTTTAATTCACATATTTTCTTAGACACATAAATTGGCACCCACTGTGGGGCCTATCCCCTATTATTTTAACATTTTCTAGAAAGTATGCTTTACAGGTTCAGATGTGAATTTCTCTGGCGCAACCATTGATTATTCTGGCACATACGAAATACTCTTTGGTGCATTCACCAACTATTCTAGTGCAACAACGTGTTTCTCCAATGCATCCATTCCATTCTATGGTGCATAAGGGGATTCCTACAACGCTTTTACTGTTTTCTATAGCACATTTACGATTTTCTACAATGCATTCACTATTTTTCTGTAGTGCATTTACCTTTTGGTGCATCAACTTACTATAATAGTGCATTTAATTTTCTTTGCAAATTTCTTTCAGGTTTGAAAACTAACAAATGTTTTTTCTATTGTGCGGGCTTTACAAAACACTGTCAGAGACTCTGCTGAAACTCAAGAACATTGTCAAAGACACATTTATTGCAAACTACCAATAAATTTGATGCAGGGGTTGGAGTGATTTATTTCCTTTATGCTTAATTTAGGAATCTAGAATAATTAGAAAGGAAAGAAAACCATGTCTGCTATGTGTATTGAATGGTAGGCATATGCTCTCCCCTTAAATGGGTGACCAAAAGCCAAACCCATTCATTTTCATTTTTTTCTATTTGTTTTGAATGGTAGGCATATGCTCTTCCCTTCACTAGGTGACCAAAAAGCTAGACCCATTCTTGTTTATCTATGAGTGTGAGTGGAGTATACATCATGTGTTCTATCTTTATTCATGTGGAATAAAGAGTGATCAAACTATGGGTATACTTGCTTGCTTTTGTTTATCTTAGAGGGCCTTCCTTGTTGAAAAAATTAATCACCCAAGGGAATGACCCAACCGGTAACATGCTAAAGCTAAGTGAATTCCAACCAGTATATAAATGTGGGTACTGGAACAAAGGCTAGTATCACAAGGATAGTTCCAATGAGAAGGGCATAAATGGTCTCTCGCTGTATGGATTACCCCCCATGAACAGAATGCCTATACTATAACCCTTGTTGTAGATTGACCAAAAATCTTCATCTATTCTTTGGTGCAACAAAGGTCATTGCAAAGGCATCCACATTCTCACAGTTTTTAGTAGAGATGATCAACCTGCCATGGGAGTTTTATGGGGCTGGAAGTTTGGTTGACTTGAGAAGTGAGTTCATTATAAGGGGGATCCTATGTGTCCAAGCTTCTGAATTCATCCGTTAAGAATAAGTGCAATTGGGGTAAAACCCAGGTGGAATCCAAAAGAATACAATCTTTCACAACCATAGGAGTGTACATTGCTTGATTGTGTTTGTCAAAGTGTTTTCAAAACAAACTTCAAACAAAACCTTACACACTATAAAAGTACAAAACTATGATTCAAAACACATCATTTGAAATATACCATTCTCTAACTAAAAACTAAAAAAAAAGTAAAATGGCAACAAACTATTGCATTCCCCAATTCAGCACATACACTGCTTATTTTGGTGCATTCACTACTTTTTCCAATGCATATACCATCTGTTACAACACACTCACTACTTTTTTCAGTGCATACACTTGAAACTTTGACACATATGAGCTATTTTGCAGTGCATATACCTGATTCTGCGGTGCATCTGAATCTTTCTCTGGTGCATCCAAGCCATGTTATAACACATCTGCGTTTTAGCACATTCACTGACTATTACGACGCATCCACCAAAATTCATAACCAGAAAGTTGAATTTGACTCCTATCCGACATTTTGAAACCAGATTTAGAGAACTTTTCCAATACATAATCATTCCTTAGAAACAACAGTCTAAACATATTCTTCACCAAATGATTTCAGGAAAGATTAATTTATGGAAACCAAAGTCCATAGCTCTTAGTCCAAAATCTCATAAAAAATGTCTCTCAACACTTTACGAATTTAGAGACAAATTACTCTTCAATTTCTACAAAAAAGCTTCAAAGAACAACCCCAACTTGTATTCATTTTACTATTGTCAAAATCCAAGACTTTTCCAAAGATTTGAACATCTCATCTAGGAAGGAAATTTTTCTCCCATTTCCTAGTTGGAACCAAAATTTTAGAATCTTCTCAAGTTTAGAATTATTCGTTAGGTTCCTTAGAGTCTAAATTTGTTGAAATCAACCTCTACAAGTGAAATACTTTACCTAAACTTGATCAAACATCTAAAAGTTCCCAATCATCATCAAAACCTAAATTTGATCATCAATTTGAGTTTCCCCATTAGGATTTATCATCCTTCATTCATAAACAATATACTTTACATCAAATTTTATCACCTTGGTTACATCAATAAGATTCATTATTCTATCTGACTTAGGCATTCCTTAGCACTTCTAAACAACGATCAAAATTTAGCAAACCTTCATCACTTGCATGCCCATTTTAACAAGGTCCGAAAAGGAAAAACTTAAGGACAAGAAACTTGAACCTCAAAATACCATGGGTGAACCACAAGAAAATCCCTTTCACAAAATTACTTAAAATGAAACAAAAGAAATAACAAAGGAGGAAATAGAACAAGCAAACCAAGATCCCAAATTTCACAAATTCCTAGAGAGAATCTTTGAAAAGGATGGAGAAAAATATCTTCTAATGTTAGCAAACCAAGGAGTCAAATTACTAGATGATTTTTGATGCCAATAAATTGAAGGGAACCCCAAAGAAAAATGAAATTGAAACACCAAATACAGATGGAATGGCTACCCTAACAAATCAAATGGAAAACCTTGAACAAAAATCGCAGGACATACAAGGAGGGGCTACCAAAAGATACTTGTTGCAAGATATTTGTCCCTACCCCTTTGATAGAAAGTTAAACATGATACCATTTCCCCCAAATTGACACATACCAAAATATGACAAGTACAATGGAAAGTTTGATCCCATAGACCATGTGAGATAATTTTGAACCACGAGTCTTGAGTTTGCTCATGAGGACACATACTTAATGAGACTTTTTCCTCGTAGCTTGGGAGGCCATTATATGGAATGGTTTTCAAAATTGCAACTAGGAATAAAATCCTTTGAAGAACTTGTCAACAAATTCATCACACAATATTCATATAACATTGCACATGAGATAACCATGAAGGATCTTTGTAATACCAAACATAAACAATGAGAATATTTTCTCGTATTCTTACAAAGGTGGAGAAGGTTATTCACTCGATATGCTTGTCCCATACCCGAACAAGAAAACATGGATATTTTTATCGTTAATCTTAATAGTGAAATGAGTTATATACTGCAATTACAATGTCCCCTAGCTTTGAGAAGATGGTAGAAAATGGTATCAAAATCAAAGAGGCTCTAGTCAAAAGAGGGGTATTGAAAATTCACAATGAAGGATCAAACAATGCTAGCTCTTCCAAGCATCACAACAATGAAAAACCCAAATTTTGGACAAGGAACAAGAATGCCAATGATGGTGCCGCTGAATAACATAATGCTAAGTTGGTCTTTAATCTATCAGGAACCACAACCATGACCGATCAAAACATCAATCAAGGCACTAATACAAATGTCAACATGTCCAATAATCATAATAGCCATTATCAAAGTAACACCACATCCAAACCACCACCTTATCAAACATAATCAAACCATGTAAAATTTACACCTTTGGGCCAATCACATGAATCTGCATTGAGGGAACTTCTTGAAAATAACCTCATAACATTACCTGGCACTCGGGGCTTTGAACCAAAAGTAAAATTGTCATGGTGGAATGATGCCTATTACTATGAATTTCATTGGTGGAAAGGCCATCAAACAAATAGCTTCACGCACTTGAAACATAAGATACAAGATTTGATAGATAACAAGGTCATACTAGGGTATGTGCATGATCATGATGGGCCAAAAAGTGGCAATATGATGGGTATGTGGCTGACAACTTTTGTTTTACCCAAAATTGATGAAACGAAAAGGGTTTTTAAAGGAGATTCTTAGCTTTCCACCAATATAAATTATGCTTTACTTTGAATTTAATAAGTAATTATTATTCATTTTCTATTCAAATTATGAATAAAGTCCTGAGTTATAGACTGATTGAAAAACATCTATTTTTCAAACGATATCATATTTTTTGAGTCCAAAACATGCGTTGCATTCTATGCTTCACATACTATAGGATTAAAAAAGAAAAAATTAATTTCATGAAGTTTTGACCAAGTTAAGGTGGTTAGACATACGAGTATTTTATATTTTTTTAAATTTGTAATAAAAAATTCATATTTAATTATTTACTTGGAAAAAAATTACAAAAAATATGCATCACATCGGGACATGAGTCCTCTACTTATATGTAAAATATTATAAAAAAATATTATCATTTTCTTATGGTTAGGGTGGTCAGACAGACAACTACTTCTTATTTTTTACTTGAAATTTAAGTACTATTGCATTGAAATTTCAAATTTTCACCAAATAGATTTTTTTTTTTTAAACAAACCTAGTAGTTTAGAAACTACATTAAATTTGATAAAGATTCTATTCTTACATATTTTTTAAATAATATAGATAACTTATTCAATTTTTTACATCAAGTTGCCTGACTCTGATTTTTCTAATTTTTTTGCCACTTAAGGGCCTATTTTTTCCATGATGATTTTGCACATACCCACTAATAGAGGGATTCCAAACAAATTTTTTTCACTAAGCATTTAAAAATCCTTTACTGAATTATGAAAAAGGGGAGTCCTCTACAACAAACAACAAGGGAAAAAACATAAACTATGTCCATGATACTATCATAAATCATATCTCAGCAACAAAAGATCAAATGAATACCATTGAAACCAACAACAATCAAGACATTATTGCAACCAATAATCCAATCTATGACACTCCAATTGAACAAGAACCAAAGATCATTATCCTTGAAAATAAAATTAATGACATCAAACTAGGCATAGCTGCAATTGATACTCAAGTCAATGTCATTAAAATCAATGGGAAACAAGACAACATACCAATAAATTCAACCACGAGAGCACAAGCTAAATACATCTTAAAAGGAAGTTCATATAAAACACCCACTGCCTCATCCAATCAATAAAACATAGTGGACCAGTTACAAAATATCCCTACACAAATCTCAATATTGGAATTGCTCAAGATTTCACCCACCCATGAAAAGATTTTGGAGAAAGCCCTAGTGGACACAACCGTACCAACGAATCTGGAAGTTTGTAAATTCAAAGCCATGGTGGGATATTTGACCATGCCACATTGCTTATCCTTCTTAGAAAATGATGACGCATCTATTTCTCATCCCCACAATGTCACTCTTCATATTGAAGTCCTAATTCATAAACATCGTGTCAAACATGTCCTAATAGATGGAGGAGCCAACCTGAATATATGTACTTTAAAGCTTGTTTGTGCCTTGAGATTTTTTGAGAATGCAATTGATTCAAAGAAAAAGATTATAATAAAGGCATATGAAGATGAGGAAAGACCTTCACAAGTGATACCTTCAACATACCAACAATGTCTGAAATTCCCTTGTGGTGGCCAAGAAATCACCATCTCGGCCAATTCAAATAGTCCTTAGTATTGCAAAACCCTAAAATATGTCCAAGATATCTTTGTGCCTCATAAAAAAGAAGCTTCCACTTCCATCCCTTTCAATGATCAATCAAGTTCTTCATCCAAACCATTGGTCATTTTAGTCAAATCATGAAGGTCAATCCAGTTCCACATCTAAACAGTCTGAGAAGAAAGAAGAAGTTTCTCATTCCACATCCTCAAATCATGAAGCCCAATTGTATGCTCCGTCAAAAAAATTTGAGGAGAAATTCTAAGCCAAAGATAAAGGTGGAAGTGAATATTTCATTGAACGATCCCTATGTCTTTCACAGTTCTCTTCCCCAAAGTCATATGGGCAACTCTCAACATCAACACAACAGATATCACAACCAGTTACCAAATTTGATGGTTGGTTTATAAAATAAAGCACTAGTGTTGATGAAGCAGAGGACAAGGATATTCTAAACTGGCTCTATAAGGATGAAGAAGAATCTTAAGCAGCAACTACAACTGTACAAACAACATAATATGGAAAAGGCTTCACTATCTTGGAAAAGATGGGATATGAGGGAAAAGGCCTTGTAGGAAAAAGAAAGGGAGGAATTTTAGAACCAATTCAACCACTCTAAATCAATCCAAAAGACAAAATTGGGCTTGGTTACAAAGAGGAGACAAAAGAAAAGATGACTTAGAAGGTGGTTGAAAGAATCTTGCAGTTACAAGCTAGTGATGATCATGAAACTAATTCTAATGAATATGAGTGGGATTCACTATCAGAAGAGTCTTGTCATGACAAGGAAATTGATATGGTACACAAGTATGCACCCCTACTCGAAGAGGAACAAGGTTCAGGTTATAGACCGCTTGAATTAGGATCACAACACACTGATAATTCCAGTGTAGATGATTCAATTCAAAGTGAAACAGATAATTCAAAGGAAAGTTACCTTATAGACCTTGATTTTTCTATTGGAAAAATTGAAGACACCTCCATCAGGACTCTTACCATCTCTGACCTTAACCAATCTGGTAAATTCTTACCCCTAGTACATCCCGAACTCATAGACTAGGACCAAACTAAGTCATTTGATATACCTACATTTCAAATGATGATGCCATTTTCAATTTCCTCTATGCTACCAATCCCAAAAAAAATTCCACCATTGAAAATCATAACAAAGCTTCCAAAAGGGGGAGTATCAAATCTTCCAGCCGCAAAATGAATAATACAAGAAATAGATCTGATGGTGAAAACCATTCAATGGTAGTATCAAATCCAGAAAAAGTAAAAAAAAAGAGCACATCCAATGGCGAAAACCTCTTTGAGGCATCGAAGGATGGAAAGTTTGATACTCTCCCAGAGCACTTTCAGGAAAGATCAAAGGTATTGATTGAACCCACACAGTTTGTCAATATCGATAGTGAAGAGATAGTGAAAAACATACATCTAGTAGCATCTTTGACAGACCAAGAAAAACCAAGCTTCCTCAAAATTTTCACAAAAATGACTTTGCTTGGTCAGATGTCGACATGCTAGGGATTGATCCAAAACTCCTCATGCATCATCTCTCCTTACCACCAGGAGTAAAACCAGTCAAGTAGAAACTAAGGAAAATGCATCCACATATTGCCCTATTGGTAAAAATAGAGCTAAAGAAGTTGTTAGATGCAAGGATTCATCAGACCCATTGACTATGTCGAGTGGATCTCCAATATCGTACTAGTCTCAAAGCCTAATAACAACATTCATATTTGCATGAATTTCTGATATCTCAATAAGGCTTGTCCCAAAGATGATTTTCCTCTACCTAACATAGACATCATAGTGGAATTAACAAAAGGACATGGACTGTTGTCACTTATGGATGATTTTTTTGGTTTTAATCAAATCAAGATAGCTCCAGAAGATCAAGATAAGACAACCTTTACATGTCCGTGGGGAACATTATTTTGGAATATCATGGCATTCGGATTGAAGAATGTAGGAGCCACTTATCAACGTGCCATGAAAATAATTTTTCATGATATGATGCATACTTTCATGGAAGACTATGTGGATGATCTATTAGAAAAATCATATACTAGAGAAGGACACTTAGAGATCTTAGACAAGATCTTCACTAGACTATAGAAATTCAATGTGCGATTGAATCCAAATAAATGCACGTGTTTGGGGTGACTTCATCCAAACTCCTGGGATATATAATTTTAGAAAAAGGCATTGAGGTAGATCCAGAAAAAGTTAAACCTATCATGGAAATGCCACCACCCAAAAATATCAGTCAACTACAATCTCTACAAGGAAGGTTCCAATCAATCCAAAGATTTATTTCACAACTGGTAAACAAGACCCATCCTTTTACTCACCTGCTGCACAAAAATGTTTCTTTTTGATGGTATGAGAAATGTGAAGGAGCCTTCAACCAATTGAAACAATCCCTAATGAGTCCACCTGTCTTAGTGCTACCAACAGAAGGAAAACCACTCTTTCTATACATTACAACAACTGAGGTATCAGTGGGAGACCTATTAGCACAAGAGGATTCAACAAGAAAAGAGAGAGTAATTTACTACATCAACAGGATGCTAAACGAACACGAGATCAATTATACATCAATTGAAAAGGATTTATTAGCAGTAATGTTTTCCACCCAACAGTTGCAACACTACATGCTAACTCACATCGTCAAGTTAATAGCCAAAATAGATCCACTAAAATATCTCCTCAACAAAGCTAACCTAACTGGAAGACTAGCCAAGTGGGTTATGATACTCAATGAATTTGACATCCAATATGTGGATAGGAAAGCAATAAAATGGAAATAAATTATTGACCAATTAGTTGAAGCACCTCTACCAGATGATCATCCTTTACACATTAAATTTCTAGATGTTGATGTCCTTACCTTGGTTGCAAAACAGTGGACATTATACTTTGATAGATAACACAACCAACATGGATCAGGGGCCAAAATCCTATTTTTCATTCCACAAGGACATACCATACCAAAATCATACAGATTGATGTTCCCTTGTACCAATAACATGGAAAAGTATGAAGCATTAATCATCAACATTAAAATAGTTGTAGAATGAAAAATTACATAATTGCAAGTATATGGAGATTCTCAGTTGGCCATTAACCAAGTCAATGATGATTATCAAACAAAGGAGGACAAGCCGATGCCCTAAACAAGAATGATTGATGATTTTAATAAATACTTTATGGATATCAAATTTGAACAAATTTCAAGAGTGGACAATAAAGCTACTGATGCCATGGCCACTATTGCTTCCTTGTTACAAATTCCAAAGAAGAGAAGTCATTACGAGTTCTTGGTGGAACAACTATTTTCCCCTACTTATGACAATACCGAGTCCCAAGTTATATGTCACCTAGATGATACTAATGCTTCAATCTATGGTGAAATTTATACCTACCTAAAAGATAACACCCTTCCACCCAACCTGTCTAGATATCAAAAATGAAATTTCATTTGTGGAGTCACCCGACATACTCTTATCATAGATATACTATACCGATGAGGTCTTAACAAAACTCTCCTTCGATGTCTCTAACATGATGAGTCTGAAATGGCTTTATGGGAAGTTCATGAAGGTGTTTGCGACACTCATTCAAGTGGTTTAACCTTAGCCAAGAAACTTCTTCATTTAGGATACTACTAGCCAAACGTGGAGAAGGAGGCTTTCCAGTTCGTAAAGAGATGTCAAAAGTGTCAGATTCATGGTAACCTCATCCATGCACCAACACAAGAACTTCAACCTTTTGCATCAACATGGCCCTTTTGTCAGTGGGGACTAGATCTTGTTGGTAAAATCCATCCATCTTCGCCTAATGCACATAAGTTTATCATTATAGCTACATAATACTTCACAAAGTGGATTGAAGCCGTTCCTCTAATCACCATCATAGGAAAGAAAATTTCATCATTCATCCTCAATTACATCATTTGTAAGTATGACATCCCTCAATCTATAGTCACTGATAATGGAAGACTATTCAAAAACCAAGACATGCAAGAATTGTGTGAGAAGATCAATCTTCAGCATCTCTTCTCTACACCATACTATCCTCAGGGAAATGGTCAAGTCGAGGCTTCCAACAAAACCATTCTAGAAATCTTGAAGAAAATGGTCAATGACATTGGACATGATTGGCACATCCAATTAAACCCTGATTTGTGGGCGTGTCGCACCAGTATTCACACACCAACCAGAGCCACACCATATGCTCTGGTGTATGGATCTGAGGCCATTGTACCCATTGAAGTTGAATTACCATCACTTAGGGTTTCATTGAAGGGTAGCATCTCTGATGAGGAATATCGGGTGTCTAGATTGTAGGAACTAGAACTATTAGATGAATGACACCAACATGTAGTGAACCACCTGAAAGCCTACCGACAACTGATGTCCAAAAGTTACAATCATAAAGTCAAACTCAGAAAATTTCAATTTGGTGACCTGGTATTGAAGGAGAAACCACACAACTAGCAAGATAGGGAGAAGAAAGGAAAGTTTGAACCAAAATGGTTGGGCCCCTTTGTCATTGTGTTAGTCTATGGATCAAGAGCATATCAGCTATCCATGTCAAAAGGAGACCTATTCGAAGAACCCATGAACAGTCTCCATCTCAAGAAATTCTACACATGACTCATCTGCTACATCAAAAAATGTCCTGAAAAAATCTAAAAACATTAGAAAAGGTCCTAAAGAAATCCAAAAACATCAGAAAAAGTCCTAAAAAAGTCCAAAAACATTAGAAAAAGTCCTAAAAAAATTCAAAAACATTATAAAAAGTCCTGAAAAAATCCAAAAACATCAAAAAATGTCCTAATAAAAATGGTCACCCTGGTGAAAACCTGGAAAAATGGTATCTTGGTGACAACAAAATAAATCAAAAAAAGCAAAAAATCATAAAAAATCATAAAAAAAACTAAAAATCTAAAAAATGTGCAATAAAAGTAAGTAGTGAAAACCTGGAAAACAAGTGCTATTTATGAGAGGTTGGCTTCTTCCTCTATTGGAACGTGTGTTGATCACATTGGTTCTTTGCTATCACTATCTACATCCTTCATTTGAGCCTCATGTACATATTTTGTTGTGTCGGTTGTGTCTCACTTTGGCTTGTTGATCATTGAACATATCCATAATAAAATTAGTTTGTTTCCACTAGGGGAAAAATATCAAACTCACTAGGGGCAATCCATCTTTGAGCTTAAAATTATAGACAAACAACAGTACGACAATATGGTAAAAACACAACAATCAAATGGGCTACAACTTTGAACATCAATCAGACTCACCAAAAATAATCATCTGAACCAACAACAAACAAGATCAATCAAAAAGAAAATTCATTTGGTGACGATACTCTGAATCACAGTTTTATCACTTTAACACAAATGTTAAAAACTATTTGCATTGTGATTATTTTTATCATTTCTCAAGAGTAACTCAAGGATGTTGAGAACTAGAGAAGTTATGATCGAGAATGATATTTTATTTGTCTGTTGTTTGTGAGTTGATCATTAATACTATGTGAATCGTCGTGGGATGTGCTCTATAAAATATCATTGATGACATTCTGGATTTGCATAGGAAAATGGTTAACTCTTGTCTTTTTACACAAGAAATGCTCAGGTCATCTCAATTCAATTATACCTAGATGCTTGTGTTAACTTGCACTATCAAACATCATGAAAGTAGTACTCAGGTCATCATGGTCTAATTATGCCATCGATGTTTGTACTCACTTCCAACATTTTAAAAGCTCAATGATGATACCAAGCATAATAAAAATTAGTTACTGGGATGACAACATTGCATTATTAGGTTTACATGTTTAGGTTGCATTCATACTAGGTGTTGTAGTGATATTTATAGATTTCTCCAAGGCTAGTACAATATTACGAGTGATGTTATTTCTATCATTAAAATATTGAGTACATTTTACATTACAAAAAAGATCATTCACATTTTAGCTACATAAGCATTAGGACACCATTCATGCATTATCATATCATTTCATCATTCATCTAGTTATTAGATCATATATTTGCATTATGAAAATCCAAAAACAAATGTATTATCATATCATTTCATCATTCACCTAGTTATTAGATCATATATTTGCATTATAAAAATCCAAAAAACAAAGAATTGATCATATCATTTCCATCCATATACATTTAGTCATACATTTGCATCATAAAACACCAACATATGTAAATTTACATTCATCCATTTCATACATGCATCCATATATATTTGCATATAAAAAATACAAAACCACAAAGCACCATGCATATCATACATCATAATAGCATGCATACATAAAAACATATAGAATTATCCATCATTAATCCATTCATCCATTTCATACATGCATTCATATGGTTACTTCAGAAAAGTACAAAAACATAAGCATAATCCATTCACATGGTAATAGACATCATTCATAAAAGTATCATAGAATCATAACACATGTTGCATTCATAACATATCATATTACCATCATAAAGCATCACATAACATACATAATAGGAAATTAAATACATCCATCATGATCCACACACATAAACACATAGGTCAACCATCATCATCACTACATATATATTCAAAAAAATGTCAAATGTACAAGGATATCTAAATATGAAGGAATACATCATAAAAAATGGCAGTAAATCATCGAGTATCAGTGTATACATGTCCATATCACAATAAGCATCAAATATCAGAGCTAGGTAGTGCTCCCTCCAAATGGTGTCGGCATCCATATACCTCTTGCTGCACCTGACGGACCTCCACTTGGATCTCTCCTATCTCTAGGCAGTGTTTGTGTAACACCTACACTAACTATATGGGATTGTGACCTGCCAAATTGAGACTATGTAAAGCTCTCCCGCCACTTGGGAGGAACCAACTCATGATATTAATCTATGTAGAACTGGGCCTCATGTGCGGTACGACAAACCTCTCTAAAATAATCTGATGACCCAACAGCTATCGCAGCCTGCCACAATCTCTCAGTAATAGCCTTTGCTTGCTCTACCCATCATCTCAATACATCTGTCTTAGAAGTCAACAAAAAAACCTGACCCTATACCTATCCCTGGCATTGAACCTACACTATTTTTTTTCTAGTACCATCCCTCTTAGTCGCCAGAGTCTGTATCTTCCCCTAGGCCTATAAAAATTGTGCTTGAACCTGTGACAATAACTATTTCTATGTCTGTAACTATCCCTGCACCTGTGTTAGCTGGCCCTGAAAGGTCTAGACCTGGGCATGCAATGCTATGATCTAGGACTGTTGCTTCTAGGAAGGAAACCATATCTATACGTGCTACTGCGTTGCTGCCACTAAAGATCACCTCCTACGAGGCACTCTGACATCTAATCCTAGGTGGGCACCACCTCCTCCATCTCCACCATCGCCTCCATCATCTCTGTCGTCATCCCCACCATCATCACCATCTCCACCATCATCACCGCCTCCTCCCTCCTCACCTCCACCACCTCTACCACTCCTCTATCTAGGTGGTCTATCCTCATCATCCTCCAAGGCTGGCACCGACTCATGAGATGCTCAGAAATGGATGCTCCCCAAAGTACTCTGAGAAATCCTCAGTCATGTAGCCCTCAACAATCTTTGGATGGTAGTCCCAAATCACTAGTTGTAAATGATGATACTCATCACACATGACATAATAAGATACCATGGGCCCCCACTCAGTCTCATCCTATTTGTTCTATGCATACATAGCTAATCCCTATGGTATACCTTGAACTTTGCCATATTATTTGAGCACCCAAAGCAATAAGAATCTCTCGATAATAAAGCATGTCCACCCAATAAGGTATCTGGAAGTCATAAAATAAGGCACCTCCAAATGATCCTCAACCCACTGCTCATAGTCCACATATGGCCACCATGTAACAAAATCCAAGTCATCCAATACCCGTCTCCAATCCTCCGATTTTCCTAGCTTATGCTGGACAACTGAGCCTGCATAACCATCAAAGTAGGGTCTCCCAAATGGCCAAAATTTGTTTGTCTCTGGCCATGTCATTGCAATATGGTCCCAAGCCGACATTTGTAGGATGGTCACACTTGCGGACAAAATAGCTCCTCTGAGGTACACTACCTAGTGCAAATCATGGTATAAATGCGCAAGCATACATGAACCCCAAGTGAAACGAGTCCCAAACTAGATCATCTGCTCTAGTGTCCGATCCCAACCAACGGACAATCCCTTTGCCCTCTTGTCAGGACATAAGAAGCCACTGACAAATCCCAAAAGAATAGAAGACAAAGGGGCATACATCTGAAACATCTCTTTCTAAGGCATCTCATATCCAACAATATGGTCATCATGGAATATCCTATGTAGGGAATTTGTGCCTCCCTACTCAGTATGGTCACATGTCATGATATCACCCACCACAGGAATCCGTGGTATCCTATAGACATCCTCTAGTGTCACAGTCATCTCTCCAATGGCCAGATGAAAAGTGTTGTGGTCACTATGCCACCTCTCTTTCAGCGTGGTCAACAAGCCTTGATTAATCCTAATCTGGGGCATGTTAATCAATGAAGATAATCCACATTGCTCAATGATGTCCCTATTGGCCTGTGACAGATGTGGGATCATCTCCCAAGTCTGTGGGAACCTCTCTTAGGACTGAAGATTATCTAAATTTATCTCCTATCATTATAGAACATCGCAATCAACACATCAATCAATTGATCAAATCAGAAAAACAATCAAGTATCAACTATTCAATCATTCTATCAGTTCTAGTGAGATTTTCATCAAATCTCACGAACATCTATTTTTGATCCTTGCCTATCATGAGGTCAAAATAACATCATCATTATTGCATCTTGCCTATCATGAGATCAATAAATCATCTAATCTATCATCAACAATAAATCATTGGCTGACACGAGTAAACATCATCAAATTTCAAGAGAAAAACTATAAAATCTTCATTCTATCCTAGATGTGCCATAACAGTGCTTCATTGTGCTAAAAGGCAGATGTGCCACCAAACTAGGTTGATGCACCATAATAGATAGTCAATGTTTTGCTAAACCTATGAGATGCGCTAAAACCCTAGGTGGATGCGCTAAAATATCTAGTCTATGCACCACAAAAAAATTTGTATTCACCGAAATAAGAAAAGCTAAAAAATGAAAAATGAAAAATGCAGGAAAATTGATTCAAAATTCACAAGAAAAGTTTTGAAATTCATATCGGAGGTTCGTATCTCATCGGCCGATTGTGTCGCCACACTTGCTCGAATCGATGAGTCTCGTAGGGGATCACCATTTTCACTCAAATGATCAAGAATACTCTCTCACTCCACAATTTTCAAAATCACCAATGCACAAATGAATCCTCTTTTCACTTTTTACCTCTTAGTAAGGGTAATTAAAAGGGTAATTTTGGTAGGGTATTTTAATTTTTTTAAAAGGGTCAATTAATTGGGGCTGCTCAATTCTTCCATATCGGGAGATAAATCTTTGGAATATCATCAAAGCTGAAGTTTATCATCAACATCATCCCAAATCAATAGAAATTTTCAAAAATCATCAAAAATATTTTAATCATCAAAAATTCCTCGATCTATCTCCTAAGGGGGCATACATCTATTATCTTTTGAAATTGTCGTTTGGGGCATCGTCAAAATTTTAATAGCACTGATAAATTTTTCTTTGAAGTAATGCGTAAACACATCATTGTAAAGAGGGGAAAAATGTATACATCCAAAATTGGTATGGAGAATATTAATTAAATATTGATTAAATTTAATTAATAAAAATGTTTATTTCTTCTATTGTATAAATAAATTGCAAAGTTTATTTATATAATTCATATTTCTTAATTCCTCTTATCTAAACCACTTTCTTCATGATTTAATTAAATGGAAAAATTTAACTATTTTGTTTTATTCGATTAATCCCCTTTCATTAAATTTGAATTTTTAATTTGAATTTTTTCACATTTCTCCATATTCTTTTAACCTCCTTCCACATCATCTTCCAACTCACCATGTGTCACATGAAAATAATTATTCCTAATTTCTAAAATGGGTGTTTACCCTCAACAAACTCAACAAACTCAGAGACACATGGCTTCTTCTTTCCATTTATTCCTTTCTACACTTGGCAAGATTGTTTTATTTAAGGGGACAACTTCCTTAATTCTCTCTAACTTCCTCATTTCTCACTGTCGATCTCTCCAGAATTAATCTTGATCGTCCATTGTTGCCAACTCACTTGATGCCTTGGTGAAATATATAAATAAAGGCTCATTTATAAATTTTTCATAAGAGAGCATTTGCATACAATTACTCTCCAGAATTTATCTTAGCATTTAAGAGCTTAGTTTGCATTTTGATTTAGCATTTAGAATAGTTTAGCAAGTAAATTAGAATCATGGCTGCATTCTTAAATATTTCTTAGTTTGCATATAGTATTTAGAATCATTCTCATAGTATCTCCATTAGTTTAATCTCATCATTGCATCATTTCATTAGCATTCTGTATACAACAATCCATCATTTAGCATATCATTTAGTTCATCATCCAACAAAGAAGCATCAAAATCATGTAGGTGTAGATATAGTTTCTACACTCTAGTTTAATGGCTACTCATTTCTTAGGTGTCATCCCTATAATTCAATGCATAATTAAGATATGAGAGCACTATTATCAGGATCCTTAAGAATAGAGGAAGATGGAATGGCTTTAAGGAATCATTTTATCGAATTGTGTTTGCTAATTTAGATTTCCTTAATAGAATATATTGCATGTGTTGTGTGTTATTGATTACTTTAATTCACATATTTTCTTACACACACTTATTAGGATGAATGACAACATCCCTCCAAAAGCTACTCCATATGACAATCCCACTAATATCTTATACCATGAATATTTAGTACTTTTTTTTTCTTTGTTGATTGAAAGTAAAGGAGGAGGAGCAAATTGTGGCCAAGAAATTTTTTTAGGTAGGGGGCATCCGCATAAATGGGGATTGCCTAAATAAGAGGATTCTCCAAATGTGATAGCTATATGTTGTCCTTGTGGTATACTTCCTGAAAGGTTGTTGTTTGATAAATTCAATGAACCCAAGGAGTTTAGAGATTCAAACTCTATAGGGATTTTTCCTGAAAAATGATTTCTTGAAAGGTCTAATGACTCTAGTTGACTCATTTCTCCCAAACTCTTTAGAATGGTCCCATTCAAATTGTTCACTGAAATATTTAGAAGCCTCAACCCCTTCAAATTTCTAAAATTAGAAGGAAATTCCCCCTCAAATTCATTGTTTGATAAATCTATGGATGTGAGAGTGGAAAGAATATATTCATATTTTGTGCATTTTAAAATCATATCCAATCCATCTTGATAAGTAGTATTCAAAGTATGCAATACAAAACCATCTTTACTTTCTATTGTCATTGCTTGTAATGAGACAATTGAGTGTGGAATTAAACCTAAGAGATGATTGGAAGAAAGGAGCAAGATTTGGAGATTCTTCAGTTGACCAATCTCTATAGGAATACTGCCTATAAAGTTATTCTCCTTCATCACCAATACTCTTAGTTCTGAAAGATTTCCAATTAATTTTGGTATTTCACCTCCAAATAGATTATTCCTAATATCAATAACCTGTAGCTTTGAACAATTTACTATTGAGGTGGGCAATGACCCATTCAAATTATTACTATGAACAACTAATGAATGTAATTCACTTAGCTTATTGAACTCATTTGGTAATCTTCCCTCCAAACTATTACTTTCCAAATTTATGAATTTGAGCCAAGAGCATTTGGACAAGCTTACATGGATCACTCCACTTAAGTAGTTATTTGCAAGATTTAATAGCCGGAGTTGAGATAATCTGCCCAAGATTGAAGGAATATTGCCCCTGAATGAATTGCCATTGACTAGCAATTGCAATATTTTAGGGGACCAAATTGATGGGATGTGCCTACTCAATGCATTTTTAGAAATTTCTAGGATATATAATTGCTTCATGTCGACACCCCAAAATGTCCTCTTACAACACTTTGTCACAACATTGCATCATTTCTTGTAGTATGATTTTCCCATTTCATCATCTAATTAGTTAAATAAATCTTATTTATTTGATTAATTTCATTTATTCCCTTCCTATGCATAATCCATCCATTCCTCTAATAATAATTAAATCATTTATTAAATCATTTTCATCCATTCCTCTAATGTTAATTAAATAATTTATATTATTATTTTTTATTTATTTTTTTTAGACTGCAGGAATCGGGTAGCACGACCCCCTATAAACTGCAGTGCGCCTGGTAAACTTTTTAACGTGAAATAATTTATATTATTTAATTAAGTAAATCATTTTTATTAATTCTTCTAATGTTATTTAAATAATTTATATTATTTAATTGATGAAATCATAAATTCAACATTAATTAAATAAATCAAATATTTATTTAATTAATAAAATCCTAAAAAGATCTTTTCGCTTTCTTTCCAAAATTGAAACTCATGTGTATCTAATTAATTTATTTAATTTGATAATTCATCAATTATCCTTCTCATTTTTTTCAGGATTTATTTCCTTTAAAAGAGAATCAAAATCTTTCTATCTTTTCACATCTTATCTTATCTTGTTTTATTTCCTCCTTGATCAAATAAAACAAAAAAATCAAATCCTTATCGAATCTTATCAAAATTTATCTCCATCCACATCAAGGCTCTATAAATACGGCCTCTTACAATCCATTTAGGGGGTTGATTTTTAAGTATCCTCACTCTGTCAAAATCATTCTTCAGTCTTTCATCTATCTCTATCATTCTCCATTTGTCATTTTCATCAAGTCGTTATACTACTGAATTGAGCAACCAACATTCCTCCATTATCAATCCTTCAAAATCTTGCATTCTCATGCCCGTGGAGAAGAGCAATGGAGATAAATCGATTTTAGTGTGGATTTGGATTTGCATTCATTTGTTATTGTGATTTTCATGCTTGCTCGTACTCTATTGTGCTAGTTAGGATTTGATATATTTCTATTTTAGTTTTATATCTGATTTTCTCTTGATTACATTGGTGAACCTGACGTGAATCCTTTGATCTAGCTTGCTTTTTGCAGGTTTTATTGACTTTTTGTTGCAAATCTGCCATTTTTTTACAAAACCCCAGGTTTTACAAATTTCTTCATATCTTCTACACAACTACAATTTTTTCTACAATATTTTCACATAATCATTCCCATCATCTCAAAAGGATACAATAAAAAATTATGGATATATCATTATTTTTGTAGGAGTTATTGTAATTTTATGTTTTCTCATAAAATTGATTTTTTTGACGCAAATCCATGAATTTTTTAGAACGCTTTACATTTTTAGAAATATATAGAAATTCTAATGGGGGTCTATGTTTTATAGATTTAATTTGGAGGTCAAATACAATGCGAAAAAATATGATCTTCATTTTCTATATGGTTTTCACAAATCTATGTTTCTGGGTGCAAAACAGGAAAAAAAATTTACTTCTTTACATTTTTGGAAAGCTCCTAGAAAATTAGGAGGGGTCTCTTTTTTTATTTTTTATTTTTCAGATCAATTAAATCTTCAAATAATGAAATATAATTCGGCTATGTCAAAAATATGTATATGAAATTGCAATTTTCTGATGAGCTTAATTTTTTTATGGTTGCATTATAATATCATTTTTTTGATCGTGTAGGTGAATTGTACAGAGCTCGAAAAACATTTGGATCAGTCACAACAACAATTTAAAAAGTGAAAATAACCAGGTGCACTCGTTTCATCTATCATCTCTTAATCATTGTTTGCAAACACATTTGGATTTGGGGCTCTTAAAACGAATATTATCTTCAATCGCATATTGAAAATCGAGGCTAAAATTAACTACTATCTTCCTACAAACTTGGTTTTGGGTTAAAAAGTACAAGCACTTCCATTTTTTGCATACACACATTTCATTTCTAAGGTCAATTAACAACTGTGAGTATGAATTAAGTGTGTGTGTGATCACAAACACCTCAGTTGGTTTGCTTTTGTCAAACCCTTCATAGGAGGCCTACTAGGAGATTTCATCACCCCTGGGGATGACCTCAATCGAAGTGTGAATTGAAAGACACACTTGTTTGGGAGTTAAAATCTTGTCACTCTTGGCTAAGCCCCAAAGAACTTTATAACTTTGGGAAGTGAAAGTGAAGGGTGGGTTACCCCTTTCTTCTTGTTGTGTGGCAGGATTTTGCTTCCAAATCATTCCTTAGTCAACCTTGTGCAGACTAGCTTGAGACCTAATTGGCCATACCCAATTGACTCACATTAGGTTTGTTGTTGTGTATTCAAGTGTTTGCTTAATCATAACATTTAATCTTGAAAGACAAATTTATTGTGTTTGGTGTGTGTGTTCATGCATTTACATGTGAGATCTTGAGTTTGATTTTTCCCAAGTCAAACTTCCAATAAACACTTGCCACATCATCCCATCTTTTCATTTCACATCATATCCTAATCATCATCATTTCTTTAATCTATTCAACATCATTTAACATCATGCCAACATTAGAAGACCTAGCATCCCAACTTCACAACCTCCTTCAAACACTTCACCAAGTACAACAACCCCTAGACCACCAAACCATACAAAGCCTTCAAATTGTCTTCCAAAATTTTCAAAAAATTAAATCACCTCATATCCAACATCTCCTAGCTCAAGCCAATCAATTCATTGCCAATTGTCAAATTCAACAACCATAACAACATCCCCTATCCATTCATTATCAACCAATGCCACCTCAGCCTAATGTGACATCCCCTTCCACCTCATACCAATCTAATTGATCCACTTATTTGTATGTCAATGCCACATCAACCTATCAAGCCACATCACAAAAAAAAACATGTGAATTTAAGTTCTACCTTGCAACAAGGTCAAACTTTGTCATGTTCTAATGCAACCATTCACAAGGGGAACACTAATCTAGGTCATGCACCCTCTAAGTATATCATACCACTATCCAATCAAATACCTATCCCTAAGCCATTATGTCATCCTAATCCATTGGTCTCTCCACCTTCTAATCCATCAAACTCTTCATTACCCCCACTATCATCTAATCCTCCATCAAATCTAAGCCCTAAATTCAAACATTTCAAAAGTAAACCTATGACATTACCCAAGTCCACCCATATACCTACAAAGGATGTTACCCAAGGGATACTAGCAAGGAATCAAACATCGCCATGTCATCCAACTCATATTTTTGAACCTACCAAAGAGTCTTTAAACACCATGCCTATTCCTCCAACCCCATCATGTAGTCTCCTCCTTGAGCCTATTCAAGAGTCTTCCCCATTAAGTCCAAGTCAACCTCCATCATGTCTCCATGTTGTTGGCCATCTAGAACATGTTGAGTCCATTCAATAGTCATCCCCTTCCCCCTCCATTCAAATAAGTCATGAGGTATGTCAATAGCACAATCCTAAACATGAGGAAACATTACCCCCTCATCCACATAAAGATCAACATCCTCCTAATGATTTTTTTCATAACACACCTAATGCTATTCATGATCAATCTTTCATCTTTGATCAAGACCCCTTTTATAATCAAGAAGACCATGATGATCCCCTTAGCTAACTTTATGCATTCCAAGGTCAAGAGCTTGCAACCTCACCCATCTATGATACACAAACATCCACTTCCCATGATGAGACAAGTGCCTCCAAAGCACACATAGAAGATCAAACAAATACCTTGGATCTAAGTGAACACAATGCTAATCAAGATCCTAATGATCCTCCATCGCCCACTATGGACCCCATCACAAGTCCTCCATCATATCCTATTGGTCTTTCCACCCTCATTCATGAATGTTCCTCCTTAGAACAACAACCATTATCTTCCCTTGCTTCATTTTCTCCATCCAATAAGGAACTCATGTATAGTGTTCCATGTACACCTAGTCCTATTTTCCATTGCATACTCCAAAACATGAACCACCAAAGTAAAGGTTTAGACCTTCATGAACAAGGTACTTTGTAGCCCATCCATGTCAAAGTCCCTCCACACTCTTATGGATTTGGATATACACCCCAAGGACACCAATCTCAAGATGTTGGTATTCCCTCCATGCCTCTTAAGTCCACTTTCCATCATAAATCCTATCATATCCCTAAAACATATACATTGCCATCTCTCTTTCATCATCGGACTACAAATTTCAAAAGCATGTGACCATACACCTTCCACCATCAACTTTTCCACCATTTCTTCCAACTCCTAATATCCCTACATCCACTTTACCACCATTACTCCCAACACCTAATATCCCTACCATTCAGTCCTCTATCCATCTACCCATAAACCCTCTAAACATCTTAATCATGAACAATCAATGCACACATTGTATAAACATGGAGCTTCCACTCATTCCACCATACCCATGGGATTCAAAAGAAAATAAACCAATGCCTCTACCTATAAAGTAAAAAACCTAAAAATCCTCATTCCTTAGGGCATCAATGCAAAATGTCAAAGCCAAGTACATATTAAAAAATTATATAACCCTATACCTCCAAAAGTAAAGGACAAAACTAAAATGGTTTAGGTCCCTAAGAAAAAGGAGAGAAAGTCAAATGAGGCATCTACATCACAAAAATCCCAACCATCCACTTTCATCCCACATTCTCATTCCATTCAAAAGTCTCAAAATCCTAAAACCCACAAGCAAAATAAAATTCATAAAAATACTAAGTCTATGTGGGTACCAAAAACACTACATCCACCACCTCCTAAGAAAACATCTTCATTCCTTCCTACACCCCATCCACATCAAAAGCTTCAACATTTATCATAGTGTGTGCAACCATTGGTCATGGTTTCCCTACCATTTCACAACAATTCCACATACTTCCATCTCCTCACCCTTCACCCATTATCCTACATATCTCCCCCACCATCTTCCTATGGTCCATGATTTTGGCTAAGCCTCCCCATTCATCTTTTACATAATTCCCATATAATCCCTATCATCTTCCGTACATAATCTGCATCATAATCCATTATTTTCCTCCATAATCCACATCATAATCCATCATCTACCTACTCCATATCCCTTTCATGTCATCCCTTACCAACATCTATGAGCATAATGACATTTGACATGGTCCATGCAATGAAATCCATCCCTAGTGGGACTATCACCTTTCATGCAACTAGACACTTGAGTCCATCCTATCCATATTCCCCTTCTCCTATCCAAAAAGTCAAAAAGAAAATTCAAAAAAACAAAAAAAAAATTATAAAGAAAAAAAAAGTAAAGAGAAATCCGTTCGTCCAATGGTGAAAACCTGGTAAATAGGCACCCTGGATAAGTACCATGATGAAAACTTGGCAAACAAGCATCATGAGTAGGTTGATCTTCTATGTCACTTACACTTGGGGGCACAATGTCTTATCTATCCAACCTATCATTTTCATGTATTGTCATTTCCATCCTACCTACCATCTTTAGCCATCATACATACCTATCATATTTGAGTTCATTCATCCACCATTCTCCTTTTGATCTTGATGAAGATACAGGGGGAAAATGTTGAAACATGCTTTGGATATCTTTTTATATACCTCATCCTTCCAAACAAGCCTATCATTATCCTATTGTCATAAGCTTTGTCATGAAAACCCTAAGTATTGTACCTAGAATGGGGCATGCTATTCCTATGCGACATAGTCTTTGGAGATCATATCCTTGCTCTCTTATGATGCATACATCCATTCCATTCACTATGACCTATCCTTTACATCCATCCATCTATCATGAGCCTTTTATCCCTTATCCCGTCACCCACCCTTTCATCCATCAATCCCATCTATCTCCTTGCACCTAGACTTGGTTTTCCCTTGTCATTGGTATCTAGCACAAAGACTACCAAAATTTTTATCCATTGACACCTCCAAACATCTCAAAAATCCAAAAAAAAATTAAAACATTTCAAAAATAAAAAATCAAAAACATTTTAAAATCCAAAAAAAATCAAAATATTTCAAAAAATCCAAAAAAATCAAATATTATGAAAATACAAAAAAAAATCAAAATATCCTCAAAAAGACAAAAAACAAGTAGCTAACAAAAATCCAAGCAATAAAATCAAACCAAATCATTTCTTCCAATAAATTATTCAAATCAATTCAACTCATCAATTCAATCATTAAAACCCATCATGTTTAATCTCACTTGTTCCAACCAAGCCACTCACATCATTTAATTCCTCAATCAAATCAAATCTTTTCATCATATTTCATCCAATCAACTCAATTGAAAAAATCCAATCAATAATCCAAATGCAAGTCAATCCTTAATCCATACCAATCAAGTCGATCAATCTTGTCAAATTATCCAATCATATCCTTTGGTCTTGATCCTGATCTTGTTGTAAAGCCAATCAATCAATCAATTATCATCATCCTTTTGTTGATCTAGGGATATGTTGTTCCCCGCAATGACAACACTATCATCATCAATCAAAGTCAATCAGTCAATTATTAGTCATCCTTGTGTTGATCTAGGGATATATCGTTCCCCACAATGACAACACTATCATCATCATCAATCAATCAATTAATCATCGATTTTCAGCTTGATAGAGGAAATTCCTTGTTTGTTTTTGTATCATTTATGCATGCTTGATTGCTTGCTTGTGTGTGTTATCATTTTATCTTGCATTTGTATCATTCTAGCTAATATTCATATCTTGTGTATGTTGGAGTAGCTTTTTGCACTATTTGTTGCATCTAAGGTCACATCATACCTTTTGTGCATTTGGAATTTAATGCTCTAATTCTACTTCCTCATACGTCTAGACAAGGTTGTATTATGTTGGGGCACGAGACACATCGTCACCTTGGTCCTTATACCTTGGTGCATAACGTGTAGTGCTAAATCAAACATCATGGTTGCTCACTTTCATTGCAGCATAATGCATCCTTCACTTCTTCTATCCATTCCTTCATCTTTAGTTCTTGACCCATCCCTTTCATTTCGAGAGCCTACCCATGTCTGTCCAACCTACCTATCCTCTCGAGGGGACATCATCATTCAATCATCATCATATTCTGATATCATCATCCATTTTCCTTTATCCATACCTTAGCTTCTTTGAAATAATGTTACTCGACACAAATCTCATCATCTCAAACATCATCTCAAAGAGGGAAAAAATGTAGACACCCAAAAAATCCTCTTACAACACTTTGTCACAACATTGCATCATTTTGACATCTTGTAGTATCTTTTTCCCTAGGTAGCCATGTCATCATCTAATTAGTTAAATAAATCTTATTTATTTGACTAATTTCATTTACTCCCTTCCTATGCATAATCCATCGATTCCTTTAATGTTAATGAAATAATTTATATTATTTAATTAATTAAATCATTTCCATCCATTCCTCTAATGTTAATTAAATAATTTATATTATTTAATTAATTAAATCATTTCTATTCATTCTTCTAATGTTAATTAAATAATTTAATTGATGAAATCATAAATTCAACATTAATTAAATAAATCAAATATTTATTTAATTAATAAAATCCTAAAAAGATCTTTTCGCTTTCTTTCCAAAATCGAAACTCATGTGTATCTAGTTAATTTATTTAATTAGATAATTCATCAATTAAATTAATAAAATCCTAAAACGATCTTTTCGCTTTCTTTCCAAAATCGAAACTCATGTGTATCTAGTTAATTTATTTAATTAGATAATTCATCAATTATCCTTCTCATATTTTTCAGGATTTATTTCCTTTAAAAGAGAATCAAAATCTTTCTATCTTTTCACATCTTATCTTATCTTTTTTATTTCCTCCTTGATCAAATAAAACAAAAAAATCAAATCCTTATAGAATCTTATCAAATCTTATCTCCATCCACATCAAGGCTCTATAAATATGGCCTCTTACAATCCATTTAGGGGGTTGATTCTTAAGTATCCTCACTCTATCAAAATCATTCTTCAGTCTTTCATCTATCTCTATCATTCTTCATTTTTCATTTTCATCAGGTCATTATGTTGTTGAATTGAGCAACCAACATTCCTCCATTATCAATCCTTCAAAATCTTGCATTCTCATGCAAGTGGAGAAGAGCAATGGAGATAAATCAAGTTTAGCATGGATTTTGGTTTGCATTCATTTGTTATTGTGATTTTCATGCTTGCTTATACTCTATTGTGCTAGTTAGGATTTGATATATTTCTATTTTAGTTTTATATCTGATTTTCTCCTAATTACACTCCCATGTTAAAGTATTTGAGAATAGGGTTCCTTCTAGATGATTCCCTGAAAGATTTAGATATGTCAATAGAGGATTGGCTTCCCATAGCCAAGAAGGAATTTCTCTCACAAGACCAGTGTTAACTAGTTTCAGAGAATCAAGTGAGAACTGTGTTGAAATCCAAGGTGGAAATTCATCGGCAATCATACCTGACACAAAACTTATCCTCTCTAACTGAAAGGATGGAATCTAGTTTGTGCTAATGTTTAGCACACAATTGGATGAATGCAATGACTTTAGGCTTGTAAGGTTGTGAAAGAAAGTTTCTGAAACTAACTGGTTATGGTTTAGTGAACTAGGGATAAATCAACCAAAGAAGGTGGAAGTGACGAAGAAGCGATGGTTTCATTGAAACAATTTCCATCAACATACAAGCCAGTGAGGGAGGAAAGCTGAGCAATTGAAGGGGGAATGGTCCCACTTAATTGGTTCTTAGAAAGATTTAGACTGTCAAGATAAGAAATATTACTTAGAGAAATCGGTATACTCCCACTTAATTGGTTCTTGTAAAGGTATAGAGACCAAGAGAAGAAATATTACCCAGAGAAGCTGGTATTTTTCCACTTAGTTTGTTGATAGAAAGATCTAGAATATGGAGATGAGAAATATTACCTAGAGAAGCTGGTATATTTCTACTCAATTTGTTCCTAAAAATATCTAGAGTATTGGAATATGAAAGAAAAGAAGGAAAAACATCCAGAAAATTCAGTATGTTCCCAATATTACCCAAAGAAGCTGGTATGTTTCCACTTAATTAGTTTTGGGAAAGACGTAGATAGTGAAGAGAAGAAATATTACATAGAGAAGCTAGTATGCTTCTGTGAACCCCAATCCTAGACTTGCACAAACATAACAAACAAATACAATATTAGATCCATATGCAAGTTAGAACTAAGATTCCCCATGCAGTTCATCTACAATGCTCAAAATAAGAAATAAATGAAGAATAAAACAAGAAAATAAATTAAATCCTATTTAAGCATGCGAACGCTCAATCCCATGGGGGAACTAGTGCCAATTTGATGTGAAAATTGGGCCTTTGCCAACTCCTTTGCAAGCTTGATGATCTTTGATGAAGATTGATGATGATTTGATGCTTCCTTGGAGAAATTCCTAAATAACCTAGCTAAGAAATGATAAAAATGGATGAAGAATTGATGAACTTGATATGAAGATAACTTTGGCTCCAATTCTCCTTCTAAATGAGCATAATGATTTTACATTGATTGTGGCTCCTCCAAACAAATAGAGAAGGCCTCTATTTTTAAGAGATAAGGATTGAAGACTGAAAGATATGGAGGATGTGGGACTAAAAATGATCCAATGATAAAGCGCTACTTGTCAACATGTGAGAGGATGAAGGTTGAGCACATTTTGATCAATGTGCAAGTTTGAAATTTGAATTTCATGAAGTGACATGTTTAGGGGGCATGAAAGAAGAGAGTTAATGCATTGAGTTGACTTGTGTAAGAGACATGTAAGAGACATGTAAGAGACATGTAAGAGCTCATAAATGCTAAGTTGGAGGACAAGTCCTTTTTGGGAGGGAGATTTCAAAATGGAGGATCCACTTGAGATGCCCTTTTGAATGAAATAGAAGAATTTATCAATCAAATAAATTGATTTATTGTGCAAGTTGCAAAAGCTAGAGGATTTAATGGATTAGGATTAGGATTAATCATGATTTGATTAATTTAGATGAAGATTTAGCTGACATGACATTTGACTTAGATTTTAGGATTAAAATAAATCAAGATGAGAGGAAAATGATTTTGACTTAATTAAATAAAGATTTTGATTTATTTAATCAAAGGGGAATGATGTTAGATTAAATTAAACAAAGGCTAATTTATTCTATTTAATAGATAGACTTTAGAGATTAATTAAATAAAATTGATTTATTTAATTGAAGGGGGACTATAGGATTAATTAAATAAAATTATTTATTTAATTAAAAGAAGATGATGACTTAATCAAATAAAGTTGATTTATTTAATTAATAGAGGAAATATGAAGAATTTAATTAAATAAAGATTATTTAATTAAATGGTTAGTAAAGAAGTTATTTAGGCATAACTGATGTTAGTAGATCAGGATCGAGTGTGCGATATCAATCAGTATAATTTTTGTGTCTAGATTTTGTCCTTCTTTGAAGTAATGTACTTGTTATGTTGGTTCAAAGAATAACCTTGCCATGATCAAAAGTAGAAAATTCTCTGATTTTTTGACTGGCCCACTATTGCCTCAGCGAGAAGAATTATGCTAGTATACTAGCCCCTCGAGAGATTGCACGGAAATGCTAATTTCTGATCAAAATCATGATAAAATGTGAGAGGAGTGGTTCTACTGATCAAAGGACAAAAGATAATTCTTTACAAAGATAAGATATTTGACGTAGACAATTTTGATGATGTATAGACAGACATCGGCCATGGGTAGCCTCATGTATATTTTGAAATATCACACAAATTTGGATAGAAATATTAGTAAATATAGAAGAAATTAAGAAGAAATAAGATGACGACAAGAGGATCCAACAAGTCCATGATCTGACAGCACTTTATTAGAGATGATGATGGATGATGATGATGATTTTCTTGACATAATTGGGATTTTAAAATAGCCTATTTACCTTATGTTTGATAACACATGTAGGCACGATGCATCAAGGTATAAAGAACTAGGATGGCATTGCACCTAGTGTGATGGACTTTGACTCGACAAACAGATAGGAGTATTCTTTTTCACACCTGACATACAAAAATTTTGCTAGGATGCACCTAACAAAGCAAGTATTCACCAAGGTTATATTACAAGAACATCCAACAAGCACAACAAACAAAAGATAATGATCAATTCCCCATTCCTTCTCTCTAAATAATTTTGATTAGACATCATTGAGAGGTCATTAGAATGAGTGCAATAAGATAAATCAAAGAAAAGATCAAGTAAACAAACAAGTCAATGTTCTTCATATCTCTAGCCAAAGGGATGTGTTTTGATAGAATAAGAATCCAAAGTGATATCCAAAATGATGCCCATTGTCTGAATGATATATCCTGGGACATACATTGTATAGGATGGTGATGGGTTGATAAGTTGTTTGAAAGGCTATTGATATAAGGTTGATTGACATGTTTGAAAATGATCAAGAGTTTGATTTTGTGTTTAAAGGTTTGTTGCTTCGATTTTGATTTTTCATTTGAAGTTTGATTTTGTTGATTGAACATTGTGGTTGTTTCTATTTGTTTTGCCAAAGGATGAAGGCGATGATTGATTTATTATGGATGATTGATTATTGTTGGTGAAAGTGAAACATGACAAATGGATTTTTCAAATATTTGGATGTTTTTGATGTTTTGAAATGTTTTGAGGCTATTTTTTGGGTTTTTCAAGATGTTTTGCAAATGTTTTGATTTCCAAAATTTCCAATGCTTTTGAGTTTTTGTGTGATTTTATGATTTTTTTTGGATTTTGTGTCTTGGGGGCTGATCAAAGATTAGCCTTGCCTACATTTAAGCTCAGAGATGGCGTAGTTCAGATGACCATGTTTTTGACATTTTTTTACTTTTTGACCTGTTTTGGGATTTTGATATATTTTAAATTTTTTATGGATTTTCACATGATTTTGACTATTTGGATAAGGATGTACCTAATGATATCAACACTTTGTTTTGTGATTTTGTTGAAAACCAAGGTAAGGTTGATTGATCTGACTAATGGATTGATGATGATAACATTGTTGAGAATACACAACAATGTAAGGATAGTGTTAAGCAACACAAGGACTAGGAAGGATATCCTAAGATGATGAGGGATTGATGATGATAACAATGTTGAGGATACACAACAATGCAAGGATAGTGTTAAGAAACACAAGAACTAGGAAGGATTTCCCGAGATGATGATGGATTGATTGGATTTTATTGATCAGGATTTTGAAGCTTGATTTTGGAACAAACTTGTTTTGAATGATTTGATGTGACGTTTGAAGTGAAAATTAGATGCAACTGATATTGATTGTTTGGATTGATGTTTGATGAAAGATGGAGCTTGATAAGGAATGCATTCTTGTCAAAATATGCCATGGGCTAGTGATTTGGATTTTTTCTCTCAAATGTTTGACCAATTTGATTTTATGTTTGTCAATGTTCAGATTACCACATAAGTTGGAAGATATAGATCAAGATTTATTCCTAAACCAAGATGTAAATATCTTCCCCCAGTGTCTAGCAATGTTTGAAATGTCATGGATGGATGCCTAGATGGGTGTATGGATGGATCGATATGGATTATCTTGCAATAAGATAAGGTGTTTGGATAGAGGATGGTTATTTGGATAATGCTTCATGGCTCAGATAACGTTGGGTAGGATAGGATCAATGAAAATGACCCATGTCAAGATGTTTACCATAAGCAAGTGTAAAGTGTGCACCAAACTTTGTCAAGATCAAGATAACTTGGACTATGCATGCAAATGGATGAAAATGGATTAGATAAATGGCTCATGGATGAATGGATTTATTATGGATAAGATGGATGGAATGTTAGCTTTATTATGGGTGGAATGAGATGACTCCACTTGAACTAGCACATGTAGATGCTCGATTCTACACATGACACATGTCTACCAAGTTTTTATCATGGTACCTATCCAAAGCACCACTATAGTGGTTTTCATTGGAGGACGATTTTTTTCTTTACTGTTTTCAATCCTTTTTTTTTTGGATTTTCATATTTTTTGATATTTTTGATTTTTTTGAAATATTTTAAGCTCATGCTAAACCACCTAGCGGTGTCGATGTAGATGCTTCTATCATAATGTGCCATCGATATCCTACCTGAAGAATTTTCTTTGTGAAGATACGTGCACTTGAATGCAACTTTTGAGATTCTTGATCTACTTTGTTGATACCGGAGCTAACTCTATCTTTATGCACACATCGCAATATAGTTCCTTCTAAATAATTATGATGAAGGGTGGCTGCCAATACAAGTTCAATGTGAGAATTCGATATCATGTGTGGAGGCATGGATGGAGTGTGTTTTGGAATAAAAGATGGATTGGTTAATAGTTTGGAACCTTTGACTTTCCAAACTTGGGAAGATGAGCAATGATGGGTGGATATGGAAGTGTGAATGGAATTAGGACCAACTACTTGATATAATTTATACGTCATGTGGGAATCCTACTTTTTCTTTTATGGACATTTTTGATGGATACTTTTCCCTTTTTTATTTTTCCCCATAGTTTCTTTGACTAATGGAGTTTGATAGGGATAATCTTTCTTTGTATTCTTTGGTATCCATTTTTATTTGATTTTTCCATTATGCTGCTCAACTTATTTTGGTTTGATAATGTTCTTTGTGCTTTGATTCAAATCTTTCCTTTGATGTTGGTCCCAATTCATGGATGGGGTGATGGGTGGATGAAGATTCATGACATGGCTGGTTGTAGTATTGGCCTTGCTTTCATCATAAGGATTCTTCATGCTCCCTATGTTGACGTTTGCTTGAGATGAAGTTTCCCCCAGTATGGTGGTAGTAGCACCTTTGTTCCTTGATTCTACCTGATTTGAGATGTCTTGTTTAGTAAGAATTTTTTGATAAAAGACCACTTCAAATGACATTATTTCAATTTATTGCTCTGCTGAATCTAGAATATCCTATTATGTCAGACTTATTTCCTTGAGTGGATAATGTTGGATATCTTCATACATGATGTCCTTAGTCTGAATTCGGGATATATTTGATCCTAATGTTGACAACTTTATTTGACTGTAGGAATCAATAACCTGCTCTTTTTGTGTAATAATGTCTAGAGTAAAGGAATCATGTTCTGAATGAAGATCATCTATGTGCCCATCTAAAGAAAGCATCTCATGGGTAGATGGAGGAGTATGTGTTAGATGGATATGATCATCATTTATGACATCTTGTATAAATAGGAGAGTGTCAATTAGATCATTGTAGTAGCTTGGAGATACAAATTCTTGATCTTGATTAATTTTAGAAATGCTTTTGACATGCTTTGGATCAAGTTCTTGACATGGGTCAATTTCAAAGGATGGATTTCTTATAAAAGGTTCTTGGATATATTTATTAGACATGGGAATTGGCTCAATATCCTCTTGATCTTTGAGTGGATTTGGATCAAATGTTGAGTTGAAGATTCCTTCAATATCTGCAACCATGAGGTCAAACGATGTCAATATGTCTTGGAAAGGACCATTGCTAGACTTTGGTGAAAGATGTTGATCATTCTTTGGAATGAATTCTTGAGATATGTCATCTAACTCATTAGGTGATGTAGAGACATTTTCAACATGATCATTGGTCGAATCCTGGTCATTGTCCCCAATAGTTATCATTTTTTAATCAATAAGGTCTTGGATGAGATTTTTGAGTCAAATGCAATTTGATGTTGTGTCCCTTTGTTTTGTGAAAATCACAATGGTGCTCCTCATTAGACCCAGGTGGTTTGACTAGGGGTTCTTGATAGTTCTCATAGACAAGGAGTTTGATGAGATTTTCTTGTACCAATTGTTGCAGGACTAATTCGATTGGTCTCCCAAGTGGTGTTTATTTTCATTTGTTACCTTGTGAGAATTTTACCTTAAATTGACCTTGTGATGATTAATTTTGAAGATGTGATGATTGATCTTGGCACAATGAATCAACTAATTTGGCAAGTGAAGCAAGTTGATCTAGCAAAATTTGATCTTGATTTTGATTTTGACACCCTTGATATAGCTGATTTGGCTTTTGTTCAAGTATATTTGGAATGTATGTTGGTCGTGTTTGTATGGGATCATGGAAAAATTGATTTTGGAAAATGTTTTGAATTGGGATGATGTTTAGATTTGGCATGATGGGTTGAAATTGAACATTGTTGTGGTTTAGGTAACTTTGATTTTGCATGGTGTTAACTTGACTTGGATCAATACACAAAGTTTTTAACATATTTTTTGGAATTTGAACAACATTTGTATGATTTGAAAACATATCTACCCCAAAGTTTACCAAGTGTGAATTTGAAATGTTCATGTTTGGTAAAATTGTATTTGGTATATTCACATTTGGCATGTATGGATTTGGTGGGATGATGTTGTTTTGTGGAAGACTCATGCATTGGGTGTTTGGTTGATAGATTTGTAGGTTTGGACTTGGATTTAAATCTACCATCAGGTAAGGTGTTCCAAAATTTGGATTGGGCATACTCAAATTTGTTGTACCATTGAGGTTTGTAGGAGATAATGATCATATGTATGGATTGTATAAATGTGAATTTTGATACTCAATTGGCGTTGTAAGGCTTTGATAGTTTGGTTGACTTAGATCACTCATGATGTATGAAGCAAGTTTATACTCCATGTTCCTCTTGTGTTTTTACCTTGTTGACCTCTAAGGGATTTAGGACCAACGATGAGATGAAGGATGAAAGGGGTGAATGATATGGATGTCAAAAATTTTTAGGAACTTTTGATCAATGCTAGACTTAGGGTTTGATTGGATAATGAACTTGTAAACCCTAAAATGTTATCTATGTTATCTTAGGATGAACTCGTTCAAAGGGGTGATAATTTAAGTAAGTGTGTGAGGAAGGATTCATATAAACACACCTAACTAAACAAATGATTTTGATTTGGTTTTAAGAATGTACCCAAGTGTAGATAATGATGTTTCCAAAGATCTAAAGTTGTTTATGAGATGGAGATGATAAATGATTGGATGAATGAGGTGTTTGATTTGATTCTAAATGAACTTAATAGGGGCCTTGTTTACAAGACCAAGATAGTGAAAAACATGCTTTACCCTATGAGTAATTCAAACCAAAATACCAATGTTTGCATGGAAAACCATATGACCAAAAGATACCAAGCACATGTGTGGGGTTCAATTTTTCTTTTATCTTTTTTTAATGGATTCTTTTTACCACAAAAACTTTCTTGATTAGATTTTGATTCTAGATGTCTAATGTCTCAAATTACCTCTTATCCCACAAAGTGTGTTATGTGAAAATCAAGGAAAATCAAGGAAAATTTTACCTAATGTTGACTTTAGTAGGAGAAAATTGAGATAAAATCCAAATGCTTAGAAGCCTCTAAGGATGAGAATCCCAATGGAAAGCAATAGCACTTAAATTTTGTCAAAGGATATTTTTTTCTCCTAAAGGGTTTGAAATTTGATGCTCATGTTGAACGTTTGTTTTCCCAATGTTTATGATCAAGCAAAGTGTTTTTGATTCCAAGAACATGCACAACCCTATGGATATGAAAGACAATATTTGTTGAGTTCCCACTTGGATAAATTAGCTATGCCTACTCTTAGCAGATGATTAGATGCTTGACCACACAAGCTCCCCCTTATAGTGCACTCACTTCTCAGGTAAGTCAAGTATCAATACCCATGAAACTCCCATGGCATACTTCTCATCTCTACTAAGAGCCGTATAAATGTGGGACGGCTTCAGAACGATCGTTCTTACACCAACAAATAGATCAAGGATTTTGGCCTTTATAAACAAGAGGTTCTAGTAGGGGTATTTCATTCGTGGGGGACCATCCATGTGGCAAGAGACCATTGTTTCCCTTCTTTTCAGAATAATCCTTGTGATACTTTCCTTTCCTAAAGTACCCACACTTATATACCAGTTGGAAGTTGCTTGTCTTTAGCATGTTCCCGGTTGGGTCATTCCCTTGGGTGATTACTTTTTCCCACAAGGAAGGCCCTCTTTAAGATAAAACAAAAGTGATAAAATACATCCGTAGTTCAATTAATTCTCATTTAGAAACAAGGAGAGAACACACACAATATATTCCACTCACACTCGCAAGATTTGTTCAATTTTAGTTCCAAAATGAACTGTGAAGGAAATCATTTACACAACCCAATATCACCAAAAGCCTTTTGATTCTCAAGATCACCATGAGGCACAAGAGAAGTGCATACATCTTTTAGATGATATTATTTTGGGTAAGTGATTACAAAACAAAGATGCACATGTTCATTTTAATCCCTTTCAAAGCAATTATTGTATTTTTTTTAAGCACCAAAATTGAAATGTGAAGTTTTCTTGTTCAATTGTTAAGCCCAAAACAAAATGTAGTAAGTTTCCTAACACTCTTTTTAATCCCTTTGATTGTTCTTTTCAAGCCCAAATGAAAATTATTGAGTCCTAAAACTTGAAGATAGCAAAGCCTTAATAATGGGATTATAATTGCTCCCAAAGTGTTTAAAAACACTTGTTACAATCATGTGACAATGCTTTTCTTTGAATTACATGCTCCATGATCCTTTAAAACCTACAATACAAGCTCCAAATGTTAGATGAAATTAAGAAACAATAAGATATGAGGGTTAGATAAATGATTAATCATAAAAACCCTAAAATTTAGACCAAGTTTCATTGTGATTTGACATTAGGTGAAAATTTGAAAATTTTAACTCTATCAAAGTTCATAAACATCTACACCATTGGATAGCTTATGAAATTCTACCCCATTTAAAAAAAAAAACTCTGAAAAAGAATAAAAAATGACCAAGATACGACCATTTTAAGTTTAAGTGAAAAAACAAGAAAGCAAAGGCGACATTGTTTGAAATCAAGGCAGTGGCATTGTTTGGACCACGTGGCGCTATTTAAGGATTTGAGCAGTGCTCTAGTGAAACTAGCAGCTCTGTTTGGAAAAACAAAGACTGCATTTGTGTCACGATTTTTCCTAGCGGTGCTGTTTGACCTGGGACAACAAAAAACATAAAAAAAAAAAAAAAAAATTCTCAAAAAAATGTGTTAGAGTCTATAGATTCGCCATCATTCTAGTGCCAAAATGTGAATCCCAATCCTAGACCTACACAAACATAGAAAATAAGCACAATATTAGATCCATATGCAAGTTAGAACTAAGATTCCCCATGCAATTCATCTGCAATGCTCAAAATAGGAAAGAAATGAAGAACAAAACAAGAAAAACAATTAAATCCTATTTAAGCATGTGAACTCTCAATCCCATGGGGGAATTGGTGTCAATTTGATGTGGAAATTGAACCTTTCTCAACTCCTTTGCAAGCTTGATGATCTTTGATGAAGATTGATGATGATTTGATGCTTCCTTGGAGAAAATCCTACATAACCTAACTAAGAAATGATAAAAATGGATGAAGAATTGATGAAATTGATATGAAGATGATAACTTTGGCTCCAATTTTCCCCCTAAATGAGCATAATGATTTTACATTGATTGTGGCTCCTCCAAACAAATAGAGAAGGCCTCTATTTATAAGAGATAAGGATTGAAGATTGAAAGATATGGAGGATGTGGGACTAAAAATGATCCAATGATAAAGCGCCACTTGTTAACATGTGTGAGGATGAAGGTTGAGCAAATTTTGATCAATGTGAAAGTTTTAAATTTGAATTTGATGAAATGACATGTTTAGGGGGGATGAAAGAAGAGAGTTAATGCCAATTTGACTTGTGTAAGAGACATGTAAGAGCTCATAAATGCCAAGTTGGAGGACAAGTCCTTTTTGGGAGAGAGATTTCAAAATGGAGGAATATTCCACTTGAGATGCCCTTTTGAATGAAATAGAAGAATTTATCAATCAAATAAATTGATCTATTGTGCAAGTTGCAAAAGCTAGAGGATTTGATTGATTAGGATTAGGATTAATCATGATTTGATTAATTTAGATGAAGATTTAGTTGACATGACATTTGACTTAGATTTTAGGATTAAAATAAATCAAGATGAGAGAAAAATGATTTTGACTTAATTAAATAAAGATTTTGATTTATTTAATCAAAGGGGAATGATGTTAGATTAAATTAAACAAAGGTTAATTTATTCTATTTAATAGATAGACTTTAGAGATTAATTAAATAAAATTGATTTATTTAATTAAAGGGGGACTATAGGATTAATTAAATAGAATTATTTATTTAATTAAAAGAAGATGATGACTTAATCAAATAAAGTTGATTTATTCAATTAACAGAGGAAATATGGAGAATTTAATTAAATGGTTAGTAAAGAAGTTATTTTGGAAAAACTAATTTTAATAGATCAGGATCAAGTGTGCAATATCAATAAGTATAATTTCCATGTCTACAGCTTCCATTCACTTCATTCGCACTGAGATCAAGGTGAGCTAAAGAAGAAAGATTGGCCAAGCAGGAAGGTATGTGTCTGCTGAATTCATTCCAGTGAAGATCAAGGTATGATAGGCTAGTGAGAAAACAAATGGAAGAGGAAAACATCCCACTTAATTCACTAAAAGATAAACCAAGCTTGACAACATGGTTGGTGTGATTGTTGCATGATATGCCCTCCCACATGTTGCAACGGTCACTTCCATTTACCCACAAACTAAGAAGCTCGTGGGAGTCATTGAAGGCCACTTTGAAGTGGAGCACAACTTCAGATTTGTGGGGATGACATCAAAGTGGATGGGAAAGAGAAGGATATGAAGAGAGGAAGAGGAAAACAAAAGCTGAAATGAAAACTAAACACGGCTTGTGTAAAGAGATGGCCATTTGGGATGCAGGGGGTGACACAAGAGAAATGAGATGATCATCTTGGGTTATTTTTCATAGCAAGCCCATCAACAGTCAATGATTTAAAAAAAAAAAAAGTTATATGATTATTTATGTGGCCATCATTCCTAAACTCTGAGCCTGTCAACAGTCAATGAATTTTTATTAATTTTTCATTTGATTATTTGTGTGGTCGATAGTTGATGAGAAGGAAATTAAATTTGTTCTAAATTTTCTTATATTTTCACAAAACTACGATTACAAAGAAGTCAAAGAATATCTAGAATTTTAAGAGGTAGACAATAGAAGTCGAGTCAAGAAAGGAAAAGGAATTTGCAGTCTTTTTCAGGACAATTATTGGTTTTTAGTGGGCAGAGAGTTGTAGTAGGTCTTTCACGTCCCTCACTTGAAATTCTTGCTTTGTCACATCTTTCACCTACCTTTTCAAGGATTGTTTCTTTGCGCACTACCAAATCAATGGCAGTTGATTTCCACGAATGTTCCAAAAAATGGATAATTTCTAATTAATGCTTGTTAATGTTTTTTTTTAGTTTATCTTTGAAAATATATTAATGGACAATAAAGATTTTTTAATGGATGAGACTGTGTTATAGTCAACATTATTTACATTGATATGCAAATTAGGGTATGAGTTCATTTGTATGACATTTTAAATTGATCATTTTTTCTTTCATTAGCCGATAAGCTACATATAGTGTGAGATTTGAGCCTAAAACAAGTCTCACATCTATAAACCATTATTGATTCATCGAAAGACAAGTTTTAGCTACTGTTTAATGGTAAACTAGCTATTGTTTAATGGTAAAAGCCTCCAAAATATCAAGTAAAAGCCTCCAAAATAACACTTATCACATAAAAGCTAGACAAATATTTATTTGACAACCGGATGGGGACATTTTATTTTTATTTGCAGTGATTTAAAAAATCTCTACCTCAGAGATAAAATGACCCACTATTAATGTTTTAAAACAAGTTAAATATTCAACATATGCACATATGCATTCAGTTATATGCCAAGGTGAAGGATTGTTGAGTTGAATGAAAACATGGGACTCATTATTTATATTGAAGATGGAAATGTACATATCACCCAAGATTGACCTAAATCAAATATAGCATGTTTAAGGTAATCTAAACTTACTAGTGAAATAGGAGCCCAGTTTAGAAAATACTAAATACAAAATCATATAAGTGTCTAAAGTTTTAAAGTAATTGGGAAAGATTCCATATAAAAAATAACTCAAACTGCCAAATTTCATAATAAGATACTGAATTGAAGTGGTTTAATGTTGTAAGCAGTATCTGATAAGTGACACAACATTAAACAACTGAAAACCCATGTGAAAACCCAAAATTCCTTTCAATAACCAAAGTGTCAACAGACAAATAGATGGAAAACTAGAAGAACATTAAATGTACGAGCACAGAAAGCTTTGCAAACACAATAAAACCAAATGAATTCTCTTTGTTTTTGAGCTAGAAAGGTCATTTCCTTAGCAGGATAAGGAATCCTTAGTAGGTTTGAAGGAAAAATGAGCAAAGCTAGCAGATGCATGGTGTCTTATTAGTGCCAAGGTGAACCAATATGGATGCCATCTACAACTACCAAATGCGGAGAGAAGAGCATAGATGGACAATCAATGAAGTTTCCTTCAATGATCCTGGACTATCCATGGATTATTTTATACCTCCTACATTATAAATGGTTCAGTCAATGACACCTATGAGATTCCTCATGAAGACAAAGGCAAACAAATTGTTTGAAATAGATCAAAGGTGGTAGCTTTGGAAAAATCTAAGGAAAATTTTGATAATATAATTTGGAGAGTAGAAGTCTAATCCTTTGTTTCAAATTATCAAGATTTTGATGTTGTTTCTTTCAAATGTCTCTTAGTTAAATGGATTTAATTATATAAATGAAATATTATATGCATGTGTTTCAGTTATCCTTATTTCGTTTTGAAACTAATATGGTGAATAACACTTTTATACAATCACTTAGCATAACTGGGACAAAGAAGAGCAAGTTTAATAATTCAATATTCTTTTGTGTTACAATAAGATGAAATCTCCCATCTTCATATATTGGTTAATCACTCCATTTTGTTCTTATTTTTATGCTGAGAAAATTTTGCAATGATGGCTAAGTACAAAAACTGAGTACAAATAACATCAATATTGTTTCCTAAAGAGCATTAACATAAAAATCAACATTAGAATACAACTTAGAAATCAACACTAGAAGCCAACAATGAAAGTCCAAGACTCACAACTTAGATTCCCATACTAGATGTCACTATTTGGATCTGAACTTGGGTCTCCACGATGAGAACCCAGTGATATAATAAATTGAGCCCAACTCCATTTCTTTTGTATACTGTAATCAATAAATCCTCTTTGGCATTTTGTAGTTTACTGTTTATTTGGAGATGTACCTTTTGCACTTGGACAAATTGGATGTACTCTCACTTGACCCAAATGGTAAATGCTCCACTCACAAACATTCCAAATTAGCAACAAATGTTTTCCTTCATAACTTTGCATTGTTATTTTGTCTTTTATCATTCTAGTTTTAACATTCTTCTTATAGATGGCCCAAACTAACAAAATATAGTTGTCATTATAAGTTTGTATTGTTATTTTAATTTTTCACTTATATAGTACTTTTTTTTAATAAACATATTTGTCATAGAGTGATGTGTGCTCTTTGATGAAGGCTGTATATTTCTCAGTGCTAAAATGTACACTTTATGACATTAAATTGTAGTTTTGTTCAATGACAACATTACTATTTTGTTTTTGGGCTACACTGTTCTTGATATATTTCATGGCTGGAACCTCAATATTCATTTTGTACCCTAGAGCATCATGTGGGATTTCTCTTGATAAAATTTGGAGAATTTACTTGGAAAGGAGGACCCAAAATTTCTTGAATCTTATTCTTCTATGTTATTTGTGAATTATTTTTATTTTTTGATGTGGAAGTGCACTATACTAAGATCAAGAGGTAGAGGTAGTTCTGCTAGCTGCATATAAGCCTCTAATCAATGCAACCTTCTTACAAACTAATCTACAATGAATTGAGGAAGAGACAAAGGATATTTGAAATTGCCCCAACATAAATTAGAGAGCTGTCAGGTGAAAATTCACATGCTCCCACTTTCAGAGCATATTGAAAATAGAGATGAGATCTACAAAAAATTGAAAGGAACCAAGTATGAGGTGTTTATGGAGGAGATAGACTATGACATGTGACTCTATTAACATAGAGTTATGTATGCAACTGAAACAACCTCTAATTTGCTACATTGTGTAGGTAAATAGATCACATTCTTTTATTATTTGCTAATCAATATTATCTAAAATTGATCTACTCATAACAAAGAAAATTTCTAAGATGAAATGCTTGTTCAAATGTTTTTTTTATATTATCTCCAAGGACAATAGGAATTGGAGAGGTCAGAGATAAAGAATATTTCTTACTCTACTGTCCTCTTGAAAACACATTGGAGTAAATTACATTTCATTCATTGCTCTCTAAAGGGACTTGCAAAGGCCAGATACAAAGCAGTCATCTATTTTTGAAAATAGGTTGTTGTGATTGAATGTTATAGTTACCTATGTTCCACTTTGCCCTTGTCCAAATTTTGGTTAAGATCTTAGCTCATGAAGAGAATCAGAAGAGAAGGGTACAGATAGAGACATTTGATAAATGTGATTTTCACATGTTGCTTGTGTAAGTTCATATTTTGGTGGCACAATTTGCTTCATGCCCACTATTTTGTATGTGGTCTTTGAGATAAACTAAAATTTACAATGGTAAAAAATATAATTTAATTAAAAAAAAAAAAAAAAACCACAACTAGAATCACATGTAACCAATTATGATAACCATATAAAGAAATCATACATAACAATATCGACTATTTTATCCCTCCCTACAATCTTAGTATAGGGCTCTAAGAAAAGTCATGTTTTCTTAGCAAAAGAACTTTTCATCATCTCCTTAAACTCTATGTCCCAAATTACAGTAAAAACTTGTCACTGCATGATTTTTTCTATAAGTTATTTTCTTGTGGATAAGTTATATGCACCAAATTACTTGTTCTTTCATGGTTGATCTAATAGGGCTTCCAGGGTTTAATTCTCACAAGGATAATATTGAGCTTGAGTCCATAGCACATGAAGGAGAATATCTCTTCTTTAAGTTATTTTCTTTGAGTTTGAGTTATTTTCTTGGGATTGCCAAATGTAATAGGAGAAGCCATGAAAGAATGAGTAATTTGGTACAACATTTACACATCTTACTTTGTCATCTAGTTAGAAAAAATAGATCCCTTTCTTTCCATCTTAAAATGGATCATAATGGCATAGCCCCAACATAAAACACAACAAATAGTAACTAAATAAAGCATAGGTGTGTTTAAATAGAGGAGCATAAAAAAATTCAGTTTGTAAAAATAAATGAATGGAAAAGAATGAAACCTCCTCTCCCCAATGTTTTCTTACATTTAAAAATAAAAATAAAAATAAAATGATACCCTTATCGCCATTTTTAATCTGCTACTCAGTAAAGCAAAAACAAAAATATGTTGCAAAAAGAAGATGATAGTTCAGTCATCTATAAATTCGTGCTTTCTTTTTCCTGTGTTTGAATAAAAGCAAATTACAACATATTGTTTGCAATATTAAATAAGAAAAAAAACAAATCAGAGGAAGCCTAAACAAAATTATTGAAAGTATATTTTGTTTGAAAAAACTTAACCCATGTGAAAACCCAAAACCGTTTTGAAAATTGAAGCTTCAAAATACAAGCAAATAGAAAAGTAGAAGAACAATAAATATGCACAATAAAACTAATTAAATTATCTTTTTTTTTTGAGCTAGAAAGGCCATTTCCTTAGCAAGATAAGGAATCCTTACCAGGTTCGAAGGAAAAATGAGCAAAACCAACAAATGCATGGTGTCTTATCAGTGCCAAGGTGAACCAGTATGGGTGCCACCTGCAACTACCAAATGTAGAGAGAAGAGTTGATAATGGTGTCAAAGGGTTTGTAGAGTGTGAAGGAGGAGAGAATTGAATGCTCCATAGCTACTAAAAGCCAAGACACGATAACCAACCAAAGAAGGATGGAGTAGGATTTAATGAGTCTGTATTTCCTCTTTAATGCGACTAGACCTCTATTTAATGCGGGATTGTGTGATGAAAAGGTGGTGAGTTTATCAGATGCCACACAACATCACAAAAAAAACTCACGATGCCACTTCCTGCCACTGGTGTATGGTGTGTCCGATCTTTGGTCGATGGTTAAAAATGGCCAAAAAATCAACCCTATAAAACAAACGCGTTGTCCAAATGGAAAATCGATGTCCAACATGTTAAAATGAAGTATTTAGGTTGTCGACATCACCACCTATGTGGAAAAGTCAAATTTATTTTTATTCAGATGACATGCTGCGCCAGGTGGAGGGGCGAAGTTAGGGTGACCCACTATGGGTCCCTCTCCCCTAGTTGATGAGAGGGAAATTAAATTTGTTTTGAATTTTCTTATATTTTCACAAAACTACGATTCCAAAGAAGTCAAAGAATATCTAGAATTTTAAGTGGGGGACAACAAAAGTCAAGTCAAGCAAGGAAAATAAATTTGCAGTCTTTTTCATGACAATTATTAGCTTTTAGTGGGCAGAGACTTGTAGCATGTCTTTCACGTCCCTCACTTGGAATTCTCACTTTGTCACATCTTTTGTTTGCCTTATCTTGTTCTTTGAGCACTGCCTAATCAATGGAAGTTGATTTCCACAAATGTTCTAAAAAAAAGGATAATTTATAACTAGCAATCCCACCTTCATGTGCAATAGGTACACCGAAAACATATTAGTTTAATTTCTAGTTATAATTATACTCAAGGCTTTGCTTACTAAAAGTTCACTTTATATAAAATAATATTTTGATCTCCTTCTTATTAATTTTGTAAAGAAAAAATAAAAGTTGTTACTCACTATGCAAGAAAGAAGTGAGTATTTCTAGATTTAAATTAGTAGATAACATTTGCTACAATATTTGTATTGTAGTTAATATTTGAGAAAAGTGGGAGAAAATCTATTGAACCAATTAACTATGTTTTATTTGATGGATAAAAAATCCAATATTCATATGGATATGAATCCTTGTTAAGCTGAGAAGTAGAGGCTTCCTACAGCCACAAAACAACATGAGCTAAAAGATTTCGTGTACAAAAAAACTCTACATTAAATGTAGATAATTTTAATAAAAATTATCCACAGAAATTTAGGGTTGAGAGTCACGTTGTAATTGTATTTTTTGGATTTTCGTAGAAATTTAGGTTGTGTTGTTAAGGTTAAGTGTTGTTAAGTTTGTTTTGGGAATGAGAGTATATGACAGTGCCATATTGACCAACAATGTACATGGAGTGGACCCATATAATGTTGAAATTAATATTTATTTGCAGACTGTTAATTGTTAAATACGGTAAAAATTGCATGCTCATGTTTAAATTTTTAATTTATTTGAACATATGTGATAATCAAAATAGATATGAAATTTTAAATGGGTATGTGCAGGATCATCATGGAAAAAATAGGCCCTTAAGTGGTGAAAAATTTAGAAATATTAGAGTTAGGAAACTTAATGAGTTTTTTGAATAAGTTATCTAAATTATTTCAAAAATATGTGAGAATGGAATTTGTAGAAAATTGAATGTAGTTTCTAAACTACTAGGTTTATTTTAAAGAAAAAATCTATTTGGTGAAAATTTGAAATTTAAATGCAGTACTATTTAAATTTTAGGGAAAAAATGAGAAGTAGGTGTCTGTTTGACCACCCTAACCATAATAAAATGATAATTATTTTCTATAATATTTTATATATAAGTAAAGGACTCATGTCCCGATGTGATGCATATTTTTTGTAATTTTTTTCCAAAGAAATAATTAATTACAAATTTTTTATTACAACTTTTAAAAAATTTAAAAACTTGTATGTCTAACCACCTTAACTTGGTCAAAACTTCATGAAATTCAATTTATTTATTTTTAATCCTATAGTATACAAAGCATAGAATGTGAAACATGTTTTAAATTCAAAAAACTTCATACCGTTTGAAAGGTATAGATGTTTTTCAATCAGTCTATTAATAAGGACTTTAGTTGTAATTCAAAAAGAAAATGAATAATAATTATTTATTAAATTCAAAGTGAAACATAATTTATATTGGTGGAAAGTTTAGAATCTCCTTTAAAAACCCTTTTCGTTTCATAAATTTTGGGTAAAAAAAAGTCGTCAGCCACATACCCTACTCATACCCATCATATCGCCACTTTTTGGCGCATCATGATCCTGCACATACCCAAATATTAATATTTATTTATCAATATATTAATAATAAGATAATTTTAATGTCTAATATATTATTATAAAAACATATTATAAAAAATTTAAACAAAGATATCTCTGGGCTTATTATATATAGATTATTTTATAGGATAATAAATGAACACATCATTCCCCATTAATAATAAATCCTCACCGTTTATATCCTCACCCTAAAAATGGTTAGAAATTTTGGATAAATTTCTTCATCCACTCTTTATTTTTCATTTTTTATTTTATAGAGGAATGAGTTATTATAGGAATTTGATTGTTTATTTTTAGGTAAGAATTTATTTTCATTAGTATGAAATAATAATGTATAAATTGTTGAAATTTTTTTAATATATATTTTATTGATTTTTTTAGAGTACTGGAATGGGATGGTTCTCTTATATTGTATTTTATTGAAATTGAATTATTGAGTGTTTAGGTAATTTTTTATTGATTTATATAATTATAGTTTATAAAAATTTTCCTCTCACTAACATGAAATAATATTGATCTTTTAAATTATCACTCGTGAAATATGAGTTCATAAAGATTAGCTTGAAAAATTATGTAATGGAATATCCATAAAAGAGTATATAATTTGATAAAGTGTAGTGGATAGAAATTTAAATTATTTCAATATAAATTTTATTATAAATTAGAAAAATGAAATAAATTATATTATAATATATATAATTATATCAATAAAAAAATTTAAAAATAAATATCAAAAGAGATATCTCTTGGCTTATTATATATCTAGATTATTTTAAAGATATATAAGCTAGTTGAATATAAACATTCCAAGCCGGTATTGGCATGGTGTGATGGTTTATAGGTGACATTGTTGTTCTTGCCACCAAGGTTCAAACCCCGTTGGGGTGGTATTGTTGAATGGTTGTATCCAGTTCATAGCTCCAGTCAAAAGCGTTTACCCCTTGAATAAAAAAAATATATATATATAAACATTCCAAGAATCCCAAAGAGTATAGTGCAACAAATATGGGAAAAGGTATGGATGAAAAAAGAGCTCCAAATTTGCCTAACACAAATATTCAATGAAAAATATGACATTGCATCCCTCTATCCTTCGTGGATTTCTCAACTTCCAACGTGTTATCTAAAAACACTGTGATGTTAAGTGCCACTATTGGTGGGGATTAAACTATAGTCAAGAGAAAAAAAATTAGAATAACAAACAAATCTCATCTTAAGCCATGAACATCTAAACCTTTGAAATCAAAATGACATTGTTGAATTGGTGCCTTCTCAACTTACCATCCTGCTTTTGTATTGATAAGGCCATACTGAAATGTAGCATAAAATTCAATGAAATATTGAGGAATAGAAAGGCCGAGAATGAAGGAAACTGCAATGATAAACAGACTTGACAGGGAATTCATGTTGTTGAATTGTATCAAGGAAATACCAACAGCGGCTAGAAAGAAGGAAGAAACAACAAAATTAGAATTCTTGAGAGGTTGCAAAGTTGTGCTTGTAATGTTAAATGGAAAAGCTATCAATGCAAAAACAGGTCCAAATTTTCCTACAAAAAATATGACAATGGAGCTGAATAGAAAAACTCATCTTACAAATTTACACAGTAAGCACAACCTACAAACTGGATTCTAATTTTGCTAAAAAATCAAAAATCAAAAGTATACAGTAGAATCAAATTTTGTGGAAAATGAGCAAATTGGTGAGTAATTGTCTTTTTTTCTCACTTCAAATTTAAAACAAGTGGCCTTGTGAAAATTAAAATTGGGAAACAATATATTCAAAAAATTGTAAAGAAGTTTCACGAATTTCTCAAGTAACTTACCATGTCATACCACATGTATGGAGAATCCATTGGAAGTTGATTTGAAGTGAACTCCATTGTAGAAAATAAGCACCTCGAAATGAAGGGAAGCACTGTCATTAGAAAGAACTCCATTCAATGGATACATAACATACTGTTGAGACCAGTATCAATGAGGAGAAACAAGGCATTAACTGTAAGCATACTTCCCATCAACTGTCAAGAAAATATTAGAAAGAGTTATAAGTATGAATAGTGATGAAAAAATATTAGAAAGAGTTATAAGTATGAATAGTGATGAAAAGTTTAGTAAGCAGCATTCATAGTGAAATCATAACTTAGATTTGGTAAGCAAGCACTTATATTTGGTTAGCAGCCACTTATATTTTCTCAAGTAACACATGGCATTATTCATAGTGAAAGAATAACCTATATTTGGTAAGCAACCACTTATATTTCCCTTCTTTTTGTCTGTACCTGAGAAAGCTTGACCAAATGAAAAACATTCAAATGAATATTAAAAACCCTAGTTCTGAGGACAAGAGATGAATTACCTTTAGTATCTGAACTAGTCTTTGAATGTAACAAATGTATTAACATACCTTTTCTTCAATACATATATTTTGGTTTTCCCTATGGGTGATCAAATGAGAATGAAATCAACTTAAGGCAATTGGATTCTTAATTCACTGTTGCAAATTATTTTTCCAATGGGTGATCAAATGACGACATTGAAGGTAGCGGACCCCGCGTAGAAGAAGTCTGTTTGTGGAAGTCATCCAGAGCTGGATAAAAATGGCAGCCAAGAGTCGTGTAGAGCCCGCATACTCATCTTCCTCTATTACTTTTTCATGCGAAGTCCACGGCTAAGAGTTTAGTATATGGAAGAAGCATTGTCATACCATATTGGTCCACTTGCTACATTCATGTCTTTTGTTGCTGTGATGATTTAAATTAGACCTGTGCATCTCACCCTCAAAGTACCCCCATTGATCGAACTATCCCATGGATGGGATCAAGGAAAAATATGAATGATTAATGTAGAACCCATTGAAACCTATTAACATCACAAATTCTTCACACCCACCGGCTATAACCAGGAGGTCGTCCCATAGGCGCATCCCGTAAATGTAGAAAATGGAAGACTTAGAGCTGAACGTAATGTGGAGGAGCCAGTGGGTAATATCATTGACGGGTAGCACCAGTCGAGGAGGAGTTGTGGGGAAAATGGTGCAAGTCGCAAAGGTGGAGATACTGTTTGAAAATGGTAAAACATAAACAGCTCCCCACATAGAAGATTCTGCAAGACCAACGTCTCTCTACTTTTATTCATTTCGGCCTCTTCTCTTGTAAGAATGAGTGGGGTGTCGAGGTGTAATAGTTGTGGTAGCGACGGTGGCCACCAAGGAAGCGGATCCCGCACTCGACAATTTCGCAGTGAAGGATGTGGGATGGCTACTACCACAAGCCAGGGATTTGAGGATGTCGTGGACCACTGGTAGTGAGCCACGGGAAGCCAGCATTGTAATGTCTACAAGGCACACCAACCGCTATCATTTGATATTTACCTATCTCACAGATCAATCATAGCACTGATCATCTATGCATCCTTAAATTTTATAAAGCATGACCTCTTATCTACCAGCGGGATGGCATAGATCCTCCAAGGCAGACAACTTGACTTTAGAGCTTGGCCACCATGTGATGCTTGTTTACTTGGATGGACAGTGCTCATTCAATTTTTCCTTCCCATTGCAGGATATGCTGTATTTTATTCATTTTCCCATGGCAGTGTGGTAACATGCTCTTAGCAGCCCCTATCACCACTTTCTAAGATGCCAATCGAAGATTAAGGTTTACATGGTTGTCGACAGTTACTTGGTAACACTTGCAACGATTTCCTATAGACTAACAAACCTTGATTTGGAAGTTTCAGTTCGTTAGTTCCTGAAGGTTAGTGTTTGTGCAGTCAAACCTTGATTCCATCCACCACATACACCTCCTGATAATTATTGTCAAGTGCATCCCTGGCAATCTTTTCAATTCTTCATTGATGTGGGAAGAGAGTGAAACACCACCATGCGGGAAGATAGGTGTGGACTATTGCCCTGGTGAAGTTGTTGTGACCATGGCTGAGGAAAAAATCCTATAAGGGCCCGAGATCTGCATGTGTGATTGTCGTTGGGCCAAGGGATGCGAGGAGCAGCTAAGTTAAGGATGTTGCGTCAACAACGAAGAGACTAGAAACTCCCATGGTCGACAACGATCTTGCCTCCTTTGTCCCTTTGTGTAGCTTGTAGTAGTTTACCTTTTAATCCCATCATCAGGGTTGGGACATATTGATTGTTCGCTGCACTACTCCATTTGATAATTAATAAGGTCCCTTGTAGAACTCTCTCGGCTGTAATGAATTCTTTCAGCTTATGTTGCTTGTTATGAATGTTTTCATGCAAGCCTTTGTTGGATGTTGTGGTTGTGTTGCTAATATGTGGTTGTCATTGATGTCAACACTATAAGAATTAATTCATTTGAAGTTGTATATGTCGAGGATATTGAGAAAATTGTAAAGAAATAAGTTGCAGGTTGTCAGTTGAGAAGTGAAGTTTAGTATGGTAGTTTGTTTTGTATGTTGAAGATCAGAGGTTGTGGACCAAATGGTTTGTTGCTAAGTGTATCTAGTTTATCCATGTCGAGTTTCAGAGATCCACATGAAGATTTTATTGAGTTATGAATATTTTCATTCAAATAGTTTTTTGTTTCTTCAGTTAGTCTTCCTAATTGAAGATGAAGTTATTTTAGTTAGTTCAGCTATTGTAGATACTTCTCTAATGGTTCTTAATGTTTTTGGATGCTTCTAGATCATGCTCTATCTTTGTGGCATGTCTACATTGATTGTTGTGCTCGTGGTTGGCGATTTTCTCTTGCGTGTTCATGTTTTTCATGTTCCTAGCCGACATGGTGTTGAAGCGTGTTGCAGAAGTTTAAGGCGGAATTGTTTGAAGATTTTTTGTGTTGAATATGTTGATTTAGATCCTCACTAAGTTGTGGTTGAATTTGTTTGATTTGAATTAAAGATTATCTATTGTTTTGGGCCAATAGTGATATTCACTTTATTATTTCTTTGTGGCCAACTTGTAGCAGTGAAATTTCTTGTTATGGATATATAAGAGATTTTTTTGTTCGAATTGAAGAATGCAAGTGTATGCCAGCGGATGCCGAATGTGTGTATGAGCAAATAATCATTTGAAGGAAGAGAAAAGTGTGAAGAAGAGTGAAGAAGAGTGAAGAGTACTTGTTCATGCGCTTAACCAGAATTGTGATTAGGCATTAGTAGATGCTATTTTATCAGTTCAATCCCTGAGGATAGTTTTAATCTGAATCTCTTTATAAGAAAGTGTGTATTCCTTTGTAATTGAGTAGTGATCTTTAGGAAGTGTGCCTAAATGCAAGTGCATTCCCCATATTTCATTTTCATTATACTTTTAACAGGGTATAATCTTGTGGACTAACCTCCACCATGGTTTCTCCCCTAACAAGGTTTCCACATAAGAAAATCTTGGAGTTGTGTGTGCTTCTGATGTGTTGATGATCTTTGTTTTCATGCTTAATAATCAGATCTGGGAATAAGGTTGATAAGTTAAATAAGTTTTGAATTTTTGTGACAATTGATTCACCCCCCCTCTCAATTTGTTGCCCTTGTATTGCCAACAATTGGTATCAGAGCTAAGTTCCTTGGAAAAAATTTAACAGCTTAAGATGATCTGGGATGGCAAGTTACAAGAAGGATAGTTTGAGATTTGATGGAACAAATTACTCCTTGTGGAAGACTTGAATGGAGTGCCATCTGAGAAGCATTGGTGAACCCTACTAGAGAATTACAAGTAATAGGTATGTTATTCCACAAAATGGTCCTACTACTTCTGTTGAGATTAGAGATGTTGAATATAATATCTGGGCTAAGGAAGCTTTATTGAGTGCTTTGATTGGTTCTGAGATGACAAATGTTATGGATTTGAAGACTGCTCATGAGATATGGAAAAAGATGGAAACCTTGTATGAAAGTGATGCTAATGTGAAGATTTCTAAGTTGCAGAGTTTGAAAGGGAAATATGAAAGGTTGAAGATGGGTGGTGATGAGAATATTAATACTTTCATGCAAATAGTGAATGAACTTGTCTGTGGTATTAGATGTGTTTGTGGATAGATAGAAGAATTTGAGATTGTTGCTAAGGTGCTTAGATCCCTACTTTATTCCTACAAAGTAAAGGCTAGTGCTATTGAAGAAATCTAGATCATAACAAACATAACCAAAGATACATTGGTTGGCAAGTTGACTGCTTTTGAGTTGAGCGAATTTGGTCATACCCTTCCTAAGGTTGAATCCGCATTTAAGGATACTACTTCCAAAAGAGATAGACAAAGATATGATCCAAGTGAGAGTTCATCAAGAAATACATTCAAGTATGAGGATGAAATCAGGCAGATTGAAGAAGAAGAAAGAGAGATGGAAGAGCTAGAAGCACTTAATGTCAAAAGAGTATTGAGAGGAAAAGGTAAGTATGAAGGAAAATTGCCTTTTAAATTTTTTTCTTGCCATAAGATAGGTCATTTTGCATCAAGGTGTCTGGAAAGAGCCCCTAAACCAAGAAATAACAAGCCTAGATTTCAAAAGAAATGTTACTATGTTGTTGATGAAGGTGTAACAAATGATGAATCTGATAAAGGTGATGATGAATGGTTATTTATTATTGTTAGAGAAAATAGTCCTCTATTTGTTGAATCTGCTAGTTGTACAAATGTGGAGAAATCCCTAGCTACTCGAGTTGAAGAGAAAGATGAGTGGGTAATTGACAGTCGATGCTCACATCATATGACATGAGACGAGTAAGTTTGTAAGCTTTGAAAAATATGATGGGGGTGTTGTGAGATTTGGTGATAATACAGTTGGTGTGATCCATGGAAGAGGATGCATTTCTCTTGATGGTAAGCATAATATTGATGATGTTCTATATGTGGAAGGCTTGAAACATAATCTTTTGAGTGTTGGTCAAATGGTTGATAAAGGCTACAATCTTCAGTTCAAAGATGGAAAGTGCAAAATATTGAGTTCCAGAAATGAAATTGCTTCAGGTACAAAAACACAAGGGAATATCTTTCACTTGAGTGCTGCTAGTAAAATTTGTTTGATTGCTAAAGTTGATGAAAGTTGGCTATGGCATAGAAGATAGTTTCATGTTAACTTTGATAATATTGTCAAGATAAGTTCTACAAAGGCTATGAGAGATCTACCTAAATTGGTAAAACCTACTAATGCAATATGCAAGGAATGTTAGTTTGGAAAGCAAAGAAGAATATCATTTCAGAGTAAAAAGAATTGTTCAAATGAGTTTTTAGAGCTTGTGCATACCTATGTGGTCCCTCTAAGGTCAAAAGTTTACAAGGTTATAAGTACTTCATGTTACTTATTGATGATTATTCTAGAATGGCATGGGTTACTTTCTTGAGAGAGAAATCTGAAGCACTAGAAAATTTCAAAATATTTAAAGCTATGGTTGAGAATGAAACAGGTTTGAGGATTAAGTGTCTGAGATCAAACAAAGGTGGTGAATTCACTTCTGGTGAATTTAATTCTTTTTGTGAAGAAAATGGAATAAAGAGATAGTTGTCTGCACCGTGGACCCCTCAACAAAATGGAGTTGTGGAAAGGAAGAATATAATAGTTGAAGATGTTGCTATAACAATGATGTTGAAAGGAAATGTCCCTCATATCTATTGGAGAGAAGTTGTGAGTACTATTGTGTACACACTCAACAGGTACAAATCAAAGGTGATATTGGTAAGATCCCTTTTGAGCTATGGACTGGTCAAAAGCCTACTATTAAATACTTCAAGATATTTGGAAGCAAATATTATATTAAGAGAGATGAATACATAGGGAAGTATGATGCTAGGAGTGATGAAATCTTTTTGGGTTATTCTACTAAGAGCAAGACCTACCAGTGTTATAATAAAATATTGAAGAAAATGGTTGAAAGTACAAATGTTAAAGTTGATGTAGACTTTGGTACACCGTCCAGAACCTCTGGACATGACTCTGATGATTAGGATGATAGTAAAAATTAAGGAAAGAAAAATCAGACTACAAATCAAGTGCAAATCAATCTAGTAAATCAGGAGAATGAAGAAGAAGGAGGAACCAGTGGAAATGTAGAAGAAAGAACACAAGAGACAGAAGGTGAAGAACACCCTAAGAAGACCCTGAGGTATGTAAGATTGAATCATTCAAAAGATCAGATTATAGGTGATAAGAATAAAGGTGTCCAGACTAGGAGAAAGATTGCATAAAAGTATTGCTTGATATCTAAGATTGAGCCTACTAGTGTAAATGAAGCATGTAAAGATGAGCATTAGGTTGAAGCAATGAAAGAAGAGCTAAAACATATTAAAAATAATGACACATGGATTCTTGTTCCTAGACCTAAGGATAAGAATGTTATTGGAACTAAATGGGTTTTTAGAAACAAATTGAATGAACAAAGTGAAGTGATTAGAAACAAAAAAAAGACTGGTATGTAAAGGTTATTCACAAATGGAAGGAATTGATTTTGAAAAAACCTATGCTCCTGTGCCAGAATTGAGGCTATAAGATTATTTCTTGCTTATGTTGCTCACAAGAACTACAAAGTTTATCAAATGGATCTCAAATCAGATTTTCTAAATGGTGAACTGGAAGAAGTGTATGTTGAGCAACATGATGGATTCCAGCTGACTGATAAGGAAGATATGGTGTGTCGATTGAAGAAAGCATTGTATGGACTCAAGCAAGCCCCTAGAGCATGGTATGCAAGATTGGATAAGTATTTGTTGAAATTTGTATTTAAAAAAGGTACTACTAATAGTAATTTGTATTTCAAGAATGATGATAAAGACCTGATTGTTGAAAGTTTTGTTGATATTATTTTTGGAGGAGATGATGGTTTGTGCATGAAGTTTGCTAATGAAATGTAGAATGAATTTGTGATTTCTATGATTGGTGAGATGAAATTATTTTTGGGATTGTAAATCACTCAGTTAGATAAAGGGATTTTTATATCTCTGTCCAAGTATGTGAAGGAATTGCTAAAGAAATTCGGTATGGAAGATTCAAAGCTAGTTGGAACACCCATGGTAACTGGATGCAAGTTGACTACAAAAGATGATTCTTGGAAAGCAAATCAGACAAGATACAAATCAATGATTGGTGGATTGTTGTACTTAACTCAAACTGGGTCGGACATTATGAATGTTGTATGTATTATTGCAAGATTTCAAGCTGATTCGAAGGAATCTCATGTGACTATTGTGAAGAGAATTTTTAGATATTTAAAGGGAACTATTGATTTTGGCTTATGGTATCCTAAAGATGATGATCTTACTTTGAGTGCCTTTATTGATGTTGATTGGGTTGGAGATGTAAATCACAAGAAAAGTACTAGTGGCAAAGCATTTTTCTTGGGTAAGAAGCTAATTTCATGGTTAAGCAAGAAGAAGAATTCCATTTCCTTGTCCACTGCAGAGGCCAAATACATTGTTGTTGCTAACAATTGTACTCAAGTCCTATGGATGAAGCAGATGCTGAAGGATATTAGAGTTGTATATGATGAGCCTATTGCTATATACAATGATAATTCAAGTGCTATCAACATTTCCAAGAATCTAGTGTTGCATTCAAAGACAAATCATATATCTATCAAGTTTCACTTTTTGATGGAGAAGGTAAGTGAAAAAGAAGTTAGATTGGAATATGTGCCTACTAAGGAGCAGATTGCCAACATCTTTACAAAGCCATTGCCTAAGGATAATTTTAAGTATCTCAAAGGGAAGTTAGGGATGATTACCCCTCCTAATCAGAACTAAGGGCACAATGAAATTACATTAGTCTGTGCATTTCATAGTCAAATCTTGGTTCGGATTGATGTTGTGGTGGATGCTACTTAGGTAGAGTAGTCTATGATGATTTAGATATTTAAATATGTGGTTCGAAGCTTAAATATTGTTTGTCATTGATGTCAAAGGGGGAGAAGAGTCATGTGAAAAACTGGTGATTATTTGGGAGAAGAGTTATGTGAGAGAAGATTCTTGTGAAATTGTTAAGGAGAAAATGAGTCAGAATCTAAGGGGGAGTAAGTGTGAAGAGTTAGCTATGCTGATGGTGTTTTTCACATCATGTGTTGCCATCAATGCCAAAGGGGGAGATTGTTGGATTTTTTGGTTGTGTTGTTGATATGTGGTTGTCATTGATGTCAAAATTATTAGCATTAATTCATTTGAAGTTGTATACATCGATGATATTGAGAAAATTGTAAAGAAAAAGTTGCAAGTTGTTAGTTGAGAAGTGAAGTTCAGTATGGTAGTTTTTTCTATACATTGAAGATAAGAGGTTGTGGACCAAAGGGTTTTTTTTTTAGTGTATCTAGTCTATCCACGTCGAGTTTCAGAGATCCACATGAAGATTTGATTGAGTTATGAATATTTTCATTCAAACAGATTTATGTTTCTTCAGTTAGTGTTCCTCATTGAAGATGAAGCTATTTATGTTAGTTTAGTTGTTGTGAATGCTTCTCTATTGGTTCTTAATTTTTTTGGATGCTTCTAGATCATGATTTATCTTTGTTGCAAGTTCACATTGATTGTTGTGCTCATGGTTGGCGATTTTCTCTTGTGTGTTCATGTTTTTCATGTTCTTGACCAACATGGTCTTGAAGCATGTTGCATATGTTTAAGGAGGAATTTTTAGAAGATTTTTTGTGTTGAAGAAATAATAAAATGAATATCACTGTCGCATTAAATATTATCTATTATTTTGGGCTGACAGTGATATTCATTTTATTATTTCTTTATGGCCGACTTGGAGCGGTGAAATTTCTTGTTGCAGATATATAAGAGTGGTTGTTTGTTCGAATTGAAGAATGCAAGTGGATGTCAGAGTGTGCAAGTGTATACCAATGGATGTTGAATGTGTGTATGAGTGAATAATCATTCGAAGGCAAAGCAGAGTGTGAAGAAGAGTGAAGAAGAGTAAAGAGTTGTTCATGCGCTTAACCAAAACTGTGGCCAGGCATTAGCAGATGCTATTTTATCAGTTCAATCCTTGTGGATGGTTTTAATCCAAATCTCTTTGTAAGATAGTGTGTCTTTCTTTGTAATTGAGTAGTGAGCTCTAGGCAGTGTGCCTGAATGCAAGTGCATTCCCCATATTTCATTTTCATTATACTTTTAACAGGGTATAATCTTGTGGACTAACCTCCACCATGGTTTTTCCCCTAATAGGGTATCCAAGTAAAAAAATCTAGGTATTATGTGTGTTTCTGATGTGTTGTTGATCTTTGTTTTCATGCTTAATAATTATATCTAAGAATAAGGTTGATAAGTTAAATAAGTTTTGAATTTTTGTGACAACTAATTCACCCCCCCTCTCAGTTGTTTGTCCTTGTATTGCCAATAGCCTTCACCCGACCCTTTCAAATCTTCTATTTCATCATCGTCCATGAATTGATGATTTAGATTTAATAACTATGTCATCTCATCAATTTTTAGAGGGATGACCATGGGACTTGTAGGCTTTACAGAGGAGGAAGTCGTTGAAGAAATTAGTGTGAATGATCGAGGTGAAGATATTGTTTGAAAATGGTGAAACATGGACAACTCCTCGTGTAGCAAATCCCACAACACAAACTACTTTCTACCTTCATCGATTGAACTTACTCTGCCCCTTCTCTAATGGTTTAATATTTTCTCCCTCTTTCTACCTCATAGTAAGGCCTGATCATTTTATTGATTACCCACCACCATGGGTACTTATGTGTCACCATCCATTACAAATTCCCTATATCATGTCAAAACCTTTATTAACCATGTGTAGACATTTAATGGTGTACTCAATACTCTTCGTTCTTTCTCCTTTTGGATCGATCAGGGTTGATTCTTCATGATCAAGTTAGTTTGTCATAGAATTGAATCGTCCTTCATCTTATCTGTTACTTTGAATCCTTCAATTACCATTGGCATGCTTGAAATGACATATAAATTCACGAGAATAATACAGGGGGTCATTGGTGTTGATAAGGAGAGCTCTGTGAGGAACGATTCTTACTTTGGTCACCTCATGCATTGCTTTACTTACTCTAAACTACCTCCACCACCATCAAGGCTTATACCGATATCATGAAACACCATTAGCCATGGGCCCCATCTTCAGACCACAACGAGTGTATAATATGCAAAAATCCATTAATTGGGAGTCCACAGGGATAATGTTTATGGTTGCCACCATAAAGGGGCCATAATGAGCGATGTTGCCTGAGTAGATGAACATGATACAAAATCTACAATTATGCTTTTTGTGTGGGTAGCAATATGTGGGAAGCCATTTGAGGAATGCTACTGAGACAATATTTGGTAATAGACAGGTAGAAACCTGCAATGCAGGCTCCACACAGATGGTGGTCGTTTGTGTTAGCTTTGAAATGTCATCATATGTAAGGTAAAATTCTAGTGCATGATGCTACCTTGGAGACATCGTTTTGAATCCAAACAAACCCCAAGGAGCTATGAAAAATTTCTAATCTCTTCCCGCAAAGAGAGACACATGAACACTTTGTGCGAACAAATGATGGAAGAGGGTAGTCCAAAGAAAGGCCACTTGGATGCGGGCATGTCATGAAAGAGTGTCATCCCCACAAAGGGGAAGTCTGTAAGAGAACATGGTGAAGGAAATGGAAGGCTTTGCATGTTTAAATTATGTAGGTGTGAGTATGCGGGTGATTGTTACATGAATGGTGTAGGAGAAATGGTGTAGCTCACATGGAGGCCCACATAGTGGGTCTCACATAGTTGATCGTCGTTAGGGATGATCTTGAGTGTCATCATTTTCAATGTGAAAAGTTCTATTGTGCAGCACTAAGAAGAACTTTATGTCATTGGAATCATTATCTTGAATTTTGGCATCATTGATCATGAAAACAACCGAGGAGTTTGGAAAAATGCATGTGGACTATGAAAGTGTGCCACTCATGAATTTCACTTTGCAGTAGTGAGATGGTGGATGATGGCTGCCATGGGGAGCTTGTGAGGGAATGATGGCACTGGTAGATTATGGGCCCACGAAGCAACGAGGTAGCGAAGGGTCACCGTTGTGAAACGATGTAATGGTAATGAACTTTAACAAGCGACGATTCACAAGGGCAGACCCATCGATGAGCTATGAATATAAGAATCTACCCACGGGCTTAAGGTCTCATTCTGAGGAGAATGTCCATGTGGGTCCTGCCCAGTGGGATAACATGAGAGCTCAGTTGTTTAGACAATGATGGTTGGGTGAAGGCAAGTCATGCACAAAGAATCATGATATTTTGACTCAGGCAATTTTCAAGTGTGCTAGGTCTACTTCAACAATGACAATGACAAGATAGAAACACCGATAATGGGGTCTAGAATGCGGGTGGAAGTCGAGGGTCAACCGCTGCGAAAGCAGTGAAATAGGGATAGAGATTCGCATAGGGTGACCCACAACTGCGGATCCGTGATACATGAGGGACACTACGGTGAAGATGAATGTGAGGTCTGCCATGTAGGTGATGTTGGGACCTAGCTCTAGGCAAACAGTGAAGTGCAATGGCAAACAGAAAAAGGAAACCTATGAATGTGTGTTTGCAAGGATTAATGGACGTCGAGCAAAAAGCTAAGGGAAGCCCGCATGAGTTAGCCCACAAAGGAGAGTGACTTAGTGAAACTCATCTAGGTGAATTTAACCAATATGAAATTGATCGCTTTAAGGCTTGTGACTAACTTGGGCTAGGAAATGAGGGTGTGCAAAATGAGACAAGGGAAAACTGGCCTGTTTGGAGCAAGAATGACCCATTAGGAATGAAAAGAGGGGGTCTCTACCTTTAGTGGGGTAGGTGTGAAAATCATGCACAAAAAAAGGGACCAAATAGAAAAAGAAAGGGTGAAACAAGAAAAACAAGGGGTATGTGTAGGATCATCATGGAAAAAATAGGCCCTTAAGTGGCAAACAATTCAGAAAAATCAGAGTTAGGGAACTTCACGTAAAAATTTGAATAAGTTATCTATATTATTTCAAAAATATGTAAGAATAGAATCTGTAGCGAATTGAATGTAGTTTCTAAACTACTAGGTTTGTTTAAAAAAAAATCTATTTGGTGAAAATTTAAAATTTCAATGCAATGGTATTTAAATTTTAGGGAAAAAAAGTAGGTGTCTGTTTGACCACCCTAACCATAATAAAATAATAATAACTTTTTATAATATTTAGATATAAATAGAGGACTCATGCCCCAATGTGATGCATATTTTTTTGTAATTTTTTTCCAAGTAAATAATTAATTATGAATTTTTTATTACAAGTTTTTAAAAAATATAAAAAAATGTTTGTCTAACCACCTTAGCTTGGTCAAAAATTCATGAAATTCAGTTTTTCTTTTTTTAATCCTATAGTATGCGAAGCATAGAACGTGACACATGTTTTGGATTCAAAAAATGTGATACCATTTGAAAACTATAGATGTTTTTCAATCAGCCTATCAATTAGGACTTTAGTCATAATTTGAATAGAAAATGAATAATAATTACTTATTAAATTCAAAGTAAAGCATAATTTATATTAGTGGAAATCTAAGAATCTTCTTTAAAAACTATTTTTCATTTCATCAATTTTGGGTAAAAAAATATTTGTCAGCCACATACCCATCATATTGCCACTTTTTGGCCCATCATGATCCTACACATACCCCAAGACATCAAGTCTATTTTATTGAATTGTGATGAAGAAAGTGGGAAGCTACACTCTGAGCTTGCAAACACCCTCTAGGATAAATCAATTTAAAGAAAACATGAAAGTAAGGGAGTCCCAATTTCAGCAGGAATCAATCATGACACAAGGATCCAGATTCCTCCCAATACTTAAAAAAACTAATATCTACTCATTGAGAGAGAACCATAGTTGCATTTGTATCCCTAAAACCAATCTTGCAGTTTCTAAAGGATACTTGGGAATTGAACGTGAAGGTTGGCCCAACAATTGACCAAATTCTCCACACATTCACCCCTTAGGTTGAAGAATCAGGTATCTTGGTCTCAAAATTATGGAAGGAAACTAAAGAAGCTTTAAGAGATTCCAAAATTCCCAACTGAAGGGCAGTTGTAAGGAAAGCAAATGAATTCATCACCTGCCACATGGTCACATCAAAAATTAAAGCTTACTGGGAAGTGTTGGATAAGGTCAACAAAATCAAGGAGTTCAAAGTTCTGCTCCAATCTAGATTACATGCCCTTTCCTCATCAAATGGACCAGTGTTAAGGACCAGTGTTAACAATCAAGCAGATCGTGGGAGCAATCAAGCTTAAAATCCAAGACTCCACAACACTACAGGGTTTGAGCTCATCACCCACTATTGAGGAGATCAAGAAGGAAATTCTTCCCCTTTATTGACTCTACTATCATATTGGAGTTATTTTATCAAGGTGGGGAGGAGTCTCTTTCAAGGAGGTCCTTGATCTTGATCATGCCTATGAGAATTTTTGCACCCTTTTCCTACCCACTAATGGAGATTGGGAGACCGAACACATTTCTTTCCTCAAACTCCAAGAATTACCTAAGATCTAGGTTCATTCCTTTGCAAGTGAAGGCCTTGTGTGAGTTGCCAGAACTGTGGAACAATTATTTTTTTCCTTCAAGCATTTTTTGTTTCTAGCCCTTACTTCTTTTCCACTTCAGGATGGCTTTGCCCCTGAAAGACAAAGACTACTCTCACATTAAGGAACACAATGCGCCACGTGATGGCTGTGTGAATTTATATATATCATTTTCCTTTCTGGGCCAAATCGGGACATGTGTCTACTCAGCAGGAATTCCTTTGAAGCTGTTCTCACAAAATCTAAAAAATTGCCTGCTCCTTTTCCATGTCATCCACTCTGTTGGGAAACTTGTATCTTCTAGGGATGTATTTTCTTTTAGGAAAAGTTTTTTGAACAACGGGGCAAAGTATTTTCCTTCGAGCATGGAATTTTTGGATAGTGTCATCACTCACTATGGTTGATCAGGATTATGCTTATGATCAATCTAGGATCTAATCTTCTTATGATAGTATATATTCTTGAAATATTTTGGACCATTAATGAGGAAGTTGAGACTTTATGAGCAAAGATTGTTGTGATCTAATTAGATCTAAGATCAGATTGCGAGCTATCAAATTCAGGAACCTACTAGTTTCTTCTTCTAGATTGATTGTGGCAGTGTCCTCTCCTTTTGGCTATAAATAAGGGTTGGCAACAATGAGGAAAGAGTTTTGGAGTTTTCTTCAAAAATATTTTTGAAGAATATAGATACTATTTTAGGGAGTTATATTTTCTCAGAAATAGGAAGGTTTTACATAACATTGTTTATTCTCCTTGGCATGTTGTATTTGTTCAAACTATCAAACCAATCCCCTAACTTAGCTACTTTGTATGTGAAATGAATCATTTTCCACACACTTTAAAGTTAGTCATCACAATTTTGAACTAGTCTATATTAAAGGTCACAATTCTAGCTTATAGATTTACAAGATCATTAAAGCACCTTTTATCAAAGTTATTAAAAAAAACAATTTAACCTATAGTCAAAAAAATTGTCCAAAATTTAAAAAGTTCATCCCCCATTTCATTAACCCTTTTCATCTTCAACTCACACCATTCATTTAAAAAAACTTAGAGGATCATCCCTTTTACCGAAATTTGTGTCAACTAGAGAGTTTCGACACTATAAATCTCAACACACCTCTCCCATAGGTGACCCACAATTTTATGGTTACAACAAGATCACAACACAATAGAATCATGGAACAAACCAAAAACACATCTACCACAAGTGATACTATTTTGCAAGAATTTGATCCAAGGAGTCATTCTACCCACTCACAAAAACCATAGAATCCATTAGACAAAGGGTATGAGGTAGAAGATGCCACAAACAACCCACTTGAGCTCACTAAAGAATAACTCCTTGATTATAAGCAATATCATCAAACCTTAGAGAATGTGCTTCAATTCTCCCAACTTTCATCGCACAACCTTTGGCACAAGGATTGACTTCATCTATGATTCAACCAACTTCATCCCTTGTACCAAGTAAAACATCAACTTCTAGTCTTGCAACTAAAATTTCCACCGACCTTGGTCACACTCTCCCTTTAGGAGGTAACACAATTTTTGGTACACAAGGCACCACTCTTCCACAAAACATAACTTGGACACCAACATTTGGTGCCCCATCCCATTCTTTCACAACCATTCATAAATGCCCTCTACATCCACATGTACCACTTACATTCCATAATGCCATAATGGTCTCGACATTTTGAGTGTAACCATCTTCATCCATCACCACAAGTACCACAAGTGTTCCTAATGTTACATAAGGTAATGTGAACCAAGTGTCTCAAGTAGAAAAACAAGGGCAAGTTAACACCCTTACACAAGGTCAACCCTGAACACAACAAGGGACAACTTTATCAAACCACCCAATTAACCCACCACATCCATTGGTTCCACAAGACACATCAAACCCATCTATCTCAAATCCAAATCAAATCAACCCATTGGTCACGAATCCTATCAACCAATGTAATACCTTGGCCCCCAATCATACACAAGAATGGAACCCTCCAAAAATCAATCAAGGGAACCCTCTCAATCTATTGACCTATGGTCAATATGTGCCATTAAAATCGCAACACCAAATGAAACCCCTATCACAACCATTGGTCCCCCAAGCCATGTAAAATCAAATGGGACCCCAAAACTACATTCCTCCACCCCCATCGACAATTCTACAAGGAATGTTAGCAAAAATCAACCCCCAAAATCTCATCCCAAAACCACCACCCCACAATCAAATCAACCTACAATCCACTCACACCTTGGTCACTCAAAACCCATCTCACATAGGTCCCAAAATAAAAACATTTCGACCCAATATAGTACAATGTTGCAACAACAACAGACTCATGCTCTAGCTTTGCAAAAGCACAAGAACCTACCAACAAGCATTGGAACAGCAATAAGCTCAAGCACAATCTTTACAACAATGATAAGCTCAACAACAAGTGTTGCTCGCACACCAACAAAAACAAGCCAAACAACAAGTGTTGCTAGCACAACAATATACCCAAAAACAACAAATGCTTACATAACAACAACATGGTTTATGTTATAATCCCTAACAAAATTTCATGAATCCAACAACACAAGGAGCATATACACCTCATCCCCTACCACCATCACATTCACAATATCAAAATCCATCCTACACACCATAGAACACCACATCGTATCAAAATCCCAATTACACTTCATCCACCATTCCATAATATACCACATATGCTCCTCTACCAAATTCACAAGACGATGTGTCATCACAACTCAAGGCACTCATGCAACAGATTTAAGACATTCAAATGGGAAAGACCAAGAAACCAAATATGTAACAAAACTTGTTTCCTTACCCCTTCAATAGGAATATAGAGATGGTACCTTTCCCACTCGGTTTTGAGGTTTCAAAGTTTGATAAATATAAAGGATGAGGAAATCCAGTGGATCACATCAAAGAATTCCATGTGATGTGTATGAAGGTGGCTTACAATGATTCCTACTTGATGCACCTTTTCCCATGTAGTTTGGTAGGGCTGGTAATTGATTAGTTCTCACAATTGCCTCTAAGAATTTAAAAATTCTAACAAATCATTGATAGGTTCATAGATCATTTCACCTTCAATATTGACATGGATGTGAGCTTGGAAGAGCTATATACCCTAAAAAGAAAGAGGGTGAATCCTTCAGAAATTCCTACAAAGATAGAGGCAACGAGATGGGAAGAGCAAATGGCCTATCCCTAGAGAAAAACAACTAAGAATAATCATTAATAATATCAACACAAATTTATCCTTTCAGTTAAAGATGCAATGTGTCACGTCTTATGAAGAGCTTATCCTTAGGGCCCTCAACATTGAGAGAGCCCTAATCGCATAAGGGAGCACACAAGTGTATAAAGATAACCGCCCATCCACTAGTTCTAATGATGATCTCCACTTTTGGGCCAAGAATAAGAATGTTACTAGTGATGGTGTTGTTGATGCAAAGGTAGTCTTAATTGCTCCTAGGAAAGCAAACACCAAACCATAAACACAAAATAACCATCCACACCACCGCCAAACAGTCAACCAATAATCAACACTACAAACACTCAACGTGGGCCACAAAGAACAAATAGTGCTCCTAAATGACAATTCAATCCATTAGGGGAACCTATGGAAGATGTGTTGAAGAAGTTGATTTAGTCTAATCTTATCACACTCCCAACTTTCTCAAACCATCAAGTGCCACAAGTAAAATCTCCTAGCTATAGGGAAGATCATTTTTGTGAATTTCACCAATACAAAGGTCATAATACACAAAATTATTTTAGACTCACGCACATAATACGAGATCTCATTGAATAAGGAGATATTGATGTTGATAAAAAATCAAGGAATGAAAGTTTAAAAATTTATAGAAACCCTATGCCTAATCATACAAAAGAAAAAGATTTAGGAAATGCATCAACTTCAGAAAACATAAACCATACCCATGATACCACAATGGGACACATTCATTTTATTCATTCATTGCAACATGAGGAATTAGAAATGCATCAAGATACTATTTTTAAACAAAGTCCAAACCAATCAACATTGTCTTGCAATATTTCATACCGTAATGGAATCAAATATGATCAGATTGTGATATTTATCCCACATATGACTCAATGATTGGGCATGTTAAACAATTTCCAAATGAGCAAGAAATATCCCTTATTACACCCATACCCAAAAATTGTTGCGAAGAGTCTTTTACTAATGATATATCATCCACCCAAGGATAATTTCAAAAGGAGGCTCTTGAGGATAATGAAAGTTACTTCGAATCAAGTAAAGATCAAGAACCCTTATCCCCAGAGTTTCACCAAGAGTTGAGGGGCATCTTTCAAACCATTTTAAACTCCAAAGATTTCCCTGATATAACCCTTGAGATGTTTCTTTCTGATAGAAATATAAATGTTCTTCATCCAAAACAAGAATCCACTCTTGATATTACTACACAAGAGAAAGCAGTAGTCCAGATTCTTGATTCTTACAATGATTGTGCATCATCAACATCTTTTAAATCAGCACCAACATAGTTTGAAGCAATATAAACAGATAATGATGTCATGGAATTAGAGAAAATAGTTCATATTCCTAAATAGTAGGAACCCATAGCAATATCATGTGTTCATGAAAAGTCATATTCAGTGGCTATGGATTGGAGGATACATTATCAGGGAAAAGGATTAGGTATTGTTAATACCTTCACAATGTCGGAGGAAATCTTATCTAATATAAAAATAAACATATGGGGCACAAAGGATTCTTATGGTGGAAATATTGTCAACACCACAACTAGTTGTATCATGAATCGTTATCCACCCATCATCTCATCCACAAGTTGGGACTAACACATAAAGGAGAAAATTGTTCAAGAAAAATAAATAGTAAAGCATAAAGGAAATGTCAAGTACAAAAGGATACCAAATAAAAATAAAGAAAATCATCCCCCCAAAACTCCATTAGTCAAAGAAACTATGGGGCAAAGTCAAAAAGGGAAATTTTTCCATCAAAAGCATTCTCAAGTACAAAGGTAGGATTATCAAGTGATTAACAAAGTATATCAAATGGTTGGTCCTAAATTCATGCAAGCCACCATCTCTACTCATAATTTCTCATCTTCTCAAGTTTGGAGATTCAAAGGTTCCAAACCATCAACCAATTTATCTCATATTCCTTCATGCATAACACCTTACACTCCATTCATGATATCAAATTATTGTATTGATTGTGTGTTGGAAGCTACCCTTCATCATAAGGATTTTGAAGTTACTTTATTGTAATGTGCACACACATAGAAGGTTAATTACGATGTCAATAAGACAGATCAGAGTTCTTCAAAGTTGCATCCAAGTTCCTGTATCTTAGCAAAGAAGCTTCTTCAAGCAGGATATCATTGGCATGCTATGACAATGGCCTTTATGTCAGTACCACTAGATGGTTCAACATGAGGGTAAAATTTTCAAAAAAATTAAAAAAGTAAAAAATAAAAAATCAAGAAAACAGTAAAAATAAAAAATTGTCCTCTAGTGAAAACCACTTTCGTGGTGCTTTGGGCATGTACTATGATGAAAACCTAGAAAATATTCATCATGAGTAGAATCGAGCATTTATATGATCCTTCTCAGATAGAAGCATGTTATCCTTGTCATGCTAAATCCAATGTTCCTTCCATGCATCCAATCTAGCTTTATCCAAATATTCCACCTTCTCTTGATCTTGACAAAGATTGGACGTATACTTCAACTCTACCCATGGAAAAATTTTGGTAGGCTCTTTACCATTTTGTCTCATGAAATCCAATAGCCCATATCTAGCATGATAAAATTCTATTGAACTCTTCGCATATACATTACCTATCTTGGTTTGTCCATTACACTATGAAACATTGCTAGACAAAGGGGGTAGGTTATTATACTCTTGTTTTCAAATAAATCTTGATCCATGTCTTCTATATAATAACGTGACATCAAAATCATGATCTAGGTATCGTTTATCTCAAAAATTCATCAAAAATTCAAAACATCAAAATATTGTACAAATAAAATCCAAAAACATTCAAAAAATTGTAAAGTAAAAATCCAAAACATCCAAAACATATCAAAATCCCTAAACATGTCAAAACATCAAACAATCAAAAACATTACCTTGTCGAACTACATTGTCTCTGAGCTTGAATGTAGGGAAGGCCATCACTAATGTGCTCTCGAGACACCCTAGGTCATTCCTTTAAGAGTTGTCATAATAAAATGATAATCCATTAAATGTTCATATTTCATCAATAAATGATAGCAGGTCAAAATCAGTTGAATGACATCATCTCTATGTGTATAATGTAGGAAATGCTAATCTTTGATATGCCCTTGATGCCCTAGGTCATTCTCTTTTAGGTCTTGGTCAAAACTTGGAAAATAAAAAATTATTTGAAAACTTAGAAAACTCAAAACATTTGGAAAACAATGGAAAACCCTAAATAGCATCAAATAATCAAAAACCAAAACATTCACGTGAACATTGAAAAAGATAAAAAAAAACCTCAAAAGATTGTAAAAAATACCAAAAACATTGAAATATTCCAAAAACTTCAAAACCATCCATCCCCATTTTGCTTGCACCCACAACAAGCTTCCATCCATGATAAATCAATCGTCACACTCACCCTTTGGTAACACAAATGGAAAACAAGTACAACAATTAGCAAAAAGTAGAACCTTTAAATGCAAAACTCAAACTCCTAATCATTATTAAACATGTTGAGCAAAATTTATATCCATAGCCTTTCAAACAACCTATCAACTTGCCACCATCCACTAACATGTCCTAAGATGCATCCTTCATACAATGGGCATTATCTTTGACAATCACTTTGGATACTTATCCCAAAACAAAACACACCCTTTGGCAAGAGACATAGATAACATTGACTGTTTGTTCATTTTGATCTTGTCTTATGATTTATCTTGTTGACCCATTCCAAGGACCTCATTATGATGTCTAAAAAATTTAGAGAGAAAGGAATGTGACATCGATGATTATCTTCTTTTTTTTGTGCTCATGGGATATTCTTGTAAAATAATCTTGGCGTATATACTTGCTTTGTTGTGTGTGTGGGGAGGTCATTTTGAATAGATTGTTGACTATTGCATATGCTTTGGTCTAAAATTTTCTAAACTTCTAAACTACATTCCAACAAGGTTTTTGTATGTCAAAGTGTGAGCAAGGATTATCCTATCTATTTGCATAGTCAAAGTCCATCACACTAGATACAAATCCATCCTGGTTATTGATACCTTGATACATTGTGCACATACGTGTTATAACAAAAATAAGGAATGATGAAGTATCCCAATCCCTAAAATGAGCATATCATATTTCTTATCACCATATCTAAAAAATTCTCAAATGATCATAGGCTTGTTGGACTTCTGAGTCAATCTCAAAATCAATGGTTAATCGATCCATCTTATTTCTTCTTATTCTTCTATCTTTACTAACAATTCTATCCAAGTATCAAATCTATGTGATATATATCAAAATTTACATGAGGCTACCCATGGTTCATGATTTTCTATACATCATAAAATTTGTTTACATCAAATATCTGATCTTTTTAAAGAAGTATATTTTGTCTTCTTTGAGTTGAACCTATGTTGAATCTTTGTCATGGCATTGACCTAAAATTTCTAATTTATGCATGATCTCTTGAGGGGGAAGGGTACCAGCTTAATTCCTTCCACTAGGTCAATAGTGGTGTTGGTGTTTTCCACTGCACCTAAGACATCTCTAAGGAATAGCTAGTTCCTATACTCAAGACTCTTGAAATGAATGGCCAACTAACAAGATCTAGTCAAAGACTAAGATCTTCTACACTTTAGGCTCTGTGGGACCAAGGATGGTATTCCTAGAGTGTTCATTAAAGATTTAGCTGTGTTGAACACATCATTACATAGATCACACTTGAATGAAGGATAATTATGCAACAATTACTATGAAATTGGCTTGTTTCTAAGTAATTTGCTTCTCATTCATCAAAATGAAAACATCCCTGATATGAATTGACATACATGCATATTTGAATAAATGAATTTTTAAATGAATTCAAACCCTAGCTTCAAATTGGTCATTAAATGATTGTATGATTAACCCCTTAGGTAAATCATTAAGGAACAGATCAGTGTCATATTTATTAGGAAAAATGGAGTCACATATGCAAGAATTAGTAAAACAGAAATAACCCAATAATAAAATAGACAACTCTCACAATACTTTGCCTCGTGGAGCTCAAATTTTCTAATACATCACTACTTATCAAATCCTTTGCAAATAAACGTAAATTCACAACCCCATCTAAGTATCTAATTGATTACTTGAATCAACACAAAGACTAGAGACATGAATTTGAACAAATATTCAAAGTAGAATAAAATATCATTAATATTTCATTCAAAATTCACCCAAACTTGCAAGAGGAGAGAAATATATCATAATTATATATATTAACTTTCACTTGAACCATGTCTAAGAAACAATTTAAGGTAATTGCATATGTTCATTCATAAAACCCAAAGTTGAAAGACTAGTCTATTCCTATCTACTAGTTTATTTTTGACCAAAAACCCTAGCCAGAGTCTATTTTCTTCTATCTCTTTCTATATCCCCCCAAAATGAGCCATGGTTTCCCTTTTATATCACAAGGGAAGCAACAAGCTTCTAGATCATATGTAGTTTCAATATAGAATTTTCATTTCATCAAAATTTTAATTACATTTTATTTTCATTCCAAAATCCACAGCAAAATATAACCACCGGCCAAGAAGAGAAATGCAAATTTCTGCCAAAGCTCTCCTTTTTCACAATCTACACCACCATGAACCAGGTTCCCAAAAATGCCATGCAGGCACACGACTGATGTTGAATACCAAAAAGTGCCACATACGCAAAAACCAGGACCAATAGAGCACAATGCATCGACACAAAAAATACCAACCCCACACAGAGCCAATGCTTAATTTCCCATCACCCCGCCACCACTAGCATCACGCCCACGATACACACGACCGCTTCTTGTCATTTCCAAAGGAAGGGAGTCCACACCTCAGCTTCCTTCTTTTTCCTTTCTTTGTTCACCATGGTTCCAATTTTCCTGCTAGGGGTCTTAACCACCAATGGCAAAACAGAGATCACCTCCTCATCAGAGGGCAAACCATCATTTAATAGGGCCAAATACCGACCGTAAGCAAAATCAGTCTCAGAGCCACTATTAGAGGAGTTTCTCATAAGGTTGATGTGAGAATGCTGACATCCATAGGATCCACATCCATACCTTACTTTTCATTTTGATCCAGTAAGAGCTGCACTAGACCTTTTCCTCTATTGTCTGTTCTTTTTGCAGCATCACTTTGAAATTACATTCTTCAAATGCATCTACTAGGTGCTAGTCCAAGATTTTCAGAAGTACCTACTTTCATGGTGGGAGTAGCTTCCTGTGCATCTGACCCAGACTTTAGTACACTCAAGGAAACATATCTTCTCACTGGTTTGCTCATCTTCTCTTCTATTAACTACTCACACCAGAAAATGCTTAACTACTAAATGATAATTATGTAAATAGAAACTACCTTTGCTGTATTTATCGAGTGAAGCAATGGCATCCACATTGAATGTTTATCACACATGCGTAACCTTGGCAGCCTATTGGTAGATGTACTGGCACCATTCAATTCCAAATTACATGGAGCCTGTAGAATATCCTTCATGATTACCAACATTTGCATCGCCACACAAATTGAGATCGAGTCAATTGCTCTGCAGGATACTAGCCATTAATGCAAGTTGGTTGCTTAGAATAGAAATGGTCGTCACAGGCTATTTTTCCAACTTTGAATGCTATCCTTTGATTCTCTTCTTTGATGGATGATTAGACATCCAGCCTTCATTTGACTTCCATTGATTTCCAGTGATGCTTCACTGAAACACTCACAACCAATCATTCTCATCCATGTCGGATGACATCGTCGCTGTGTGTGGGCTCCACGGTCCGAGCAAGTGGAGGACGGGTGTCAAGATCTCACTAATCTCACTAGTTTTAACAATTTCTCACTTTAATTTAGCGAGCCGGCAGGGAACGGTGAAGATTGTTCCACCCGCTTGATCTCAGCCGCTCATTGAACATGTGGTGCCACGAGATCAGTAGTGGGGAGTGGGTCTTGCACTTTTCATTGAACACACGTCAGCTTCTCGTTGACCTCGCCATATCTAACTTGTTGTCACTTAACTCTCACGGGCTGGCAGGGTACGTTTGAGATCTTCTCCCCAATCTTCAAATCTTGCAACTTGCACACCATGTAATATTAGCATTAAATGGATTGACTGATGGCAGTGTGACCCTTCGGGGTTAATGGCTTAATGCTCAAGTGTTCGGGTTAAATTTAAAACCTGACTTTAGGAAAACTTTACATGGTGGGAACAATTGATGACCAGTTCTTTTGGTTGATGGGGCCAGTAGACCAACATGTCAGATGGCTTGAGAAATGACTTAAGGGGTTGATGACCGATCGAGCAAGTCAGCCAAAATTTATAACGTTTACATGCTTTAGGATAAAACCCTACTCACCTATGAGGACAAGGGTTTATCAAAGGCTAACCAGACCCATGGAGATGAAAATCTATATTAGGATTTTAGAAGCTCTAACAAGTGGGGCATCCAAAAAGGAATTTTTAAATTTTTTATCTGAGTAGCAGTGTTAATCTAAAAAGTGTCAGTCCTTGAACCAATGTAATAGGTACCTCACTTCGAAGAGGGGAAAAATATAGACACTTAAAATTATCATGAATGGTATTACACATTTGAATCTGGTCACTAACATCGTTTCATCCTAAAATTCATCTTCTTTTATCTTGTTTAATTAAATAAGCCTAGTTACTTAGTTAAATGCATCATTTTCATCTATTAATCTAATTAGTTTTATTAGGTTAATTCCTTCCCTTTCATACAAACATTTAATCCCCTTTAATTGAATAATATATATTATTTAATTTAAACACCTTATTCCCTCTCATTTAATTGAATAAACCTAATTTATTGAATTAAATGTCATTTGCAACCCCTTTTCATTAAATAAACTAATTATTTAATGATAATCCTCATATTCCTCAACTTACACTATTAAAACTTTGTTTTAATTAACTAATTTCTAATTTTCCTCACCCATCCACTTGCATAGGGAATATTCCAAGGGAATATTCTTCTATTTGGCTACAAAAATGGAATATTCTTTCTTAGCAAACCTTATGAGAACTTTGAAAGTGTATTTATTTGAATCATTGTGAGCCATTGATGGTTTCTTTGATCCATGTGATCTTTGATTCTCATCCATTGATGAGAATCCTTGATCCATGTCTTCACCCCTGATTCCATCTTGACCATTGATTGATCCATTTGATCTTGACCCTTGATTCTTCATTTTCTCTCCTATAAACACCCCACATTTAGAGAGAAATGAATCCACTTCCATCAAAGCACGGTTATGCTACTTGTTTGAATACTATTTTTATTCATGCTTACATCCATTATCAATATTTTTCATCTTTTTCATCCATCTTCACCAGAGTTTAATCTATTTTATCTTAAGCTTTCATCAATGGAGTTCGATTAGATGCTCGTATTATCTAAGGCATTGGGAAAGGGTCATCATTCCATATCAATATGACACCAATCCTCTAATGAGATAAGGTTTGGAGTTCTAGATTAGGTTTCTTTTATGCTTTCATGGTTTATTTCATGCTTAGTTTAATGGTTTCTTGGTTTTTGAAGCTTTCAAACATATCATTGGGATTGTAGCTTAGGGGGTTAAATATGGCTTAAATTCATTAAAGTTTGGTGTATTTATCTCATACTATTATTACAATCACACTTAGAATAATGATTATAATGTCAACTATCCTAACAAAAACTTCTTGAAGGCTAAAAGTAGTGAGTCAATAAGCCACAAAGAATACATTTGAAGAAGTTGTAGAAAATTTTGAAAAGTAGGATTGCAATCATCAAGAATTGCAATCATCAATTTTAGGATTGATCTTAATTGTTAGATTTAGACAGTGTCCAGAAGGACTATCATTCTACAATAGTTTTTGAGTTTGTTCTTAGATTAGGGAGTAGTGGCTTCCTTTGGTTGTAGCCCTAAAATAAAGTCTTTAGGGATATGTAGCTTCCTTGGGAGTGAACCTGAAACCTTTTATAGGGAGTAGTAGCCTTCTTGGGTTGTAGCCCTAAAAAAATTTGTAACTATTATTCAGTTGTGAGGGTGGATTAGGATAGTAGCTCCTAGAAACATTTATCAAATATTGTGGTTTTTTCCCTTTTTTGTTTTCCACGTGCATCTGGCATTGTGTTGTGTTGTGCATTGTTTCTATCTTTCATGTTCTTCCATATGCAATAGAGTTTGAAGTTTATTTTGTTCTATATTTTTTGAGATTTAATAAAATATTGATTCACTCCCTCTTAGTATTTTGGTGTGTGTTCAACAATTCAATCTTTGACAATCAGGTTTTCCCTCTATCTTGTGTCTTGTCTTTGCAATAAGAAATAAGTTTTATTTTTGATCCCCAATCCTTGATATCTTTCCTTCAGTCTTCAATGATTAGGTCCTTCTTCTATCTCATGTCTTATTTTTATGACAAGACTTAAGTCTTCTTCCTAATCCCCGATCCTAGAAGTCATATCTTCGGTCTTTAGTGATTGGGCCTTCTTCTTATCCTTTATCATATTTTTCAATAAGGGATAAGCCTTCTTCTCAACTTCTGACTCCCAATATTTCTCTTTCTTTCGCATTCTTCCAAATCTTCACATCAACCTTGGTATCTTCCTTCTCTTCTTCCAACAAGTGTCAGGATTGATGTCAAATGTTCACCAAAAGTTATCTTTCATGAATCATAGTTTCAACATTCTTCATGTCATCTTCTTCATCATGCAATAAGTGGTATGTGATAGGTCCAACTCCTAATGCCCAACATGGGTTTTCTCTTCAAGGTTTTTTTATCATTGACTCTCTTCTCTCTAGCTTCTTCAACAAGAATTTCCTTATAGTCCCAATGTTTGATGTCCAACGAAGGTGTCAAGTTTCAAGTTTGCAAACTATTTTATGCTTAAACTTATGGTTGTCTCAAGCCTAAAACTTCTATGATATTCTAGGGAGATGTTTTTTAGGCTCTAAATTCCATTAATTCCTAATGACTCTCCTCACACATCCAATCTTAATTTATAAGGTGTTGGAGAGGGAATTTAATGCTTCAAATGTAGATTTGGGAAAGGATTGTGAATCCCATGTTTCATTTATGTTTTGTAGACTCCTTTCTATCAAGAGGCCATCCATTGCCATGTTTGATGCAAATTTTGTGGATGATCTCTCCATCCTTCGATGCACATACCCAGGAGTCATCAATGCAAAGGAATGGTGGAGGTTAGAAGAGTGCAAAGACAATCTACAAAGAGCTTAATTGCAACACAAGTTTTGTGTAGAAAAAAACTGTATAGAGAGGTCTTTTGAGGTTGGGGACATGATCTATTTGAGGTTGCAACCTTATAGATAGTCTTCCATCAAAATATGTAGAGCTAATAATTTAAACCAAAATTGTATGGATCCTACAAGATTGTGAGGAGGATAGACAAAGTGGCCTACATGTTACATCTTCCAAAAAGCAACAAGATCCATAATGTATTTCATCTCTCCTATTTGGAAAGAGCTCTTGGTCCACATATTGTCCCTTCAACATACGTACCACCATTAGATGGTAATGGTTAAGATGATTTTAGAGCTTGATGAAGTGACTAATAGAAAGAAAAAAGAGCTTGAGAGGGACAAGCATCACAAAATAGTTAGTTCACTAGAAGAACTTGTTGAAGATGCCATTTGGGAAGGATTTGAAATTTAGGGACACTCCAATTTGTATTGCTTTTGGGTAAGGAATATGGTGAAGGGTATACTTGTAATGTCCCCTTATTTTTTTTGTGGAACTAGAGACCCATTCCTTTTTTAAAGTTAATACTAGTCAATTTTACCTTTTTGTCCCCATCTTCATAAGTGTTGAGTATTTCCTTTGAGATCCTATATCTTAACCCTTTATCAAGGTTTTAGAACTTATCCTATCAACGTGCTTGTCCTTGACTCTCTAACTCCTCAACTCCCTACTGGTGGCTCCCATCATGTGACACCCACAATCCACAAACTCTAAATTTCCTACATTTTTTCTCAATTCACCTCACATATCCCTTTGCATGACATGAAACACCATTAATTCAATTTTGATCACAAATTTCTCTAATGTTTGCATTGATTTTGTAAAATATAACATGCATGCACTATAATTCATATGCATTTGAAAGAACTTAAATTGTGATTTTTAATAATCCCACCCATTTAAAATTGAATTTCTAAATCTAATGATTGAAAATCACTTTGACTTTTAAATCATAATGAATTTGAACTTCAACCTTATTATCTTTCTAAGTGTTTGACAATGAACTTGTTAGTTATTTTTTTGAACCAAACTTAATCTCAATCCTAACCTATGAGCTTGCCGCAACCCAATTATCAGCTAGGTTGAGGATTGGCCAACACTTAAGTAAAGTAATTAGTACTTCACTTCTTCTCTTCGTGCTTTGTGAAACCTAGGGAGGGTAATCCCATGCATACTCATAATATCTCATGTTTAGTCAAGAGTATTTCTTTGCACAAATGCATTATTCCATGAAAATCACCTCTATCAAAGGCTCGACAAACCTTAGATAAAAGTGTCACTTATTTTCAAGGAGTGTGTCTTCATACTAAGAGTTGGGTCATTGTAATTTAAATTTTTTTGAATCATTTCTTCATCTTGTTCAAATCCTAGGACTAATTCAATACTGGCTCAACTAACTATAAGATAAACTAATAAAATAATCATTGCTTTATCTAAGGAAAAAAATGAGTTACAACTGGTAATCAATAGGTAATACAATTTTGATTGAACCTCAGAAATTAGTGGACCATTAGAGTGTCACTTTGTAACATCTAACTCACTATGTCTGCAAAATATCACTTCCTTACTAAATCCTATATTCTTCTCTTGCAAACTAATGAGCTCATTTCAGTGTTTAATCAATTCATTGAACTAAAGCATAAAAAAAATTCATACATTCTGTGCAAATGAAAAAAGACAAATGAAATTGTCATTAACAATCTTCATTAATAACTTGGAAGAAAGTACATAGGAGAGCAATATTTTGAAACTAAAATTCTTCTTCATTTCTGACATTTCTTTGTAAAACCATATTTAAGATTCATATACAGTATAACTTTTCATCTTAAACTTGCTTTTGATATATCTACTAGAGTATCTATTTACATTTTATTCTGCTATTAGAGCACATTATTTACTATGATCGTGTCTAGACTCCAAATTTTGAACTCTGAACTCTCTTTTGCTACTAGTCCTAAATTCCTTCTTATAGAGATGAAGGAGCAAACAAGCTTCAAACCAGATAGCACACATGTCATAATCCTATTGGACCACTTGCAACAATATTCCCCTTTCAATTATACTTGAATCTTTAGGCGGAGCAAATAAACATGAGGAAAAATTAACCTCAACTCTTCATGAAGAACAGGTCCCACCTTGAAAAACATCATTAGTTTGTTATAGCAGCTTCAAAATATTCTCCATGTGCTCATAATGCCAACCATGGGAGAACCAAAACAACAAAACTTATGAAGCAAGGAAAGGAAAGCAAAAAAAGGTAAAAATTTGTTAATCCACATTAGCACCACGTGCTAATCACTTGAATTTGAGGAGAGAATACTATTTTACCATGTTATATCAAAAGCCTAATCTATACTATATTCATTCTACGTATTATTCTTCTCCTATCCATTATTCTCCTTATTCATTCTATGTATTTCTCCAACCAAATGTTGTATTCTTCTTCAGTGGGCCATTTAATATTCAATAAATCCTGCACCTTAGTAATGTACTGGGAGTACCTTGCATCAATCAAAATCCTGGATTCCTTAACAAATATATCCATTTTTTATTCAATTTCCACCATTGTATCAATGTTTGAATTGAGCAAGATGTAATCAGTGACATACAAGGTCATCATAGCTACTCCAAGCAATCCTCCCAAATCTTTCTTCCAGGTGTCAAATGGATTCAGTTCACCTTTTGAATTCAATATTTGAGGCATGCCATGATCCTCCATCTACTTGAATATTTTCAAGTTACTCTGGAGCTGTATACCCAACTTTCCATGGAAAGCAGTTATCTCATTTATTGAGCCAATAGTTTTCAAGATGTTAGGAATATTTGTGGGTGCCTCGTGATCCTCATTCATTTTTGGCATCATTTCTTTCAAAGAACTTACCCTAGCAATCCAATTATTCCATTCATTCCTAAAGGCCTTTTGTACTTGTAGATACTTTGTATTTGCCTCATGAATGTTCTTATACGTGGCCCATACATCATTAGCCCTATGGACCAACTTGGTCACCTTGTTCTTTAGCACATCCTCAAAAATTTCATTGGCCACCCTAACTATTTCTAGTTTGGCCTACCTGACATTTTCCTTCTCAATAGTTAACTTTCCTATCAAATCATCAATTCTGAGGGTTAAAGTCTCCCTATCTTGTGTAAATATCAAATGAAGAAGAAGAAGAAGGTTAAGTCATTGTTTTCTAAGTAGCCTAAATAGTAGCTCTCATTTGATTTAACTCATTCAAGGCCTTATTATATTCCTTAACCAAGGATTCGTATTTTTTCTGAGAAATATGTGCAGTGTCCACACTAAGCATTGCAACATGTGTAGTTAACTCGACTATTTAGATTGGAGTTATGCCAGTAGCTCTCTTGACCACTAGTGAACCAATAACTTCTTCAATAGGTCTAGCAACCTCATGTTTACTAGTTTTAGGTGTCATAGACCAAATTGCAAGGGTATGCAACTTTGGACTATATCTAGAACCAAATACTTTATTCTCAAATTAATCTTCAGATATCAAAGCTTGAGGATCTCTCCTAACTGCATCATGCACTATGGCAGCAATGATAGTACATCCTAGTAACAACATGGTTCCACTATTTTTAACAATTCTTCGAGCTTTAGTGGGAGTAATAGCTGCAATTTCAGCCCTAATATTCTCTTCCTCTACTTTCTTAGCTTCCTCCTAATGAGAAGGTTCAGCATTGACTCGGGCTGATTCAAGTCTCTCTTTTAATTCCTTACTCCACTATTGAATCATAAACTCCTGAAATGCTTTACTCTACACAAATCTATCATCAACAAAAAACTCATCACACTCCCTAATTCTGGAATCATCATCATCTTCTCTATTATACTGCAACTTGACAATCCTGTTAGGAGGAACATCTAAACTATGAGTATCTTCAATATGAGGAAGGGGAAATTTCTGCTCAACCTCCTCATTTCTTGGCACATGTTCTACCACTTGTTTTTCCATGACCTCCTAAACATCTTTAGGTTGTTCTAGGATATCCATAGCTTGTTGTTGTCGTTGTTTCTCTAAGAGGACCTAGGCTTTGTCTTTAGCCTCCTTTACCTTTACCTTAAACTCATCGGATTGATCTAGTCCCTTATCATGGTAAAGGCCCTCTCAAAGGGGTTTGCAATTACAATGTACGGACTAATGTAGAAGGAATTCTTTTTCATAATATTTTCCTCAAGGTTTGTCATAGCTATCCATTCCTTTTTCCTAACCATGACAGCCTCATTATTTGTCAAATTTCTTAGTACATCATCTCTATATAAAAATTGATGATGTATGATGCCTAAGTTCTTTTGTCTTCTTCTTCCTACCAAAAATACTTCTAGATCAAAAACTCTAACCTCATCGATAGGCATTCTAAGATTATTCAGCATAATGCCCAACTTTTCATACCCCTCAGGGGTAGTGATATTGAAATAAGCAAAAAGTACATTGGGGATGTATTACAGAGCCCTTTTTGTCCTTTCTAAACATTTCATAATCCATAACATCAATTTTTTCCACATGAGCTCCATGAAAGCCAATATGTCTGAGACATACAAGGGTAAACAATGGGGTGCCACCTTACCTCCATAAACCCTGATCAAAGTATATTCATAATGTAGAAACCAGTCAGCCCAATTATGTGTTGTTGTAGAGCCTGATACATCCTTTGGGCACATAAGACTTCTGATTTCTGGAGAAAGTTTGAATCTAGGTGCTACACCCAATGACTCTAAGATACCATGTCTTACAACATTGGAAAACAAGATGTAATTGGAATTGGACCAATCTTGATCCTGGATGTATGTCCACATTTGCACAGGGACCTAGCCTTATTTTCACTATCCTTAATCTTCAGATATAATTTTCTTTTCCACTTATAATCTCCTTCCCATAAGACCATGTGCATCAGAAAAGAGTAATGAGGGAAAGATAGAGGGGGCAATTCCTTTTTCAAATTAAGATTCAAATCGTCATGCATTCGCTCAACAACAAAGTTAGCATAATCAAAACCAATTTTTTTATTATAGTCATGTATATCTACCACCATCACCAACAAGTCAGGAGATATTCTAACTTCAAAATCCTGAGCTAGCACTTGATTTAAACAATAGTAAGTGTTTTTGAAATAATCTTCAAATTCTTCACACTCAAAAGGCTCAACATCTTGAGTAGTAATTTTTTTCCTACTCCTTTTGTGTCACACAAGCAGTACTTCTTTGAATGCAAATTTTCTCTTTTCATATTTAGCATACAAATCAGCTTGTCTGAACTTTGTAGTGTAGTTGGGATTTAACCCAAATATATCCAATATTTTATCCTTTGTCACCTCTAGAATTATATCACCATTCTCACTCTTGATTGTCATATTAGTAGGGTCATAGTGCCTTGCTAGCTCCCTCATTAAATCAACTTCCAAAAACACATTTAAAACCATTAACTTTCCAAGATTCAACCCCCATAAATAGCATGTAGGCTTACTAGAATTTCGCCTATTGAAAGCATACCGAAAAAATTGCCATCCACTCTAGGGTTGGGGTTTTTTACCAATTTCACCAACATTATCAATCAACCTAGTGGTAATAGCAACTTGTCTTGTGGGCCTTTTACCAATTTGTAACCCTCCCTCTTTGACACCTCCAGAGGTTTCTTGCGTAAAATTTTTTGTTTCTTTCTTTGCACTTCTGGATCTAGTGGAAGTTGTAGGGGTACTAGGCAAAGGGTTAGACAAAGTCACTAGCTTAGGCTTAATTTCAACTGAAGCATGCTGAGTTTTAAGTCTTTTAACCCTCTTCTGCTTTGGTTTCCTTTCCGATCTAACACTTGATTCACTAGGCTCTGGGTCACTCATGCTTGTAACACAAATGGAGACTAGGGTTTACAATTTCTTACGGCCAAATAAAACCCTTCTCAATTATGACAGGACAAAACACTATTATTGGACAAGATGCCTTTCTTTATAATTTAAATAGTGCTCAATCACCAAATTAAAATCACCAGAAATGACTAAATTGCTAATTCCACCAATTTTCCTATCAACTTTCCAAGGCATTCACCTTACTACCTCAATTAGAAAGAAGTATTAGTTTTGCTTACCTGGATGAAAGTAGTGTCACTCTGGTTGCTGATAACTTCTGGAACTTGCCTTGCAAATTCTTCAGATTCTGGTATTCTTTCCACTAGCCAACGAATTAGGATGCATGAATAACCAAATATCTACTTTTTGTTATAGCTGAGAGGGGAGCATGTCACCATAATAATAGTTGATAGTAAGCTCGTGCGAGCGAACTGACAATTAGTCATTCAATTTTAAACCTTAATCGTTGATCCTTTAGCTTTAAAACTATATCAACGGTTATTGATCCACCTCACAACCTTTCTTTTTACTTTATATGAAATCCTCAGGACTTCGCCACGTTACCTCTTCATGTAGTGGTTGTTGCTAATCACTGATTTACTTTGTTCTCGTCCAACTTTATCAATGATGCAAGTGCTTCATGTGATAAAATCTCAGCCCTTAGAACTGCGACCAGTTTCCCGATCACATTCATCTCCATTGCTCCTCGCTAAATCAACTTTGCACCTTGACTTTCATCAATGACAAGAGATATAAGCACTATGTTTTGACATGTAAACCTACATAAACAATCAATGACACAAAAATACATCGCAAATAAGATGTATTCAAGTTAGTGAGAAGAACCTTCTTAAAAGGAACCATATCGCTCATCACTAATCCTCCTCATAAGGTTTGCAAGCAATTAGCGATGAGAGATGATCCTATTAATATTACATATCGCATATCTCTAATAAAAAACTTAGCATTCAAAACAAATCTGCGAGATGTGATGCAATTGGAAACTCATCTCTTCACTCATCGTTGATTTAAAACAATCTCTACATAACACATTTGCGATAAGCGATGAAAATATGATCATAAAGCTAGAGGTCATCGCTCATCACTATTACAACTTTAAGAATTGAAAAATCATTAGCGATAAGCGATCCCTTAAGAACCTCGCTCATCGCTATTTGCAATCAAAAGTTCAAGGAACAATTCGCGATGAGCGATATCAAAGAGATATCACCTCATCGCTCGTCGTTGATTTAAAACATATACTTCAAAAGTGATCAACAATGAGCGATAAAGACATAAGGCCGATTGAACTTAAGTAAGAACTTTTAGGCACATGCTCATAAGTTGTCTTAATGGAGGGGACTTCCTAGGACGATACAATAGATAGAAAAGACTTAAGAACCCCAAAATCATTATAACAAAGGTTTTTGGACTATGATGAGAGAACCGGATGCCTAATATAAAAAAAATTTAAACAGTGACCGACAGCAGACAATAGGGAGTCAACAGTAAAATAGAACGCGCAAGTGTTTCAAGGAAACGAATTCCAAAACCCTCCCAAATGCAACAAGGGATTTCAGATAGGACATGATACTCATCCTATATTACGAGTAACAATAATCAACCTCTCAAGGTAATTCATTAATAAAGCACACTCTAAGAAATTTCTCCATACAATCACTCATTTAACTTTAACACCACCTTATATTGGGAAGATGGATCAGCGTATAGGCAACCGTGGAGGCAACGGCTCTTTGGCATCCGACAGCAACCCGCAAACGTCGTTTTCTGTCCACCGCAGCCAATAAAAAATAAATGGTATCTTTGACTTTAACGGAGAAAATTTTGTGGGACAATGAAGTAGCGGATGGTCACTGCGCCATGAAAATGCAGCTCCCCTGGTTGTCAAACAGAGGGTCCCACTGCAACTAATAAAAACTAAATGCTCTCGTTGATTTTCATGAAGTAAAAGATGGTCATCGATTAATTTTAAATTATTTGCAAAATGGCATGCTATGAAAAATGCCAATTTATTTCTACATCTAGGTACCCTGCTTGTCAAATAGAGGGGGCATCTAGGTTTCTAATCAAATGCATTCGTGATCGACAAGTTTTATGAAATTATGATTATTTTAGTAGATGGAAATGGAAGAGAAATCAATTAATATAATTATACATAATAATTGATATATTTTTTATTAAATTTGATATGGATTTGTAATTTAATTTATTGTTTATTATTTTTATTTGTACATATTTTATATGTTTTTTTTTTAATTTTAAAATATTCATTTTTAACTTAAGTTTTTTTCATGTTATTTTCAAGAGAGCATCTTGAAGATATTTAAAATTGAATTTAAAATATATATATTCAACTTCAAATTTTTAGACTAGGATCTTTTCCTACTTGCTATTGTGACCCAACTTCAAACATATTTGTAAAAATTGTTGCTATGCTTTGATATTTAAAGACATTCATTTGTGCAATTAATCAATATAATAGATCACCTAAAAATAATGAAAAATTAGCAATTACAAGGAGAAATATTTGGAGCACACTTCCACAATTGAAAGGAATAACTTATCGCATCAAAATTTGCATACTATATGCTATACTTACATTTTGGTGAATGTTATACTCAAATATTTTCTTCAAGCTATAAAGTTGACCCAACTAAGTGTCTAACCTTGAGGAAATTAACCTTAGAAATTCAACAAATTCTTCAAAAGTGTTTCTTAACACCATCCTTACAAGCTACGTAGAGATAAGAGATAAAAGTTAGTTAGGGGTGAAAGAACGATAATGTGTCATTCATGTCAATCTTATCAAGTCACAACAATCAATATTTTTTAACATTCAACATATTTTGTCAATTATTCTTGTCAAGAATTTAAATATAATGTAAATAGTGATTTGTGTCATTTTCTCTATAGATTCAATTTGTGATTTTTTTAAAGAAATTAAACAAATATTTTAATTTTTTTTGTTAAGTTTAATAATTTTTTTATTATGTTTTATTATTTTATCAAGGAACTTTACTATAATGCATGGATTTTTGTATAAATAAAATCTTTCTCTAATTTATTAGAATTATACCATTAATATATATTAATATTTATCGAATATTTTATTTATTATTATTTAAATGATAATTATAGTAATTTAAATATGCAAATTTTCCATAAAATTTTTATCTTTGTCTATTTATTGAAATTATTATTTTTCTTTGAAAGAAGACATCATTTGTGTAGTGTATTCCATTTTTGGAGTTTTTTAATCTAGTTATTAATATTTTTTTGTAATTGAGATATATGTCTATTTTTGTTATGAACCTATCTTTTAAATGTATACAAAATTATATTTAAAAGATATATTATATTTTTAGAAAGCTAATTTCAAGAGCTACTTAGAGATAATAGATAAAAGTTAGTTAGGGGTGAAAGAACAATAATGTGTCATACATTTTAATCTTATCAAGTCACAACAATCAATATTTTTTAACATTCAAAATGTTATGTCCTTCCCTAAAACAATAGCTAAACCATATATTTTATCTTTTTGTTTGCTACATAATTTCTTCTTTAATTTTTTTTTTTTCTCCAATTCTAATGTTAGCCTTTCTATTTCCTTATTTAATGGTGTTGTCTTGTCCTATCCATGTTTGAGCCTCTATAGAATGTTAAATTAAATAATATTCCTTCCATTGAAGTTATGATTTTTGGTGTTAACCGAGAGATGAACCATTCAATACATTATTTCTCTATTTTAGGTTCTTCTAATTTTTGAGATACCTCTTTAAATATATAGTCATATTCTTTGATAGATAAATCTTGTTCTTGTACCATATCCCTTATTCTTCTTACACTTTCCTTAGGTATTTCTAGTGTTTCAAATTTTAAAAGATACTCAATTTTAATCTCTATCCCTTATTTTTATGGCATGTGCATGTAATTTTATACCTTGATTCAATGCATCATTCCATAAAGTACCCATAAAAAAACAAATAGTTTGGCCTAATAACTATTTATTCCTTTTCTTTTCCAGATAAATTCTAGAATAAATATGTGTTCTTTAACATATATTATATCATTACCAGATAAATTCTAGAATAAATATGTGTTCTTTCACATATATTATATCATTACCAAATATTGGGAATCAAGGTTTTTGTCTTTTTTTGGTGTTTATTTATGGTCTTAGTTGGTGATTTTCACTTTTACTTTTGATTTTTCTATTGTGGTGGTTTTCTTTTTCTTCAATTCTCTCCTATTATTGCATCACAATTTTACACAAATTATTATTTTTTGGATTTTATTGTTAAAAACTTGGGTTTTCAATTATGTTTGGTAGTGATATCCTTATTGACATATATGGCATAGAGGATGACTCTTATTCTAGGGGTTGTAATTATTCAAAGTGGTATTTTATTTTAGTATATTTTGTTGCATTAATTAGAGACATGTCATCGGATAATGATTTTTTTCTATATTTTATATTTTTATGTCAATTACAATATTAGCTAGGTTGAACATGATATTTTTCTTCTTGCTCTTCTTGATATGATATTTTATCTCTTAAGTTTATTACACTTTTGGAAAATCAATCAATCTAGATATGTTTCATCAAGCTTTAAAGGTTGTAATATTTTTAGGGGGTACACGAATTTCTCAAAAAAATTATTAGTAGTAATTTTGTTTTTTAATTTAAGGGGTAAACGCTTTTGAACCGGAGCTATGAACCAGAATACAACCACTCAAAAATGCCACCCCAATGGGGTTTGAACCTCGGTGGCGAGAACAACAATGCCACCTTTAAACCATCACACCATGCCAATATGGGCCTTTATTAGTAGTAATTTGAATGTCAGATAAGTATAGTTCAATATGTGGTGCTCAAGTCAATACTACAAGTTTTGGAGCCTCCAAGCTTCCTACAAAATTCTTCCTAATTTCCTAGATATCTCATATTTCTTAATGCTTCCTATCAAATCAATAAATATATTTGTTTCTTTATTGAGATGTGAATTTTAATTTTTTCTTGATTGTGGTATAATTTTACAATGTTGTTATTAGTTATAGCCCTTTTGGTGTGCTTATCTATGTCTCTATCATCCAAGCATCCTATATTGTCTTGTACAATGTGCTATAATTTATCCTTAGCAACAAGACATGTTTGTGTGCTCTAATTCCATCTTACTAGCTCTCTCCATCCTTTTTGGTTTCCTTCCTATTGTTCTTGTGTTTTTTTGTTTTCATTCTTCCATGTGCAACTACCTTGTCAACTAGATCTCTTCTCTAATATCTTGTTATCTCATTTTTATATGTTTTTATACATTAGGAATTTCATTGGTCCTTTTATGCATCCCATTGTGTTCATGATTGTCTTACTTTGAATTCTTACATCTTTTTTGTGGATCTCTTTCAAGATCCCCCCCTTTTCCATTTGTCATCCCTTAGTGCCTAACCCCTCGCATGAGGCTAATACCTAAGGGAATTTATTGCAATTCATAAAAAAATCTCTTTCTTATAAGATATTTAATAATTTTTTGTACTTCACAATTCTTTCTTGGTATTTAGATTTATTATTTACTTCTATACTAGGGTCCTAGCAATAGAACTAAATGTTGGCAAGAAAAGTGAAATCACAGACTAAATTTTTGAGCCTTGAAGTCTTGCATGTTGTGTTTATACCTCTATGACTAGACTCCGAAAATGATCGTAGGGTTTACATAATGTAATACTACCATGCAATAATTTAATATAGTTGAGAGTAAATTATGCATAATTTAAGCATTCATTATAGGTATTAGAACCACAAACATATATATGTATATGTATATGTATATATACATACATACAAACATACATATATATATACATATACACATATATACATTCACCATTGTATATAGTTTCACATATATAATGTCCACTACTCTTCTTATATTTGTTTCTTATTGACATCATTCATATACTTACTATACATATTGACTTCTATCATAGTTTCCTATGCATATAAGTACAATGGGTATGTGGACATCCCTTCCAAAACATGTTTTTTTCTACTTAAGAACTAGTTGGCCTTATACGAGCATCACTTTTGTTGCCAAGTGGCAGATTTTGAATGCTCTATTATTTTCCTTGATAGTAGTCATTGTTCTGAGTCTTATGATTATAGCCTTTATATACAATTTTGTATATATAGAATATGGTGATGGAATGGTCTTGTATATTAAAATTATGACATGATGCTTTACAAATTCTATTTTGTTTGGAGAAAAATAAACATCACAATAATGGGATTGGAAATTATATTACTTGTCATTGTAAAGAGCTTAACTAGTGCCAAGAAGATAGAAATTGACCATATGAGTAACCAATTAACCACCATGAAAGAGGTAGGGGAAATAGTAAGCAATGATAAATCACATTCAAATGAGGAAAGACAAGTTAATTGATCACAAGTCCCTCCAACTACCATGTCAAAAGTCTATCAAACTTAATATGGGTCCATGTGCTAGTTAAGCTTAGCTAATTTATTTAGAATGAAAGCTTGAGTCTAAATGCCACTAACCATTAACATTATCATAATATGTTCATGATTGATTATATAGTGACACAAAATGTAATTTCAAGAATATTCTCATCTTTTCCCACATGCAACATATTAGAATATAATGTTAAGATTTTATAATAAAGTAACCATAATAACTTTGTGGTGTTTAGAATTAAATAAATTATTCTTAATATATTAATTTTTAAAAAGTATTTTCCAAAATTATTACATATCTTGTTTACAATCTATTTAGTCAAATTATAGCTTGCACATCCTCTTCTTCTTTTGACTGACTATTACACATGAAAATACCGCTATAATTTACGGCAATACAATTTAAATAGTTATAGCAATAAGGAGCAATCATACAAAGATCAAAGTAGCCAAACAGGATTGCTTTCCTTAAGCTAGAGATATGTACAGAACGTAAAGGAAAAAGAAAATAACATAGCTGAATAGCTGAGATAATCATTTGAGTTTTATAAGAGAAAATTTGTTAGAAATAAACTCCAGCAAGGAATAAACAAATTTTACCAGAATGACCTTAGATCTGATTTACAAACATAATAGAAAAATCACTAATAAAAGAGAAGCAATAAGTTATTCTTGACATAAAAACCAAAATCTCGGCTTTTACAGATAATAATAGGAGCAACCACATGAAAGATTCATTAGCCAAGCCACACGCAACCGCACAGCTGCGAGAAGACCATGCTTGACGATTGCTGATTATAAGTAACAGGGCAGCCATAGAGATTCAGAAGAAGAGAGCATGCAGCAATAAACACCATCAAAAGAAAAGAGTTCCTTCCTCCAAGTCATAGATACAAACAATCTACAATTCAAAGATGCGAGGGTTAATTATACAATTTAATATTAATTTATCTATAAAATTGAATTGTGATAAATATTTCAAAGGACAAGAAAACTCAGGAGTTTACCTCTCACATTTCTCTCAATTGTAGATGCATATTTCTTCATAGTGTCAAATTTTTCATCCATGGACAAATAAACTTTAAGATCAGATCAACTTTACTGAAGTATTTTATTTTCCAACTAATTCTTATCAGAATCAAAGATAATACCCCTCCAAAAGCTACTCCATATGACAATCCCAATGATATCTTATACCATGAATATTTAGTACTTTTTTTTTCTTTGTTGACTGAAACTGAAGGAGGAGGAGGAGCAAATTGTGGCCAAGAACAATTTTTGGGTAGGGGACATCCCCATAAATGTGGATTGTCTGAAAAAGAGGATTCTCCAAATGTGCCAGTTATATGTCGTCCTTGTGGTATACTTCCTGAAAGACTGTTGTTTGATAAATTCAGTGAACCCAAGGAGTTTAGAGACTCAAGCTCTATAGGAATTTTCCCTGAAAAATGATTTCTTGAAAGGTCTAATGATTCTAGCTGACTCATTCCTCCCAAACTATTTGGAATGGTTCCATTGAAATTGTTCATTGAAAGATTTAGAAGCCTCAACCCTTTCAAATTTCCAAAATTAGAAGGAACCTCCCCCTCCAATTCATTATTTGACAAATCGATGGATGTGAGAGTGGAAAGAATATATTCATAGTGCTGATTTGTGCCTTTTAAAGTCATATCCAATCCCTCTGTATGAGTACCATTAAAAGTATCCAATACAAAACCATCTTGACTTTCTATTGTCATTGCTTGCAATGATACAATTGTGTGTGGAATTGAACCTGTGATATGATTGGAAGAAAGCAGCAAGATCTGGAGGCTCTCTAGTTGACCAATTTCTAGAGGAATATTTCCTGTAAAATTGTTCTCCTTCATCACTAATACTCTTAGCTCTAAAAGATTTCCAACTAATTTTGGTATTTCACCTCCAAATAAATTATGTCCAATATCAAGAACCTCTAGATATGAACATTTCAGTATTGAGAAGGGGAATGATCCATTCAAATTATTATTATGAACAACTAATGACAATAAATAACATGGCTTACTAAACTCAGGTAAGCCTCCCTCTAAACTATTATTTCCCAAATTTATTACACTGAGGGTAGAACATTTGGACAAGCTCGCAGGGATCACTCCAATTAAGTTGTTGTTTGCAAGATTTAATACATGGAGTTCAGATAATCTTCCCAAGCTTGAAGGAATATTGCCACTGAACAAATTGTTATTCAGAAACAATTGTTCTATATTGGGGGACCAAATTGATGGGATGTGCCCAGTCAATGTATTTCTAGACACATCTAGCACTGTTAGTTGCATCCATATTGAAGTATTTGAGAATAGGTTTCCTCCTAGATGATTCCTTGAAAGATTTAGAGATTCCAACAGAGGATTGGCTTCCCATAGCCAAGAAGGAATTTCTCCCACAAGACCGGTATTAACTAATTCTAGTGTCTGAAGTGAGAATTGTGTTGAAATCCAAAGTGGAATTTCATCGCCAATCATGCAGGACACTAAACTTATTGTCTGAAACTGGAAGGATGGAATCGATGTTGTGCTAATATTTAGCACACAATTGGATAAATAAAGTGAGTTTAGGCTTGTAAGGTTGTGAAAGAAAGTTTCTGAAATTGATTGGTTACGGTTTGGTGTCAGGGATAGACGATACAAAGAAGATGGAAGTGACGAAGAAGCGATGGTTTCATTGAAACGATTGCCACCAACATACAAGTCAGTGAGGGAGGAAAGCTGAGCAAATGAAGGGGGAATGGTCCCACTTAGTTGGGTGTCCTCAAGATAAAAAACCTCCAATAACGAGAGATTTCCCAATGAATTTGGAATGTTACCGGTCAATGGATTTCGTCCAAGGTATAAATTCCTCAACGAAGCAAGACTTCCAAAAGAAATCGGTATACTCACTTAATTGGTTCTCGTTAAGTCTTAGAGACTCAAGAGAAGAAATATTACCTAAAGAAGCCGGTATGTTCCCTCTTAATTGGTTCTCGAAAAGATTTAGAGACTCGAGAGAAGAAATTTTACCCAAAGAAGCCGGTATGTTCCCACTTAATTGGTTCTGGAAAAGATCTAGAGACCCAAGAGAAGAAATATTACCCAGAGAAGCCAGTATGTTCCCAGTTAATTTGTTCTGAGAAAGATCTAGAGTCTTGAGAGAAGAAATATTACCCAAAGAAGCCGGTATGTTCCCTCTTAATTGGTTCTCGAAAAGATTTAGAGACTCGAGAGAAGAAATTTTACCCAAAGAAGCCGGTATGTTCCCACTTAATTGGTTCTGGAAAAGATCTAGAGACCCAAGAGAAGAAATATTACCCAGAGAAGCCAGTATGTTCCCAGTTAATTTGTTCTGAGAAAGATCTAGAGTCTTGAGAGAAGAAATATTACCCAAAGAAGCTGGTATGCTTCCAATAAATTCATTCTCGCTAAGATCAAGGTGAGTTAAAGATGAAAGATTGCCCAGGCAGGAAGGTATGCTTCCATTCAATTCATTCACTCTAAGATCAAGATATGTAAGCTGGGTGAGAAAACAAATGGAAGAGGGAATCATCCCACTTAATTCATTGAAAGATAAATCTAAATATTGAATATTTTGGAGATAACCCAAACAGGGAGGAAGAGTACCTCTTACTCCACCACTTAGTGCTGGAGATATTGTGAGTGATCTGAGAAAACGAAGTTGGCACAAGCTCTCAGAGATCACAGCTTGATAATAGAGATCGACATCAATTTTGACAACGTGGTTGGTGTGATTGTTGCAGGATATGCCATTCCACTCGGTGCAACAGTCAGTTCCGTTTACCCACGAACTGCGATAGCCCAGGGAGTCATTCATGGCCGCTTTGAAGCGGAGAAGAGCTTCAGATTCGTGGGGACGACATCGGAGTCGATGGGAAAGAGTAGGATGTGAAAAGACGAAGAAGACAACAAAAACTGAAATGAAAACTAAACACAGCTTGTGTAAAGAGATGGCCATTTGGGATGGAGAGGACGCTGGAAATGCAGATGATCATTTCTGGGTGGGTTATTTTTAACAGCGAGCCCGTCAACGGTCAATGAGTATTTTATTTATTTTTAAAATAGAAGATTATTTATGTGGCCATCGTTTCTAACCTCCATTCCGTCAACGGTCAATGAATTTTAATTTTCATTTTAAAAATTAGATGATTATTTGTGTGGCCGACAACAAAAGTCAAGTCGAGCAAGCAAAACAAATTGCAGTCTTTTTCATGACAATTAAGTATTGGTATTTAGTGGGCAGAGAGTTGACGTTCACGTCAAATTGTCACATCTTTCGCATTACACACGGCGCTAGATCGCAGTTAGAGTCAATACTACCTATTTACATCACCGTCTGTATGACGTTCTAATTTAGTTTTGAAGGACATAAAATATATATATATATATATAGATGAGCTTCTATGTTCATTTATATTGGGAATCTAATCCATATTTTTCTATTAAAAATGGGTAAATATATTCATATACACAATCAATATAATAATATTATTTAATAGTTAAATATTTTAAAATATCAAAATAAAATATAATTGTATGAAATATTGAAAAAAAAAAAAAAAATGTTCTTATGAATGATTAACTTTGTAATTTCAAATAATTTAATTTCCTTGTCCTTATTCCATTATTCTAAGTTCTATTTTTAAGTTTAAAATTTAGTGTTCAAAAAGTTCATGGTTATGATTGTTGAGTATTAAAGGATACACTGCTCGTGTTCGAATCAAAATACATCTCTCCTTTATAGTTACCATTCGTGAAACTTTTAAAGACGTTAGGCTCGTCTTCAAGAGCACCCGTTATATTCTTACCACAAGAAAACTTCATTGGCTGGTCGTTGACAAAGCTTTGACAATAACCGCCCAGCTCAGGATCCATAACAGTCTCATCTGCATACCCTAGATTTTCATAATTATGGCATAGAGAACCTTGATTGAAATCAAAATGAATACTCTTTGAGGCATTTTTCAAACTGGACTTTCCAAAACCGTGCAAATAATATGTCTTGAGGGCAAACGACTTTATTTTCTTGTGAGGAACCTTGTCATTTTCTGCCATTTCATATGACGCAAGCTGCACCTGCCACAACTCGTTGTTTCCGAGCCCGTACTCTCCCACGAGCTTCAGCTCTGCGTCTGACTCTGTCGCATCCATATCACCGACCACACGTGGAAATTCTACCGCCACAAAGGTCTTCTCCTCAACGGGATGCCCGTAGACTAGACTTGGAGAGCTCATTATTTTTCCTTCAAATTATTTGAATTCCTCAAACACGTCTACCTCTCCATCTTCAAGTTCTATGTCAACTTCATCGTCTGGACCTTTCCCGCCACTACCAACCTGCAGGGTTTTCTTATCAGAGTCCTCCAAATCAGCCACCGTTACAGTCTCAGCCTCTTTGGCTTCACCTGCATGCAATTCTGCTTCAATAAATGACATATCTTCACCCATTGGAGTGGCTTCTGCAACAGATTGTGCAACCAAGGGAGTTTCATCTATTTCCATCAACGAAATTCCACATTCAACAACAGCAACAACTATTTCTTCACGAGGCACTACTTGTGCTTTTAACTTCTTATTTGTGGAATTGTGATCATAATTTATCACCCTACATTTCATGGAATCCCTCACTTCTTCTCGCTCCTTTGGAAGATCAAACGTGACCCTCTTCTTACCTTTCATTGATTTCAGCTTCAGAGATTGATTCCTATTGTGTGAATTCTCAAGACCTTGCTTGCCCATGTGACCAAACCTCTTGAACCAAGGCTCTCTGTCACTATCCACCATTGCCATCACAACTCCCACCTCATTGTGACTCTCCACCACATATAAAGTGTTTAATTTGCTACCTTCTGCAATCACTTGGGCTCCTTTTGTCACCTTCCATATACTTAGTTCAAAAGTGACTCCACATCCTTGAGAACTCAATTGCCCAACTGAAATTGAATTGTGTTTCAGTTGAGGGACATACCTGACATCCCTTAACAACCAACTTTTTCCATTTGTTAGTTTCAAAAAAACATATCCTATGCCAACAATATCAAGAGATTTATTATCTGCAAGAAGGACCTTACCAAAAACACCCTTTGAAAGATTTTGAAAAATTCCCTACATGAAGTAACATGAAATGAAGCTCCCATATCTAGCACCCAAGCATTTGTTTCAGTTTCTTCTTCAGTTAACACAAGTACACTATCTTCCATATCTGCTCCTTGGCTCTAACCGAGCTCTAATACCAATGATATGGCTTTTAATTAATCAACTACTATGTCTATCCAACATTTAGGATGCACATTTGATTGTATTTATTAATTAATTGAAATTCAATATTGTTTTACATTAATATGAATTTTAATTAACTAATAAATACAATCAAATGTACATCTAGATGCTTGATAGCCAATGTTATAGGTTGTGGTGATGGTAAATTAGAGTAAATTTGAGTAAGCAATAACAAATTCTATTTATTTATTTTATTTTACATTATAAGAAATTATTTTTGTTTCTAAATTTATTTTTAAGAAGAAAAGATAATGACCACATAATGTAAACAAAAATTAATTTCATTTTCATTTCATATATTTATTATTAAATATTAATATTATGATTGTATTAAATAAATTTTTTTGATGTGCAAATGGTTGTCAAATTTAAGGTGAAAGATAATATATTTTTTCAACACAAATTACACCATTACATTGGACACCCCTTTATCATTGTAGAATGCCCCTTAACATGAAAATTGTGTAGGTAGTTATTTACATCAACTTTGTGATTCATTATTAAGTTTATCTATTAGAGAACTAAAGACAATTGAGATAATTGAAATCAAATAAATTAAGATGATTAGCATTGAAAAAGTTGATTGTTTTAGCTAAAATTTTAGAACTCAATTTAGATTAGAGAGTTAAGATGATTGGAATTGGAGAAGCTAATGTATGAGATGCATATTTTGTAACAGTTCTATCTAGGATATGATTCTATGTATTTTTTGTGATTTTTTTCTAAGTAGAGTTTGTTCTTTGGAACCTTTATTCACCTAATAATATTTGAGGTAAGAGAAATAATGGTGGTGGTAAGGAGCACATGGGGACTTATAAAGGAATGAAATGAATGAATTCCTTGCTCATAAGTCAAGCCCTAATATTTAACTAATAGTAAACATTAGAGAGATTATGGGTTGCCAATGGATAATGGTATAAGGTGGAAATAAATATGTTGCGTTAAATGTTGATTGCTGACATGAGTTGATGAGTGATAGTGTTATAAATTTCTTGTTCTTTGACAATGAATATCACTTGTTAAATATGTTATTATCCCACTATGAATTAATAATCATTTCACATGATTTTCCATTTAAATATCAAAGACTGAGTCATTTAGATAAGTCACACTAGTTCTTCTATGAAAAATGAACATATTTTGACAACTAGAATGAGACTATTTGACTTTCTCTATAGAAATGCCAAAAAATAAAATAAATTTAATTAAAATCTCACCAAATAAATATAACTATAGTGTAGGAAAATGTATCCCTTTACATTTTCACACTTGTTTGGGTCGTCCCTATTAAAATTGGGCTTCTTTATGCCTTATTTGGTCCTATTTTGCATCCATGAGCCTAATTAAATGCATTTTTCTATGGATAATCTTGACATTTAACAAATGATAAATCATAATTCATGTTTTTTGGTTATGTGTTCCAGATCTGGTGATCTAGGCCTAATACGCCATCTTCGGCGTATGAGTCTCACCTAGGTCTTGGGACTTGATTTCAAATATTGCATTAAACTTAACATTTCTTGGAGTTTGTGTCTTGTGTTTAAGACACTGGGAATCATATGCCCTAACTGGCATATGAGCCACACTTTAACTAGGACCTATTTCAAATCAAATTCTCTGCAAGATTTTATTATCCTAGATCTGATGTGAGCTTGTAGTGTTGTAATTTCAGGAAATTTGTCATAAACAAGTATAAATACAAGGTTATTTCACTCATTTTCACCTAGCAAGATTTCAATTCATCTAGCAATTTTGAGAGAGCATTCCTATAGCAATTTTATGAGATCAAGAGCATTCAAGAGTTGATTGTCAAGCATTTGGAGCTACATTCAAGATTCAAGCATCATGTCAAAGTCATTATGCATCATGTGTGTTTTGTGAGATAACATTTGTGATGTAGGTTTTCATGATTCAAACAAGCATTCAAGGACTTTATCTCATATCAAGATCAAGATTCAATATCCACATCCATTGGAGCCATTTCACACAAGTTTGCAGCCTTCACTCAAGGGTTTAGTGAGTTGTAACATTGCATTTATTAATTCATCATTCATTCATGCTATTTCAATTCATTTCAAGGTTTAATTACCCAAATGGGGTTTGACCAAGGAAAATCCCTATTCTCTAACAAAACAACATTTTTCCCTCTTCATGTGTTATTTGATATATTTTAAGGGATTTTGATAGCTAGTATCGCTCATAACTAATTTAAAAGAGAGAAGAGCTTTTCATGGATAGAAAGAACTTGAGAAGATTTTGATAAACTTAAGGTTCATAAATTACGATGAAGGAATTTTGACAAAAAAGAGAGAAAATGTATACAAACAAGTCACTCAAATATAAATGTAGAAATTTCTTTGGAATGTTCTTTAAAAATAAATCTCACTTGTTAATTCTAATGAATTGTTATTATTGGTGCTAATAGAAGATCACTAATTATTAAATTACTTGTATAAAGAAGAATTATTTTGATTCTTTCATGAACTCTAATTGAAGATTCTTCAATCATTCAAGGATAAACAAATGTGCTAGAATGATAGTATTTAAATTTATAATCTTACACACATTATTTTAAACTTTTGACACCCATATCAATAGGTAATGGTTAATTCCCACTGAATAGGTAGAGGGAAAACCTTTTTGCAATTCTCATATGGAGATTTGACATCATTTGGAGAGGTCGGCAAAGGAAAATTGTGGGGAATTCTACCCCTTCAACTTGAATCATGATGTCCCAAGTCCGAGTAGTCCCTGAAATTGCCCGCATTATCCATATCTAGAACCCCGAAGCTATGAGATGCCCCTGAAAGATGCCTTCCTTGCAGATAGGGAGGTCTTTTTTATGACACACCCCATCAACCCAATCACCAGATTTTCCAGACTGTCGTCCACCCATGTACAGAGGTTAAAAGGTGGGGTTACAGCAGAGCGCCAACTTAGTGCCCTTTCGCAGAGCAACCTTAAAATCCATGCATGGAATAGCTTCTGTTTGAGGAATCTTCAGCCCAGTCGTGAGAATCACCATCAGTAGTAGGGGAAGCTTTCCCAGTGTTCCCAATATCTTGAACGAAGCTTTCTTATTTTCAGAGCTTGTCCTGACTGATTTTTCTTTTGAGATAGATAAAATATAATTCTTCTAAATTTACGCATGGTTTCTCCAGAATACGCATTGAGATAGAGTTGAGAAACCTTTTGATTAGATATTTTTTCTATAACTAATATTTGGACTTCACTTCTCTATAACCCATCCTTCACAAAGATGGGTGATTCTTCACAATTTCAAGATGATGTCTTGAGAGTACATTTTGAGATATAGTAGAGAAATCTACGAAGAGTAATTATATTTGTTTACAACTTGTATTTACTTTTTCTATTTCACAATCTATTCTTTTTGAAGTTAGTGTGCATCAAAGTTTTCATTCTTAAATTAAAACGAATGACAACACTACATACTTTTCTTGAGAACACACTTTTAGATATAGTAGAGATCAAGAATAATTATATTTTTCTACAACTTGTATTTATCTTTTGCTACTTTACAACCCATCTGTTTTGAAGTTCGTATGCGTCAAAGTTTTCATTCTTAAATTAAAATGAATGACAACATTACATACTGAAAATTTCAATGCCAACAAAATTATATGAAAAGAATTGCAAATGGTAATTCAACATTGAAAAAACATATCAATGGTAGTAACTATTGTAGATCTTATTACCATAGTTTATTCGTACATTTTTTATAGAGAATATGGCGATGAATTGGTTTTGTATGTTTGAATCACAACACGATTTTATAAAAATTCATATGTTACTAAAGCTTATAGTTAATTTTTTTAGTATGAAATCTTGAGTCAAAATGTCACCAACCATTAACACTATCACAATATGGCTATGATTAATTATATAGGAATATCTTTTCCAACATGTTTATGTTGTTCTAAATATATGCATAAACAACATGTTAGAACATGAGATTTACATTTAATAATAGAGTAACCGTAATAACTTTGTGGTGTTCATAATCAAATAAAATAATTTTAATATTATGTTTTTTTGGGAATTATTCCCCAAAATTATCATGTGAATAATCTAAAAAAGTTAATTTTTAGAAAACCTTATAAAAACTATAGTTTTATTTTAAAAAATTATATATGCCTACCATTTTTTCATACAATACTTATATCATGAATAAGAGAAAATTGTTTGCTTTGCAATAAGTATCATCTTCAATTTATTTTGTCAAATTGTCACTTGTGCTATTTCTTCAATCAATCTAAGTTTTCTTTCACTAATGGAGCCTCGTTTACATTATACAATAAATAAAATAAAAGTTTAGATTTGAATTAGTGAAGTTCATACAATGACAAATGTATGGAACTCTATATTAACTAATTGTAAACTTGGCCAAGAAAAAATAATTCTCAAGTTAGCTTTTTCAATAAACTAAAAATGGCATGCATCCTTTATAATTACATTTGTTGGCATAAATAATAATGTATTTAAAAATATATAAATATTTAAAATATGTTGTACTTATAATCCTCAAAAATAATTAAAATGTCAACTTTTTTATTATTAACTAAAAATGAGTACAAAATGTTAAAAAAGTGCAGCAATAAGAGAAACAAGGATCAATCATACAAAGACCAAAGTAGCTAAATAGGATGGCTTTATTGAAGCTAGAGATAATTGTAGAAGATAAATATTTTTAAAAAGTAGAGTAGCTGACTAGCTAAGATAAGCATAAGAGTTTTAGAATAATTGAATTTGGTACAACAAAACCTAACAAGGAATAAACACATTCTACCAAAATAACCTTAGATATGATGTACAAAAATAATATAAAAAACATTGATAACAAAGAAGTAATAATTCATTCTTGGCATAAAACCAAAATCTCAGCTTTTATAGATAAAAGTAGGAGCAACCATATGAAAGATTCATTAGCAAAGCCACACATAGCTCCATGGTTATGAGAAGATCCTGCCATAAAATTTCCAACAATAAATTAGCAATAGGGCAATCATAGATACTCAAAGGAAGAGAACATGTAGAAATAAACTTCATCAAAAGAAATAATTCCTTCCTCTAGTTCATAGATGTAAACAATCTCCAATTCATAGATGCAAGACCAAATGATAATTTATCTAACAAATTTAAGACTAGTTTCTTATTGACTTTTAACATTATAATAATTAAAATTATGGTAAATATTTTAAAGAACAAGAAAATCTAGAGTTTACCTCCCATTTTTCTCTTATTGTAGATGCTTATTTCTTCATAGTGTCAAATTCTTCATACATGGAAACAAAAAAAATTAGGATTTTATCAACTTTATTGAAGTATTTCCTTCTCCAAGTAATTCTTATCAGGATCAATGCTAATATCCCCCCAAAAGCTACTCCATATGATAATCCCATTGCTATCTCATGCCATGGATATTTAGTGCTCTTCTTTTCTTTGTTAATTGAAATTGGAGGAGGATCAAATTGTGGCCAAGAACATTTTTTGGGTAGGGGACATCCCCATAAATGTGGATTGCCTGAGTAAGAGGATTCTCCAAATGTGCTAGTTATATGTCTTCCCTGTGGTATACTTCCTGAAAGATTGTTGTTTGATAAATTTAGTGAACCCAAATAGCTTAGAAACTCAAGCTCTGCAGGAAATTTTCCTGAAAAATGATTTCTTGATAGGTCTAATGACTCCAGTTGACTCATTTGTCCCAAACTATTTGGAATGGTCCCATTCAAATTGTTCAATGAAAGGTTCAAAAGCCTCAAGCCCTTCAAATTCCCAAAATCAAAAGCAACTTCTCCCTCCAAGTCATTGTTTGAGAGATCTATGGATGTGAGAGTGGAAAGAATATATTCATAGTGTTGATTTGTGCCTTTTAAAGTCATATCCAATCCATCTCGATAAGGAAGACTATTAGCGGCCAATACAAAACCATCTTGACTTTCTATTGCCATTGCTTGCAATGATACAATTTCCAGTGGAATTGAACCTAAGATATGATTAGAAGAAAGGAGCAAGATTTGGAGGCTCCTTAGTTGATCAATCTCTGAAGGAATATTACCTATAAAATTGTTCTCCTTCATCACCAATACTCTTAGCTTTGAAATATTTCCAACTAAGTTTGGTATTTTGCCTCCAAATAAGTTATTCCCAATATCAAGAACCTATAGCTTTGAACAATTCACTATTGGGAGGGGGAACGGCCCACTCAAGCTATTACTATGAACAACTAATGAATATAATTTACTTAGCTTACTGAACTCATGTGGTAATCTTCCCTCCAAGCTATTGTTTCCCAAATTTATGACATTGAGGAAAGAGCAATTGGACAAGCTCATAGGGATCACTCCGGTTACGTAATTGTTTGCAAGATTTAATAGCTGAAGTTGAGGTAATTTTCCCAAGCTCATAGGGATCGCTCAAGTCAAGTTGTTGTTTGCAAGATTTAATAGCTCAAGTTCAGATATTCTACCCAAGCTAGAAGGAATATTGCCACAAAATGAATTGTCATTGAGGAACATTTTTTTCATTTAAGGAGACCAAATTGATGGGATGTTCCCACTCAATACATTTCTAGACACATCTAGTGTTTGTAATTGCAGCCATGTTGAAGTATTTGAGAATAGGGTTCCTTCTAGATGATTTCCTGACAGATTTAGAGATTGTAATTGAGGGTTGGTTTCCCATAGCCAGGAAGGAATTTCTCCCACAAGACCAATATCAACTAAGTCCAATGTATAAGTGAGAATTGCATTGAAATCCAAGGTGGAATTTCATTGCCAGTCAAACACAACACTAAACTTATTGTTGTTAAATTGAAGGATGGAATTCAGGTCATGCACATGAGTCTAAATACAATAACTGTAGGCTTGTAAGGTTGTGAAAGAATTCTCTGAAATTGACTGGTTATGGTTTAGTGTCAGTTCTAGCTCAAACAAAGAAGATGGAAGTGACGAAGAAGTGACAGTTTCATTGAAACGAGTGCTACGACCAATCAAGTAAAAGAGAGAGGAAAGCTGAGCAAATGAAGGGGGAATGGTCCCACTTAGTTGGGTGTCCACAATATACAATTCCTCGAGTAAAAAGAGATTTCCCAAACAATTTGGAATGTTACCACTCAGGGGATTTCCTCCAAGGTGTAAATGACAATACAGATTTGAAGTGAATGGAATTGAAGGGGATGTGAAAGCGTACAAAATGTACAGCCAATAGCAGAGAGTACCCTGACTAAAGTCTAAACCATTCAATTATGATTTGAAAGAGCATAGCAGCGAGCCATTAATATTCCCACCAGACTATTCCCTCATTGATACTAAGACTGCCTAGATTTCTAACTCACTTACCACCATAAATGATGCGATGATTGAATCTTCTAACCATGATCCAAGGGAGCCTTCGAATGCATTTCCAAAGATTGTTCTGGCTCTGACTTGAAGTTCGCCCAAGACATGCCAGAGTTAGGTATTCGTTTTATTATTTTTAAAAAAAAAATAAATTCGATTTATACTAGTGCAGGAACTACAATCACTTGGGACGTTGTGCCCACAGCCTCCTATTGAAGTCTAAATAGCAGAAAAATCTTGCTAGACATTTTAAATCATAGCCTTAGTCGCACTGACCAGACGATTGTTTCATCTAATACCATTTCTGTGTCCAAAGTTTTATATATGAACGTTGTTGTATGCGGTCAATGGAACGAAATATATTGCATTTGATATTTGCAGCATAAATACATTTCTATGGTTTAAACATCTGTATCCATGAAGGGGAATGTTTTTTTTTTTTTTCTTTATTACATAGAATGGAGTTTGTGGTAGTTTCGTTTGCACCTTGAATGTATTCGTATAACTATTGTCTTTGGTGTATTAACCTTAATTTATTTTCCAAATATCTATGGTCATAGTCATGAAAAATATATATATATATAGTATTATTTATTTGCACTGGAGATTCTTGAATGCCCCAAAATCTGAAATTGTAACTATATCTATTTAGATTTTCTTCTTTTTTTTTTTTACATATATACATATATATAATCAAAGATATATTTTCTCTCGTATGCTGCTACTTCAAGAGGGGTGTCACACTGTGTTTTGGTTTTACATCTGAAGAAGAATAGAGAAAATGTTAGAATTGTATTTATTTTATTACTACATTATTACTTCTCTAATTTTTATTTTTTCTTTACAGTAGAGGGAAGAGGATGACCGGTTTAGTTTTCTATATAAATTTATTTTATTCTATTTTATTTAAATTTATTTATTTTTTCTTTTACATAGTTTTATTTTAAAGGAGTGATTATTTTTAAATAAGAAATAGAGTATTGTCTAATGTTTAAAAAAAAATAGGGAGTTGTTGTCCCAAAAGAGACCAGAGCAATGATTATTTGTGTATTATGTGACGTATTTACATGAATACCAAGAAGTAAAAGGTCATACAATGCATGTGGGTTTACAAATAGAAATATATTTTTTTCTTTCAAACATGGAGTTGCATAAACTCAGCATTATATTTCTTTCAAAATCAGATATCTCTACTAACACAATGAACACAAGCATTTTAATTCTTTAAAAAAATCAGATTTCTCTATTGACACAATAACACAAGCATTTAATCTTTTTTTAAATCAGATTTGTAAATTATTGGCATCTTGAATAGGCTACATAAGTTACTTTGGTCATGTTATAAGATTTGATTTTCTTTGTACACATCTAAATACACAACCATTAAGCTTTTCTTATCTACAACTTAAATAAAAAATAATATTGTTTTATTTAATACAAATAAAGTTTTCAATATGTAATAACTCTTCAAGTAAGCAACATGAGGAACACTCAATTGAATTTTTTTTCCAAATCTCATGAAAGAAACATGCCAATGAAATAAACCTTGTACCTTCCATTCTTTCATTCAATAGGGTGAAACCCATCTTTCTAAACTTGCAATATTTCCATTAATATTGAAGGAAAATAATAATAATAATAATAATAATAATAATAATAATAATTTACATACCCCAAAAGAAAAAAAAACTTAGGCTTGCTCTCCACCCTACCGTAATGGCATCATGGAGCCTCATGGGCTCTAGCCATACCCCCAAGCAAGAAAATATCTTAGCTCCAAGATGATGATATCATACCTTCTGATTTTACAACTAAATAAAAATGACATAACACCAAATACTTTGTATCTAAGTTTTCTACTCTCTATTTCAACCATGATTCATGCTACATACCACTTTCTTACAACAAATAAAAAAAAGGTAAATGAAACAAGGAAGAACTTATCTTTTCTCCTTCAGTGAGGGAATTCAACTCTCTTATTTTTCCTTCCTCTCCAAAACAAGCCATCTTGATCACTATCTCCTCAAAAGACTTCTCTCATCTCTTCCTTCTTTCTATCATCTTCACTAAAGTTCTCCAAATAGGAGAAGTGGGTAACACCCACTTCTTCTTCCACTCCAAAATATATAGAAGTTTCAACTTGCAACTTTTGGGTGAGGAGGTGAGAAGTGTACCTACCTCCATCAATGAGAGTATTTTCCTTATTAAAGAGGAACATGCACTTGGACAACCCCTCCATCATTCTATCTCATCTACTCCTCAAAACTCGTCACTCTCCATTATTAGGGCTTTTTGGGGGTAAAGTCATGTCCTTGGGGCACAATTATAGGCCTACTTGACCCCTACCACTATGGTATAGACCCTAGGGGGTTTCTTTTTGCATCCCAACCAAGGAAATTGCCTGACAACCCTCTTTAAAGACCCACTTAGGGTTCCATCCGAGTTTCACACTTGGTTAAGGGTTCCTAACCCCTAACCCCACTTACACCAAAATTCACTCACAAACAAGCAATAAATTATCCTTTACTACCAACCACTACAACTATAATCTATCAACACCTTAACTTTATTTTTTTCTAAGCCCCAAAAGGGATCACATTCATAACCACAAGAAAATGCCTCCTTTTTTTTCAATTTTCTTTCGATGATCTTCTCTCCTTGTACGAACATCCTCTCCTGCACACTACCAAATAAATTTTCTAGTTGAATATTTTAAGATTTTATTGCATACAATATCATTCAAAATTTCCATTCATAATCCCACACTTTATGAACGTTTAATACTTTCATGGTAGTGACAATGAAACAATTATCAAAATGAAATACAACAATATTGTCACACAATTCATATTATTTGTTGCACACAATATAACTTACAATCTATGCATGGAAAACATATAACAAATTAGGTTTGTTATTAATCACAATCAAAGAAGAGTATTACAGTGAGAAAATGAAGTTGGCACAAGCTCTGAGAGATCACACCTTGAAAGTTGCCATAGGCGTAGGAGTCGTCAAGATCAACCATTATAAGATCGATAGTAAAACTGACAACGTGATTGGCTTGATTGTCACAGATTACGCCGTCCCACATGGTGCAACAGTCAGTTGCATTTATCCACGAACTATAATAGCCATGGGAGTCATTCAAGGCTGCTTTGAAATGAAGCAGAGCCTTGGATTCATGGTAACGAGATCTGTTTGGGCATTAATTGATGGGAAAGAATAGGATGTGAAGAGAGGAAGAGAATAACAAAAACCAAAACGATAAGTAAACACAGCTTGTGCAAAGAGATGGCCATTTGGGAAGAAGGGGAGGAGGGAATTGGAGATCATCTATGGGTGGGCTATTTTTAACAGCGAGCCCGTCAACGGTCAATGATTTTGATTTTGATTTTTTGATTTTTTTTAATTGGAGATCATCTTTGGGTGGGCTATTTTTAACAGGGAGCCCGTCAACGGTCAATGATTATTCATGTAAATCTTTAATTTCATTCATGCACGGTGGGACTTTCATTGACGAGATAATGCGTAAATAACGCTTGCTGATTGCTTGCCGATATGATTGAAATTTGGTGGTCGCGTTCAACCCATGTTTTAGTAACATTGAATTCTTTCCAAAACGAAAATTGTGCAAGCAGTTCACATGGACTTTGTGCTTTATTATTAAGATTTTATTTATGATTGAAATTGAAAAAGCTAGATGCGCTAACAACTTTATTTAGGATACGATTCCATCTCATATTTTGTTATTTTGTTGTAAGCAGAGTTTTTAATCTTTAATCATATTCAAGGCTTAAATATGATGGTCGAGCCTGCCTGTTAAGTAATTTTTTGGTGACGGTCATTTATTTGAAGTTGCCTTTCAAATATTAAAGGTTATCTATTTTAAGAAAAATATATGTAGATTGAAAAAACATATATAGAAATAATTACATAGAAATTTTGACAGTTAAACTAAAATTTTGCCTTTCAAGTGATATAGTCTTCCTAAAATTTTAATTGTATTTTACTGCTAAAATGACTAAATACGGCCATATGACCATCAAATTTAAGCCCTGAATTCATATTCATAATTGATATCTTGTTTGAGTTGAGTGGACTACTAGAAATTGAGTCAGATGGATCTTGAATAGAAAAATGTGGCATATCATAATACAAAATTAGTTAAAATTAGTTGTTCCATCAATAAATGTTCTAATTTTAAAATTTTCATCGAAGACATTATACCAGAGTGGCATAAATTAAAAGGAAAAAATATTTACTGAGAGTGTAGAGGAAAATTCTTGAAACTATTTCCTTGGTTTCTATTTGAATAGTTAGTTGCATAATGATCGCATTTGAAGGAAAAATAACCTTCTAGTAATCCTCTTTTGTCAAACATTTGTTACTCTTTATTTCCATTAATTCCTTTGGTCTCATTGTCCCTTCTTTGAATCTTGAATTATTGTTGCCCTTTGTACCTACATTGTTGAACCTTTGCTGAGAGATCTATTCCTCTTTATACTCTCACCATTGAATCTTAGTGAATGAATTTTTCTCTAAGTTTCCAAATATTTTGTGGAACTTATTCCTTGATTTGGTGATAGATTTAATCCTTTTTCTCTTGATTTATATCTTTTTCAAACACCTAATACATGGTTAAAGGTCTATGCACATCCACCTCTACTTTGATTTGATGATTCTTAATGTTGTGATTAATTTTTGCATGTGGAAATATTCATCATGCTCATATTAGGGACAATAACATGAGGATTCTAATAAGCCTCTTCTAGTACTTTTGTAATGAACATGTCCATTTTCCTTAAGTTTAAACAATTAGTTAGCTTTTGGTCAAAATAAAGTTGAGGTAACCATATTTTTTAAATAGGGTCACAAACTAATCCCATCTTAGATTAGTGGAATCAAATCCCATTTTTATTTATTTATTGACCATCAAATGGAGGCTTCCCCTAAAATTTTGTATGGTCCCCATACTACTTTAGTTATCTCAAAACAATTTTGAAATTAAAAATATTTCTTATTTCACTAAACAATGCTTCAACTCCTTCTCCAAGGACCACATCATCAAAGATATGTGTGTTCACCTTTTCAAGTCTTAGGAAATTTCAATCACTACATGGTTCTTTATATCTATTTGTCATTTAAGTTCTTCTTCTTGGCTAAGTAGATGTTGATTTTGTGATTCATTCACATTATGGTCATGCTCTTGACCTTCTTGTTCTTCATGCTCTCCGGGTCATCGAGCCTAATTCTATAAGGAATATAACATTTCCTTGGTTTCTTTTAGAGAATAAATTATTTGGCCAAGCTTATATGGATAATTTACAATTTCATTTAAATTAATATGAACACTTCTCATATTGATCCTTGTATGTATGATATTATTATAGTATATATTCAAGTTCTCATGTGGTATCAAAAGTAGCATATTCAAAAAATATTGTTTTATTATTAACATCACATGAGTTCAAGAAAGAACCAAAAATTTATTTCATAAAAGGTGGAAGTGTCATGTACCCTTTTTTCTATAATTCATGTGATGGACCAAAATGCCCATTTCTTAACTCCATTGGTTCTCTTGACTCCATTTTGTGTGTATGTTCTACACCTTTCACCCCCATACATTTTCCTTAGATCCCTAAAGTTTACAAGTATGAAGGCATATAAAATATCCTATCTATGCAAGCTATTAGAGTTATGAAGTTTCCCCTCCCAATATGTCTCTCTTCCCAAGTTCATTTACTCTTCTAGCTTCATTGTGGTATTGGACTTCCCTATCCATCCATACCCTCTAAGTTTGTTGCCTAATTTTTATTTTTCCATAGCTATATGCATCTACCCTAGCTTCATATTAGAGAAATAGAATGACTTATTCCCCAAAACTAGAGCTTTTTTTTTTTACTTTGAAAATCAATAGCATACATGTAATGACCTAGTTGGTAAAACTAATTCCAAAATATATAAATTTATATTTAATAGAAATTTTAGAGTTGTCATAAGTTGTATCATTTGCGAAAATATTCATCTGATATATTCTCACTCAAATACATTTTCTAGAAATAAAAAAATCTATTAAGAAAAATAAATAGTTAAATATAGAGATATATATGAAATGAAAAGTTTTTATAATCATTTCCAATACCTAAATATAGTATCTAAATAGTATTGAGAGATACATACAATGCAAATCTTTTCTACACATTATTTTGTTTGACCTACATGTGCAAAACATGAATTTCTCTTGTTTGACCCTAAATTTCAAACATGTGGATAAGAGAAGAAAATGTTCCCATAGGGACGCTACATATGTAGCTTACATAAAAAAGGTAAAAGCAAGAAGTTAGGTCCATGAAGAGGGGAAGTTTCGGCCAAAACAAAAAAAATGCAAGAAAAGCTTACACATTTTTAAAAAATGTGTACACACTTTGGACCAGGTATGCGAGCCTAAATCTGAATGTGTATGCATTTAGATTTGAGTATGCAACCTAAAACGTATACACATTTTAAAATACTTATGCATTTCCCAAAGCTATTTAATTTTTTAAATAAATGACTATGTGATTGAACATTTTCATAGTTCATTTTAGTCACACGCCTGAGGGAGAAAGAAGATCACGTATATGTTTTGAAGGGCCCAGTTCAACCAATTTTTCACTGCCACCTCCTCCCATTGACACAATCGACCTCAGCGACCTCCAGGTTGGTTGAATTCTACTTTTTTTATTTATTTATATCTTGCATTTCTATTTTGTAATTGTTATTTAGTTTTTGTTTGTTTAGTTTGTTTTACGTTCAATATTTTATAGTTTTTAAATTGCATTTAAAAAACCAAAAACATCAATGAAACAAAAAATGTTAAATTGTAAATCAAAAACCATAAAAAATAAACCTAAATTAACTAGAATTTAACCCAAATTGGACACATTTAACTTAGAAATAAAAACCCTAAACCCTAGGTTCCAAAAAATATAGACCTAAAAACTAAAACCCTTAATCCTAGGACCTAAACCCTAAAACCTAAACCTAAAACCCTAAACCCTAAAACCTAAACCTAAAACTCTAAACCCTAAAACCTAAATCTAAATTTTATTTATAATGTCTAGATTTGTTGTCTTTTTATTATACTTATCTTTCTTATTTGAGTGCCAAAGAAATTACCATACACAACCACTACCTTATAACCTTAAACTCATCATCACTTGTTGACATGTACTTTTAAAGCCCATAAAACTACACACCTTTGATCACCTTTTCCTTGTTCATCACATCCATAATATTTTCACCTTTTAGATAGTGCAACTTGAAAGTACAATCAATACTTTCAACAACCATTTTTGTTGAAAAATAAGGAGATGTTTCTTAACTAGTGACAAATCATAGCATAAATTCATGAGGTTGATATAATTAGGATTGATCATGTTGCTATGTTACACCATTTCCATACTCAACTATAGTTTAAACATTCTCATTTTTTAGTATGGTTACAAGTTTCAATCTCATTAGGATTGATCATGTCACTCTTTCTCATTGAGTAATTTCAATTTGGAAATTTCCCTCCTTCCTTGCTTTATTTTGTGTCCTCTTTGTCATTGGTTCTTAAATTTCACTTCACATAATTTTAGAAGTATCCCTCCTTGGAGGTTTCTTACATTTTTTATTTGACATAGATATGTTTTCATGTCATCAAATCTCTAAATAATTATATAGTAAAGATCTAACTTCTTCCATTTTTATATGATAAATTATGCACACCAATTCACATGTATAAACATGATTTCATTACAACTAAAAATATTAGTGAAGTCTTTGTACTTAAAGAAGCCATTTTCAATACATGTGAACAGAGATCAAGCTCATATTTGTTTATTTTGTATTGCAATTACCATTAGCATATATCTATGTGTCCCTTTGAATGTCTTCTATTAATTTTATTCTTATCTTTAGTAATGCTTCGAAAACAATGGATGAGATTATAAATTAATGTTTGTGTTAAAATTATTTCTTCTTAACTACTTTGTCCCAATATAGAGAACTAGTGTCTCTTATCATGAAATTAAAATTTAGATAAATCAATTTATGTCCTCGGATTTAATTAAATTCTATGTCATACTTGATAAATACGTGTATTCACAATTGATACCTTAGCTCTATAGATATACTCTTGTTGGGAAACAACCACACCTGTGAGTAAACTTTCCCTCACCCCAAAAGATAAAGCTCTAGCCATAAAAGTAGAAGAATATTACTTATTGATGAATTAGTTAATTAATTATAGGCAATATTTATGAGCTCCATTGAGCTCCCTTGTATAACAATAATCCTAATATTTAGAATCTAGTATAATTTTTACAAATTAAACTGTATGGTTTTCATCATTTACCATTTTGGAACTCATTCTTGAGTTGAATAACCTAAATTAGTGGGGTTTCCTTCTCTTTTTCCACCTCTATATGTAATATAAGACACTCTAAACAACCCCTAACCTCTTATTAACACCCAATTTTAGAAATCAAAGTTGTGTGTGTGTGTGTGTGTGTGTGTGTCTTATTTTTCATTCTTTAGTCCTTTACCTATAGAAATTTGGTTCCTTACCTCATGTTTATAGTCTCTATTTACTAATCTTCTTATTTAATTTTTCCAATAATGATTCAAAGAAGCCTCATTGTTGATATTGTAGCCTTTTGTAAGCTCTCAATTCGTGATGTTTTATCCAACTCCTAGTTTATGTTGATGGTGATTTATTTATAAATCTTAAGTCTTTATCTTAATCCATATGGTTTTATTCTATTTGTTCCTAGACTTGCTATCAATATTTATACATGACTTAAGTGTTTATGTTTTCTTTATTCAATGATTGGGCATGGGTATTTTTGTTTCATACATCAGCCACATTAGTTGCATATATGTATATTATGTTTCTTGGTTAAATAGTAAAAGGTAAGAGTAGCTATCTTGAATCTTGTTGTTTTTCCCCTTAGTATTGATCATGTTACAATTCATGTATATCATCAAATTTGGCGATAGTTTAATTATCAAGTGATAGAGCTAAAAATAATTTTATGGCCTTCTTTCAAGGGATTCACTTAATAAATCAATGACATAGTGAATGCATTCATAGGGTTCTAATAAAACCCCCTAATTTCATTTCTACCCATCAAACTTATAATTAGAGCACCTCCCTATTTTCATTGAGAGGTATCCTATGTACCTATTTTTCTAGTTAAGTTCTTATATCCATTTAATATTTCCACACTTAACCAAGGGAAATTCCCACATATAGATCTAACTCAAAACTATTTATAATTTCCATCCCATTTATTGAAGGTTTAACATAAAATACCTAGATGACTTATGACAAATATGTCATCCTCTAGAATTTTTTGATGTAGAAGCACTTATACAACTTGAAACATATGAACCCTTTCCATGTACACAAAATGTAACACTACATCCTTAGATATTTTAGGTATCTTAATTATAGTATACATATTGATCTAAATTATAGTGGAAATATTTTAGATATACTTGATGATTCTTCTTGGAAGGGTTGTAAAAGTACTAAAAAGTGTTCAATAATTAGTTTTAGGTAATGTAGGTAGGATTTTATTAAAATTGTATGACCTTGGTGTGACAATTATGTCCATTTTTAGTTCCATTAGAGTTGGTAGTAACAACGAACCCTTCATATTAATAACCACACACTAGACTCAATTTAATGTGTACATGTTATGGATTTTTAATGTTATAGTTTTTTTAATGTTATACATTGAATGTGTCTTCAAATGATATGTATTTTGAATTTGTCAGCATTCAATGTGATTTTTAAATAAATTTCAAATTGTGTGCATTATTTAATTAGTTTTTTATACATTTTTTAATTGTTTAACATGTAGTTGTCATTTCATTGTTCACATGGATCGTGAATTTAACATAGAGGATTTTATAGCTAATGCACAACCTAACAATCCCATACATCCAGATCTTCCACCACAACAAAACCCCACACCTTCGCACTCTCCACCTCGTAACCTCCCACCCCCTATAGTAGATCAGGCTCAGTTAATAGAGAGCATTAGAGAAAACATTAATGTGATTCAGGGAAATATAGATCTGATAAAAAATGAGCCTAGAATCCCCCCCATCTCACACTATTTGCATCTTCGATGCAAACTGTTGTCAACTATGTTTGACCTATTGATGTAGACCTAGATAGGTTCCATCAATGGAGAGAAGAGAAGAGATAATTCTATGCAGATGGATTTTCCTATAAAGAAATTAATGACCTTAAAATTACCAAACAAGCCATTTTCCAACAATTTTTTAGCCCCCAAACAAATGAACCAATTCCACCCACCTAAAAACGAATTTCAATTTTATAGTGTAGGAATCCACAGATAGCTACAAATTTTTGGGATAGATGGTGGATGGTGTTTGATACTCCACCACATGGAAATTGTGAGGTGCCCCTATACTTTTTGAGAAAGTTATGGGCTAAGTTTGAGTTGGGTTTAAAACCCAACTATTTTGATATGAGTTCATTTCAGGGATGTGGATGTGGCATGCCCCAACATAGATTAGGAGCATGTTTCAATCCTCAAGGATGTGCTCTGATTTCCCCTATTGTTCATCATCTTTCTCTTGGTGTTCCCACTGTATTTCAGCAATAGATGATGGTGTCGACATTAGGAGCATTGAGTTCATTTTTCAGGACATCTCACTCATCAGACTACACATGCAGTGGCTGAAGTGGGCAATAGAGAGCATGGATGCTCAAGCTATGGGAATACTCATGCATCCACTTTAGGTGACCCACATGCATCTAGGACAGAGTCATATATGAATTTACTATATTTTGAGGATCATCCTACATAGGTATGTTCATCTTTTGAACTTAAATAATTTGTTTCAAATGTGCAAAATTCATGTAAATAATAACATCAAATTATACATATAATATAATATTAATTCAAGAAGTGTTCGATGTAGATGCATGATCACACGATGTCTGAGTCTCAATATGATCATATCTATATTTCGAGAGTTGTAGATTTAGGCTCACCTTTTGGTTAGGTACAAACCAATATATATATTTTAATTTTTGTGGATATATCTAATTTAATTTGAATTTATACACGTGTGAAATGATATATTATATCTAGATGCAAGGAGGTCATGCGATACCAAGTACCAACCAACCACAAGTTGTGGTGAGTGATCCTAAGTCATCATCATCTCAGGTGCATGCTTTCAAAAGTTTGTTAAGTTTAAATTAAATACACATCATAGATCTAATTTAATTTCAATTTGTACACATGTGCGAATGATCTATACATTCTTGTATCTATATGCAGGGATTTAATGGGATACCCATGGCGGGCACCCGAGCCATCATTAGGAATTATACATGGGAAATCTCGGGTGCATGATCATGAGGTCATATCATTCAAGGTTGTAAAATATACTAAATCTCTTATACAATTTTTAGGTACCTTTTAAATATATATATTTGAGGTTTTAACATATTGTTTGCTTTATATGAATATGCAGGATATATAGTAGATCAAGCATTTGGACCTTCTCAAGTGACAATTATGCTACTTGTTTAAAAAAATGTGCTAGTAGATTCACATGATCATATGGTAATTTATGCATACTAAAAATCATTTTTACTGTATTTACTAGATATTTAATTAAATTTATTTTTATCTTGAGTTTATATTTTCAAGTTTATATGTTAAATTATATGTAAATTTCTAAATAACTTTAAATCTAATTTCAAGTTTCTTGTACTCTTCTACATCATGATATAGGTACATCTAGTCCACATGGAACAAAGAGGAGACTTGATTTGACTGATCGCCCAGATAGCTAGATGGTTTTAAATTTTATGGACTATAAATCTCTACATTTATTTAAATATATGTGTTGGACTTGACATTTACATTTTGAGCATGTTATTTCATGGACCATTTCACATATATTATATTGATTAATATGACCATCTTTGTGTTTATTTATATCACTTGACTTTAATATGATGATTATATATGTAGTAAATTTGTTGAAAATGGAGGTAATTATGTAGCTTTAAAACTTGTAAAACTATTATACTATAGATCTAATTAAGTGTTCTTTGTTACAATTTCATTGTGGATGATTATCTATTTAATTCATTTTACCATTTGTAGTCTAAGGAAACATAAGATTGTAGAAGAATAAGACTAGAAGAAAGAAGTTACACAACATATACCATGAAGAAACCCTTTTGGGAAAAAACTCCACCAAGAATCAATGTATTATTTAATCTCAAAATAATATTACAATAATTCCAATCCTTACTTGAGATGCTTCTTTTTCCTTCAAGAATTCTTCTTCACAACCTGCAATAAAATCTGATTAACTCTCTTCAACTTGCTGCAATATATAGACAATAATGAGCCTTGTAAACTCCAAAGAGTTTACAATTACAAAGCACAATGCTTATCTCACAAAACCCACACCTATCCCTTGCAACTAGAGTTCTATTGTGAAGAACAATGTCAAAACAAGTCCTTCATCCATTTGGACATCCCAAACTGAAGTCATAACTCAACATTGATTCCGAAGATATCTTCTAAGCTTATCCTCAAAGTTGGCACCTAAGAATGGGCCCACTTAACTCAGCCTTATAAAATATCTTATCATGTAAAAGTGTTAACTCCAAGATGCCAAATTGGGCACCCAAGGTGGGTCCAATTCAATCTCTGTTAACTGAAACATATCTCTCCACCATTCATTCATGAAAATACCATGCATGAATGATCATCCCCTCTTAACTAGACATGTTGCCTATTATCTGTCATGAAAATCAAGTCATTAATCATGCATTCCAAGTCAACTGAACTCAACTAGCATTCAACTGAAACAAACTACATGCAACTGAAGATAATTGAACCATAACTGAACTGAACTGAACTGATCTTAACTGAACTGAACTGATCTTAACTGAACTGAACTAAACTCCATGCATGTAAACATCAATCCTTAACTTCTAGGATCTTTACATGCAATAATGAAGTATTATATTTTACTCCAAATAGTTACCTTAACTCAAGGTGAGTTTCACCTTCCATGTGGGTGTCCCATGTGCTCCTATTCTATAGGAGCTCTTCATGGGAATCCCCACATATTCCTATCATTTATAATTAATTACAAATGCCAATTTACATGTTCATTTCATTCGAATTTAATCTCTTTCTAATCCTAGTTTTTGGGGAACACTTTCCAAGGACTTAGGAGATACATAAAATAATGTTTAGGATTGTAATTAAATGGAATCCTATTCCCAACATTCTCCCACTTGACATTATACATTGCAATTATTCTAAACAAGGAATAATGATTATAAATCAAGTACAAAACTCAAGGCCAATGGCCTTCCTGCACCAACTAATCAATCCATGCCAACTTCAAATGCAACCTGTATAATCATGAAGCTCAAAGAAAATGATTAAAACCAAGAGAATTTATCTATAGGAATTGGTTTCATAAGATAATCTACAATATTAATTAAAGTGTCAACTTTCTCAATTAATACCTTCCCAATCTCAACCATTTCTCGTACAAAGTGATATTGAACATCAACATGCTTAGTACGAGCATGATACATAGGATTTTTGGCAAACACATTGCACTCTGACTATCACATTCAATTTTAACTTACTTGCAATTAAAACCAATACCTTTCCCAAGTCTCTGTATCCAAACTGCCTCTTTGGAGGCATGTGAAATAGCTGAGTGTGTTGAACTCACGTCCAACCAAGGTGTAGGCTTCTCAGTGTTTACTGTTGAAAAAAAAATTCTTACGAGCAACCATTGCAACATATATCTCTTACCATAAGATAACTCAAGCCTCACCTATTTCTCCAAGTATCCATGAGGACCTGTAACCAACCAATCCATGCCAAACTCCAAATGCAACATAGAACTATCATTAATTGATTGATTAATGATTAATGTACCCTAATCCCTCAACCCCTATCACTTTCTCTCTATCTATACATCTCACCTCTCCCTCCCTCCCTCTATCCTACCCTCTCTAATTTTCTCTATCTACCCTCTCCCTCTTTCTATGTACCTCTCGT
>VDFB02281492.1:651439586-651508021 GCA_007258455.2 Sequoia sempervirens
TCGTCAATTCTCAAACCTCAACACTCAATCCTTAAACCCAAAACCCTCAACCCCTATACCCTCTACCCTTTACATTGGACCCTCAACCTAATCCTTCAACCATATACCCTCAAACCTATACCCTAAACCCCTAACCCTAAACTCTTTGACCCTAAACCCTTAAACCTTCTACCCTATACCCTCAACACAATACTCTCTACCGTCGACCCTAATCCCTCAACCCTCAACCCTTAAACCCTAATACCCTAGAAACCATCAACACTATAGGTCCTCACCCTAATACCTCAACCCTATTCCATCAACCCCTATCGCTTTCTCTCTATATATACACGGATTTCGCGTTTGATTGACGCAAGATCGATCTGATCTCGATGATTTTGATTTATCTTGCCTGATTCTGATTTTGCCTGATTTCTGACTGATTGATCTGCGGATCATATCAAATCTCCAATCATGAATCAAGAACATAAACATGACAACATGATCTAACCATCTCCTACTAGGAGATCACATGCACCATAACATATATATATATCCTGCTCTCAAGAGAACAAGTACCATGCCAAACTCTAAATTCATATCAAGAGTAAACCATGACATAATAGTAACCACTCTAAACCAATAATAAACCATATCCCCAATCACATGAAGATAACCTTACCAATGATGCATCCAGGTCACTACCAACAAATCCCACTAAATTGTGGTATGAGCTACACATGGCATCATGACTACCATCCTCCTCGTGAAGACCACTCTTTAACATCAAACAAAGTGTCATCACTAAAATTTTTACATAATGATCAAAGCATGATTACCGTCATCTGAGAATTCCTCTATAGAAGAATCATAACTCTTTTTCTTTTTCTTACAATCCATCTTCACATGTCTTGGTTTACCACAATTCCAACACTTTACCTTACTTCGTCCTTCTGACTTACCCTTCCCTTCCTTATCTCCCTTAGGTTCCTTTTTTTCTCAATCTTACCTTTTACAAACAAGGCATCTTGGATTTCTGTTTTAGACTTCCTCCTCATCTCCTCTGATAGGAGAGTAGGAATTATATTTTCCATCTTCGGATCTACTCCAATACCATTGATAGCAACAATTATGTTTTCCTAAGATTTTGGTAAAGAACAGAGTAACAATATTTATTTATCTTCATATTTTATCTTTACATCTATAGATGCTAACCGACTTAGAATCAAATTAAAAGAATTAAAATGATTTGCAACAGAATCACCATTTTTCATCTTTAAAGAATACAACTGTCTTTTCAGATACAACTTATTAGTAAGACTTTTAGTTTGATAAATATCACCTATTCTCTTCCACAACTTATATGCAGTTGTTTCTTCTAAAATATTCAAGAGAACAACATCAACAAGACATAATATTATGGTCCCTCTTGCTTTCTTTCCAAGCTTAGCCCAATCCTCATCTGACATCATTGTAGGTGGTCCTTTGTCTCATTACCAATAGCTAGCCACTGATCTCTCTCTTCAAGGAGATCCTCCATTTTTAGTTTCCATGTCTCATAATTAGATCCATTGAATCTTTCAATATCTAAATGAGAATTAAAACTAATTGTAAAAAACTTATTTTCCAAAATAATCAATCACACAATAGTAAAATCTCCCACTATAGCCAAAAAACCTTCTTAATTTTAAGAGAAAGGCATCCCAAACTCACCCAACCTTAGCTCTAATACCAAATGTTGAAAATGGAGGTAATTATGTAGCTTTAAAACTTTTAAAACTATTATACTGTAGATCTAATTAAGTCTTATTTGTTACAATTTCTTTGTGGATGATTATCTATTTAATTAATTTTACCATTTGTAGAAGTAGACAAAAGATTGTAGAAGAATAAGACTAGAAGAAAGAAGTTACACAACATATATCGTGGAGAAACCCATTCATGAAAAAAACTCCACCAAGAATCAATGTATTATTTAATCTTAGAATAAGATTACAATAATTTCAATCCTTGCTTGAGATGATTATTTTTCCTTCAAAAATTCTTCTTCACAACCTACAGTAAATCTGATAAACTCTCTTCAACTTGCTGCAATATTTAGACAATAATGAGCCTTGTAAACTCCAAAGAGTTTACAATTACAAAGCACAATACTTATCTCACAAAACCCAAGCCTATTCATTGCAAGTAGAGTTCTACCATGAATAATGTTCAATGTCAAAACAAGTCCTTCATCCATTTGGGCGTCCCAAACTGAACTCATAACTCAACATTGATTCTGAAGATATCTTCTAAGCTTATCCTCAAAGTTGGCACCCAAGAATGGGCCCACTTAACTCAACCTTATAAAATATATTATCATGCAAAAGTGTTAACTTCAAGATGCCAACTTGGGTGCCCAAGGTGGGTCCAAGTCAATATCTATTAACTGAAACATGTCTTTCCGCCATTCATGCAAATACCATTTATGATTGATCATCCTCTCTTAACTAAATGTGTCACCTTTTATCTATCATGCAACTCAAGTCATTAGTCATGCATTCCAATTCAACTGAAACTAACTACATGCAACTGAAGATAACTGAATTGAATTGAATTGAATAGAACTGAACTTAACTGATATTGAACTAAACTAAACTAAACTGAATTGAACTAAACTGATATGAACTAAACTAAACTGAACTCCATGCATGTAAATATCAATCCCTAACTTCTAGGATCTTTACATGCATTGCTGAAGTGTTATCTTTTACTCCAAACAGTTAACTTAACTCAAGGTGGGTTCCACCTTCTATGTGGGTGCCCCATGTGCTCCTATTTTGTAGGAGCTCTTCATGGGAATCCCCACATGTTCCTATCATTTAGAATTAATTTCAAATGCCAATTTACATCTTCATTTCATTTGAATTTAATCTCTTTGTAATCCTAGTGTTTGGGGAACACTTTCGAAGAGCTTAGGAGATACATGAAATAATGTTTAGGATTGTAATTAAATTTCATCCTATTCCCAACAAAATTATGATCATGTTATGTTCATTTTGATGATTATACATATGCACTCATGTATATATAGATATTTTATCTAGTTTTTGAAGTAATACATGCATCATATAAATTCTTATCTAGAATCAAATTTCATATATATAATTTATCACATGGTTAGGTGACAAATTAAAACATTCCTTAAATAGTTTAGATCATATTCATAATAAATTAAGGGTAGGTAATTTTAACTATTTTCCAATTCTAGCAAATATTTGAATCACTAAACAAAAATCTATCTCCTTGTATGTATAAAATGTATAATCTATAGAATTGAACAATTATGTAAAATGTGGTAAATAAAATACATGAAATGTATAATCTATAAAATTGGAGCAAGCTATTTAAAAAGTGATTAATAAGTTCATTCAAGTTCATACATCGAACAAACAAATATAATGTATATTGATGTTTAATACTATATAACATGTGATGAAACATATATGTGCATGTAGATACAATTAAAGCTTATCAACTTTTAGGTCAAGACCACAAATTGATACTTACATAGTCTCTTGATACAAAAAAATGACATTGAAAATCACATGGTAGACCGACTTAATGATTGTTGCAACATGGTGTGTCCCTTGGTCTTCCATTTCCAGTATGATGCTTGGGTTTGTGACATGGATTAACCACCTCTTGTGGATCTTACATAAATATGGAAATTGTATCAGGCATTGATAGGTCGATCTTTTGGTGTAATGATAACCACCAATGTAACAATTGGTATTAGAGCCAAGGTCATAGGTTCAAACCACTTGCTTGCACTGGGGAGGATTATTGCAAGATGTTGTGTCCCTTGGTCTTCCTTGTCCAACACGGTGCTTGGGTTTGTTACATGGTTTAACTACCTCCTATGGATCTTACATAAATCTGGCAGTTGTATCAGGCATTGACAGGTTGATCTTTTGGTGCAACGACAGCCACCAATGGAACAATGAGAACCTACAAGAATAATTAATCTAAGTAAAGTAACTAAAGTTTTTATGAGTCATTTAACTAAATAATTCATGTGAGAAAAGAAAAATATATAGTAAAAGTTATAAAATCGGATCTTATAAATTCCTTACAAATTCAAGTAATGTTTTCCATATGATGGATAAAGGGGACCTAAGAGGATATAGCTTAAAGGGGGTCCTAAGAGAATTCCTTAAGGGGAGTTAAGAGAATGACTTAAGGGGATGCAAGAGGGTGGATTAAGGGGAGTTGATAGAATCACTTAAAGGGATGTAAGAGGGTGGATTAAGGGGATGCATCTCATGAACCCTAGGATATGGCTTGATGGGTCCTAAGAGGATGGCTTAAGGGGAATTATGAGAGTGACTTAAGGGATGCAAGAGGGTGGATTACAAGATTTATTTCATATCTACACCTCAGATAGGTGTCATCACCTCCTTGGGAATTTAGAAGTAAGACTTATCATTTATTTTTATTGTGTTAATGATTTTTGTTTCATGTCTACACATCGGATAGGTGTCGTCACCTCCTTGGGAATTTAGAAGTAGAATTCATCGTTTGATGTCATCACCAATAACCTTTCTTTCAGCCTACGCCTCAGATAGGTGTTGTCACCTCCTTGGAAATCTTGTCTTATATTTATCGTATAAATCAATCCTACTCCTTTTCCTCATGCTCTGATTTCTTGAGGAGATTGGATAGTATAAGCTAGTTAGTTTTTGAGTTGTAGTTAAGATCTACGAAACCAGAAAATTCTTGGCTACAACGTTCGAAGTTTCTCAAAAACCTTGTGCCTCTTTCAGCTGAGAATACATAAAAAATTAAAGTATCTCACTCCTATCTTTTTGACTCAACTGGAGGAGGCACAAGGTTAAGAAAACCAAGAACATTGCAACTAAGGATTTTCTCTGGTTTTGTAGATCTTTAACTACTACTAAACTAATGCTTTTAATCTATCCAATCTCCTCAAGAAAATAGAGCATGAGGAAATGGAGCAGGAATGATTTATACGATAACCTCTATGACATGATTTCCAAGGAGGTGATAACACTCTATCCAAGGCATATGCTAAAAGAAAGGTTATTGGACACGACATCAAACGATAAACCTTACCCCTGAATTCCCAAGGAGGTGACAACACTGTATCTGAGGTGTAGACATGAAATAAAGCTTATTAAACACAATAACAATAAAATAATAAGCCTCACTTCTAAATTACCAAGGAGGTGACAACACTCTATCCAAGGTGTAGATATGAAACAATTCTTATAAACACAAGAACACAAAACAATGATCATCCAACCAAAGTGAACAAATACAAAATAACAATATTACAAGAAAATTTGGCTCAACATATATTAAGGGGATGTAAGAGGATATGACGTAAGGGTCCTTTAAGAGGATGGATTAAGGGGATGCAAGAGGGTAGATTAAGGGGAGTTGATAGAATAAATTAAAGGGATGTAAGAAGGTGGATTAAGGGGAGTTGATAGAATGAATTAAAGGGATGTAAGAGGGTGGATTAAGGGGATAGATGTCATGAACCCTAGGATATGGCTTAACGGGTCCTAAGAGGGCGGCTTAAGGGGAATTATGAGAGTGACTTAAGGGATGAAGAGGGTAGATTAAGGGGATGTAAGAGGATATGACTTAAGAGTCCTTTAAGAGGATGGCTTAAGGGGATGCAAGAGGGTGGATTAAGGGAAGTTGATAGAATGTTTTAAAGGGATGTAAGAGGGTGGATTAAGGGGAGTAGATATAATGACTTAAATGGATGTAAGAGGGTGGATTAAGTGGATGCATTTCATGAACCCTAGGATATGGCTTAATGGGTCCTAAAAGGATGGCTTAAGGGGAATTGTGAGAGTGACTTAAGGAATGCAAGATTGTGGATTAAGGGGATGTAAGAGGATATGGCTTAAGGGTCCTTTAAGAGGATAGATTAAGGGGATGCAAGAGGGTGTATTAAGGGGAGTTGATAGAATGACTTAAAGGGATGTAATAGGGTGGATTAAGGAGATGCATCTCATGAACCCTAGGGTATGGCTTAACAGGTCCTAAAAGGATGGCTTAAGGGTAATTATGAGAGTGACTTAAGGGATGCAAGAGGGAGGATTAAGGGGATGTAAGAGGATATGACTTAAGGGTCCTTTAAGAGGATGGCTTAAGGGGGTGCAAGAAGGTGGATTAAGGGGAGTTGATAGAATGAATTAAAGGGATGTAAGAGGGTGGATTAAAGGGAGTTGAGAGAATGACTTAAAACCATAAACCCTAAACCATAGGACCTAAAGCCTGGGAGATGAACTCTAAACCCTTAAAACCCATATAGATTTGTTATTCTAAGCATCTCGTGAACCATAGAAATCCTAAACCCTAAACCATAGGACCTAAAGCCCAGGAGATGAACCATAAACCATTAACCCATATAGATATATTATTTTAAGCATCTAATGAAATCTAGAAACCCTAAACCCTAAACCATAGGACCTAAAGCCTAGCAGATGAACCCTAAACCCTTAAAACCCATATAGATTTGTTATTCTAAGAATCTCATGAACCCTAGAAACCCTAAACCCTAAACCATAGGACCCAAAGCCTAGGATATGAACCCTAAACCCTTAACCCATATAGATCTATTATTCTAAGCATCTCATGAAACCTAGAAACCATAAACCCTAAACCATAGGACCTAAAGCCTAGGAGATGAGCCCTAAACCCTTAAACCCATATAGATTTGTTATTCTAACCATCTCATGAACCCTATAAAACCTAAAACCTAAACCATATGACCTAAAGCCTAGGAGATGAACCCTAAATCCTTAAAACCCATATAGATTTTTTATTCTAAGCATCTCATGAATCCTAGAAACCCTAAACCCTAAACCATATGACCTAAAGCCTAGGAGATGAACCCTAAACTATTAACCCATATAGATTTGTTATTATAAGCATCTCATGAACCCCGAGACGGCGACGGACTGGGCGGGCAGATGGCCGACATGGCCTCAAGGAACCACACAGAGACCACGGGATGCAATGAGGATGGACTAAGGCGGTGCAGATGGTTATGGACATGGCCCGGGCGGGCTCCAAGAGAACGGCTTTAGGGGTGCTGGAGAGGGAATTGGCGGCTGGACGGATTAAGGGCAGATATACATGAGGATACTGATGGTGGGGTCTCTAAGAGGATGGCTCGGAGGGGTGCTGAGAGAGGACTTAAGGGGACAGTGGATAGATTAAGGTTAGATATATGAGGTATGGATTAAGGGTTCCTAAGAGAATGGCTTAAGGGGTGGTGAGAGAGTGACTTAAGGGGATGCAATTGGATGGATTTAGGGTAGATATATGAGGATATGGGTTAAGGGGTCCTAAGAGGATGGCTTAAGGGTTGTTGAGAGAGTGACTTAAAGGGATGCAAGTGGATGGATTAAGGGTAGATATATGTGGATTTGGATTAAGCGGTGTTGAGAGAGTGACTTAAGGGGATGCAAGAGGATGGATTAAGGGTAGATATACGAGGATATGGATTAAAGGGTCCTAAAAGGATGGCTTAAGGGGAATCGATAAAGATACTTAAGGGGATGCAAGAGGATGGATTAATGGTACATAAGAGGATGAATTAAGGGGTCCTAAGAGAATGACTTAAGGGGATATGAAATAAATTATAAAATTTTAATAAAATGACAATGAATTAAATTTAGTTTTATATCTATACTATCAATTAAATGTATCTAGAACTATATATATTTACATGACTCTAGATTCAAATTCTATTATAATATATACGCATCTCCTCTCTTTTTTGTAAACCATCTAGTTTTGGGAGACCTAAAACAAAAAATGATATAAAAATTTAATTAGGAAATGACTAAAGACAAATATATATATAGACATGTATATGTGATAAATTTTTAACTACATATCGACTATCAATTAAATATATATACAACTATATACTTACCAATATTTATTTACTCTGTTGTACCATCCGCATCCTCTCTTTTTTGTAATGCATCTATGATTGTCTCATGATCATCCATTGAAAGTGTTCATAAAACTTTATTAGCAGACCTCCCTTCATATCTAACTAGTTTTATATTGGTTTCCAAAATCAAATGTGAATAATGTATAATCTTCTTGTGTCTTTCATAGTCTTCAAATGTAGGAAAGTCATTCTTTCTTATCAAATATTTTCTAAGCCAAGTGCCAACAACAACCACTAAACCGGATGGATACTCAAAGTTGTCATCATCCACTCTAGGATGTACCAACTTATGTTTTATCTCAACACATCTAGCCAACCAATACTCTGTCTCCTCTTCATTCCCCTCAAGAACAACAACATACACATGTCCAAAAAAAAATAAAAATCAATAAAGAGTCTTATATTTAATTCACATATAAACATGCATATATATAAAATTCAATTCAATTTAATGTACCTTCTTGTACAAGATACGAAACACGATCATAATCATCTAATGCAAACACTTGATTATCTTCAATTATCATTCCATTGTTCAACCCATTTTGTATTTTCACACAACTCCCAATCACCTACAATACAAAATTGACAAAGACATGCCAACTCTCTTGTCCATATTTCCCATGTGTTTGCATTTGAAATCTTAAATGAATTCCATTTGGCATATCCATTAATGGTTTAACAATCTTGTCAAGAAAAAATATCATTTTCTTCAACTAACCAAAAGAAGAGTCAAATTATTGAGCTCTCACTTATTCTTGTAGATAATCTAGTATTGCACCAATCTACAATTGCACATGCATCTCTGAATTTTACAGCATCCTCAAATTTTAGTTGCTCTCTAGCAAGAGCTCTTTTCACACATGCACCTATTCCATCATGTTCTCCCTTACCATGTACAGCTTCAAAAAAACTCCACATGTGTTGGATATTATTTTCCTTATGAACTCTACATAACCAATAAAACATTCTATCATTTTTTAATTGACCCATGCAATTATCCAACCATATGAGATGTTCTCTCATTTGAATTCCTCTCTTTTAAATTTTTATAAAATATATCAAAACAATATTGAACAAACTCAGATGAATGTAATCAATTATCACTTACATAAAAATGTTACTCTCTCAAAAAAATTATATTATCTTCTCTACTATCATCTGCATGTGTATAAACAATATGAACAAATATAGATACTTGCACTAAATTATAATACTATGATTGAATTTCTTCTTGTGGAGCAAGAGTATAATTTTTAGCAAAATAAACAACTGACAATATAGTTCCAATTGGGAATGTGTTCTTGCATAAACGAAATTGATTATCAAGCCAATGAGCATACTAATAGTGTTTAACATATTTAGGTACAATCTTATCTTTAAATTCTTTAATTAATGCATGCACACTAAATTTTTCCATAATTAGCTCACAACATTTTCCAAATTTTCCATCTTTAAAGAATACTCAACATTTTAAATTTTTTCACATCCACTAATTCTTGTCCAAATTCATCTAAACTACTTTCATGAATACATTCTCCTAATAATGAAAATTTACCACATCTATCGCATTCTCTATAAATACATGCTTTTAAATAAAATAAATTTCCATTAGAGGGTTCACAAAACAAACCTACTATAAAATCTTTGATTCTTTCAGGTGGCATATTAATACGACAAATTTCCTACATAATTTGGTTAGCATGCAAAGTGCATCATATATATCAAAAACTATCATAATAATAACAAAATTGTACATGATTCTTACAACAACAAGAGATTTTTTGCTTATTAATTCTAACATACCAAGGTTTACACTTTTCAAATGATCTTTGACTTATGCTAATATTCAATGGTAAGATTGAATCATCTACAAAAAATTATATAATTTGAATTTTGAGTCATATCTAAGAGGTGCTTTGGATGAGGTTCATGAATTTTGGAACCCACCCTTAATTTTAAGACATCTCCAATGTTAGGTGATACTCTTGTGTTATCACGCCAAAAAAATTTGATTAAAGATTTAATTTCATTAGTTAATTTCATGTCTAATATTGGGAGTCTACCACTAAAACTCCAACATTTGTTAATTGGATCCTTTTCAACATTTTCTCTTCTTTTAGCAGCTCCTATCAAAGTTTTAGGATTTACTTTTATACATTTACTAATCCTACATAACATTCTTTTATTTGAAGTTTCTTTATTAACTAGAGCGGTTGTTATTGCACGACGAGTTGCATTCTTATCTTTAGATTTAATTTTCTTAACTATAAAATCAATAGCATTAGCAACACTAGATATGACTTGTTCTACTGAATCATCTTTCTTTTTTGGTTTTACAAAAATACCTAATTTTTTCATCACATTTCTCATTTTCAACATTCTCATCAATTGCACCATGAGTTGACACTAAAATCCTAATTCATTTATATAAAAAGACATTTTATATATTCCATTTCCATAAGTTCTAATTTGTCTCCAAGAAGCTTTACCATGAAGGTTATTTAGCACATCTTTTTCAATTGTAAAAAAACATTTTCATCTTCATCAATACAAGGGGTTTCATTTTCATTCACACAGGGGGTTTCATTTTCATTTTCAAACATAAAAGGGGTAATTTCATTCTCATTTTCTTCGATTTGAGGGATTTCATTCTCATTTGCATTCTTATAAGATATTTCTTTATTTTATTTTTTTTGCATTGTTTCAACCCTATAATTATTGATACCATCAATAGTGTATCCAGCTTCATCTAAATAACTAAGATCAATATTATCAAGACTTGGGTTTGAAGACATACCTAGATGGATTGTTTGAATAGGTGCATTTTCCATATCACTAGGATGTGGATTTGAAGACATACCTAAAGTTGTTTGCATAGGTGCTATTTCACTACAACAAATCTCTATGATTTGCTCCACTTTTTGTTCTGTTTTTTGCTTCCACCCACTGTTTTAATGTATTTTTTGGTAATTTTTGAAAATTTCAGCACTATTTATCAAGATGGAAAATTTTTTGGAGTTTATTGCACCGACCAGTACAATTTGGTGCTAATTTAGGCGCTATTTAGCACCCTAAGTAACATCATCTTTAGCATTCATATTAGCTTCGAGTGTAGTGCCTCTTTTAGCTCTGACTTTAGCTTCGAGTTTAGCTTTGGGTTTAGTGTCAGTTTAGACACTCCTAAGTTGAAGAGACTTGTTTATATGTCTCATTGAAACATAACTCTTGGATATAACAAAGTAATGCCAATGAGACATTGACATATCAGTAAGACAAATAAGATTTTCTCATTGACACTCTTCAAGTAATGATCAAAAGCATACACCGCTATATCATCGGGAAGGTGAGCAACATATGCAGTAGAGTGGTATACACCGCAACCCCGCAACAAGAAGCCTTGAGCAAGGTGGTAGTGTGGTAAAAAGAAGAAGGGAAGGGCAGAACACCACTATACCATAGCGATAATCACAAGTCTCCCCGACATGGTAGAGTTACATCAATATATAAAGAAATACCGCTGAAGGAAAATATTGATGAGATAATGGCATATCAGAAAGAGATATTAACTTGTCTCATCGAAACCAGAAACCAACATCAGAGGAACATAAGATCTAATGTCGATGAGACATTTAGATATCGGTAAGGCAAATAAGATTGTCTCATCGACACTCTTCAAGTAATGATCAAAAACATACACTGTTATACTGCTGGGAAGGTGAGCAACATATGTGGTAGAGTGGTATACACCGCAACCCCACAGCAAGAAGCCTTGTGCAAGGTGGTAGTGCGGTAAACATGGCATAATTATAATTTACAACAATAAATTCAATTAAATTATTAAGGGTTTCCAAAACTAATATGACTGAACACCACGCCATCCAAAGATAAGTGATTTTTCCCAATATCGCACTCAATTGCAATGCACTAGTGTGGAAGGAGCTAAGGATACAAGAAGAATTCCTGGAAGCTTGAAATACTCGGGTAAGTGCATGAAAAATCTTTGAAAGAGCTCTGTTAATATTAAAAGTATTTCAAGTTTTTTTCATCTGAAGCCATAGTAGAGAAAATTGAAACATGCCTCCTAAAAGAAAACAATTAGAAGTAAAAGAAAGTCATCCTAAAATTAATGATGAAGAACCTAAAGTAAAGAAGAGACCACTCCATCAGTCCATATTAGATATACTTCCAGGGTCTACTAAAGACGGTAATAAGAAGTTTCTCATGGACACTGCACAAAGTTGTAGGGATGCCCTCATTTCCAAATCTGGATGGGACCTATTTTGGTATTTTTTACAGTACGAGAAATAAGGAGATTCCAGTGTCAAACGCTTGGATGTTGGATATAGCAAGGTTGATTGTCCCAAATGTTTTTTTTGATGTAGAATTTATTAGACTACTATCCAAACACTATCACTCAGCCACCAAAACAGTAAGGTTTCCAAATGGCACAGTATTGGTAGAAGTAACCAGAAAAGCCATCATTGAGTGTTTTGGCTTAAACAAGCAGGCTCTGACCAAAATAAACCTAAACAAAAGTGAGGAGGATTATGCTAGGTTAAAAATGACTTATAAAATTGATGAGGTACCCCTATATATGAAAAGAGGCATTGGTAATAGAACATTCCCCATCTCTACTGCCACTACTGTACCATTTAATGTGACAAATTTTTAGTATTACTTTGTGAATACATATTTATCTCTTTTCCAAGTGTTGGGGATAGATGATCAAGATAAAATTCCAATAGGCCTAATGATGATGGCCATGAGAATTCAAAACCCTGAAACTAATATTGAATATGACTTTGCTTCATACCTTGAGAAGGCATTAGATGATGAATTCTCCCTAGTTATACATGATAGAGCACCGATTACATTAAGACACTATTCCCTATTGTTTCATCTAATATTGTACTAGAACAGGGACCAATGGACTAAAAGAATGGACTTGGCTATAGTAGATGAGCAAGCGAATCCCACACCTGTCCAAAAATGGTGATATATTTGGGACAGTTGGTGCAAGAATTCAAGCTTTGTTGTATTCTACGAAGACTTTGTACATAGAATCCTTCAATTTCTTGGGTATGCAATACCAAGATTGTCAACCAAAATGTTGCAACTAGTGAGACCTTTGGCTTTGAGACCAGAGAAGGATCATACACACAATTTTGGAGATTGGTTCTTCCTCCTGGAAGTTACAATAATAAGAGTTTATGGATGCCATGTTTCTCCATACATACTACCAAAATTTGTCCCCCTCATATCAGCATTTCTTGAATTTATGTGGCAAATAATGTGGATGGAGAAAGATCTAATGCACAAGCAGAAGAAAGGCAATTTCCTACCAAACCAAACCAAGTGTGAAGATTGGACTATAAGCTCAGACACACTAGAGGAGTTACAACATTATTTGAAGACAATATATGCATTGAAATCTGGAAAAGAAAGAGCCTTTGACCCTAAAAATCATATGAAAAACATAAAGCATAATCTTCTTACCAAAGTGAAAGTGCCACACCAAGTGGATTTTTAAGAAGATGTCATAAGGAACTACATTACTTATAATGATGTATTTAGTAGAAGGAAAAAATGGAAATATATGAAGAAGGTTGAAGAACAGATGAAGTAGAGGTCCAAGGATTTCCTAGGATACTTTGTTGAGGAAAAGGACCCCATTAAGAAGATAGAATTGATAATTGGTAGATATAAAGACTTGTACAAAAAGAAGGAAGCATATATTTGAAGAACATCATAATGGTGCAACTACAGAGCATACCCTAGGTGAAACCTCTGAGCCTCCCATGGAACAGTAGCCCTACAAAAGATAGAAGACATGAAGTATTGAACAACTTTAGTACCTTATGAGGATACTGAAGAGGTGGGCGATACTGAGGAAGTGGCTACAGTATTGCAGACATTGAAAGGTGATATTGAAGTTGATCAGCCCATCCTTGAGACCAATTCCCATAAACATGAGGAAAGGATGGGTGATGTAGAAAAAAAAAAGTACAAAGGTACATGAAGATGAAAGGGAAATTGCAGATAGAAAATTCATTGAAGATGATGAATTCAATAAGACTCTTGAGTTTAAGGATTTCTTGTTGAAGATGAAGACAAAAGAATTTCAAGAGAGGATGGAATCAGCTAAAGCATGAATTGAAGAATCGGAGAAAAATGAAATGGTAGCACAAAATTTCTAGGAATTAAGAGTTGACAACATTGACATTAACCCCCAGAAGGCTAGATAAATGGTCTTGAAGAGAAATATGCTCATTTTCCCTCACTTGGAATTAAAGAAAATGTTTCTGCTTGATCAAGTGTGGGCTTAGGAAGATCCAATGCTAGTTGCAGAATTTGACTCGGATGAAGGTGTGAGTGGAAATGGGCATAACCCAAAGATTGAAACCCTGGCCATATGGATCAAATAGAAAAATACACAAAAGCCAAAATTATTGGATGTAATTCAAGGGATGAAAGGGGCAATGATTGTAAGGACAATACAAGATACCACCCCTTTGGAGGCAGCCACAATGACCATGCATTCGGCCATGTTCACTTGAGCAACTATCAAGGGATTAGAAGATAGATTGAAGGAGTATGAAAAGGAACAAAGGTTCCTAAATGATGAAGTTAATAAACTATTCATGGAGAATGTCAAAATGAAAGAACAATTAAGAGGAGCAAGACACTCACAAAGCAAGGAGATGGTGTTATACATGCCTCCTATTGCTCCAATGGATATTGTGAATAAAATTTATGCAAAATAGGTAAAAATTCTAGAGAAGGAAGTGGATGATGTAAAGAAGGCTAACAATCAAACCCAGGATGGAGTGAAAAGATGAATTTGTTAAGTTATGGAAAAGATTCTTGAGCACAAGATAAAATCAATTATGGATAAACTGGAGAATGTGCATTATAGTTATAGAACACTTCAGTAGGCAATGGATCAAATAAAGACACATATGCTTGTATTAGATCCTTTGTTCAAAAGGTGGTAGCCTATTCACCACACTTTGGCTAAGTTATGAAAAGTTCTACAAAGAAGTCCTGCTACACCCACAACATTAAATCCAACTAAACAAACTATGAAGATGATTATTCATGAATTTCAGTATGTACAAGGGTTTGATAAAAATATTGTAACATGAATTAATTTATTCTATACCTACAAACATTGGTATATAACTGAAATCATGAGAGATGGTGATCATTTGGAGGACTTGGATAAGTGGAAGAAAGAATTCAGCTAGGTTGTTCATAAGTGCGTAACTCATATACAGCCAATGGATGATGATACCAGTCTTCCCAGGATAAATCAGATCATGGATGGGTTGATTGTTCTTGATGCGGGATACCTAAAAATTTTCAATGATACAAAGAAATTACTAGATAGTCGATGGAAAACTCATCTTGCAAACATGCAAAAGATCCAAGAATATAAGTGGCCATCAGATCTTACAGTGTATCAGTGGGAGGAAAATTATTTGGTTTTAGAAGAATAGGACACTAAGGTGAGAGCATTTGGACGTTCATCATGGAGAGGAATACTTTTCCAGATCAATGATCACGGGTCTTCTACATTGAATAATGAAAACATATGTTAAAATGTCTTAAGTCTTGTTATTTCTTTAATTATGCTAATTAAATAGTTGTTAGTAAAAGAAGTAGTTATGAAAGTTCATTTATTTTTGTAAAAGGAATGTTGCTTGTTGCTTCCTATATAAATAGGAAACCAAGGCCTAGTTTTAAATTATCATCATCATATATCATTTCCATTTTGAAGACTTATGTTATTAATATATATCAATTGAAGCAATTTAATGGAGAACATCTTATTATCAGAGATTCTCCATGACTATGTTATCATTTTGTATTTTTCTTATGTTTTCCATACTTATTTCTTCTTATATTTGAATGAATATTAGTTATTAAGCCTCAATACTATGCTTATGTGAATGAATATGCTAATACAATAAAGCATGTATTGTGGATGTTGGTAGAGCTGCTAATTTTTTTGAAAATTTGAGATTATTTTTCCTTGTTACATGTTCAACATAAAAATGGAAACTATTTAAAAATAATAAAGTTAACAAAGTTGTTTATTTAAATAATTGTGAGTTACGTTCATTAATATTTTATTAACTTTTGTGTCTTCATGAACATATGTTGATACAAAATGAATGGAAGAAGCATCCAAGTAATCCTAATTTTTTCTGCCAATATTTCATACCAAAGATTGAACAATTTAAGGCTATTGCAATAGGTATTAATTAAGGATATGATGATGATGATGATATATTCTTGTACTTGTATATTCTATGAAACATTCCTTATTTTCTATGAAACAGTGTATATATTCTTGTACTTGTAAATATTCTTTTAATGTTATGTCTATTCAATAAAACAGAGTTTGAATAAAAAATGCTTCACCCTTTTTTATAAGTATGTGAATTATTGTTTAAGGAAAAATATTACAATGTTTACATTTTCAGTTTACTAGTTTCAAATCTTCATTTTCTACATATATAAAATTGTATGTGCTCTTTATCTCAAATGACATAAAACAATAATATCATCAGAATCAGGGTTTTCAATTTCAACACCATCATTGTCCACACTTTTCATATCCTATTCACTTTTAAGTACAATCATCAAAATTTTATTTTTATTTCTTACCCCAGTTAATCTTGATTCCTTTTAGCACAACACAGTAGGTGGCATGTTAAATTTCAAACATTCTCTATGCATCTTTTTGTATATATTATTTTCTCAGTGCATCATTATGTAACAACAATTTCACTTCTAAGATATATAGTAAAAATAAATCAAAGCACATGTTTTCTTTGTCAAGGGAAATGTATGGTGAATACCCGATGTCTTTTAGATAAGTGTGCAAGAAAAATAAGACATAACTGATTTAATCTAATTTTCTACTATACAATTGTTTTTTATGTGCTTTTTACTTTTTGCATGTGGATTACCCTAAAAAAGAGACTACTTATCTTTTCTTAAATGAAGCCTTTACATTTCTTGTCTACAAAAGGAATTTACTACTTGACAACAGGTTTGTGAACATAAAAGTTAAGATTGGTGTAAAAGGCCATCCCCACAAATGTTGTTTGGTCTAGAATTATAATGGAAAATAAAAAAGCTTGCTAGGAGAATAAAACAGGTTTTCAATTGTCCAAGTACAACATAATATTACTAAAGCATTTCAAAGTTTAGGCCATAAGAATCATCCTTTTTTAAACATGGATTGCAAATAATTCTGAAAATTTAGAAGTCTTGGTCATTAGCATTATTGTTTGCTACAATGTCATCCAGTGTATCATTGTCAATGTTCATATTTTCTTTCAAGTATTTAATATTATCATCCTCCTCATCTTGACCTGCATCATCTTCATCATCATTGAAATTTGACTATAGACCATCTATATTGTTACCAAATGTATTTGGATCATGATTTTCTATACCATTCATATTGTTGTCTTCCATATCATCATCTAACTCTGGATTGTTGTCTTCTTGTGCCTGAACATATCCATCTTCAACATCATCATGGATGTTAATTTATTCAATGTTCTCTAATCCATCTCTCTCATTTTGTTGTCCATCATTGTTTTTCTCAGTATCCACTAATGCATTTCCAAATACATTCCTTAATCATGGATCATAATGTATGACAAATATCCATTTTGAGTCCAAAATATCTTCATAGAAAAATACCTGCACATGAATGACATACATATATTAGACATTATATAAATTGCATGAACATATATACATCAATTGAATAATGGAGCATTATTTTATAGACTACCTTTTTTATACAATAATTTCTATAAAACACAATTTTGACAACATAGTTTATAAAACATCAATTAACACTCATTTATTATTCTTTGGTTTTCTACCCTTAAGAACATCCTTAGGGAGACCTTGTTCTTCCCTCTTCTTTCATGCAGGAGTGCATTTTAAGGAGTAATCAATCAATAACTCATCCCCAATGGTAAGGTCCATAATATCCTCAACCATTATCAATCTATCAATCTATCTTTCCATATCTCCATATTTATCATTTATAACCTCAACAAATTGACAATTCAGTCTTACATTAGGGTCCCTTCCCTTACTACTATTTATAAATCCTGCAATATTTTTGTGTGTGTATGCACATCCATCTATATACATAAGATGAACTCTATTAATTTCTTTTCCACTTTCCAATTGGAGACGATGTGTATACATCTTTGAATTTAGACCATATGCTGACATGCTAGGCTTATATTTTGCTAGCCTTCTCCATTCACCACTGTAATATGATGGACCATAATATGACATTAATTTCCTAGTGGTTTTTTTCTGAATTTTTTCTATGCTTGAATCCCACATGTACATTTTGGATAGTAAAGAGGCCTATACTCACTCCATGAATATTGGAGGGTCATATCATGTAGTTGTATCCCCAAAATTGAAACACCTCGTACACTCTAGGTAGTTGTTGATCACTAGGCTAAGCGCAATATAGTCAACAATCAAATGTATCTTTGTAAATTGATCTCAAACTCAGGGGCAAGTCATCATCTCCATCACATTCATTCTCATAGGCTATGTAGTCCACCTTCCCCTTGTCTTTAAGCAAATTATGCATCTTCACATCGGTTCTTGTTCTGTTACTTGTTTTCATCAATTCCTCATCTTCCGAGCTGGTATATTGGCACATATTTTTGTTAGATGTATCATCTAATAAATGATCATTGCCCACTAGGCTAGAAGTCAGTGATCCAAGAAACTTTAAACCAAGAACTTTATCTTGCAAGAATCCATTAAGAAAAAAATAGTCATTTAAATAATATAAAACAATGTTCAAATGAAGTAGACATGTTATTTATATCAAATTGGAAAATTCCTCACCACAATTCCTATTGGATTTGAATTGATTGTAGAAGGAATACTACCAACTAGAAGTTCATCAAATATGTAATGTCTTTGTACAATTTCTCATTTGAATTGTTTCTTTCCATGACATACATAACATCCACAAACAACAATTTTCTCAAAGTATTCATCCCATGTATTATAGTCCTGACCTACCTCTTCTTCAGTGCAATCATTTGTAGTTTCTGTAGTATCCATTGTCATATCCTCTTCCACCCACTATCGTCTATGTGATTTAATAGTTTTAGGTTCATGTCCAAATACATATCTTGTTCTTTTTCTAGTTGAACTCTTAGGCTCTGCATTTGCTCGAATCTCCATCTAAAATTATCAACAACATGCATTAATTTATGTCAAGATTGGATAATACATTATAAATTACAATAGTACTACAAAAAAAGATGGACATATCACAAAATTCCATCAGATAATTTTTTCCTAAGTGAAGTCAAAATTTGAGTACCTGATGTCCCACTTCATTTGTTGTGTCCTCATTTGATACGACATGATCTGTTGCCATGGCCTCGTCTCACCCCTATAATACACAACATAGTAAATAATATTTAGTACACCAATTATATCATTTCAACGAATATGATATCCAACACAAAATCTCACTTTAGTCATATATTTGACATATTGATATCATGTTTTGGCTATCCTAATTTTCAAACTTTTCCCTTGATCATAGAATCACATTTAATCACCATTCTTGTGCATTTTCAACCAATAAGTTTGACCTCAGAGGCCTCATGGACAAAAAACTGACTTTATCTCCTCTACGTTGTAGCATATGTGAATTCATAAACACCTTCCTCCTTTGGTTGAGGTTTCTCTCTTCTTACCTCTATTGTATCTGCAAATTCTATTGTCACATTTATTTGCACCTAATTTCCCCTCAACAATTTAGTATTTCTATGTCGTCCATGTCCTCTCTCCATGGCCTCCTTTGTGAATAAAAATGTCACCACAGAAGCTCTCACTGCACTACTGCTGAGAAGGAAAAAGAAACTTGTGGGACCGCGGTAAAAACTGCTCTACCACACCAAGCTAATGAAGGAGTCGCAAGACAGTGGTGGTCACCATACTATAGCACGCCAATGATAGAAGACTTGCAGGACTGTGGAAGAAACCACAACACTACCAGGAATGAAAGGAAGACTCATGTGCCGCCATAGAAGCTTTCACTACACTACCACTGAGAAGGATGAAGCACCTTGTGTAAAAACTAGTCTACCACACCAAGCTAATGAAGAGGCCATAGGATAGCAGTGTTCACAAAAACAAGGTAGGAAATGGAACTATTTCCAACACTAGGTTTTGTGATACACAACAATGAAAATAGTCACTATAGAGCAATGATAGGTGCTGAATTAGGCACACTTGATGCTGCCTTATATGTCCCAAGTAGATTACATTAACGGCCAAAATTCATCACTAAAGTTGGTGTTAACTAATTCTGACTAAATTGTGACTAATGAATCAAAATTTAAAATTTAAAACTTTCCTGTGTGAAGGAAGAAATCAGAGGACAAAAAATGGAAAAATGTCATGTGAAGGAAGAGAGCAGGGCGCTACCAGCAACTGATGAATGAATGAATGAATCAGTGATTTTAATGACGTCCACGAGACCAAGCGGCCTAAGGGGACCAAGAACCAAAAAGATAAGGAATCTCCAAAATATTTTCCATGCTACAATTTTGACCAAAAAACTAGTTGTCTTGCTAATCTTCTCCTCAAATAACTTGTGTAGATTGTTAGCCTTTAAGTTGAATTTTTATGAGAAATTCAATTTATTTTGTGACACCATAGGTAAGGTTACAATTTTTTTTCTTTCTTGAATTTGTGATTGTTTACTTCTCTTTGTATTGCATTCAAAGTTGTGATTGTTTACTAGTTCATGGCCTAACCAGTCCAGGCAACCTCTAAATTGTCCTATCATTATAAATTGTAAAACCTTTGAGAAGAAAACAAAAAAAATTTACCCTACCCATTTGAGCTTTGGCTCAAAATATTATATAGCATGAATTGAGGATGCCTCTGTATTCTTTCCCTAACTTGGGTATCAAGGAAATAGTGAACTACTTGGAAAATTTGGGAATTAAGTAAGTCACTGTTGAGCAACTGCTAAAAATAAATGCAGAAACAACTTGGTTTTTCCCAGCTGCACTATAGTCACCGATGCCATGAAAAATTCGTGCAAGATTGCACTATCAAAAAAATGTCATGATAAGGTTATCAACACTAAGAAAACGCAACGAACATATTTTCCCACAAAACAAAACTTTCATACCACAAACTGGATGAAAAATTTATACCTGATAGTGTGTACTTTGTTTGCCTCCACAGACTAGACAAAAATAATTTTCCCTAGGTCACCTCAAAATGTCAAGAAATGGAGGGAAGTGAGCATTAACCACAAACTCTAGCCATAATGAGGTAATTCATTGTCAATTTATAGATTTGTAAATTTTTCCATTTGTTCTTTGAATTTTACTTTTTAGTTTTTTATTTCTAAGTTTAAACGAAGAAATATAATTTAAATAAATATATATATATATAGGGAGATAAGACTGACAAAGATAAAGAGGAATTGGCTTCCATATTGAGGGTAGATGCAATGGACAAATTGGTTAATGTGGATTGGACAACACTTTTCAGATACATAGAAAAACAATCTATTAACGCCCCTCAAACATTGCAAACAATTCAATTGTGTCAAAGGGAATCAATTGATTCTCCAACCAGTCCTGGATCTAGCAAAAGATCCAAGAAGAAATCAATGACAATAAACTCTAAGAATGTGGAATAGGGAGCATAAACTACCACTCCTGGGACACAAAGTTCCACCATGCCATGTTATCAATCTTGCATTGGTAGCTACAATACTAAGATAGAATACGAGGTGGTTTCAGGGGAATTTCAAATGACAGATGTTGGGAAAACATTTGTGAATAGGTTGAAGGAATCATTCCTTCAATGGTTCAAATACCATCTACATTTTCCATTCTCAAAGATACCTATGCACCTAAAAAAGCAATTATCCATGATATGGAGACTGATTTTGGCATAGGTTGGTCTATAAAGAAGATAAAGCTATGAATGTCTCAAAACTGTAAGAGATTTTGGTGCAACCAAACAAAGAAGATAAAAAAATCCCCTCCTGAGCTAAGGCAGAAAAAAATTCCAATGGATGTAAGTTTGAAAGTATGGAGAGAGCTTGTAAAAGAATATAAGAAGTATGATGCATAGAGGAAGTCCAGTGAGGAGAGTACATAGGTATTTGAATTTTCTTATAAGATTATATCAAATTTATTAAAAGATATTTAAATTTTATTTGTGCATAGTTAAATTGAATTAGTATATGTTTCAGGACAAGGCCTCCAATGCTAGGCTTGAGATACTTCGTGCCATGCATCGTAGTGGCCAGAAAGGTTTACAGGCCTTGATCTGTACATTTGTAAGTATATTTAATATGTTAAATGATTTTTTTTCATTGGAAAAAGTAAATGATTGCATATTAATTAGTTTAACTAGTCCATGCTCCATGTTTTCACAGGAGGAGAAATATGGCTGCCATCCAAAGAAATTTGAAAAGAATATGTTCCAAAAAAAAAGTGGAATGATTTTGTAATCTAGATGGAGAACGAGGTATCAATAGTTGAGTTTCAATAACTTAGTTGGACATTGTTGTGTTAATATGTCAATTTGCATCTCTTGTGTTGAGTTGTTTATTGATGCATAGGATGTGTAAATAGAGCTCAAATATTATAATTACAAGATTACCGTTTATGTGCATGAATAAATCGTAGAAGGATGTAGATGAACTCAATTCATCTGACTTTATGGCTCTTGGAAGGAATTCCTCTTGAATCTCTAATATCAAGTGCTTGAGACTTCCGTGTAGCTTTTACCTTTCATTGCCACCTTTCCTCTTCACTGTGAGACTCATCTCCTTTTTCCTTATATGCATTTTTGGCTTCAACTTCTAATTAATCCCATGTTTTACCTTCCTCCTCTTCAGAATCTTCTTCTTCTTCATCATCCTCCTATGACTCCACAAGAGATTCATCTTTTGAACCTTCCTCATCTAAGTCTAATTCCTCTTCTACATCAGAGGGTTCATATCCTTGATCTGACTCTTCTAAATTATCAGAATCAAAATCATTAGCTTCCATATTAAAAAATTCCCATCCAACATCTTCAATAAATTTATCTAGATCATTAGTAATACTCTTCAAAATTGGCCACTAGTTCAAGTTCATTCTGATTTCATAATACTTTATATATCCATGGAGTTTAGCCATCCCTTGATGCAGTCAAGCGAACATTGAGGAATGGCGTACATGCAGAGTACATCCTACTTGAAGTCCTTGAAAATAATAGCCATATCAAATTCCTTTTTCCCAAGTCCTACTCTCTCAAGGTTAACAATCTCAATCTCACTAATAGCGATTACTATGAAAGGTAATTCCACCAACTCTACCAAACATTTTACCGTAGGAACAATAAAAGCAAAGGCTTTGAAAGGAAACCCATGAAAACCAAGCTCTCTAAATGGTATATCAAACTCTAGTTCAAAATATTTTAGATGAGGCTGCTCCCATATAAGCTCTCTTACTCGCTTTGAAAAATCCTTGAAATTCTGTATTGATTTTATTTTTCTTGTCCATCTCTTGTTGTTCTTCCTCAATTTCATTAGGATCATCCATTGACCTTCTTTCCCCTCCTAAAGTTTGGACCACATTCATTACCTCCACATAAAACTAGACATCCTTGGTCTTCTTGGTTCCCATGCCATGATATGGTTATGCAAATGAAAATGAAGTAAATTAATCATCTCCTTCTCTGTTGGCTAGGAGAATGCGTGATTAATGTTTTGATACATGATATCAGCTCTCTCTTCTACTATCATGGTTGAATACTAAAATCCAGTATGGTGGGCCTCCATAGTTCTAGTCATCTTTCTTCCTCTTCCACCAAATGTTGGACTGATGCACACGTCTGCTAGCCTAATTGGCTTTGTTTTTGAAATTTGAAGTTTCTCGCAAGTCACCAATGTAGCTCTCTCTACCTTTTCAGACTCTTTCATTGCTACAGATCATCTTTGGGATTTAATCATATGTACCACATGGTTGGTGTGCTTTGAATCCTTGCATCTAAAGGAAATTTCCTTAACATAAATACTGCTAGGGAATTTCAATGTTGCCTTTGTAGTTGGCATTAAATTTGGTACCTGCAACATTGAAAATTATCCTTATATAAGAATACCCTCCATCTTGTTGGCTTGTAACACTCTTGATGGTGGCTACATGAAATCTAATTATGATTCCTCTTCTACATCAGAGGGTTCATAACCTTGATCTGACTATTCTGAATTATTAGAATCAGAATCATTAGCTTCTGATGGAACTTCAAATTTTTGCTCCTTATGTTCCATTCTTGCCCAGCCTTATGTCACTAGTCTTTCATGGTGTTGAAAATTTCTTAGGGTTGGGGTTTTAGCTTTGCCTACATTGTAAAACCCTTGTGTTTATGTTATGCCTTGGCTGGGATCTATTTCAATGTTACTTTTCGAGGGGTTTTAGAACATCTTATGTCCTATCGTTCCGTCTAGGCTGGGTCCCTTTGGTCTCAAATATTTTATTTCCTCTGTAGGGTTTTATTTTCCTAAGTCCTAGTTTTCCCCATGTTTCATCATTTAAAAACAACTTATGTCATTGTTTACCATTGGCCTAGTGATGTCCCTTTGTCCTTTTAATAAATATTGTATTTTGCAGAGGGATCAAATTCATGCTACCATTGATAAATTACCTTCATATATCAACAGTTGCCCACCATCGCATGATCAGGAATTGCAGGATCTTTATTGATTGCAATATCACAGGTGGGCGCCACATGCCCTTTCTGAAGGATGAAATTTGTGCGACCATTGATCAACTATCGTTTGATCTAAGTCGTTCCCTGCTATCCTACGATGACCCCACCATAGTGCTTTGATTGATCGTGATATCACAGGCAAGCGCCATGTGGCCTTTTGGTGTGGCCAAGGGAGATAAGTTTGGTTGACTGTCAATCAATTATCATCAGATATCAATGGTTTCCCGCCATCATGTGATCTAGAATTTCAAGGTTTTTACTAATCACGATATCACAGGCGAGCACCATGTGTCTCATCTGATGAAGCCAAAAGAATAAAGGAAATACATTAATCCAACCTTAATACATTAAAAGGCGAGTTACTAAGATGCTCTTAAGGTGCACATGTTTTAAATTGATGGATCTGTTATAATATTGGTGGGAAAGCTGCTCAGTAGTTACTGATAAGGTTGGTGATTGTGTTGAAGGAATGATATCATTGATGCTCTAGATCTACAGTTTCCCACCATCGCATGATCCATAGTTGCAGGATCTTTAATGATTGCGATATCGTGAGCGACTGCCACGTGGACTTCCTTAGTAGCACATGGTATGGTGGGCCCCTTATTGCCACGTTGGTGACTATGTTAGCTTGTTTTGAAGACTGTCATTTGATGATTTGATTCAACTAAAGGATCGACGACTCGAATTTAAATCTACATAAAATATGGTTGGAGTCATTTGTGCAGTGCGCGAGTGAGCTTTAATGGAAGATGAGACACTTGCTGGCACAATTTGATTGAAATAAAATCAATTCTCCTATTTTATTTGTATTACAAAGCATCCAAGTATTTCGTGAAGCAGTCTCAAAGCCGAAGGAAGAATTGTGAGTCTCTGCAGCCAGAATTTGGGATTTCTGCAAACAAAGTCGTGAGTTAATTTATGTGTCTTCTGGTCATTTTGCACTTAAATTTGGGAAACAATTTGTTGTGCTTTTCATTGAGCTTATTGATGAATGTGTTAGGGCTATAGTTTAATTATAGTTGAGAGAAATTTTAGTGTTTTGTTCTATAATTTTCTATCTCTAGTTAGTCCTTGCTATTTGAAGTATAACGTTGTAAAGAAGTCCTAGTTTGTTTGAGATGGCACCGCCAAAGCAACATTCTCGCCAAGTTGATTATTTAAGAAGAAACTTGCATGATGGTTTCCTGGATCAATTTCCATTGTCAACAAATGATAGGAAGAAGGGATTGGTTCTAATGCAATGGAAAATCCCAGGGAAGGGTTAGTATACAATTGCTCTAACATTGTCGATGCTAGGATTCCTCTCACAGGCTTGGAAATGTTCAGATTGTGGTATGGATAGAGGAATTTTCCTCACCCCTTTTCAAATGGTTGGATGTATGACATGGGGAAGCTGGTTGTGCCAAACGTGTTCCCTGATGTAGACCTACTTAGGGCAGTGGCTGCAAGATATGACCCTGTCACACGGGTAATCAGGGATAATGATGGAAAGCTTTTGTTGAGTGTTAGTAGAGATGATATCCAATATATTTTTCACTTAAGTGAACCGAGTGGAAACTTGGTTCCTATCAATATTGAGGAAATGAAGTAGGAATATGCAAATTTCAAGTCTCTTTTTAGAGCTAAGTTGCTTCCACCTCATCTGGCTAGGGCAGGAGGTTCAAGATTTCATATTAGCCCCAAAGACCAGGAACCTTTCAGATTAATTTTTTTTTACAAATCATTTCCTGGCCATTTTCTATTCATTGTGTTAGATTTTTGGTTTCAGTCCTGGTGGGGTGATGCCCATTGAATACATGTTCATGGGGGTGCAAATGAAACATCCTAAATTCTATGTGACATATGACTTTGCTTCTTTCTTGGCTGAGAGGATACATGAAGGGCTATCAAAGTTGTAAAAAAATGATACCAACACTCAATTATTTTGGTATTCTATATTGATGCATATGTTCTTGTTCGAGAATGTTCATTTCTTCTCTGAAAGGATCAAATTAAGGCAATCGGTTGATGGAGAAATATTGCCAGTACAGATATGGGTTGTAGATTTATCTTGCAGTAAGGAAAGTACTAATTATGTGTAGTTTGATAATTTCTTTGCTTCCATATTGATGGCTAGATTGATGGTGATTGTATCTAGGATCCCTGAGGAATTACATGATTTCCTTAGGCCAAAGGGGAGGAAGCTAGAATTAAGGGTCTGCCATAACTGGGGTGACATTATCCCATACCTAGTCATCACTATTTTGAGGGTATATGGTTTTCAGGGAGCACCTCATATACTGCCATACAATGTGCCACCAAGAGTGGGGTTTTTAGAAGTTATGTGGAAAATAGGTTATATTCATGAGGACAACCTCACTGGAAGGGGTAAGGGAACATTTTTCCCTGATTATATAGTGGTGTCTGATTTTTCCTTTTCAAAGGGAGGTTGGATGCATTTTGAGAAATTCTTTGAGGATTACCATTTGAGGTGTGGTCCAAGCGACAACATGATCTTGAGGGTTATTTTGCTCTTTTCAGACAAAGAATAAAAGCTGGAAATTTTATGCATGAGTTCAACTTCCCTGAGGACCTGATTAGAAATGAGTTCGACCAAAATAAGAAGGATTTGAACAAGGAGAAATGGATAGCTTATGATAAGCTATTAGATATTGTGCACAAAATGGATTCCAAGTATAATTCATTGTTGGAGTTCAGTCCATACCATAAGAAAAATGATTTTCTAATGGAGAACTTCAAAGAGATTATGGGCACTAATTATTTTCTGATGGAGAACTTCAATGAGATTACGGGCACTTTGAGAACCAAAAAGGTAAACTTAGAACTAAGTCTGAGTGTACAGGAACAAGGTGTCAGACCAATTGAAACAAGGCCAGCATACCAGCCTACAAAAAGGTGGCCCATCTACAGGAGGAAAAAGGATAGTAGCAGTGATGAAGAAGAAGTGGATAGAAAAGGAAAGAAAATTATGAAGTTACCTTCACCACCAGGTCCAAAATTCAAAGTTCCTGGGGAAATAAAAATTATTGATTTAGAATCATCACTAGAAGAAAATCCCTCATCGCCACCATCTAAGCCAAGCCCTACAAGATAAAGGATTGATCAACCACATGAGGATCTGATGGATGAAATTATTGTTACTGATTAGGACATGCAGGTTGGTATGCCTTCCCCTCCTAGGCCAGTTGAATTGGTTTTATCTAATTTAGATATGAAAGGTAAAAGTGTACAGGATGCAATAATGGAAGCATGCAAGGATTTTCTAGATGACAATACATTTGTAAAAACTCATGTATTCTTGCAATTGGTATGGAGGATGAAATTTGAAGAATATTAAGATAAATGTAGGCAGAGAAGGGAACTAAGACTTGATAGGTTAGACCAAGAGAATGACGAGGAAGTAAAAGTTGAATTAATGGAAGAATTTAATAACATCACTCCTGTAGAAGGAAGGAAACTGGTGAGTCAAGCTGGTGTATTGATTCTGCCTGAATGGGACATTGTAGATGTTGTAGCATTTAATGTTATTTTGAAGTTCAAACATCCCTTGCAAGACTCTAAAGAAGAAGTCAAGGAAACACTTCAAGACTCCGCTTTTAGTGAAGAGTATGAAACCTTGGCAATTTTGGGCATTGGCCCCACAAGGGAGAAAACCAAATGTTTCTGATATTTATCTAAATTTTAGAGGAGGATTAATAATAAAGATAGCTTCATAGACCTCAACCACTGAGGCCACTAATTTGAATGTGAATGTGGCCAAATTGGCCCAAAAGACTGTTGAAAGGGAGGAGGCTAAAAAGAAGATCCTAATGGAGAAGTATACCCTTTTGATTGAGGAATACAACAAGATGCAGCAAAAGAATGTTGATTTGTAGACTAAGGTGGAAAGGTTTATGTATAAGTAGATTGGGGAGACATCAAGTGCTCCAGGAACCAGTACATTACCTTCCATAGTAGGATCGGTGCTTCCTCCTTCTCCAATTTCTTCCACACCAGGGTATCCCAGTCAAACTCCTTCCCTCACCCCTTCTTTAGAGGAAATTGATGAAGAAATAGAGTACTCTGTTGATCCTACAAAGAAGCGGCTCTTGCAAAAAAATGACGAATTGCAGACATCATTAATGGTGAGGAGGGATCTCTTTCAAAGCAAAAGGAGATTGTTACTACTGTTTTGAGGCATTTAAATGAAAAGGTTGATAATAAATTTCTATCTATACATTCTTTATATTCTTTGTTGTTAGATGCAATAAATAATATTGATAGGGATCAGGAGGTAGTGATACCATTGATTGAAAATTGGATCCCTAGGGCTAGTGATTTGGATGTCATGTAAAAGGCTTCAAGGTTTGACACAAATAATAGGCCCCAATCATTAAATCCTACTCATGTATTAGTTAAGTCATTGCAAGGTTTTCAGACCCCACCAAATGATTTGAATAGGAAGATTAGGGAATTGGTGAATAATTTCAATGATTGGGGTAACACATTGCTACCTGATATAATTGATGAGTAGGGGAAAATTGGGTCACTCCAACAATGGTCGGATCAAGCAAGTGGGGTCATCAATGATCAAATTAATTTAATTTGTGATGACTCAGATTATGATTTGTTGGTGAGTTGTATCAATAAAATCATTAGTACCAGCTCATTTTTGGAATCTTTTGAGAGCGATGCATATCAGGTAGTGGTAAAATACACACCTTATAATGCCAAGGTCAATGAGGTAATTAATTTTGAATGGCTGACTAACGAAGAATACTAGAAATGGGTAACTAAATATTTGACTGAAGAACAGTAAAATGATTAAGCTGCTAATGGGTGGTAAATCATATGTTGCAGTTACAACGGTTTCCAATTTTGCTTTGATGGTTGTCTCGATGCAGGTTTCTTATTGTTTTTTGTTGTTGCATCAACTTTCGTCAACTGACGTGATGAACGAGAATATTTCTCGAGGTGATGGTTGTTGTAACAATTTTTGGAATATCACTAGGTGCTCTAATTGGCTAGTGGCATGTTTACTTTTTTGCCCAATGCTTGTTTGGTCCTTCATTTTCTATAAGAAGGATTTCAAGGCCAGAAGTATGGGTTAGCAAGGTAGATAATTTTTGGTTGAGTCTAGGTGAATTTGCAGAGAAAATTGTAAATTCTGATGGTTTTAGAGAGAAATGCAATTTAGGTTTTGATTCATTCTGTAATAGGTTTTGAGTTCATGGGGATTTAATGTTGTATAAAAGTACTAGCATTTGAGTTGAAATGATAAATTCAAGCTCATGTCTCTCCATTGTACATGCATATCTAAACTTTGAATAAAATAACTAAGGGTTCTTTTATCCATCTCACTGTTGTGGTGTGTATGATTCTATTTTAGCTTTAATTAAAATAATTAATTAAAATGCTTGAATGTGATTGTAGGAAGATGTGTTCTATATAAGGATTTGATAAGTAGTATTGAGTTAGAATACATATTAATGAGATTACAATGCAATGTTGTCAAGGATTTCATATGTTATGTGTTAAACCTATCATATACCTTTAGATGCTTATGAATTTAACTCCTCCAATGGATAAATGGTAGTGATCTAATTTGTAATTATCTGTATGATTCAGTATTTTTTAATCTTTTCCTAGAGCTTGCTACAAATTGCAAATCAATGACTATATTATGTTGTGGATTGTGTCATAGTTATCTCATGCTCTAGATAGTTGATATTGTCAAGGAATAGCCAATTCTATTTGATATTATCCTATCATGTTGAGCTATTAAGTGAGATTATCTTCTATTGTTAATGTCATTTATAATAATGGTGTAGAGGTTGTAAACACATTAAGGGATCACCCTCCCAGGTCTTGCAGAGCCTGAAGTGTAGGAGGCTTTTTAAATTCCTCATCAGCTGGTCCAAGTACTTCAAGCTGCCCTTGATTGGAATTGGCAATTCCATAGGTAGATTAGAAGACAAACCTGGTTACATTGTAAAATGAAACCAACAAAATGGTGACTCTACTGGGGAAGCTAATTTTAATATTTCTTCTGAGTGTGTTGGTTGTCCATTTTCCATAGAGGTTTCATAGTATTTCTGTGATTTGAGGGTTGAGCCTAAAATTTTGTGTTAGGTTTGTCCACTTCTTCTATTTTCATAAGCATTAAGAGTTATGTTGTAAATCACTTTTGTGTGTTGTCAGTATGAGGTTCCAAAAGTTTTTATATTCCACCACATGTCTTTAGGTATTTGGTATTCCCAAGAAAATTGGGTGGTGGCTCTCAAGTCTTTGTGCCAGTGTGCACTTTATTGTGAAAGGTTTATTATAAGTGGAAAGAACTTTTGGACAAGTACGAAGAATGAAGAACACCGGGTCATTCATGAAGAATCATCCATAACAGAAATTGGAAGGTGAACTTCCCAAAGTGAAGAAGAAGGACTAGATAAAGAAAAGACCAAAATCTAGTACTACTACTCCCGCATCACAAAACCTTGTACACCAAGGTACGAGTAAGCTTTTACACCCTATCCCTAAGAATCTTGAAGAGGTGTCTAGAAATTTTGAGTCAGACAGTGGTGAATTTTTTGATTCATTATTTAATACACCAGTTCAAGAAGTGTGACATGTCAAAGTAAAGGGCTTGCTAGTGTCAGATATGTTAAAAAGAGAAGAGGTAGGAGTAGAAGTTGAAGCCATCACAGAGAATGCACCAGTGATGTGCCTTCTCCTCTTGCTAAAAATGATGCAAACCCTTTATTGTCTAAATATGTACTGGAAGGGGTCAATTTAATAGATCTAGATGATACATCAAGTTTTGATGTGCCTTTTCCTGACCCTAATGATGTTTTTGGAGACATTAACTCTTTGAAACAGGAAATCCAAGAGCAAGCTAAGCTCAGGGTGAAAGGAGAAAAAGAAAGGGAAGCATAGTTGAGGAATGATGTGATTGAAAGGGATAGGTTGATGAGACAGTTGGAAATAATGAAGTTCCTGAACCAAGAAGAACCTAAACCAAGTGTTGAGGGTCCAGTTGTACAGAAGATTTATAATAAGAAAACAAAGCATGTGTCTAAAGAAAACCCAATAGGCCACATTGATGTCCAACCCAAACCTGCTGACCCAAAGCCCTCAAATCATGTTAAGTCTCAATCGAGTAATACAAACCTTAAGCCCGCCTTGGACAAAGGAAAGAAAAAGGTTGAGGGGATTAAAATAAATGAGAAAGTGACTCCCCATTCCACTCAACAAGATCTACAGCCACATGTTTCATTTCAAACAGAATCTGCCTTAGAAAAGGCTAAAAGGGAGAGTGAAGCTCTAGAAGAAGAGCTGGAAAGAACAGAAATTGAGGCTGTGAATGTAGAAATGAAGAGGAAAATAAGTTTCCTAAAGATGTAAAATATGGATGAGGCTACACAAGCTGCAACCTCATCAAATCACCAAGATGTTTTAAAGGACGGTCCTAAAATTAGTCCAGACCCCACCATAAATAATTTAGGCCTAAAGAATCATGCAACTAGGTTTGTAAATCCAAATCAAGATGGTTCTAGGGTACAAGATTTAGGGTTTGGTGATGATTTTCAGAAGAATGAAGGATTATTTCAATGACAACCTATACAGTTGGAAAGGTATAGGCCATTATTCTTTGATGGCATCCTTGTTTATCCAAATCCCATCCCTGCTGACATGAGAGAAAAGATGAGTAAGTTTGTCGGCAATAATGTTGTGACAACAGAGGAATACTTGAAAGCTTTTATGGATATGATAAATTATTATGAGGTAGAACATGAAGATGTTGTAATGAAATTGTTTGTACAATCTCTGGTAGAATGTGCAAGGGATTGGTATAGAGGTCTATCTAATGCTAGTATTGGTTCATAGGATGAGTTTGAAAAGTGTTTCAAGGAGCAGTATGGTGATAAAACTAATGCGAGTTTCATGCTAAATGAGTTTAATAACATCAAGAAGTCATTGAATGAGCTTGTGACAGAGTTTAATTTAAGATTTTAGAAAGCAATGTATAAGTTGTTTCAAGTTTTGAGGCTTGATGAAAATGTTTGTTTAACTACATATTTCAATGCTTTTGATGCTAAAATGGCTTATCTCCTCAGAGATAAGGACCCTCAAACTATGAGGGATGCATTTAGGGTGGATATAAATATTGAAAGTAACAGAAAAGCTTCTGGGAAGTATGGTAGGAGAGAAGAAACTAAACTTTTCAAAAATCCTAAGAATAAGACTGAGAAGGTTCTGGCTACAAAGCCTAAAGATGATGAAAAGTGGCAAAAGGTTTATAGTACTTTGAAAGACATAAAGAAAACTGTTGGTAAGCAAGAGAAGGGTATAGGAAATGAAAGGAGATCCTATAATAAAAATGATGGGCAGCCTAGATTGCAAAATTATCCTTACAATACAAATTAGAAAGATGGAAAACCAATCTTGCCTAGCCAGAAGATTAAAAATGATCAGCATACGATAGACCCCTTGTTGAAACATTTAGTAAATCTAGTACCAGATATACCATGGTGTGAAGTGTGTGAACATCCACATGATCAAAATTACTATGGTGTTGCTCAATTTCTTTTTGTTGAGGAAATAGAGGAGGATTCTCATGAGAAGACATTGGAATATGAGCGGGATGATGTAGATCTTTGTATGGCTAGATCATACATTGATGAGGTAGAATGCTCCTTTAATGATGAAATATAGGAAGCTGATGTGGATAATCAGAGGTAGAGAAGTGAGATGCATCATCAACAGGTCTTTTCTGATGAGGAAGGTGATTTTGATCATAATGCTTGCAATATGGAGCAGGTTGAAGATTCAGTGTCCTTAAGCAGACCGTCAGAAGAAGAGATTGCAAGATTGACTGAAGAAATGGCTTCTCAAATGAGAATTTCACTTCAATTGAGAAATAGAACTATGGGTGGTGAGCAGGGTAAACCTGTTGGCTTGTTTATTAAAGAGAAAAAGGATAAAAACAAAGGTGTTAAGGTTGACAACAAAAAGGATGTTGTAAAAGTAAAAGAAGTTAAGAGTGATAAGGTTTGGGAAAAAAAGAACAAAGCCCCAAAGCCTCAAGAAGGCATGAATTTGTCACTAATGAAGACCAAGGTGATTACAAAGTTAGTTGAACCTGCTGTAGAGGATACGAAGCAAAAGAAGCTAGGAGGAAGTAATCAACCAGAGAAAAGGGAAAATGATGAAGGTATGATGTCTAATTTTCCTAAATAAACACCTGTGGATATGTTTCATGTTATTTCTCAGGTTAAAGTAACTGTACCTTTGCTAGAAATGATGAGAATAAATGAACACAAAGAAAAGACAATAGCCTTGATCACAGATGTTGTTGGTAATAAGACTAAACAAGGAAGTGGTAAAGAAGTGAAAGACAAAGAGAAATAAAATGAAGTGGAGGTAATTGTGTTACAAATTCCTCATGTATATTTGGGAAGTTCTATTAACATGTGCCTTGAAAACATAACCCCTTTTTTCTTAAGTGTGGATATAAGTGGGAAAACTTTAAGGAACTGTATGATAGATTCAGGGGCATCAAATAATGTTATGCTAGTCAAAATAATGGAGGCAATAGGCTTGATAGTAGATACTGATCAAGGTAAATGTTATGCTATGGATTCAAGAGAAGTGCCAATTATTGGAACTATTAGAACATTTCCTTATAAATTGACTCAGTACCCTGACAAGGATTTAGTCATGACCGTACTAGTTGCAGACATCCCACCTCATTTTGGAATGCTCTTGTCAAGAAAATGGAGTGCATCAATGGGGGGTAACATGCAATGTGATCTGTCATTTGCTACTTTCTCTATTGATGGTAAGGATGTCAAAATTGAAAGAGAATCAAAAGTACCTCATATGATTGAGCATGGCCCGATTGAGAATATGACATGTTTTATTGATAGTGGTATAGATGAATTTAGGGTTGAGGAATTCCCTAAAAATTGTGATAAGTCTACTGCATTGATTGATACAAAAATAAAACAATTGTTAGAATCTGATGATTTGTGGACTATGTATTTTGATGGTGCAAGTTCAAAAGAAGGGTCTGGTGCAGGTGTCTTGTTACGGTCACCAATTGGAAAGAAATTCAGGTTTTCTTTCACTTTGTTATTTGAATGCACAAATAATGTGGTAGAGTATGAAGCCGTGTTACTAGGATTGAGATTGGCTAAAAAACATGGGATCAAGAAGCTCAAGGAAATTGGAGATTCTAAGCTTGTGGTCTCCCAAGTCAAATCCAAGTTTGTATCAAAGAACAAGAGGTTGAATAGTATAGGAATGTTGTTTGGGATGAGTTGGAGAGCTTTGATGCATTTGTCATAGGATGGACGGAAAGAGGTCAAAACAAAGTGGTAGACCTATTAGCCAACATTGTATTAAAACTAGACAATATGACTTATGCTAACATTTCAAATGTTGAGGTGCAAACTAGGCCATTTGTCCCTGCTAATATAAAAAATTGGTAGGTTTTTGATAATGATGATGATATATTAAGTTTTTTTAATTGTGTGGGAGAATATGAAAATCAGGAAATTGACTTTGGAGCTTTTGTTGAAAATGTTGATGGTAAGGATACTATATTTGGATATGAGGTCATTCAGTTAAAGACAAACACAATTACCAAAGGTCTAGTTGTACTAGAAAGAGTGTTTGATAATCAAGACAAGACAAAGGCTAATCACACTGCTTCTCATCCTGATGACTTGGAAGAGATAAATATTGGAACAAAAGCATCCCCAAAGAAGGTGTATATTGGAAAGAAAATGTCACCAAAGGTGAGAAGGATGCTAATTAACTTATTAAGGAATTTTAGGCATGTGTTTGCATGGTCCAATGATGATCTTAAGCCATATAGGGAGGATCTTTTCCAACATGAGATTCCTTTGCGTGATGATGCCAAGCCATTCAAACAAAAGCAAAGGCCTATTAACCCCACTTTAGCCCCCAAAATATAAGAAGAATTAATGAAACTAAGGGATGCAGGAATCATCAAGCCAATCAAACATTCATCCTGAGTATCAAACTTACCAATAAGGAAGAAAAATGGAGACATCAGGTTATGTGTAGATTTCAGAAATTTGAGTGTGTCTTCATTAAAAGACAATTATCCGTTAGCCAATATGGAAGCCATGTTGAAAAGGGTGAAAAGTTGTGAATTGATGTCTATGATGGATGGATTTTTTGGTTATAACCAGATTATGGTCAAAGAGTCTAAGTAGTTTAAGATAGCTTTCACCACACCATGGGGAACATATGTTTATGCAAGAATTCCATTTGGTCTAACAAATGCAGGGGCTACTTTTCAAAGAGCCATGGATGTGGCTTTCTCAGATTTCATTAACTTGTTTTTGGTGATCTACCAGGATGAATTGACAACATATTCTAAAAAGGAAGAGGATCATTGTGAGCATCTGGAGAAGATATTCATTAGAGCCTGAGAGTATGGTATTTCTTTGAATCCAAAGAAATGTGTGTTTGGAGTACTAGAAGGAAAATTATTGGGACATATAGTTTCCAAGGATGGAGTAAAAATTGATCCAGAGAGGGTAATTGCAATTGATAAAGTTCCACAACCCCAAAATGTCAAAGGAATACAATATTTCTTTGGACAAAAAAACTTCTTAAGGAGGCTTGTAACAAATTTTGCTGAGATAGTTCGCCCTATTTCCAAAATGCTCAAGAAAGGAGCCAAGGTTGAATGGGATAAGGAGTCCATGCAGGATTTCCAAGCCATCAAGAAATCAATAAAGGAGGCTCCTATGTTAAGAACCCCTGATTTTTCCAAACCTTTATAGATTTTTTCATTTGCTTCTTTCCACACGATTGCAGTTGTGTTGTTACAAAAGAATGCAAAAGGTTTTGAACAACTTGTAGCCTTTTTCAGCAAATCTTTACAAGTTGTAGAACTTAAGTATGATATAAATGAAAAATAGGCATATGCACTGGTAAAAGCAGTAAAGGCTTTTAGGCCTTATTTGATGGGAGCTACTATAATTTCCTATGTGCCTAGCGTTGTTGTTAAGGACATTTTCACACGGTAGGAAGTGTCAGGAAGAAGGTGTAGGTGGATAAATCAGATCTAGGAATTCAATATTGAGGTCCAGATTACCAAACTGGTGAGAGGACAAGGATTGGCCAAGCTTATGGCCCAAAGTAATCTAGAAGAAAATCAGATAAATTTGCTAGAAGAGGAGAATAGATTGCATATATGTGATATGGAGCATTCAGAATGGTATAGAGATGTGATATATTATTTGCAAAAAATGAAATTTCTTGACAACTTGAGTGAAAATGAGAAAAGGACATTAAATTTACATGCTATCAGGTATGTTATTGTAGATGGAAAGTCTAGTGGAGAAATGGAGAAGGTGTCATGTTGAAGTGTGTTGACCAAGATCAAGCAAAAGAACTTCTGAGTGAGATGCATGGTAGGGTTTGTGGAGGACATTATATGGCTAAAAAAATTGCACATAAGATAATGAGGGCTTGATTTTTGTGGACTATATTTTTTAAGGATGCACACCAACTAGTGAAGACATGTGATACTTGTCAACATTTCTCTGGTAAGTTAAATTTTTTTGGTAACTTGCCTCTAAAACCAGTTATAGTACAAGCTCCATTCCAGCAGCAGGGTATTGATTTTGTAGGAGAGATAGCATGTAAATCTAGTGGAGGCCACTCATGGATATTGGTTGCCACTGATTATTTCACTAAGTGGGTGGAAGCAATTCCAACAAAGAAAGCCACTAGTAAAGTGGTAATTGACTTCCTGATGAGCAATGTATTGACTAGATTTGGATGTCCATAAAGGATTGTATCAAACAATGCAATGTGTTTTAGATATGAAGAATACATAGAATTTTGTGAGAAGCATGGCATCCAAATTTCTTATTCGTCACCATACCACCCACAGGGAAATGGAAAAGAAAAATCAAGCAATAAAAGCTTGATGAAGATCATTAAAAGAATCCTAGATTAGCATAAGAGAGATTGGGATTCTAAGCTAAGATTACCAGTCTGGGAAGATAGGGTAACTATGAAGAAGGAAATAGGTTGTGCCCCATTCAACTTGGTTTATGGGATAAATGCCAAGTTTTCCCAAAACAAATTAATGGAAATGTACAAGTTTTTCCAGATGTATGATAATGAAATTGATGATGAGATGCAATTGAGAGTGGAAGCTCTTATAGAATTCAATGAAACCAGGAGGGAAGCACAAAAGAGAAATGCAAAGTTGTAGTTGCAAGTAAAGAATTTGTATGACAAGAGGGAAACTACTAGGAGTTTCAAAGATGGAGATTTGGTTTTAATGTGGAATGCTAGACTAGAAGATAAAGGGAAGCATGAGAAATTTGATGCAATCTAGTTGGGTCCATTTTTGATAATCGTAAGTGGGCTCAAGATTTGTACTTCCTCCAAGATATGATAGGGGATATTCTTGAACTTCTAGTTCATGGATAGTTCTTGAAGTTATACTTCACTTGAAGTATTCTTTTCCATGAATAGTAGTTTAGGTTTGTATATTTTGTATATATTTTGTACATAGTTGGGGTTGTTTTGTCCGAACAGTCCCTTTTTAGTCGTCTCTGCATCTTGGTCTACTCCACCTGAGATTCTGAACTCTCACTTCATTCTAGTGGAATGAATGTCCCCAACTAGAGCCACTAATGGAACTTCAAAATTTTGCTCCTTATGTTCCATTCTTGCCCTACCTTATGTCACTGGTCTTTCATGGTGTTAAAAATTTCTTAGGGTTGGGGTTTTAGCTTTGCCTACATTATTAAACCCTTGTGTTTATGTTATTCCTTGGTTGGGATCTATTTCGCTATTACTTTCTGAGGGGTTTTAGAACATCTTATGTCCTATCGTTCCATCTAGGTTAGGTCCCTTTGGTCTAAAATATTTTATTTCCTTTGTAGGGTTTTATTTTCCTAAGTCTTGGTTTGCCCCATTTTTCATCATTTAAAAACAACTTATGTCGTTGTTTACCATTGGCCTAGTGATGTCCCCTTGTCCTTTTAATAAATGTTTTATTTTGCAGAGGGATCAAATTCATGCTATCATTGATCAATTGCCTTCAGATATCAATGGTTGCCCACCATCACATGATTAGGAATTGCAAGATCTTTATTGATCGCAATATCATGGGCGAGCACCATCTGCCCTTTCTAAAGGATGAAATTTGTGCAACCATTTATCAACTACCATTTGATCTCAGCCATTCCCTGCCATCTCGCGATGACCCCACCACAGTGCTTTGATTGATCGCGATATCACAGGTGGGTGCCATGTGGACTTTTGGTGTGGTAAAAGGAGATAAGTTTGGTTGATTATCGATAAATTATCATCAGATATCAATGGTTTCCCACCATCGCGTGATCCAAAATTGCAAGGTTTTTACTAATCGCGATATCAAGGGCGGGTGCTACATGTCTCATATAATGAAGTTGAAAGAATAAAGGATATACATTAATCCGGCCTTAATACATTAAAAAGTGGGTTACTAAGATGCTCTTAAGGTGCACATGTTTTAAATCGACGGATTTGTTCTAATCTTGGTGGGAAAGCTGCTCGATAGTTACTGATAAGGTTGGCAACTATGTTGAAGGAACGAGATCATTGATGCTCAAGATCTACGGTTTCCCGCCATCGCGTGATCCAAAGTTGTAGGATCTTTACTGATTGCAATATCGCGAGTGACAACCACATGGACTTCCTTAGTAATGCATGGTATGGTGGGCCCCTTATTGCCTCATTGGTGACTGTGTCAGCTTGCTTTGAAGATGATCATTTGATGATTTGATTCAACTAAAGGATCGATGGCTCGAATTTGAATTTGCATCAAATATGGTTGGAGTCGTTCGTGTAGCACGTGAGTAAGCTTTAATGGCGGATGAGACACTTGCTGGTACAATTTGATTGAAATAAAATCAATTCTCCTAATTTATTTGTATTACAAAGCATCCAAGTAATCGTGAAGCAGTCTCAGAGCCAAAGGCGGAATTGCAAGTCTCTACAGCCAGAATTTGGGATTTATGTGAACAAAGTCGTGAGTTAATTTTTGTGTCTTCCGGTCATTCTGCACTTAAATTTGGGAAAAAATGTGTTGTGCTTTTCATTGAGCTTTTTGATGAATGTGTTAGGACTATAGTTTAATTATAGTTGCAATAAATTTCAATGTTTTGCTCTGTAATTTTCTATCTCTGGTTAGTCCTAGCTATTTGAAGTATAACGTTGTAAAGAATCCCTAGTTCGTCAGAGACGGCACCGCCAAAGCAGCATTCTGGCAAGGTTGATTATTTAGGAAGAAACCTATATGATGTTTTCCTAGATCAATTTCCCTTTTCAACAAATGATATGAAGAAGGGATTGGTTCTAATGCGATGGAAAATCCCAGGGGAAGGGTTAGTATACAATTGTTCTAACATTGTCGATGCTAGGGTTCCTCTCACAGGCTTGGAAATGTTCAGATTGTGGTATGGACAGAGAAATTTTCCTCACCCCTTTTCAAATGGTTAGATGTATGACATGGGGAAGATGGTTGCACCAAATGTGTTCCCTGATGTAGACCTACTTAGGGAAGTGGCTACAAGGTATGACCTTGTCACAAAGGTAATCAGGGATAATGATGGAAAGGTTCTATTGCGCGTTAGTACAGATGATATCCAATAGATCTTTGACTTGAGTGAACTGAGTGAAGACTTGGTTCCTATCAATCTTGAGGAAATGAAGCAGGAATATGCAAATTTGAAGTCTCCTTTTAGAACTAACTTGCTTCCACCTCATTTGGCTAGGGAAAGAGGTTCAAGATTTCATATCAGCCCCAGTGACCAGGAACCTTTTAGATTAAATTGTTTTGAAAATCATTTCCTGGACACTTTCTATTCATTGTGTCAGATTTTGGGTTTCAGTCCTGGTGTGGTGATGCCCACTACATACATGTTCATGGGGGTGCAAATACAACAAGCTAACTTCTCTGTGACATATGAATTTCCTTCTTTCTTGGCTGAGAGGATACATGAAGGGTTGTCAAAGTTCATAAAATTGATACTGACACTCAATAATTTTGGTATTCTAAGTTGATGCATATCTTCTTGTTCAAGAATGTTGATTTATTCTCTGACAGGATGAAATTAAAGCATTCGGTTGATGCAGAAAGATTGTCAATATAGATATGAGTTGTAGATTTATCTTACAATAAGGAAAGTACTAGTTATGTGCAATTTGATAATTGCTTTGCTTCCAGATTGAGGGATAGAATGATGGTGAATGTACCTAGGATCCCTGAGGAATTACATGATTTTCTGAGGCCAAAGGGGAGGAAGCCAAATTTAAAGGTCTTCCATAACTGGGGTGACATTATCCCATACCCAATCAACACTATTTTGAGGGTATATGGTGTTTAGGGAGCCCCTCATATACTGCCATACAATGTGCCACCAAGAGTGGGGTTTGCAGAAGTTATGTGACAAATAGGTTGTATTCATGAGGACAACCTCATTGGAAGGGGTAAGGGAACATTTTTCCCTAATTATACAGTGGGGTCTGATTTTTCCTTTTCAAAGGGAGGTTGGATGCATTTTGAGAAATTCTTTGAGGATTACCATTTGAGGTGTGGTCCAAAGCGGCAACATGATCCTGAGGGTTTCTTTTCTCTTTTCAGACAAACAATAAAAGCTAGCAAGTTTGTGCATGAGTTCAACTTCCTTGAGGACCTAATTAGAAATGAGTTTGACCTAAATAAGCAAGAGTTGAACAAGGAGAAATGGATAGATTATGATAAGCTATTAGATATTGTGCACAAAATGGATCCCAAGTATGATCCATTGTTGGAGTTCAGTCCATACCGTAAGAAAATTGATTTTATGATGGAGAAATTCAAAGAGATTATGGGAACTTTGAGAACCAAAAAGGTAAACTTAGAACTAAGTATGGGTGTACAGGAACAAGGTACTAGACCAATTGAAACAAGGCCAGTATACCAGCCTATAGAAAGGTGGTCCATCTATAGGAGGAAAAAGGATAGTAGCACTGATGAAAAAGAAGTGGGTAGAAAAGGAAAACAAATTATGAAGTTTCCTTCACAACCAGGTCAAAAATACAAAGTGCCTAGGGTAATAAAAATCATTGATTTAGAATCATCACCAGAAGACAATCCCTCATCACCACCATCTGAGCCAAGCCCTAAAAGACAAATGATTGATCAACCACAGGAGGATCTGATGGATGAAATTATTGTTAATGATCAAGACATGCAGGTTGGTATGCCTTCCCCTCCTAGGCCAGCTGAATTGGTTTTATCTTATTTAGATATGAAAGGTAAAAGTGTACAGGATGCAAGAATGGAAGCATTCAAGGATTTTCTAGATGACAATACATTTGTAAAAACTCCTGTATTCTTGCAATTGGTATTGAGGATGAAATTTGAAGAATATCAAGATAAATGTAGGTAGAGAAGGGAACTAAGACCTAACAGGTCAGACCAGATCAATGATGAGGAAATAAAAGCTCAATTAATGGAAGAATTTAAGAACATCGCTCTTGAAGAAGGAAGGAAACTGGTGAGTCAGGCTAGTGTATTGATTCTGCCTAAATGGGACATTGCAGATGTTGTATCATTTAATGCTATTTTGAAGTTCAAACATCCCTTGCAAGACTCTGAAGAAGTCAAGGTAACACTTCAAGACTCTGCTTTTTAGTGATGAGTATGAAACCTTGGAAATTTGGGCATTGGCCCCACAAGGGAGAAAACCAGATGTTTCTGATATTAATCCAAATTTCATAGGAGCATTAATAATAAAGATAGCTTCAGAGACCTCAACCACTGAGGCCACTAATTTGACTGTGAATGTGGCCAAATTGGCCCAAAATACTATTGAAAGGGAGGCTAAAAAGAAGAGCCTAATGGAGAAGTATAACCTTTTGATTGAGGAATACAACAACATGCAATAGAAGAATGTTGAGTTGCAGACTAAGGTGGAAAGGTTTAGGTATAAATAGATTGGGGAGACATCAAATGCTCCAGGAACCAGTACATTACCTTCCACAATAGGGTAAGTGCTTCCTGGTTCTCCAATTATTTCCACACTAGGGTCTCCCATTCAAAATCTTGCCCTCACCCCTTCTTTAGAGGAAATTGGTGAAGAAACAAAGTGCTTTGTTGATCCTAAAAAGAAGTATTTCTTGCAAAAAATTGATGAATTGCATAAATCATTAAAGGTAAGTGAGGAGGGATCTCATTCAAAGAAAAATGAGATTGTTACTACTATCTTGAGGCATTTAAATGAAAAGGTTGATAATAATTTTCTATCTATAAAATCTTTATATTCTTTGTTGTTAGATGCAATAAAAAATATTGATAGGGATCAGGAGGTAGTGATACCATTGATTGAAAATTGGATCCCTAGGGCCAGTGATTTGGATGTCATGTATAATGCCTCAAGGTTTGACACAAATAATAAGCCCCAATCACTAAATCCTACTCACGTATTACTTAAGTCATTGCAGGGTTTTCATACCCAACTAGATGATTTGAGTAGGAAGATTAAGGAATTGATGAAGAATTTCAACGATTGGGGTAATACATTGTTACCTGATATAATTGATGAGCAGGGGAAAATCAGGTCACTCCAACAATAGCAGGATCAAGAAATTGGGGCCATCAATGATCAAATAAATTTAATTTGTGATGACTCAAATTATGATTTGCTGGTGAGTTGTATGGATAAAATCATTAGTACCAGCTCATTTTTGGAATCTTTTTAAAGGGATGCAAATTAGGTAGTGATAAAATACACACCTTATAATGCTAAGGTGAATGAGGTAATTAATTTTGAATGGTCGACTGATGAAGAATACCAGAAATGGGTAACTAAATATTTGACTGAGGAAGAGTAAAAGGAATGAGCTACTAATGGGTGGTAAATCAGATGTTGCGGTTACAACGGTTTCCAATTTTGCTTTGATGGTTGTCTTGAGCAGCGCAGATTTCTTGTGGTTTTTGGTTGTTGCATTAACTTTCCTCAGCTAACGTGATGAATGAGAATATTCCCCAAGGTGATGGTTGTTGTAACAATTTTTGGAATATCACCAGGTGCCTCAATTGGCTAGTGACATGTGTACTTTCTAGCCCAATGCTTGTTTGCTCCTTCATTTTCTATAAGAAGGATTTCAAGGCTAGAAGTATGGGTTAGCAAGTTAGATAATTTTTGGTCGAGTCTAGGTGAAGTTGCAAAGAAAATTGTAAAGTCCAATGGTTTTAGAGAGAAATGCAATTTAGGTTTTGAGTCATTAGGTAACAGGTTTTGAGTTCATGGGGATTTAATGTTGTATAACAATACTAGAATTTGAGTTGAAATGATAAATTCAAGCTCATGTCTCTCCATTGTACATGCATATTTGAACTTTGAATAAAATAACTAAGGGTTGTTTTATCCATCTCACTATTGTGGTGTGTATGATTCTATTTTAGCTTTAATTCAAAGAATTAATTAAAATGCTTGAATGGGATTGTAGGCAGATGTGTTCTGTATAAGGATTTGATAAGTAGTATTGAGTTAGAATACATATTGATGAGATTACAATGCAATGTCATCAATGATTTCATATGTTGTGTTAAACCTGTCATATACATTTAGATGCTTATGAATTTCACTCCTCCAATGGATAAATGGCAATGATCTAATTTGTAATTATCCGTATGATTCAGTATTTTTTTGTCTTTTCCTAGAGCTTGCTACAAATTGCAAATCAATGACTATCTTATGTTGTGGATTGTGTCATAGTTATCTCATTCTCCAGATAGTTGATATTGTTGAGGAATACCCAATTCTATTCGATATTATCCTATCATATTGAGCTATTAAGTGAGATTATTTGCTATTGTTAATTTTGTCTATAATAATGGTGTAGAGGTTGTAAACACATTAAGGGATCACCCTCCTTGGTCTTGCAGAGCCCGAAGTGTAGGAGGCTTTTTAAAGTCCTTGTCAGTTGGTCCAGGTCCTTCGAGCTGCCTTTGATTGGAATTGGAAATTTATTAGGTAGATTAGAAGACAAACCTGGTTACATTGTAAAACACAATGAACAACTTCCATATTCAAAAATTCCCATCCAACATCTTCAATTAATTTATCTAGATCATCAGTAATACTCTTCAAAATTGGCCAACAGTTCAAGTTCATTCTAACTTTCATAATACTTTATATCCATGGAGTTCAACCATCCCTTGATGCAATCAAGCAAATATTGAGGAATGGTGTACATGCAGAGTACATCCCGCTTGAAGTCTTTGAAAACAATAGCCATATCAAATTCCTTTTTTCCAAGTCCTACTCTCTCAAGGTTAACAATCTCAATCTCATTAATAGCGATTACTAAGAAAGGTAATTCCACCAACTCTACTAAACAGTTTACCATAGGAATAATAAAAGCAGAGGCTTTGAAAGGAACTCCATGAAAACCAAGCTCTCTAAATGGTATATCAAACACTAGTTCAAAATATTTTAGATGAGGTTGCTCCCATATAAGCTCTCTTACTTGCTTTGAAAAATCCTTGAAACTCTATATTGATTTTATTTTTCCTGTCCCTCTCTTATTGTTCTTCCTCAATTTCATCAGGATCATACATTGACCTTCTTGCCCCTCCTAAATTTTGGACCACATCCATTACCTCCACGTAAAACTGGACATCCTTGGTCCTCTTGGTTCCCATGCCATGATATGATTATGCAAATGAAAATGAAGCAAAGTAATCATCTCCTTCTCCATTGGCTGGAAGAATGCATGCTTAATTTTTTGATACATGATATCAGCTCTCTCTTTTTCCCTCATGGTTGAATACCGAAATCTAGTATGGTGGGCCTCTAGAGTTCCATTCATCTTTCTTCCTCTTCCACCAAATTTTGGCTTGATCCACATGTCTACCAACCTAATTAGCTCTTTCTACCTTTTTAGACTCTTTCATTGCTATAGATCGTCTCTATGATTTAATCATATGTACCACATGGTTGGTGTGCTTTGAATCCTTGCAGATCTAAAGGAAATTTCCTTAACATAAATACTACTAGGGAATTTCAATGTTGCCATTGTAGTTGGAATTAAAGCTGATACCTGCAACATTGAAAATTATCCTTAAATAAGAATTCCCTCCATCTTGTTCGCTTGTAACACTCTTGATGGTGGCTACATGAAATCTGATTCTGATTCCTCCTCTACATTAGAGGGTTAATAACCTTGATTTGACTCTTCTGAATTATCAAAATTAGAATCATTAGCTTCCATATTCAAAAATTCCCATCCAACATCTTCAATAAATTTATCTAGATCATCAGTAATATCTTCAAAATTGGCTACCAGTTCAAGTTCATTTTGCTTTCATAATACTTTATATCCATGCAGTCCAGCCATCCCTTGATGTCATCAAGCGAAGATTTAGGAATGGCGTACATGAAAAGTACATTCCGCTTGAAGTCTTTGAAAACAATAGCCATATAAAATACCTTTTTCCCAAGTCCTACTCTCTCATGGCTAACAATCTCAATCTCACTAATAGTGATTACTAAGAAAGGTAATTCCACCAACTCTACCAAATAGTTTATCGTAGGAATAATAAAAGCAAAGGCTTTGAAAGGAACTCCATGAAAACCAATCTCTCTAAATGGTATATCAAACTCTAGTTCAAAATATTTTAGATGAGGTTGCTCCCATATAAGCTCTCTTACTCACTTTGACAAATCCTTGAAATTCTATATTGATTTTATTTTTCATGTCCCTCTCTTGTTGTTCTTCCTCAGTTTCATCAGGATCATACATTGACCTTCTTGCCCCTCCTAAATTTTGGACCAAATCCATTAACTCCACATAAAATTGGACATCCTTGGTCCTCTTGGTTCCCATGCCATGATATGGTTATGAAAATGAAAATGAAGCAAAGTAATCATCTCATTCTCCGCTGGCTAGAAGAATGCATGCTTAATGTTTTGATACATGATATCATCTCTCTCTTCTACTCTCATGGTTGAATACTGAAATCCAGAATGGTGGGCCTCCAGAGTTCCAGTCATCTTTCTTCCTCTTCCACCAAATGTTGGCTTAATCCACATGTCTGCTAGCCTAATTGGCTTTGTTTTTGAAAGGTAAAGTTTCTCTCGAGTCACCAATGTAGCTCTCTCTACCTTTCTAGACTCTTTCATTGCTACAAATTGTCTATGGGATTTAATCATCTGTACCACATGGTTGGTGTGCTTTGAATCCTTTCATCTAAAGGAATTTTCCTTAACATAAATATTGCTAGGGAATTTCAATGTTTCCATTATAGTTGGCATTAAATCCGATACCTGGAACATTGAAAATTATCCTCATATAATAATTCCCTCCATCTTGTTGGCTTGTAACACTCTTGATGGTGGCTACATGAAATCTGATTCTAATTCCTCTTCTACATCAAAGGGTTCATAAGCTTGATCTAACTCTTCTAAATTATCAGAATCAGAATCATTAGCTTCCATATTGAAAAATTCCCATCCAACATCTTCAATAGATTTATCTAGACCATTAGTAATACTCTTCAAAATTGGCCATGAGTTCAAGTTCATTCTGCTTTCATAATACTTTATATCCATGGAGTTCAACCATCCCTTGATGCCATCAAGCAAAGATTCAGAATGGCGTACATGCGGATTACATCCTACTTGAAGTCTTTGAAAACAAATATCAAATGCCTTTTTTCCAAGTCCTACTCTCTCAAGGTTAACAATCTAACCAATAATGATAACTAAGAAAGGTAATTCCACCAACTCTATCGAATAGTTTACCGTAGGAACAATAAAAGCAAAGGATTTGAAAGGAACTCCATGAAAACCAAGCTCTCTAATGGTATATCAAACTCTAGTTCAAAATATTTTAGATGAGGTTGCTCCTATATAATCTCTCTTACTCGCTTTGACAAATCCTTTAAACTTTGTATTGATTTTATTTTTCTTGTCCCTCTCTTGTTGTTCTTCCTCAATTTCATCAGGATCATGCATTGAACTTCTCACCCCTCCTAAAGTTTGGACCACATCCATTACCTCCACATAAAACTGGACATCCTCGGTCCTCTGGTTCCCATGCCATGGTATGGTTATGAAAATGAAAATGAAGCAAAGTAATCATCTCATTCTCCACTAGTTGGAAGAATGCATGCTTAATGTTTTGATACATGATATCACTCTCTCTTCTGCTCTCATGGTTGAATACCGAAATCTAATATGGTGGGCCTCCAAAGTTCTAGCCATCTTTCTTCCTCTTCCACCAATTGCTAGCCTGATCCACACATCTACCAGCCTAATTGGCTTTGTTTTTGAAAGCTAAAGTTTCTCCTAAGTCACCAATGTAGCTCTCTCTATCTTTTCAGACCCATTCATTGCTATAGATTTTCTTTGGGTTTTAATCATCTGTACCACATGTGGTTGATGTGCTTTGAATCCTTGCATCTAAAGGAAATTTCCTTGACATAAATACTACTAGGGAATTTCAATGTTGCCATTATAGTTGGCATTAAAGCCAGTACTGCAACATTGAAAATTATCCTTATATAAGAATTCCCTCCATCTTGTTGGCTTGTAACACTCTTGATAGTGGCTACATGAAATATGATTTTGATTCCTCTTCTACATTAGAGGGTTCATAACCTTGATCTGACTCTTCTAAATTATCAAAATCAGAATCACTAGCTTCCATATTCAAAAATTCCCAACCACCATCTTCAAAAAAAATTATCTAGATCATTAGTAATACTCTTCAAAATTGGCCACCAGTTCAAGTTCATTCTGCTTTCATAATACTTTATATCCATGGAGTTCAACCATCCCTTGATGCCATCAAGCAAAGATTGAGGAATGGCGTCAATGTGGAGTACATCCCTCTTGAAGTCTTTGAAAATAATAGCCATATCAAATGCCTTTTTCCCAAGTCATACTCTCTCAAGGTTAACAATCTCAATCTCAAGTATTAGCTAGGGAATTTGAAATTTTATTATGGTATGTGCACTTTGATATGATGTAATATTCAATTATGGTTTCATCTCGTATGTTGTAATATTAGATATATAACAAAAAAATAAATTATTGCATGAAATAAATAATAACTTTTCATTCTAAGTGTTTTTATTTTGTAGAACATGAGTCTTCCAGAAGATCAAGATGCTCCTTAACATGATATAGATCCACAAAATATTTGTTCTTCCTGTACATATCACATGGCAGAGGATTATAATGACACAAATGCGGAAGACACTGAGGCCGATGACAATGATGATGATGACAACAACGACAACGATGATGATGATCATGATGGTGATGATGAAGATAAGATAGTTGGTGATAGTAACCAGTGACATTTATGATCATATAAACTGCATCATGGATCATTGTTGATATATCGTTATGATGACTCTTTTCATGGTTACTATCATATGTATCATTGTCATGGCCTATAGTACTATATTATTGAGTTGTATCATATTGACATGTACCATTTTCACTTATGTCGACTATTGGACGTATCATTTTGACATGTTTTTGATGTATTGGCATATTTGACTTTTACTTGTTTTAGTTATATATGATGATGATCTTATTAATATTGACTTGTCAATTTATATATATTAAAGGTGGTCGATGATTTTTGGATGGATATTTATTACGAATGATGATTTTAATTTACTACCCAGGATGGATGTTGTCAAATTCAATTAAATTATAGATATTTGACTCACTTGTTTTAATTATACATGATGATCATGTTACAATAATAGTTCAGGTGTTGATGAAAGGTAAAATTAATGCTTGGAACCTCCAGAACATAATTGAAAGTTTTGTTGTGAGCCACATTAAAAGAGGTGGTAATGTGGAAGCAGATGTCTTATCTAAATGGGCTTTAAATTTTGGTGAAATGGGGGAATTTAGGTTGGAGGATTTTAAAGGTGTTAAGTTAGTAGACAACGCCTTAAATGAACAAGGTGGTGAAGCGAGTGAACTAGGTTTGACATGACAAGTGAAGGCAGGGTGGAAGGAAATCCAAGATGGTGTTAAATGCAAGCCCTCAATTAAGATGTGTTAATTGCATTTGGAAAGGGTCAAGAAAAACTCTACAAAAAACTTTGGTGGTGGCGACACTGGTTGTCAGGAGAAATGGAAGCTAATTTCACCTTTCGGTCACGAAGATCTTTGGGCCCATTTTATGGAGAGGCGTCCGAAAAATGACTAGAGGGCCTTTTCCTTGTTGATGATGAGCAGCTAGTGCAGTGTGCAAAAATGATTTGTGGTAGGGATTTCGGCTCTCTGATACACAAATACCAAACCAACATGGACGTTTACTCCTTAATTATGATGTGGGGCTTGGATTTAGGTGAACCAAAGGAAATGGTGAGGATGGTGATGTAGAAAAGTATGCATGAAGATTTTCTGGTAGGCATGGAGTCCTTTCTTGAATGGGTGGTTCCAAGTGTAGGTTTAGATTATTCTAAAGGACTGGTAGATGATGAAATTAAGGAGCTCTATGGGAGACCAGGGCTCAAACACTTTATTCATTAGCCTAAAGGAAAATACAAATCTCATTGCTGTGAGGAAGCGTGTTTGGGATGGAAAGTGCCCAAACTCTTCATCAAACACTGAGATGGAAAGTGTAAGAAGAAGAAGTTTGGGAAGTGGCAGAAGAAGAAGCCTCTGAAGGAGATAGCCAAGCATCCTTTGGGTCTGGGTGGAGCTCGCTAAGACTGGTCATGTTTGTCTGTGTCTGATTTTGTTGTATTAAAGCATGTAACTCTGAACATTGTTAATGGTGGTTGTTTTTTGTAAGGATTTTACTATTAAATAGTTACAAGGTTTATTTAATGTTTTACTCTGCATGTTAAGGTGCCTCTGGTTTTTGTCATTTTCTATGGAATTTTGGTGGGTAATGATATTGGACAATAAATGTACTATTTTATCTTTATAAGCAATACAAAAATTTCATGGGTAATTGTCTTGTTATTTAATCATATGAGTTAAATAATTAAATTACTTAGTCTATAATCATATGAGCTATTTAAGAGGAATATTTAACTAATTAAATTGAAATAAAATATATTAAATTAATAAAAGGAAGCAAAACAAGAAGCATTTTTAGAAGCAAAAAAGGAAGCAACAATGGACACAAAATTAGAAGCAATCTTGGAAGCAAAATTGGAAGCAAAATTGGAAGCAAAAGGGGAAGCAAAACCGGAAGCAAAATTGGAAGCAAAACTGGAAATAAAACCAGAGGCCTAATTAGGCACTAATTTAGGCACTATTTCTAATGCTATTTCTCAGTGCTATTTTAGGTGTAAACAGAGGTGCTATTTTTGACGCTATTTCTTGGCACTATTTTAGGCGCTAAAGGGGCACTATGATTTTTTGGTGTTGTTTCCAACTCTAATTCTAGTGTCTCATTCGGTGCAAATTCAGTGTAAACGTCGGCGCTGGGATGATCATGCCTTTTTTCATTGAGTTTAGCATCGGCCAGATCACCCAATCCGTGGATTGAAATACATCGAAATCCAGTGCTATTTTAGGCACTATTTTCCTATTCTACTATAGTGTTTCCATATCATTCAAAGTTGAAGTTGAAGGCATAGTTGGGTTTGTATCCATGATTGCATTTTCTTCCATATTCACCATCTCCAAATTTGCATTATCTACATTCATTTCATCCTTCATGGTTTCCTCTTCAACTAGGTGCTTCCAAATTTTTCATTTGACGAATCCTTTCTCTTCTATCCCTTTGTCTTTTTGCCTCCATTTCTTTATTTGCTTGAATTTCTTCTAGTGTCATTAACTTTCTACATTTTTTTCTTTACCTTTGCTTTGATCCCATGGTTACCAAACCCTCTTTGATAACAAAACAAATGATTCTTAACCTATTTTCAAATTTCCATCTCCTTCAAATATTCAAATAAAACTATGTAGTATGAAGATTCTTTCTTCTATAAACTTTGAAGTACAAAAACATCATGAATACATCCAAAATTTCTCTTTTTCCAAATCTTCTTGTAAAATGTTTTTGTACTTGATTCCACTTCAGAAAATTCAACCTACACTTGTCTCTTCCAACAATTTGAATAGAATATGCCCTGCACAAGAAAAAATTGCAATAAAAAATGTAGAAAATGGTGCTTTCGGATCATACTGCAGAAAATAAATGTTGCAAAAAAAATGTGTTTTTATCATTATTTCTCAAATTGGAAAAAAATGACTATATAAGAAATGTGTATGCACTCTATTTTAGGAACATGTACGCATTATAATTTAGGAACACATACACATTACCTTTACCCAATGAGTAAATAGATAATGCATATGTTTTTTAATAATGTGTATGCGTTATTAAAAATTTGAATCTCCAACCCACATGTAGCCTTTGTTTTAGGCTCAAAAAAGGCTTGGAAATCCGACCCTTAGCCTTTGACCTGCAACTAAAAAACCAAGGCATATTGAAGAAGAATGTCCAACTTTGGCAATATGGTTGATGGACTCTTTTTCTGAATCAATCTATAAAATTAAAACCCTTTAGAGAAAGAGAACACGATGTATAGTTTCCAAATATATAATTTTTATTAAGATTGGATTATATTTGCTATTTTTTAATTAATTTCTAAGCAAACTAGTCCTTAAACTTGAAATATCAAGCTTTTTTTGTTTTTTAGTAACTATTTTTGGTTAAGTTTCTTGTAAAAAACATATATATGGCATCAATCTTCAAACAATTCTCTACATAATGAAAACAAAAAAGATTAAAAAAATGTTTAGTTTAGGTCCAATTATGTTGTCAGTACATGTTGATTTTTAAAAACAACAATTATAGCCAATAAAAATTCAATAAAAAAAATATTCAAAAAAAAATCCTCATCAATATTCATGTTGTTAGATATTTTTTCCCAAAAGGAATTAGAAAAATACTTTTATTTGGGCCAAAAAGTGGTGTTCGTACACGTGCATGGTATGATAGAAAACAAGGACTTTTAAAAAGTGGTTTTTATATATCCCTATCAAAATTTAATTTCTATAATCTAGGTATTTGAATAAATTACATATTTGAAAACTAGATTCAAAATGCTAAATTTCATATTAGGGACTTTTTTAAGATTCATTGTTTAAGTGCCTCAAATTTTCAGTCCAAGTGTGACAAATTCTGAAAAACAACAAAAACACTTCCACTTTTTGAGCTTTTTGTGGGCCCAACTTCTTGCATTAGCCCCAAAGTCCCTTGGATTTGTTATTGAACCTACTATTACACACTAGCTATGCATTGACTAGTTTCAATTAAATCTCCCCTTTGATCAAGCCTAATTATTTTTGGGCATATTCATTTATTTTTTATTTGGCTTGAAATTAGGACTCACTTATGTGCTCTAATATTAGGATTTGAGAAAATTCATTTGATTAATTTAGATCCACATGTCATAGATAAATTCTACAATAATAGAGTTCAAACTCAAGGAACTTAGGATTAGATCAAAATTCTGAGGGATTTGTTTAAAGTCTAAGATAGTGATCAAATTCAAGGTATAAAATTTTGAACCATAATTTTTTTATTTTTTACATCATCAATGCAATCATTAGTTTTAGACAAAAAACTCTCTCTATTATGAATTTAATTTCTAAAAGCAACACTTCAATTATCAATCCTAACCCCTAATTAAAACTCCATTATTTATATTCTTATTTTTTGCATTTATTTGATTAGCCTAGATTTATGTAAAAGATATTGTATTCCCTTATATAGGTAAGTGCACTAAGATTGTAGATAATGTAGTGGCTAAAAGAATTTTATTCAAAGTCTGTATGTGTTTTGTAAAACACATAGAAGCCATAACATTTGCATTTTATAACACCTATGTTATGACTTAGATTAAATCCAAGAAGCAATGTGAGAAAATTATGTTTTGGATTGATCATATAATATATAGCATGCACAATATGTGTGTGTTACATAGCATGCATGTGTTATAATACATATGCATTCTTAAGGACTTGAATTGTAATTTTTAGTAATCTCACCCATTTAATCTTTTATGTCCAAGACTAGTAATTGGAAATCACTTTTGGATTTTTATTTACAATGAATTTGAACTACAATCTTATTATCTTTACATGTTTCATAATGAAATTTTATGAAATCACTATCAAAATGATGAGTTCTTATATATGTGTGTGTGTGTGTGTATGCATTTGATGAATGAGTGCTAAGTGGACCATTCACTATCATGAGAGATGGGTTCTTGTGAACCACTACTCATGAAACATGGGTCAATAATTTTGACTCGTGAAACTACATGGTTGGATCCTAGTAGCAATATCACAATTTGACACACTGTGGAAAATACCTCCTACTTATCAATTGCTGAGCTAAAGGAGCTATATAATGAATGGTTCATAAGGAACAACACTTGCTGAAGGTTTTGCAAATGGGGTTGCAAGCTAAATGGGCTTAACCTTATGGAAAACTTTATTGTTAAGTGCACTTGAGTTGGAGTAATACTAGGATGGGTGACCTCCCGGGAAGGCCCAATGCTTCACCTCTATGAGCATCACCTAGATGCAATGAGTGGTAAGTGGACTATTCACTATCATAAGAGATGGATTCTTTGAACCACTACTTGTGAAACATGGGTCAATGAGTTTGACTCGTAAAACTACATGGTTGAATCCTGATAAAAATATCACAATTTGACACGTTATGGAAAATACCTTCTGCTTTCATTAGATTGTTCTATGTTTCATTCTACACACATTAGTTACATAACTATAGTTTTGAGATATAGTTTTCTAGAAGTTTTGTGATGCACATGCTTAAAGATATAGTTTTTAAGATATATCTACTTCAAAAATTAAAAAAATAAAATTCAATACAATAATTTACTAAAAATACACTATAGTACTCACTCTTATAAATTTTGACCTACTTATCCAATTTTGAAAAAAATATGAGATTGTTCTATGTTTCATTCTACACACATTAAAAAAATTATAGTTTTGAGATATAGTTTTGCACAAGTTGTGTGATGCACATGCTTAAAGATATAGTTTTTAAGATATATCTACTTCAAAAATTAAAAAAATAAAATTCAATACAATAATTTACTAAAAATACACTATAGTACTCACTCTTATAAATTTTGACCTACTTATCCAATTTTGAAAAAAATATGAGATTGTTCTATGTTTCATTCTACACACATTAAAAAAATTATAGTTTTGAGATATAGTTTTGCACAAGTTGTGTGATGCACATGCTTAAAGATATAGTTTTTAAGATATATCTACTTCAAAAATTAAAAAAATAAAATTCAATACAATAATTTACTAAAAATACACTATAGTACTCACTCTTATAAATTTTGACCTACTTATCCAATTTTGAAAAAAGTATGAGATTGTTCTATGTTTCATTCTACACACATTAAAAAATTTATAGTTTAAAGATATAGTTTTGCACAAGTTGTGTGATGCACATGCTTCAGATATAACTTTAGGATGCATCTACTAGAAAAACTAAAAAACAAAATTCAATACAATAATTTATTAAAAATACACAACTTATTGTACTCACTTTGCTTATTTATTCAATAATAATATAGAGGGAGAGCACACCAAACAATATGTTATATTTTAGTGATAAAATAAAAGCACTTTTATGTGCAATCCATACTTAACCCTAATAACCTTAACCATTTTAAAGAATGATTATTAGTTTAGAAACTAGATGCAAAGTATTGTGATTTTTATTTTTGATCATATTTTGAAATTTTGAGAGTGCACATCTTGAATTACCCATTCAAGTTTTAGTTTAGTTGATTTTATGCAAAAAGCATGACCAATTTTTACCCCCCTTTTGTCCTCCATTTCCATGTACTTACCCACATTTTATGGCAAGCTTAACTTTCCTATATGATAAGAGTATATTCTTTATTAATGTCTTTAGAGAAGTAATCCGTGATTATTTTATGATATTTCAATTCTTCTTAGGGTTTATATTTCTTGTCATCCTATGTGTCATAGCTATATGTTCATTTCAAATTCCATTGATTGGTATGACTTATTTTTTGCAACTATTCTTGTTTTGGCCTCAAGATTTTGAATTTCTCATTCATTAAGATATAATTGTTGACTTTATGAGACCCTAATGTAATTTTTAACTAGTCATTAATCATTTTGAATTTTAGGGATTTATTTGCACATCAATGTCTCAATACTCTCATCTCGCTTTCAAAAAAGTGCGGACTTGAATTCTCACATGGTTCAATGTATTGAAAATTTGGTGTACTTACTAATTTTCCTGAATTTACATTGACACTTCATTTGTTGAGTTTGAAAATGAAGATTATGATCATGATGCACATATGGATCAATAAGATTTTGCACAAGAAATTGCTAAGTTAAAAATGCTACACAATTGATGGATATGATTCATTTTCTGTCAATCACATGTCATGTTTCTATGTATTTCTACATTAGCATGTATGCACACTTATTTTTGTACAAACACTACTATGCGATAAATTATAGACTAAGAAAAAAGCACATTAAATAATTATTTTTAAATTGATGTTATAGATGAATAATTTTAACACATAATTTAACTATTTTAATGAACTTATTGATTAACTACCTAATTGTACATTAAGATTTGTAACATTATTCTATTGAAAATATGTGTCAGTCGATTTCTAGTTGTCTATGCATCTCATAGAAGACCATTACTATGACACTAACCGTTATTAGCATGTTTATGTCCCCATCTTAAAATAGAAGGCCCCATTTCCCATTACTTCAATTCCTTCAAATATGGAAATGATCTCTGTGTTCATGCTTTTCTCTCCTTATTCATTTCTTTATTTCTACTTTGAACGCGTAAAAACGCTGAATTTTGATAATACGTAATGGAAATGACGAACTGCTTTGGGAAAGTCACGCCGTGCAGGAATGAAGTTGGGCCAAACCAAAATCACGCCAATATTTTGCTGTTCGCCACTTAAAATTAATTGACTTTCTTAAAATTCTGCAAATTATTTGATTTGACTTCAAATATGGCCGTCCATTACGGGTCTCGGGTCGTGAGCCGTTGATCACGGGTCACGTGTCACTTTTCTCTCTTTCTTCATTTCTAAAGTTCAAGCGGCCCACATGATTGATTTCTAATTCAATGCATTATTTTCTAGATGGGAAAAGAAGCGAATATTATATAATAGATCATATAAGAATTAATATATTTTTGTGTTAAATTAAGTTTAATTCAATAATGTGTGAAAGAACAAAGTTAGTTAGAGGTGAAAGAACAATAATGTGTCCTATTTTTCAATCTTAACAAATCACAACAATCAATATTTTTCAACATTCAACATATTATGTCAAGAATATAAATAAAATGTAAATAATCATTTGTCATTTTCTCTATAGATTCAATTTTGAGATTTTAAAACCCACACACATATATCGAATTCATACATATATATTTTAATTATTTATTGAATATTTATTTGTTTATTATTATTATTTGATCGGCTACATCGGGAATTTTTAGCCTAGCCCAAGCTAGCATGGAGGCTACAATTGAGGGACCTACTCCCCGACATGAACACAAGTAACAGATCACTCTCATAAACAAGGCATCTCAATAGGGGCATAAAGCCCACAAACACATCAATCCATTGAGGGAATGGGCCTCAGGTATGAATTTTCGGCACATGGCATGAATACCATTAGTAGCCTCAATGTTGTAGGTCAAGCCTATGAACACATTGGATCAACAAAGGAATAATGCTTTCAGTCACAATAGCCCAATAGAGACTTGAAACCTGATGGCCATAAAAACAACGACACCACTTAACCATCGCATTGTAGGATGAACCCCATTTTTATTTATTATTATTATTTAAATGATAATTATAGTAATTTAGATCTACATTTTACCGTAAAGCATTCCTCTTTGTCTATTTATTGATTTTTCAAAAAAAGACATTAATTGTGGAGTGTAGTCCATTTTTTAAATTTTGTTTACCTATTTTTTAATATTTTTTAGTAATTGAAATAGAGGTCTTTATTTTTTAAACCTATCTTATAAATAGATACAAAAATATAATTAAAAATTATATTATATTTTTAAAAAGCTAATTTGAAGAGCTACACACATAAAATATTGACTCTGTAATTTTGCTTAAGCCCCATGCTCATTACACAAAGTTAACTAATTTGACCTCTAAACTTAAAAGATCTTAATAAGAGAAGAAAAGGATACCATGGGGGCACCACATGAGTAGGTTTCATCAAAAGCATGCTTGAACAAATCCCTTTAGATTTATTTTTATCAAATTCACTACCACCATGTGGTATCATGCATGCATTTAATAGTTTTGAACAAACCTAAGTGATTTTAGGCATGCTCTACTTTTATATTTTTTAAATGTTTTAACCTCAAATTTGGACTCACTTGTGTGGTTTAACTTCCAGAATCAATAGAAATAATTTGATTAGTTTAAATCAATACATCATACATCAAATTGATAAAAACCAAATTTGAATCTAAGGAACTCGAGATTGAACTATGGAGAAGTATGGGTTTGCATAAATTTTGAGATAATGATCACACAAAGGTACCTTATTTTAGACTATAAAAATTAATTTTATGCATCATTAGCGCCATCTCATCATCAATTTTAGACCTTCACCCCTCTTTCCCATTGCATTTAATTTCTAAAAACAACATTTCAATTACCAATCCTATCTTAATTAAATCTTGGTTAATTGCATGCATTTATTTAATTGCCTTAACTTTTATGGTGAGCCCAGAATTTTTAAATGACTTGTAGTTCCTCTAGGGTCTCTTCTTCATTAGGTTTTCCATAAATATAATTTATGATTAATGATAAAAAAAAAATGTGTCACAATCTTGCAATTAAAAAAAGGTTATTATTGATAGGTGATCATGAGGGGTTGTAAGTGGGGTACCCCCCTTGCAAGGCCTACATGCCCTAATGGGGGTTCAATGGAAACACCCCCATAAGCTACATTTTATGTATATTTTATTATTATAAATCTAAGCCATTCATCATTAGGTCTCAAATATGATGATAGATATGTTGTTAGCTTGTCTTTTCCTAGAAAAAAACCCTATTTTATGAGAGAATTGTAGTACATTTATGCATTGTGATGTATCCTGAGATTTTGATAGTTGTTGTCTCTAGATATTTGGTTGGTGATGCTCCTATGAGAAGCATGATTTGCAAGTATATTATAATCTTCATGATTTTTAAATAATATATAGATTTTGGAGTGGAGGGTTTTTATCTCAAAAAGGTTTCTGTCACATAAATCATTGTGTTGTGGTATGCATGATATTTATGTTTAATTTATGTAATTGTTGTAAAGATTTGAGAAGTTATGCATTACCCTACTCTCAAAATTATTGTAGGAAATTCTTATGATACATTAACTTCCTTACAATTATTTTATCATATTTTACATCTTGCTACATTTTTGTTGATTATCACCTTGTGACCCATATCTACATATTTATTTAGAGTTTAAGGTTTATTGGTATGTCCTATTTTCTAAAATCACCCTTCCTTTGGCCTTGATATTTAATCTTTTCAGCTTATATGTCAATCAAATTATCAACTAATTTTATTATTTTATGAGATCCTTATGTCATTTTCCTCTCATCTTTTTATCCTTTTGGGTTTCTAAGACTTATTTTCATATCAAAGTGTGGGTATGTGTAGGATCATGATGGGCCAAAAAGTGGCGATATGATGGGTATGTGTAGGGTATGTGGCTGATGACTTTTTTCTAACTCAAAATTGATGAGAAAAAAGGGTTTTTAAAGGAGATTCTCAGCTTTCCACCAATATAAATTATGCTTTACTTTGAATTTAAGAAATAATTATTATTTATTTTCCATTTGAATTACAACTAAAGTCCTGATTGATAGGTTGATTGAAAAACATCTATAGGTTTCAAATGGTATCACATTTTTTGAGTTTGAAACATGTGTTACATTCTATGCTTTGCATACTATAGGATGAAAAAAAGAAAAAATGAATTTCATGAAGTTTTGACCAAGTTAAGGTGGTCAAACATATGAGTTTTTTATATTTTTAAAGTTGTAATAAAAATCATAATTAATTATTTAATTGGAAAAATTACAAAAAAATATGCATCACATTAGGAAATGAATTTCTACTTACATCTAAAATATTATAAAAAAATATTATCATTTTATTGTGGTTTTAGGGTGGTTAGACAAACACCTACTTATTTTTTCCCTGAAATTTAAGCACTACTGCATTGAAATTTCAAATTTTCACTCAATAGATTTTTTCCTTTTTTTTTAAATAAACCTAGTAGTTTAGAAACCACATTCAATTTTATACAAATTCTATTCTTACACATTTTTGAAATAGTATAGATAACTTATTCAAATTTTTATGTCAAATTGCCTAACTCTAATGATTTTTCTGAATTTAAGGGCCTATTTTTTCCATGATGATATTGCACATACCCATGTCATTATTTTCATCTCCCTTTGAAAATGAGTACACACTTGAATCCTCACATGCCCCAATCTATTAAAAATTTTGTGTACCTATTGATATTCTTGCAATTTACTCAAAAATTACTTTTACTTGGCATTAAAATGTATATTATAATCATGATGGACAAGCATCTCAAAAATATTTTACATAAGAACTTGTTTAATTAAAGATGATTTTAAAAATGCTACACAAATGGTGGATATGATTCATAATTTGTTCATCAATAGGCCAAATAGGTTAGAGATCTTACAAGAAATTGGTGATAAGATTACTTCATCCATCTCTTTGTCTAGCACACATACTAATAGTCATCCATCTTAAGTTATACTTGCTTATATTATTGTTCCATCTCATAATGTTCCTAGAATTCTTCTACCATTATTTATAACTATGTTCCTCATTATGGATTACGTCCTAGCTATACTCCTATTGTACACACATCCCATATGATATTTCACACATGAAATATTAATTTAATCACTACTACACCTACTACCTGGGTGTTGTCATAATAGTGGTTTACAATTCCTGAGAGGAAGGAATTTTAGCTGAAATCACATATTTTTAGAAAATATAATGATTTAAGCCTTAAAAAGTTTCATTTTAAGGATTCCAATTGAAGAGGGTTTGATCCAATCACCTTAGATCAAACCCCCTTGGATAGAACCTCGCTAGTTTTAAACCATACCTATAAATGCGTCTCCTTTACACCTATCAAAATGCTGATAAAAAAACACTTTTGATTTAGATTTTGGAGGATCAAATGGATTCATTTAAAATTTATTTCAAATGATTATGGTGTTCCTCAGAACAAGATATCCAATGAATATAATTTTAATATGTTTTGGTTTTGTTATGTATTTATTTTTTTAAGTTTTATTAAACATAGGTTTTTCATCGAAAATGAATTTCTTTTTTCTTCACATGTGAAAAAATAGAAGATTATCAAATTTTTTTTTTGAAAAATATGAGTGCACTATATATTGAAGTCCTTGATCCAACAAAAAAAATAAAATAAAATTTGATATATACAAAAAGTTACGCTTATACTGCGTTGGTTCCAATTGTAATTTGTTTGACTTTGAAACTTGATTAAGGAAAAAATATTCAATAAAAAACTATCTAACCAAGTGGAAGCACTAGATATCAGAGTTAAAAATCTAAATTTTAAAGAATTAGAATTTTATCCTTCATGGAAAAAAAGTAATGCATTATATGGTGTGAGTCACTTTTTAAAAATGTTGTTTTTTGAAAAAAATCTATTTTCGTGGGAGATGGAAAAAGAAGTGCAATTTGATTCTAAAAATTTTGAAAAAAATATTTTTAGAATCTACAGACAAAATTTGATGAGACTCTAGTTTGCAACATCTTCAAATTTCTCACAGTTTAGCCGCTATAGGTGCCTGAATGTGAAGATTTAGTTAAAAATAATAATTTCAGTGTCCAGTTTGGCCAAAAATTGTAAACCACTATTATGGGATCACCCACCTACCACACCTCTCACTATTTCCATCCATAGTTCTACTATTTTATCCTCCATCATGGCCACTTTCTATTCCATTGTTCACTCCATGCCTGTGAATACATCTCACTAGACCTCTTTCCATATACTAAAGTTCTACTTCATTCCCTTGTTCCAACCTTTCCTATGTTATTATTATCCATCTCTTTAAAATATTTATAAAATCTAAGAAGAGATTGTGTGAGTGTATTGCACATGAAAACGATATAAATAAACTATACATGAAAACAAGCCCATTCAAACCAAATACATGCAAATATATCATAAAGATCAAGTGTGGTATGTTGATAGATTGATAGCTTGGATGTGATTGCTCATGATTCTAGCAACATGATGATATGATCAAGATGATTTGATAGAAATTTGGGCAGCATAATAGTAGCATAAGATTGGATTATTACAAATGGGATGTCCAAGCCCTCTTATTTATACAATTTCTATGAGAGAAATCAAGGGCCAAGATGGATTGGTTGATGGATGGTTAGGATTGACTAAGGATGAGGATTTGGATGAAAGTTATAGTCATGGACCTAGAAAGTGTCACCTGAGGGATAAGGGTTGGGTTTAGGATTAGAATTAAGGAAACATCCCTATGTGATTGGATAGGATTAATATATTTGATATTAAATGGATGGATGAGATGGAAAGTTCTAAGTTTGAATTTTTGGAAGTATCTACATTCAATAAATATAGACAAGGTTTTAGTTAGACATGTGAAAGGGACACTTGTCACATGATGGAAAGTTTATATTGTGATCCATGTGAATGAATATAATGAATAGAAATAAATGGACAAGGATTGAGGGATTTAAAGGTGAATGATAAATTATTTAAATAAATAATCATTATTTATTTAATTAAAGTGGAGAATAAAATGAAGGATAAATTAATTAAATAAATAATAAATATTTATTTAATTAAAGGCTAGGATAAAGATAAAGAATAAATTATTTATTTATTTATTTATTCAATTAATGGTTAGGTAATGGTCACATTTTGGGCATGTCTACATTTTCCCCCTCTTTGAGATTATGTTGCAACTAAGAGAACATCATTTTAAAGAAGAATACAACATAGTGGGTAGGAAAGGGATAATGACTTGTGGCATGATTCCCTATTCAATGGAAGGATGTTAATTAGTTATTCCCCCTTGAGAGGACATTCAAGTTCAAAGAACACAAGTATACTTTTGAAATCATTCAAAGAACTAGAGGAAAAATAATAGAGGAAAAGATGGATGGAAAAATATTTGGGATGAAGAAGATATGGATGGAGAGGGAGAATGAATGATCATAATGCTACAATGGTATAAGAAACATAGATTTGATATTTTAATTACATTATCCACCAAGGTATATGGAATTGGTATGACAATGTACCAAATACATGATGAAAAAGTCAAGTGAAAAAATATGCATTGTAACATCATGATATGGAAGACCATAATGCCCTTGTGGAAATAGAGTAAAAATACCATGATAAATGCAAAAAATATAATACACACAAGAAACAAGAAATAATACACAATAATCCAAAAACAAACCAGGATTATGCCCCTAATCAATTTGAAAACCAATTGATTTAATTTGTGAATTATTGATTTATGACATGAGGATGGAAAATTTAATGATAAGAAAAATGCATACCCCAAGTATTGTGTTGTTAATATAAGCACAACATACAAATTGGGAAGGATACATCCATATGATGATAATTGGATAGCTGATCAATGACTTCCAATTGATTTGGATTAATATCATGGATTGATTTGGATGATGTGCTAGATTGCAAGATTGGATTAAAAGGATTAGGATTGATTGCATTGAGTAGTAATATTTGTGATGGTTGGATTGGAAGAATAGATGAACGATAAATAGATTAGGTAGGATAATATTGGGTAGATGATATGATGGTTAGGATAGAGGAACCAATAAAAAGAGAAAAGCAAACCTTGGAATAAGAAATATTGGATGGAGGGATAGGATTGGATAGAGGATACAAATATAGGATGGAGAAATGGATGGAATCTAATGAAAAGGAAGCTTCAAAGATGGTATAAGGATGAAATAATAAGGGGATTAAGTTGATGGATGATAGGTGATGCGAGATAAGTGGATAGGAGAAGGGGTCTCCAAGGACTATATTGCAAAGGAACAAGATACCCCACACTAGAGGGAGTTCCATTATGGATCAATGATGGGAAAAGATGCATGATATGGAAGGATAGTGCCTAAGGGATATGAATGGAAATAATCTAGTGAGAATTGCATTGTCCAAATCATGCATGGATATTTGCCCCTATCCTTATCAAGATCAAGGGTGAAAATAGAGAATGAATTAGATAGGATAGGATGATGGAGGTAGGATGAGGGATATGGTATAGAGGATATGCATACGGTGATCAAGATCAAGTGGATAAGATATCCATATGCACAAATATTGTACCCATAGGATCCTCATAAAGATAAAAAGTGGTGAAACAACAAAAATAGGGGCTCTACCTTTGAGGAGATAGGGTTCCTACTTCACACTCTTGTTTCACTCAAGTAAACCCTAGATATCTCAAACCAAGGATGGAATGAAGGAAATAAATTTGCTAAAGGTTTTCCTATGGTTTGATCAAGGACTAAAGAAGGGTTCACCACCAAGCTAGGACGTGGAAAGACAAGTAACATACAAGATCTAATTGTGAACACCTAATGATATGCAAAACTTCACTAAATGACCTAGAAAGGAATGCAAAATAGAATAGTAAACTAAAAGATCAAAGATGTGCACCTGGGAGTTTGAATATGCTTGGAATAAGCTCTAAAAATCTAAAAATGCATACTTTAGGGAACATTGGGACTCACATGTCAGGTTGGGCGTATCGGTCCCAATCTAGGGTTTTTGGACTGAAACATGAATCTGGCAGTGTTCACTCTGGATCTTCAGAAATCTAGAAAATTTCCTATACAAGGACTCATATGCCACAAGTGGCATATCAGTCCCATTCTGCTTTTTAGAAAGTCAAATTCCATATTTGCTCTTCAATCCCTACTCTTTCGTCCTGACCTAGTTATCATATTTGAACCTGCAAAAAGAAACTGCAAAAAAGAATATAGTGTTGATTTTCTTATGGGGGGTTTTCCTTGGTCAAACCCCTAGTTCGGTAGTTAAACATTGATAGAAACAATGTATCTTGAATGTAAATGAGAACATAAAACCTAAACTTAAGTGTATCTAAGATTAGGAAATCTAAAATGCAATCAACCCTATTCTAATGTGCTAGAATGAGATGCATGAAAGAAACAAGAAGATGAATGACTCACTTTGGGAGATCTTTGATCACCCTAATAATTCATAATAATACATGTACCTTCCTTAGGATGAAAACTAGAGTGATAATCAAGGATGGAATCACTTAGGAAAAAATTTGGTAGGCTTTGCTTGATGGCTAGTTGCATTTGCTCAACCTAGAATCCATCATGATTCACCATATAGGCAACCATAATCACTTTTTGACAATGCTAGATATTGAATGAAAGTGAGCTTGAAGACTTGCAAAAACACTTTAATGCTGCTCCAAGACTTCAAATTTTCTTGCTACTTGCTCTTGTGAATTTTTTTTTTTAGTGCTTGTGAATGCTTAGATCTTGAATTGCTTTCTCTAGATGAAAATTATTTATATAGGAAATACACCTAATTTACCATTATTAAGATCTCAAAGGCTGAAATAAACTAAAATTTTGAATTAAAAACTTGAATTTCTCACTCAAACCCTAAAAATAGGCCACAAAAGACTCATATGCCCAAGGTGGTGTATGAGTCCCACCCTAGTTTTTCAGGGTGGGCCAATGATAGGTTGTTAGAAAATTTAATTCTTTTGTTGATTTTGTCGGGATTTTAGTTCAAATAAGCCTTGAGATCTAAAATAAATGGTCTTAGGGACCTATTAATGATGATTTAAAGGGTCATGAATGCAAGGGTTCCAAAATACGTCCAAATTAAGCAAGGAATTGTACTATTTCCAAGAAGGGAGTACAATTTTCATTGCCACAGATGGGAAGGGAGGATGAAGTTTGATAAGATAAGGGATATGGGATGGAGGATATGGATAAGATTATCAAGATCAAGTGAATAAGATAATGGATTTATTCATGGATATTTGAACTTTAGGCTCCCCATCAAGATTAAATATGGGAAAGGAGGATGAATTTGGATACGATGAGGTATATAGGATGGAGGATAGAGATGGTATTATCAAGATAAAGTGGATACAATATGGATTTATTCATGAATACTTGACCCGTGGGCTCCTCATCAAGATCAAAGATGAGAAAAGAGGATGAAGTTGGATAGGATGAGGGATATGGGATAAATGATATCGATAGGATAAGGTAGGTAGGATATGTGATACTTATGAGGATCCTTAGCCTTCTCAAGATTAAAGGTGGAAAAGGAAGGATGAACTTATAGAGGATGATGGATAGGGGATTAAGGATAGTGTAAGACATGGATAATGGATTAATCTTGCCCCCAAGTGTAGAGTGTAAGAGGATAAAAATATTACACGACACCTGATTTCCAACTTTTCATCATGGTACTTTTCCAACGTGCCACAAGAAGTGGTTTTCACACTTGGATGAATTATTTCTCTTTACATTTTTTTTTTCTTTTTAATTTTTTTTTTTGGAATAGAAAGGATGGAGAAGGATGAGGATAAGGATGTAGATAGGTGGATTTGTAAGATAGTAGATGGGTGGTAGGGAGATGGAGAAAGGACTCAAGAATCTAGTTCCATGGATGGTATTCCTTGAAGATGGAGTATTCCTTGAATATGTGTTATAATTGACCATGGCAATCAGAGGTATGCTCATAGAAATTGGTGGAGTAATGAAAAGGGAGATGAAATGGATTGGGAAGATGGAGATAGATATGGATTTAAGAAAACAATTAGATTAAAGGGGGGTGGTGGGGGATGAATTTTGGATAATGGATGGATGGTTGGAATACTTGTCGATGAGAGGATGGAAATTTTGGCAAGATCAACATTGACACACACCTTAAAGGGTAGTGGATTTGTGAACAAGAAGTGGATTTTGAATTTGTAGATTGAGATGGAGGATCGGATGTGTATTTTTAGATATAAGAGCCCAAAATGGATGGGGGAGATGATGGAGGACTTAGGATAGTGGATTTTTGGAAAAAGGGCCCAAAATTGATTTGGAAAGTAAAGGATTAATGGAGGATTAGAGAAATATTTTAGAGGAGTAGATTTGGATTCCAATTTTGGTTGAGCTTTAAGATGCATGGATTCTATGAGTAGAACTTTGGAATCCATATGGTTTTTAATTTTTCTTAATAGGCCTTTGTGGAATTTTTTATTTTAATTTTTTTATTTTGGATAAGATTCTTCTTCACTTTTGCATATCTTTTGGAGGGGACATGTTGATCCTTGGATGTATGTGGAATTTTGGATTAATTAAGTTTAGATTTAGCATCTAAATTCCTTCCAAGAGAAATGGGATTGGTGGATGGAGAGGAACAATATTGAGGTCTTTTGGATGGGTTTATGTAGATAGGATGATGAAAGGGCTTCAAGGATGTGTCACTTGGATGATCTTGATTTGGATTTGGGGTTATGGATAAATAGGATAAAGTGATTTTTAAATAGGAGTCATAGGTGGTGGAATGTAAAGGCCCAAGATTGATGGAAGGGATGAACAACTTGGATTTGGGACATAGGGACCCAAAATAGATGGAAGGAATGAAGGCTTGGGTTTTGGAATATAACCCAACCCAAGATGGATTTGGAGGATGGAGAATGTAGATATTTGGATTTAGATGGAGGGATTTGGGTTTGGTATGGATGGAAGATGTACGAATGCCTTGAGCTTGTTATCCAAGACCATGATAGTTTAGATTTTCTTTAATTTGGATGGGTTCCAATATTCCTTGTTCGTGGAGGCCTAACCCTTTTCCTTGATAATGCATAGTTATACAAATATTATTTCCAATGGGATTTGTTTTTTTGTCAACAAGAAGCAAGTCTATTTTGAGGGGATACGATATTGAAGGAATGATAGAATCTTTGAGGAAACTAGATTGGAAGAAGGTGGAAGAGCCCTTTTGATAGTCGTGGGGTCCATGAGTAGCTTGAATAGGGGTAATGGGATCTTGTGGAGTACTAGGATCATGACATTAATATGAAGCAATGCTTTGATCTTGACTTGGGGAGGTATCATGTGATGGAGTGGATGGTATAATTTTCTCTTGATTATAAGATGTAAGGGGATCATGACATGGAGTGGGAGGGGATTTTTTTATCATGAGAGAGGGGAAAATCATTGGAAGGGAGGTGTGCTTTAATATTTATTTAGAGAGGGACAATAAGATGGAGGGGAAGGGAGGGGATCATTAGATGGAAGGAGATCATCTTGGATGTCCTCAAAAAAAAAAAATCATGATCAAATATTGGATTATCATTGATATCATGATCAAATATAGGATTATCATGGATATAAAATTATTTGGATGGAGTGGATGGTGGGATC
>VDFB02281492.1:651508121-651540752 GCA_007258455.2 Sequoia sempervirens
CCCCCTTGCAAGGCCTACATGCCCTAATGGGGGTTCAATGGAAACACCCCCATAAGCTACATTTTATGTATATTTTATTATTATAAATCTAAGCCATTCATCATTAGGTCTCAAATATGATGATAGATATGTTGTTAGCTTGTCTTTTCCTAGAAAAAAACCCTATTTTATGAGAGAATTGTAGTACATTTATGCATTGTGATGTATCCTGAGATTTTGATAGTTGTTGTCTCTAGATATTTGGTTGGTGATGCTCCTATGAGAAGCATGATTTGCAAGTATATTATAATCTTCATGATTTTTAAATAATATATAGATTTTGGAGTGGAGGGTTTTTATCTCAAAAAGGTTTCTGTCACATAAATCATTGTGTTGTGGTATGCATGATATTTATGTTTAATTTATGTAATTGTTGTAAAGATTTGAGAAGTTATGCATTACCCTACTCTCAAAATTATTGTAGGAAATTCTTATGATACATTAACTTCCTTACAATTATTTTATCATATTTTACATCTTGCTACATTTTTGTTGATTATCACCTTGTGACCCATATCTACATATTTATTTAGAGTTTAAGGTTTATTGGTATGTCCTATTTTCTAAAATCACCCTTCCTTTGGCCTTGATATTTAATCTTTTCAGCTTATATGTCAATCAAATTATCAACTAATTTTATTATTTTATGAGATCCTTATGTCATTTTCCTCTCATCTTTTTATCCTTTTGGGTTTCTAAGACTTATTTTCATATCAAAGTGTCATTATTTTCATCTCCCTTTGAAAATGAGTACACACTTGAATCCTCACATGCCCCAATCTATTAAAAATTTTGTGTACCTATTGATATTCTTGCAATTTACTCAAAAATTACTTTTACTTGGCATTAAAATGTATATTATAATCATGATGGACAAGCATCTCAAAAATATTTTACATAAGAACTTGTTTAATTAAAGATGATTTTAAAAATGCTACACAAATGGTGGATATGATTCATAATTTGTTCATCAATAGGCCAAATAGGTTAGAGATCTTACAAGAAATTGGTGATAAGATTACTTCATCCATCTCTTTGTCTAGCACACATACTAATAGTCATCCATCTTAAGTTATACTTGCTTATATTATTGTTCCATCTCATAATGTTCCTAGAATTCTTCTACCATTATTTATAACTATGTTCCTCATTATGGATTACGTCCTAGCTATACTCCTATTGTACACACATCCCATATGATATTTCACACATGAAATATTAATTTAATCACTACTACACCTACTACCTACCACACCTCTCACTATTTCCATCCATAGTTCTACTATTTTATCCTCCATCATGGCCACTTTCTATTCCATTGTTCACTCCATGCCTGTGAATACATCTCACTAGACCTCTTTCCATATACTAAAGTTCTACTTCATTCCCTTGTTCCAACCTTTCCTATGTTATTATTATCCATCTCTTTAAAATATTTATAAAATCTAAGAAGAGATTGTGTGAGTGTATTGCACATGAAAACGATATAAATAAACTATACATGAAAACAAGCCCATTCAAACCAAATACATGCAAATATATCATAAAGATCAAGTGTGGTATGTTGATAGATTGATAGCTTGGATGTGATTGCTCATGATTCTAGCAACATGATGATATGATCAAGATGATTTGATAGAAATTTGGGCAGCATAATAGTAGCATAAGATTGGATTATTACAAATGGGATGTCCAAGCCCTCTTATTTATACAATTTCTATGAGAGAAATCAAGGGCCAAGATGGATTGGTTGATGGATGGTTAGGATTGACTAAGGATGAGGATTTGGATGAAAGTTATAGTCATGGACCTAGAAAGTGTCACCTGAGGGATAAGGGTTGGGTTTAGGATTAGAATTAAGGAAACATCCCTATGTGATTGGATAGGATTAATATATTTGATATTAAATGGATGGATGAGATGGAAAGTTCTAAGTTTGAATTTTTGGAAGTATCTACATTCAATAAATATAGACAAGGTTTTAGTTAGACATGTGAAAGGGACACTTGTCACATGATGGAAAGTTTATATTGTGATCCATGTGAATGAATATAATGAATAGAAATAAATGGACAAGGATTGAGGGATTTAAAGGTGAATGATAAATTATTTAAATAAATAATCATTATTTATTTAATTAAAGTGGAGAATAAAATGAAGGATAAATTAATTAAATAAATAATAAATATTTATTTAATTAAAGGCTAGGATAAAGATAAAGAATAAATTATTTATTTATTTATTTATTCAATTAATGGTTAGGTAATGGTCACATTTTGGGCATGTCTACATTTTCCCCCTCTTTGAGATTATGTTGCAACTAAGAGAACATCATTTTAAAGAAGAATACAACATAGTGGGTAGGAAAGGGATAATGACTTGTGGCATGATTCCCTATTCAATGGAAGGATGTTAATTAGTTATTCCCCCTTGAGAGGACATTCAAGTTCAAAGAACACAAGTATACTTTTGAAATCATTCAAAGAACTAGAGGAAAAATAATAGAGGAAAAGATGGATGGAAAAATATTTGGGATGAAGAAGATATGGATGGAGAGGGAGAATGAATGATCATAATGCTACAATGGTATAAGAAACATAGATTTGATATTTTAATTACATTATCCACCAAGGTATATGGAATTGGTATGACAATGTACCAAATACATGATGAAAAAGTCAAGTGAAAAAATATGCATTGTAACATCATGATATGGAAGACCATAATGCCCTTGTGGAAATAGAGTAAAAATACCATGATAAATGCAAAAAATATAATACACACAAGAAACAAGAAATAATACACAATAATCCAAAAACAAACCAGGATTATGCCCCTAATCAATTTGAAAACCAATTGATTTAATTTGTGAATTATTGATTTATGACATGAGGATGGAAAATTTAATGATAAGAAAAATGCATACCCCAAGTATTGTGTTGTTAATATAAGCACAACATACAAATTGGGAAGGATACATCCATATGATGATAATTGGATAGCTGATCAATGACTTCCAATTGATTTGGATTAATATCATGGATTGATTTGGATGATGTGCTAGATTGCAAGATTGGATTAAAAGGATTAGGATTGATTGCATTGAGTAGTAATATTTGTGATGGTTGGATTGGAAGAATAGATGAACGATAAATAGATTAGGTAGGATAATATTGGGTAGATGATATGATGGTTAGGATAGAGGAACCAATAAAAAGAGAAAAGCAAACCTTGGAATAAGAAATATTGGATGGAGGGATAGGATTGGATAGAGGATACAAATATAGGATGGAGAAATGGATGGAATCTAATGAAAAGGAAGCTTCAAAGATGGTATAAGGATGAAATAATAAGGGGATTAAGTTGATGGATGATAGGTGATGCGAGATAAGTGGATAGGAGAAGGGGTCTCCAAGGACTATATTGCAAAGGAACAAGATACCCCACACTAGAGGGAGTTCCATTATGGATCAATGATGGGAAAAGATGCATGATATGGAAGGATAGTGCCTAAGGGATATGAATGGAAATAATCTAGTGAGAATTGCATTGTCCAAATCATGCATGGATATTTGCCCCTATCCTTATCAAGATCAAGGGTGAAAATAGAGAATGAATTAGATAGGATAGGATGATGGAGGTAGGATGAGGGATATGGTATAGAGGATATGCATACGGTGATCAAGATCAAGTGGATAAGATATCCATATGCACAAATATTGTACCCATAGGATCCTCATAAAGATAAAAAGTGGTGAAACAACAAAAATAGGGGCTCTACCTTTGAGGAGATAGGGTTCCTACTTCACACTCTTGTTTCACTCAAGTAAACCCTAGATATCTCAAACCAAGGATGGAATGAAGGAAATAAATTTGCTAAAGGTTTTCCTATGGTTTGATCAAGGACTAAAGAAGGGTTCACCACCAAGCTAGGACGTGGAAAGACAAGTAACATACAAGATCTAATTGTGAACACCTAATGATATGCAAAACTTCACTAAATGACCTAGAAAGGAATGCAAAATAGAATAGTAAACTAAAAGATCAAAGATGTGCACCTGGGAGTTTGAATATGCTTGGAATAAGCTCTAAAAATCTAAAAATGCATACTTTAGGGAACATTGGGACTCACATGTCAGGTTGGGCGTATCGGTCCCAATCTAGGGTTTTTGGACTGAAACATGAATCTGGCAGTGTTCACTCTGGATCTTCAGAAATCTAGAAAATTTCCTATACAAGGACTCATATGCCACAAGTGGCATATCAGTCCCATTCTGCTTTTTAGAAAGTCAAATTCCATATTTGCTCTTCAATCCCTACTCTTTCGTCCTGACCTAGTTATCATATTTGAACCTGCAAAAAGAAACTGCAAAAAAGAATATAGTGTTGATTTTCTTATGGGGGGTTTTCCTTGGTCAAACCCCTAGTTCGGTAGTTAAACATTGATAGAAACAATGTATCTTGAATGTAAATGAGAACATAAAACCTAAACTTAAGTGTATCTAAGATTAGGAAATCTAAAATGCAATCAACCCTATTCTAATGTGCTAGAATGAGATGCATGAAAGAAACAAGAAGATGAATGACTCACTTTGGGAGATCTTTGATCACCCTAATAATTCATAATAATACATGTACCTTCCTTAGGATGAAAACTAGAGTGATAATCAAGGATGGAATCACTTAGGAAAAAATTTGGTAGGCTTTGCTTGATGGCTAGTTGCATTTGCTCAACCTAGAATCCATCATGATTCACCATATAGGCAACCATAATCACTTTTTGACAATGCTAGATATTGAATGAAAGTGAGCTTGAAGACTTGCAAAAACACTTTAATGCTGCTCCAAGACTTCAAATTTTCTTGCTACTTGCTCTTGTGAATTTTTTTTTTTAGTGCTTGTGAATGCTTAGATCTTGAATTGCTTTCTCTAGATGAAAATTATTTATATAGGAAATACACCTAATTTACCATTATTAAGATCTCAAAGGCTGAAATAAACTAAAATTTTGAATTAAAAACTTGAATTTCTCACTCAAACCCTAAAAATAGGCCACAAAAGACTCATATGCCCAAGGTGGTGTATGAGTCCCACCCTAGTTTTTCAGGGTGGGCCAATGATAGGTTGTTAGAAAATTTAATTCTTTTGTTGATTTTGTCGGGATTTTAGTTCAAATAAGCCTTGAGATCTAAAATAAATGGTCTTAGGGACCTATTAATGATGATTTAAAGGGTCATGAATGCAAGGGTTCCAAAATACGTCCAAATTAAGCAAGGAATTGTACTATTTCCAAGAAGGGAGTACAATTTTCATTGCCACAGATGGGAAGGGAGGATGAAGTTTGATAAGATAAGGGATATGGGATGGAGGATATGGATAAGATTATCAAGATCAAGTGAATAAGATAATGGATTTATTCATGGATATTTGAACTTTAGGCTCCCCATCAAGATTAAATATGGGAAAGGAGGATGAATTTGGATACGATGAGGTATATAGGATGGAGGATAGAGATGGTATTATCAAGATAAAGTGGATACAATATGGATTTATTCATGAATACTTGACCCGTGGGCTCCTCATCAAGATCAAAGATGAGAAAAGAGGATGAAGTTGGATAGGATGAGGGATATGGGATAAATGATATCGATAGGATAAGGTAGGTAGGATATGTGATACTTATGAGGATCCTTAGCCTTCTCAAGATTAAAGGTGGAAAAGGAAGGATGAACTTATAGAGGATGATGGATAGGGGATTAAGGATAGTGTAAGACATGGATAATGGATTAATCTTGCCCCCAAGTGTAGAGTGTAAGAGGATAAAAATATTACACGACACCTGATTTCCAACTTTTCATCATGGTACTTTTCCAACGTGCCACAAGAAGTGGTTTTCACACTTGGATGAATTATTTCTCTTTACATTTTTTTTTTCTTTTTAATTTTTTTTTTTGGAATAGAAAGGATGGAGAAGGATGAGGATAAGGATGTAGATAGGTGGATTTGTAAGATAGTAGATGGGTGGTAGGGAGATGGAGAAAGGACTCAAGAATCTAGTTCCATGGATGGTATTCCTTGAAGATGGAGTATTCCTTGAATATGTGTTATAATTGACCATGGCAATCAGAGGTATGCTCATAGAAATTGGTGGAGTAATGAAAAGGGAGATGAAATGGATTGGGAAGATGGAGATAGATATGGATTTAAGAAAACAATTAGATTAAAGGGGGGTGGTGGGGGATGAATTTTGGATAATGGATGGATGGTTGGAATACTTGTCGATGAGAGGATGGAAATTTTGGCAAGATCAACATTGACACACACCTTAAAGGGTAGTGGATTTGTGAACAAGAAGTGGATTTTGAATTTGTAGATTGAGATGGAGGATCGGATGTGTATTTTTAGATATAAGAGCCCAAAATGGATGGGGGAGATGATGGAGGACTTAGGATAGTGGATTTTTGGAAAAAGGGCCCAAAATTGATTTGGAAAGTAAAGGATTAATGGAGGATTAGAGAAATATTTTAGAGGAGTAGATTTGGATTCCAATTTTGGTTGAGCTTTAAGATGCATGGATTCTATGAGTAGAACTTTGGAATCCATATGGTTTTTAATTTTTCTTAATAGGCCTTTGTGGAATTTTTTATTTTAATTTTTTTATTTTGGATAAGATTCTTCTTCACTTTTGCATATCTTTTGGAGGGGACATGTTGATCCTTGGATGTATGTGGAATTTTGGATTAATTAAGTTTAGATTTAGCATCTAAATTCCTTCCAAGAGAAATGGGATTGGTGGATGGAGAGGAACAATATTGAGGTCTTTTGGATGGGTTTATGTAGATAGGATGATGAAAGGGCTTCAAGGATGTGTCACTTGGATGATCTTGATTTGGATTTGGGGTTATGGATAAATAGGATAAAGTGATTTTTAAATAGGAGTCATAGGTGGTGGAATGTAAAGGCCCAAGATTGATGGAAGGGATGAACAACTTGGATTTGGGACATAGGGACCCAAAATAGATGGAAGGAATGAAGGCTTGGGTTTTGGAATATAACCCAACCCAAGATGGATTTGGAGGATGGAGAATGTAGATATTTGGATTTAGATGGAGGGATTTGGGTTTGGTATGGATGGAAGATGTACGAATGCCTTGAGCTTGTTATCCAAGACCATGATAGTTTAGATTTTCTTTAATTTGGATGGGTTCCAATATTCCTTGTTCGTGGAGGCCTAACCCTTTTCCTTGATAATGCATAGTTATACAAATATTATTTCCAATGGGATTTGTTTTTTTGTCAACAAGAAGCAAGTCTATTTTGAGGGGATACGATATTGAAGGAATGATAGAATCTTTGAGGAAACTAGATTGGAAGAAGGTGGAAGAGCCCTTTTGATAGTCGTGGGGTCCATGAGTAGCTTGAATAGGGGTAATGGGATCTTGTGGAGTACTAGGATCATGACATTAATATGAAGCAATGCTTTGATCTTGACTTGGGGAGGTATCATGTGATGGAGTGGATGGTATAATTTTCTCTTGATTATAAGATGTAAGGGGATCATGACATGGAGTGGGAGGGGATTTTTTTATCATGAGAGAGGGGAAAATCATTGGAAGGGAGGTGTGCTTTAATATTTATTTAGAGAGGGACAATAAGATGGAGGGGAAGGGAGGGGATCATTAGATGGAAGGAGATCATCTTGGATGTCCTCAAAAAAAAAAAATCATGATCAAATATTGGATTATCATTGATATCATGATCAAATATAGGATTATCATGGATATAAAATTATTTGGATGGAGTGGATGGTGGGATCTAAGGTTTTGTGATCATGGAAATGATCTTGATTTAGGCTAGGGTACATATGGGAATGATTTGGAACAAGTTCTTCGAATGCTTGGATTTGTGTGGATGGCATGGTAGGGGATGAAGGTTGAATATATATTCTTCAACACGAGTAGATGGAGGGATAGGAGATTCATGGGGTTTAGGGGATTGAGGTTTATCTTGGTGCAAAGTGGATGAAGGTGGATCTATGACATGGGGAGATTGCACTACTTTCTTTGTATGGGGATTTAGCTACCTTTGCTAATAGTCCTTGGAGGCAATTGTGAGAGACATGGGATGAAGTAAACTTGTAATAATAGGAGGTGATGTGAATTATATAGATGTGGGAGATGAGAAAGTGGAATATGATGTAGAAGATTTCATGGTTTGGTAATAGAGGATGAGGATGAGGACGTGGATCTTGAAAAGGAGTTAGAGATTGTGATTTCTAAAGTGGATGGGGTTGGAGGGGAATTTTGGATAGATAATTGGTTTCTCTTTTCAAAGGAAGGGCAAGGATAAGAAATAAGAGATGGGTTAGAGTTTTGTGGAATTAGGGAGGTGGAAGTTTGACACCAATACTATGGAATTATCCAACCATGGTATCTTTTTCATTGCTAAAGTGGCAAGTGATGATGAAATCAATAGTTTTGGATGGGGATTATGTAAATGGTAAGGATGTGGGTGGGATTTTAGGGGAATTTTGGAAGGGGATTTGGTTTTCCTTATCAAAGGAAGGTGGAGGATGAGTAACAAGAGATGAATTGGAATTGTGTGGAGGTGGGGAGGATGAAATTTATGTACCAATACTAAGGAGTATTTACATTATGCATAATTTAGACATTCATTACAAGTATAAAAACTACAAATTTCCTTTATAACATATATAATATTTTTTACTCTTCTTATATTACTTTCTTATTTACATTATTCATATACTTGCTACATATTGACTTCAACTATATTTTCCTAGATACATATAAATATAATGTGGATATTTCCCTTACGAAATTTCTTTCTAGTCAAAATAATTGGCCTTATACTTTGCATCCCTTTTGTGGCTAGGTGTGGTAGATTTTAGATGCTTTGTCCTTTTCCTTGATAGTATTCATTGTTGTGGGTCTCATCACCATAGCCTAAATATAAAATTTTGAATAGAGATTATGGTGATGGAATGGTTTTGTATGTTAGAATCATGACATGATGCTTTAGACATGCTATTCTATGTGCACAAAAGTAAACACCACAATAATGGAATTGGAAATTGCATTACTTGTCATAGTAAAGAGCTTATGTAGTGTCAAGAAGATATAAATTGACCATATTACTAACCAATTAACTACCATGGAAGAGGTAGGGGAAACAATAAGGAATGGAAAATCACATTCAAATGAGGAAAGAAAAGTTAATTGATCATGGACCCCTCTTACCACCATGTCAAAAGTCTATCAAACTTAATATGGGTTCATGTGCTAGTTAAAGTTAGCTAATATAGTTAGAATGAAAGCTTGAGTCTAAATGTCACTGACCATTAACACTATCACAATATGTCCATGATCAATTAAATAGTGAAATAAAATATAATTTCAAGAATATTCTCATGTTTTCCCGCATGTTTATGTCGTTGTAGATATATACATATAACATATTAGAATATATAATGTTTACATTTTATAATAAAATCACCTTAATAACTTTGTGGTGTTTATAATTAAGGAAAATATTCTTAATATAATTAATTTATAAAAATTATTACATATCTTGTTTGCAATTTTTTTTTATCAAATTATAATTTTCTTCCACAAATGAAATCTCTTTTACACTTTACAATAACTAAAATAAAAACAAAAATTTAAATTAGTGAAGTTCATACAATGAAAAATATATGGAGCTACCAATTATTTATATAGCAGACCAAAATGAAAGTACCACTTGGTTCATTCCCTTTCGCAAGTCGGGATGTAGGCCCTCTAAAGGTGAATCAACATGAAAAATAAAAAGTTAAACTTTTGAGTGTTTCTCTTCACCCAAGATCGCATGAAGCGCAAGGGGAGATGATATGCACTTAGAGTGTGTCAAAGAAAAGATCACTCACTCAAAAAACTTGTTTATTTTATCCTTCAAAGAAATAGTGACTTCATTTTAAGCACCAAATTTGAGTGTGAGTTTTTTTTGTTCAATTTTAATCCAACATGGCAATGACTAGTGAGTTTGTAGGTTCAATTTTAACCAACTTGAAAAATTCAAAGCAATGGTTAATTTTAAGCCCAAAATGAAACTAGTTGGTCCTAAAATAGAAAATGAAAGGCAACAATGGGTATGTGCAAGATCATGATGGGCCAAAAATTGGCAATATGATGGGTATGTGGCTGATGACTTTTTTTTACCCAAAATTGATGAAATGAAAAGGGTTTTTAAAGGAGATTCTCAACTGTTCACCAATCTAAATTATGCCTTAATTTGAATTTAATAAGTAATTATTATTCATTTTCTATTCAAATTATGACTAAATTCCTCATTGATAGGTTGATTGAAAAACATCTATAGCTTTCAAACAATATCACATTTTTTGAATTCAAAACATGAATCACATTCTATGTTTCACATACTATAGGATTAATAAAAGAAATTTTGAATTTCATAAAGTTTTGACCAAGTTAAGGTGGTCAGACATACAAATTTTTATATTTTTTTTAAAGTTGTAATAAAAAAATCATAATTAATTCATTACTTGGAAAAAAATTACAAAAAAATATGCATCACATCAGGACATGAGAATTCTACTTATATCTAAAATCTTATAAAAAAATATTATCATTTTATTGTGGTTAGGGTGGTCAGATAGACACCTACTTATTTTTTCCCTGAAATTTAAGTACTACTGCATTGAAATTTCAAATTTTCACCAAATAGATTTTTTGTTTAAAACAAACCTAGTAGTTTAGAAAATAAATTCAATTTAATATAGATTCTATTCTTACATATTTTTGAAATAATATAGATAACTTATTCAAATTTTTACGTCAAGTTGCCTAACTCTGATTTTTCTGAATTTTTTGCCACTTAAGGGCCTATTTTTTCCATGATGATCTTGCACATATCCCATGATATGTCAGGTAAGCTATTAAAATGAGCATCAAAATGCTTTTCAATTTTCAAGTCAAGGTTTCAATCTCCCAATCTGCAAAAGTGGCTCTAGATTAGCAAATGTGGCATTGTTCCTCAAAGGCAACATTGTTTAGCAAAAGTGGTGGTCTGGTTAAAAATAGAGGCAGTGCTTTGCTATGGATATAGAGAGCACAAAGGTGATGTTGGAATTGTAGAAGCAACACTGAAAGGAAGGCGATGTTTTGGTGAACCTTGCAAAATCACAAAAACCCAAGATGTCAAAAGCAATGGTATATCAAAGGTGACACTAAAAGAAAAAGACAAAAGCGATGACATTCATCAAAAGAAACTCCCTATAATGATAGCGATGTCCACTATTTTTTCAAAAGAATATATGCATCTTCCTACAATAGTGGCGTGATAATCAAAGGTGGTGCTTTGATTGCAGAAAATGGCTTCACTTTCCTGGGACCTACCAAAACATGATTTCTAACTCAAAATGTCAAATTTTTAAATAGTTAGCCCTCCTAGTACCAAAATGTGAATGATAATCTACACGTAGCTAATCAAAGACAAAAGAAACAATGTTAGTCATATTAGTAAGCACAAACAACCATTCCCTATGAAATTTTTGATAAGAAAACATGAAACAAAGCAATAACAAACAAATAAAATGCATGTAAACCTATCTAAATAGATTAAACCTCCATCCCATAGGGGGATTGGTGCCACTTTGATGTGGAAAGTGGACCTTTCCCAATCCCTTGTGATAAGCTTCAAGATCCTTGATGAACAATGGTGATTTTTGATGCAAAATATGATGAACTCAAGTCAATGTGATGATGAAAACCTATAGCTATGTGATGAATTTGAGTAGAGTAACAATGCATGAAGTTGTGGATCCACATTCAATAGAGGAAGCCTCTATTTATAGGAAAGAATAGTTGAAGAATGGATGAAATTGGGCAATGTGGGATTAAATGGGAACCAATAGCCTTGTGACACTTGTCAAAAGGCTAATGAAAGCCATGGGGATATGTGTGAGCACATTTTGAAAGAAGTGATGAGTTAAGGCATGCAAGTGAGATTGTAAGGAGATGTAAGAGAATTGAATGGATATGGTTGAGGGTGTAAGGGAATGTTGGTGAGGATGTAAGAGGAGTGAATTCCCTTACAAGAAACAAGATGGCATGTAAGAAGAATTGAATGCCCTTGTATGAGGCATTAAAGAGACTTGTAAGATGCTTTTAAAACCTTTGTAGGAAAAGTCAAGTTGAGGGAATATTCTCAAAGAAATGCCTTTGTAAGGGAAAGTAGGCTAATTAGTAATTAAAATAAATGAATTTCATGTGCAACTTGGTTAGTAAAACAAGGGTTTATTTGACCAAGGTGGAGTGAAAATCTAGAGAAATGGGTAATGGGATTAGGAGGAGATTAAGTTTAATCAATTCTGAATTAATTAACTTAAGTGGGTTAGGGGATTTATGACATTTTTTAAATAATTAGATTTATTTAATCAAATGAGAGGACATAGGGGATTTAATTAAATAGTTTGATGTATTTAATTAAATGGGATGAACATTAGTAAGAAGAGGATGAATTAATCTCATAAATTTAATTATGTGATTAATAGTAGAAATTGATGAATTTAACTAAATAATAAATATTATTTAATTAATTGGTTAATCTGAGGTGATTTAGGAGGAAATGATGTTAATTAATTAGATTCAAATGTGTAATATTGATTAGGACTATTTAAGTGTAGATACAATAGAATCTTTGAGGAAACCAAATTGGATGAAGGTGGAAGAACCCTTTTGATAGGTGTGGGGTTCGTGGGTAGCTTGGATAGGGGTAATGAGATCTTTTGGAGAATTATTATCATGACATGGAGATGAAGGGATGCTTAGATCTTGAATTGGGGAGTGATCATGTGATGGAGTGGATGGTATAATTTTCTCTTAATTATAAGATGGAAGTGGATCATGACATGGAGTAGGAGGGGTTTTTTTTATCATGAGAGGGGGACAATCATTGGAAGAGGTATAAGGTGTGCTTTAATTTTGATTTGGAGAGGGATCTAATGATATGTAGTGGGAGGGAGTGGATCATGAGATGGAAGGGGATCATCTTGGATGTCCTCAACAAAAATAAAATCATGATCAAATATCGGATTATCATGGATATCAAATTCTTTGGATGGAGAGGATGGTGGTGTTTGATCTAAAGATTTTTGGTCATGGACATGATCTTGATTTAGGATAGGGTACATATTGGAATGCTTTAGGAACAATTTTTTGAATGGTTAGATTTGTGTGGATGGAATGGTAGGGGAGGAAGGTTGGATATATATTCTTCAACTTGGGTAGATGGAGGGATAGGAGATTCATGGGACTTAGGGGATTGGGGTTATCTTGATGCAAAGGGGATGAAGGTGGATGTATGACATGGGAAGATTGCACAAATTTTTTTCACATGGGGATTTAGCTACCTTTGCTAATAGTCCTTGGAGGAAATCATGAGAGACATGCGATGAAGTAAACCTACAATATTGAGGTGATGTGGATTGTAAGGATGTGGGAGATGAAAAAGTGGAATATGAAGTAGAAGATTTCATGGATTGGTAATTGAGGATGAGGATCTTGGAAAGGAGTTAGAGATTGGGATTTTTGATGTGGATGGGGTTGAAGGGGAATTTTGGATAGAGATTTCGTTTCCCTTTTCAAAGGAACCTTTTGGGCAAGGATACGAAATAAGAGATGGGATAGAATTGGTGGAATTGGGGAGGGTGGAAGTTCGATAGTAGTACTAAGGAAATATCCAATCATGGCATCCTTTTCATTGTTAAAGTGGCAAGTGAGGATGAAATCAATAGTTTTGGATGGGGATGATGTAGATGCTAAGGATGTGGATGGGATTTGAAGGAAATTTTGGAAGGGGGTTTGGTTTTCCTTATCAAAGGAAGGTGGAGGATAAGTAACATGAGATGAATTGGAATTGTGTGGAGGTGGGGAGGATGAAATTTATGCACCAATACTAAGGAGGATTTACATTATGCATAATTTAGACATTCATTATAAGTATAAAAATCACAAATTTCCTTTATAACCTATATAATATCCTTTACTCTTCTTATGTTCCTTTCTTATTTACATCATTCATATACTTGCTACATATTGACATCTATTATATTTTCCTTGATACATATAAATACAATGGGGACGTTTCCCTTACAAAATGTATTTTTCCACTCAAAATAATTGCCCCTATACTTTGCATCCCTTTTGTGGCCAAGTGCGATAGATTTTGGATGCTTTGTCTTTTTCCTTGATAGTATTCATTGTTGTCGATCTCATCACCATAGCATATACATAAAATTTTGAATAGAGAATATGGTGATGGAATGGTTTAGAATGTAAGAATCATGGAATGATGCTTTATACATGCTATTCTATGTGGAGGAAAGTAAAGGCCACAATACTGGGATTGAAAATTGCATTACTTAATTGTCATAGTAAAGAGTTTATGTAGTGTCAAGAAGATATTAATTGACCATATTACTAACCAATTAACCACCATGGAAGAGGTAGGGGAAACCATAAGGAATGGTAAATCACATTTGAATGAGGAAAGAAAAGTTAATTGATCATGGACCCCTCCTACCACCATGCCAAAAGTCTATCAAACTTAAGATGGGTTCATGTGCTAGTTAAAGTTAGCTAATTTATTTAGAATGAAAGCTTGAGTCTAAATGTCACTGATCATTAACACTATCACATCACAATATGTCCATGATCAATTAAATAGTGACATAAAAGATAATTTCAAGAATATTCTCATATTTTCCCACATATTTATGTTGTTGTAGATATATACATACAACATATTAGAATATAATGTTTACATTTTTTAATAAAATCACCTTAATAACTTTGTGGTGTTTATAATTAAATAAATTATTCTTAATATAATTAATTTATAAAAATTATTACATATCTTGTTTGCAATTTTTTTTATCAAATTGTAATTTTCTTCCACAAATGAAATCTCTTTTACACTTTACAATAATTAAAATAAAAATTTAAATTTAAATTAGTGAAGTTCATATAATGACAAATATATGGAACTCTAAAATCAATTAATTATAAACTGACCAGAAAAAAATGAAATTCTCAGACTTACCTTTCCCAATATACTAACAATACTCAGAACGCACTGATGTAAACAACCAAACTACAGAGCTATTAATGCTTAAAGTTGGCCAAATTTCAGAACAAGCAATCACACTTCCGCCAATTTTGGCATAACAAAAGAAGCACATACAAAGACCAAAGCAGCCAAACAGGACTGCTTCATCAAAGCGAGAGGTAATAGCAGAACATAAAGATAAAAAAAGGCAAGATAATTGACTAGCTGAGATAATCATAAGAGTAATAGCAGAACATAAAGACAAAAAAAAATAAGAGAGATGACTAGTTGAGATACTCATAAGAGTTTTAGAAGAGAAAAACTTGTTGCAATAAACTCCACCAAGGAACAAATACCTTCTTTATTCTTCTATCAGATTGACCTTAGATGTGATCTACATACATAATAGTAAAATCACTGATAACAAAGAAGCAATAAGCTATTCTTGGCATAAAAGCCAACATCTCAGTTTTTATAGATAAAAGTAAGAGCAACCATATAAAAGATTCATTAGCAAAGCCACATGCAACCGCACAGTTTGAAGATGATCATACTAGACAATTGCTGATGATAAATAACAGCGTGCCCATAGAGACTCAGAAGAAGAGAACATGTAGCAATAAACTCCATCAAAAGAAAGAATTCCTTCCTCCAGGTCATAGATGCAGACAATCTACAATTCAATACAAGAGTCAATGGTAATTTATCCAAAAAAAAATTCACTAATTTCAATTAAATTAGCTAAATTCAAGAGTCAATGATAAAATTTAATACTAAATTATCTAAAAATTTGAATTGTGATAAACATTTCAAAGAATAGAAACTCAAAAGTTTACCTCTCATAGATACACATTTCTTCATAATATCCAATTCTTCATCCATGGAAACAAAAACTTTAAGATTTTATCAACTTTATTGAAGTATTTCCTTTTCCAACTAATTCGTATCAGGATCAATGACAACATCCCTCCAAAAGCTACTCCATATGACAATCCCACTGATATCTTATACCATGAATATCTAGTACTTTTTTCTTCTTTGTTGATTGAAACTAAAGGAGGCGGAGGAGCAAATTGTGGCCAAGAACATTTTTTTGGGTAGGGGGCATCCCCATAAATGGGGATTGTCTGATAAGAGGATTGTCCAAATGTGCCAGCTATATGTCATCCTTGTGGTATGCTTCCTGAAAGATTGTTGTTTGATAAATTCAATTAACCTAAGGAGTTTAGAGATTCAAACTCTATAGGAATTTTTCCTAAAAAAATGATTTCTTGAAAGGTCTAATGAATCTAGTTGACTCACTTCTCCCAAACTCTTTGGAATGGTCCCATTCAAATTGTTCATTGAAAGATTTAGAAGCCTCAGCCCCTTCAAATTTCCAAAATTAGAAGGAACTTCCCCCTCCAATTCATTGTTTGACAAATCTATGGATGTGAGAGTGGAAAGAATATATTCATAGTGTTGTTATGTACCTTTTAAAATCATATCCAATCCATCTTGATAAGTAGTATTCAAAGTATGCAATACAAAACCATCTTGACTTTCTATTGTCATTGATTGTAATGAGACAATTGTGTGTGGAATTGAACCTGAGATATGATTGGAAGAAAGGAGCAAGATTTGGAGATTCTTCAGCTAATTAATCTCTGTAGGAATACTACCTGTAAAATTATTCTCCTTCATCACCAATACTCTTAGTTCAGAAAGATTTCCAATTAATTTTGGCATTTCACCTCCAAACAGATTATTCCCAATATCAAGAACCCATAGCTTTGAACAATTTACTATTGAGGGAGACAATGACCCATTCAAATTATTACTATGAACAACTAATGACTGTAATTCACTTAGCTTGTTGAAATCATTTGGTAATCTTCCCTCCAAACTATTATTTGCCAAATTTATGACTTTGAGCCAAAAGCATTTGGACAAGCTCGCAGGGATCACTCCAGTTAAGTAGTTGTTTGCAAGATTTAATAGCTAGAGTTGAGATAATCTGCCCAAGCTTGAAGGAATATTGCCCCTAAACGAATTGTTATTGAGTAGCAATTGCATTATTTGAGGAGACGAAATTGATGTGATGTGCCCACTCAATGCATTTTTAGAAATATCTATAATATATAATTGCTTCCATTTTGAAGTAGTTGAGAATAGGGTTCCTTCTAGATGATTCCTTGAAAGATTTAGATATGTCAACAGAGGATTAACTTCCCATAGCCAAGAAGGAATTTCTCCCATGAGACCGGTGTTAAGTAGTTCCAGAAAATCAAGCGAGAATTGTGTTGAAATCCAAGGTGGAAATTCATCGCCAATCATACATGACACAAAACTTATTCTTTCTAACTGAAAGGATGGAATCCAGTTTGTGCTAATGTTTAGCACACAATTGAATAAATCCAATGACTTTAGGCTTGTAAGGTTGTGAAAGAAAGTTTCTGAAACTGACTGGTTATGGTTTAGTGTCAGGGATAATTCAACCAAAGAAGGTGGAAGTGACGAAGAAGCGATGGGTTCATTGAAACGATTGCCACTAATATCCAAGCAAATGAGGGAGGAAAGTTGAGCAAATGAAGGGGGAATGGTCCCACTCAGGGCCTAAATTTGACGGTCAACCTTGCCTGTCAACAATTTTTTTAATGACGGTCATCTATTCAAAAGTGCCCTTAAAACATCATGATATACCTTAGTGTAAGTAAAATTATATATAAATCAAATATATATATCACTATAATTTTGTATAATTTTGACAGTCTATCCAAAATCTCTCCTTTCACCTGATATAATCTTCTTAAAATTTTGATTGTATTTTACGGCAAAAATCTTTAAATACGGTCATACAGCCATCAAATTTAAGCCCTGGTCCCACTTAATTGGTTCTCAGAAAGATATAGACTGTTAAGATAAGAAATATTACTCAGAGAAATTGGTATACTCCCACTTAATTGGTTCTCATAAAGGTACAGAGACCCAACAGAAGAAATATTACCCAGAGAAGCTGGCATTTTTCCACTTAGTTTGTTGATAGAAAGATCTAGAATTTGGAGGTGAGAAATGTTACCTAGAGAAGCCAATATATTCCCACTTAATTTGTTCCTAGAAATATCTAGAGTATTGGGATAAGAAACAAAAGAAGGAAAAACATCTAGAAAAGCCGGTATGTTCCCAATATTACCTAGAGAAGCCAGTATGTTTCCACTTAATTGGTTTTGGGAAAAACGTAGATATTGAAGAGAAGAAATATTACCAAGAGAAGTCGGTATGCTTCCATTCAATTCATTCCCCCTAAGATCAAGTACAGTTAAAGAGGAAAGATTGGCCAAGCAGGAAGGTATGCTTCCACTCAATTCGTTCCTGCTAAGATCAAGGTGGGTTAAAGAAGAAATATTGGCCAAGCAGGAAGGTATGCTTCCACTCAATTCATTCCAGCCAAGATCAAGGTATGTTAGGCGGGTGAGAAAACAAATGGAAAAGGGAATCATCCCACTTAATTCACTGGAAGATAAACCAAGGTCGACAACATGATTGGTGTGATTGTTGTAGGATATGCCCTCCCACATGTCACAATAGTCAGTTCCATTTAACCACGAACTGAGAAGCCAGTGGGAGTCATTGAAGGCCGCCTTGAAGCGGAGCAGAGCTTCAGATTCTTGGGGATAACATTGGAGTGGATGTAAAAGAGAAGGATGTGAAGCGAGGAAGAGGACAACAAAAACTGAAATGAAAACTAAACACAGCTTCTGTAAAGAGATGGCCATTTGGGATGCAGGGGACGACACAAGAGAAACGAGATGATCATCTTGGGTTACTTTTCACAGCAAGCCCGTCAACGGTCAATGATTTAAAAAAAAAAAACAAGTTATATGATTATTTATGTGGGCATCATTCCTAACCTTCGTGCCCATCAACGGTCAATGAATTTTTATTAATTTTTCATTTGATTATTTGTGTGGCCAATAGTTGATGAGAAGGATATTAAATTTGTTCCGAATTTTCTTATATTTTCACAAAACTACGATTACAAAGAAATCAAAGAATATCTGGAATTTTAAGTGGCAGACAACAAAAGTCAAGTCAAGCAAGGAAAAGAATTTTCCAGTCTTTTTCATGACAATTGTTGGTTTTTAGTGGGTAGAGACTTGTAGCGGATCTTTCACGTCTCTCACTTGGAATTATCACTTTGTCACATCTTTTGCCTGCTTTTTCTTGTTTCTTTGCGGATTACCTAATCACTGGCAGTTGATTTCCATGAACGTTCCAAACAAAGATAATTTATAATTAATGCTTGTTAATGTTTGCTTTTTATTTTATCTTTGAAAATATAGTAATGGGCAATAAAGATTTTTTAATGGATGGGACTTGTTATTGTCAACATTATTTACATTTTATGGAAAGTAGGGTATGAGTTTGTCTTATGACACTCTAAATTGATCATTTTTTCTTTCATTAGCTGATAGGCTACATATAGTGTAAGATTTGAGTCTAAAGCAAATCTCACGGCTGTAAACCATTATTGAGTCATCAAAAAACAAGGTTCAGCTAATGGTAAACCAGCTACTATTTAATGGTAAAAGCCTCCAAAATATTATGTAAAAGCCTCCAAAATCTCACATATCACATAAAAGCAAGATAAAGATTTATTTGACAATTGGATGGGGGCATTCTATTTCCATTTGCAGTGCTTTTTGTCAATTTGATGGAAACTTTCTTATTTCATTTTCATTGCTTAATGTTTTAAATCTATATGCAAGTATTTCATAATCACATAATATTTAATTTCTTTAAGGAACAAATATAGATTTTTCTAAGTTTATTTCATTCCATTATTTAGCATTTATTATCAATTGTTTAATCCAACCACATGCAACTAGAATTTGCATGCACAAACACGTACTCTTTAACATATTAACATACATATAGTTTTCTATCGGTGTAATCCTTGAACCTCCTTTAAATGCAAGTGCTAGTAATATGTCTATACTAATGAAATTTCTCTATTAAAAAGGACATGAATGAGATTTTGGATCTAGATTGTCTCTTTTGTTGTATTGTATATTCTTGAGAGGAGTTTATTTTCAAGAAATATAGAAAATTTTGTTCACACATTTGTTGTGTGATTTGTGTGTTGAGTTAGTACATTTTCAAGGAGAATGTTCAAGCTTTATTAAGAGCAATTGGGATGTTCAATGATTGCAAAAAAGTAATAAATAGAATCTAGTATTTATGTATTGTATTTTTGGGTTTCTATTATTATAAGGCATTGATAGTTGCTGTCAAACCTTGGAGTTAACATATTGTTAGTATAAAAGTGTGTAACAATCTTTGTCTCTATTTTTCCAAGGAGCAAGCACTGGTTTTATTTCCCATCCATTCACATATTTGAAAAAAACCTATAATTTGTTGTTGTACATTAGTATTTTTGGTGTTGTGTTCATGTTGAAGCATTAAAGGTACAAGGAATTTGTGAAAATGTGAAATAATCATTCAACTCCTTGCTATATTTGCATGCACTCTTATTTACTATACATTGTGATATATCTATTATTATTATAAAATATAGATTTGTTGATAGGTTGACCTACCTAGGTTTGTAGATCCTAAAGTGTAGGAGAGACATTATCCATCTCTCATTCATTGGCCCGTCCTCTCAATATTCTCAATCATAGGAACTCACAACTCCTTAGAGAACATTGAAATAAGGTTGAAGACGGAAAAAATGCTAAAAACTACTCCCAAATATAAAGTATAAATTAGAGTTTGAAATTTTGACTATGAAAAAATTGGTTAGAATATACAAATTAAGGTTGAGTAGAGAATGCATACCAAATAAGTATTTATCTATGTACTTCATGAATTTACTAAAAGGAGTGGTCAAAAGTTGAGAAAAAAGTAAGGATATTATAATAAAATCTTTTTCAAAGTGTATGAAAATATAAAATAAGTTTCTTAATACAAGATTACCATAAAATATTATTTGTAGATGCAAAAAAAAACAATATTTGAATAAAATAAAAAAGCCATAATCGTACAAGATTTGTGAAAAATTCCTTTCAATAAAAATATCTAGAGATAGAGAAAAATTAGGTATTAATCTTCAATGTATTAGATACAATATCAACACACAATGCACTTTGTGTTCTTATGCCAATTTCAAAGCACTTGTATACTTGTAAACAATGATTTGAAACCACTATCCTATTGGTGTAATTAATTATTTAATTACACTTTAGCATAAGTTTTCTTAGGATATTTTATTTCCTAGGATAATTATTATTTAATTATTATCCTTATCTTATTGAGCTATCTTTTTGCTTAAGATAAGATTAGGGTTGTCTTTTCCTGCTTTATTGCATCATTTCCTTTTTGAAGGATTTTGTATTATTTATAAAACAATTGATTTAATAATCAATAATTATGAATTTTGCTTGCACACATTTTCTCTGAGAGTTTACAGAACTTCTCTATTTTTTGTTTTGAATATCTTTGTATGTGATAGGTGATTGCTTGCAGGTGATTCTTGGGGATTGTGAAATTGTTTTTTCAACATCTACATGGTATTAAAGCTCCAAACCTATTGCCGCATGTTCGTGTTTTGAAGATACTCTCATAGCATCTTTTTCTGTGTAAGGGATTGAAGCCATTTTTCATTTTTGCTTCAAAAATCTAGCTTTCACTCAGTTGTAGGAAAAATGATTTCTGGGTTTTGTAGCCAGGGTTGAAATCTGAATTGGATATCTTTTACATTTTTGATATCTTGTATAGATCTAGAGAAAATCACTATACAAAAATTGGCATGCATCATTTTTCTCTTGGTTGAAGGTTTAATTTTTTTTTCATCTTCTACTTGCTGGATCAAAAAATGATTTCTGCGTTTTGTTCTTAGCTTCAAAATATTTTTGGGTTTCTATGTTTTTCCACTCATTATGAACAAATTTTGCAAAAAATAAATCAAAAGTAAACATTTTTTGCTATAAAACCCATTTCCTACAGGCTAAATTCAGTTTTTTTAAAAATTCATAAGTTTTGGCCATGGCGTCAGATTTTCACAAATGAGATATCATTGGAAAGCTAGTTTTGGCCTCTACATAAATCTGAGGTCCTTTTTAATCATGGAGGCAAATGTATACCTTGGTTTGTGCATGCACTCGTTTTTGTTTTCATGCACTAGGTTTACATTTTCTCTTTAGTTTATGCATTCTCTCTTTTTACAATCATTAGGTATTGTAATAAATGAACTGAGATAATGTTTTATTGGGGGGATTTGTTGCATAATAATATGATTAGAGTGTGCATGCACTTTGATCCCCATCTTCATCTTAATTTGATGGTAGCTCGTTTGGGTTTTCTAGTTTCCTAGTTTCTTTTGGCCACTTTTTTGCTCATTGTTTGACACATATCAGATTCATCAGTTCATACTTTAGATTGGGAGTTTATGGTTATTGATCTGCATTGGTTCAGATCCTTCTCAGTTTGAGGGCTATGTTTTTATGGTTAATGTTCTAGAGTTTTTATGGTACTCATTCCCATGGAAGAGTTTTAGTTATAGCTTGGCATTGGCATCGAGATACACAGTTTCTAGATTCTATCATCATCTCATCTATTGCTACTTCATAGATTCTACGGTTGTTCCAATTTGTGAGTTTTTTAGTGTTCCGTGGCATTGGGTCTGCTGTCACATTATGATTCTATTTTTTGTTTCTTGTAGACAAAAGCATCTTTTCTTGCTTGCCAGATTACAGTTCCAATGTTCTTCTAGTGTTTCTTTATAGCAGTCATCTCATTGTAGGGGGGTTTTGTCCCACTGGGTTTTCCTTCTCTACCTCATCATTGCATTTGTAAATGAGTACTTGATCAAGCCTTTTTTCCGAGACTCATCTTTGCATAATAATTTGCTTCTCCCTAATTTGCACTTATGGGGGGGCTGTTGGTGTAATTAATTATTTAATTACACTTTAGCATAAGTTTACTTAGGATATTTTATTTCCTAGGATAATCATTATTTAATTATTATCCTTATCTTATTGAGTTTTCTTTTTGCTCAAGATAAGATTAGGGTTGTCTTTTCTTGCTTTATTGCATCATTTCCTTTTCGAAGGATTTTGTATTATTTGTAGAAAAATTTATTCAATAATCAATAATTCTGATTTTTGCTTGCACATATTTGCTCTGAGAGTTTATAGAACTTCTCTATTTTTTTTTTGAATATCTTTGCATGTGATAGGTGATTGCTTGCAGGTGATTCTTGGGAATTGTGAAGTTGGTTTTTCAACTTCTACAATACCTCCAATATATAAGAATGGATAGAGTCTATAATGGCAAATGATTTTATCAAAATAATAGATATGAAAACCACGATATCGTGCAAAAACCCTATGCCTACCTTGGAGAGTATCTTCTAAGAATAAAAAATACATTAATGACTCTAGATGGACATTATGTAGGCTCAATCAATGAGTCTTCGAATAGTAAAAGTAACTACAAAGGAATCTTTGACCAATAACTCCTCAAACCCTCACATCCTTAAGTCTAGCAATTTATTTTGGATACCACTAACTCATGTATTCCCCATCCATCATGAAAATATGCTTCACTTATTCCACTATTACCTAGGAATTGGAAACTGCCTTAAATGAATTTAATGTCAATTGTAATCACCACCATATTATTCCATCTACTTCATAAATGCAGAGGACAAATAATGATAAGATTATAGGAGAATATAAATATAATTTGTCTCTCTGATTATGCCCTAAGAATCTAATTACACCTTCCAAGAGTGTTGGAGATACATAACATATACATAGGATTGCAAGATAAATGGAACTATAATCCTAACAAGATGATGCCCTCTCTTTTTCTCTAAGAATATTAAAAATGAGCATGCATAACCTAAAAAAATGCATCTAAACCTTGCCCCATATGTGTTGAAATCAATTGAAAGTATCTATAATATAAAGTCATTTAACATAATATAATGGTAAATATGTAAAATAAAAAAATATTATTGTAATTTGTATCAATATCTGTGGGGTCAAAAATATGTCATAAGGATCCAATTCCCCCTTGGCCTACTTCCCTTGGGATTATCCCCTAAGACACTTGTGCATGTGGAGAGAGTGATAATTTGTTATTATGTAAACTATGTTTCATGCATAAAATTGACATATAAAGTTGATCATTTAGATGTTGTTTCTTTCATGCCATGCCCTTATTTTGGATATGTGTCCATATATATGTTTCATTATTTTTATGATGATCATGAGAACATGTATATCTAAATACTATCTGCATATGTATCATTTATAAAAAATTTCTTATGTTGGTTTTCTTTGTATAACTTTATTTCTAAAGAAATTTCCATTAAAGCACTAAGGTCAACAACCATAAACTACATAGTGTACTATTGATGTTCACTTATATATATAAACTATTTCAGTTTTATGAATTTATGTGTAATAGTATCATCTGACATAATTGATTCTCTAGGCTTATGATGTTCCCCATGATTACGCTTGGAAGGATTTTTTGGAAGCCCACTTTGTTTGCCTCATTTCGCCTTATTTTACTCTAAAGGTATGCATTTTAATTTTTATTAGCCCAAGTTTATAACTAGTTTGAGAAAATTTAAATAGCATTTTCATGATTATAATGTGCCTTTGTTGTTGTGTTGCTTCCCCCTTTCAATTTTTAGTTGGTTACCCAAGTTAAAAAATCCAAAATTTGCTAAGTGTGAAAGTTGTTAGAGTGTAGAGTTTTAAGGATGTCCTTATTAGCTTTCCTTTCCTATCATTCATGAAACCCCACCTACAAGGTTTGTGAAGTTTCCTAAGTATTGAATTTAATATATTTTTAGACCATCAAGGTTTCTCTTTCTTTCATGCCATTAATTCAAATTCCTAACCCCAAAGTCTAAATTTTAAATATAGCCTAATTCTTGGTCTTTTATACTTTCAAAGATTCTCATCCCCTCATACAATTTTATTGGTCTTTCTAATCTTTGAATTTTGAAGATTATATTTCCTCAGTGTTATGTTTTTTGGCCTTTCAGGATTTCAATCTTTGTCTTACTTCCATGTCCTTCCTTGTCATCCCCAATCCTCAAAGATTAAAAGCTTTCATAAGACTAATTCCTTTAACTCTCATAATTTCAAACTTCTTCATCCATCGATCCCCATTAAACTTGTCATCCTAGTCATTCCCTATTTGAAAGTTCAATTCCCTAACATTTGCCTTAGTTCTCTCCAAATTTCTTATAAGTCTTCCAAAATTTTAGCCTTTCTTATATCCTCACAACTTTCCATCTATCCTAGAAAGTATGAATCTTTACCTTTTTCTTGTTGATGTCACCCCCCTTTATTGACATCATGGTGAAATAATTCATTCCAATAAATACTCCATGTTGATATCATCATGGAATCATACCTATGTCATCCTTTGCTAACTTCATCGTCCCTTCAGAGTTTGAGCTTCTCACCCCCCTTTTCATGGAAAATAGTTTGATGGTGATCTAATTTCTTCATATCCAATAGCTAAGTGTTTTTAGGTATTAGAGGTGGATGTATTATCCTTTGCCTAATGGGTATGCAAATCAATGGATCTTGATACATTGATGCTCTAACAAGGAAAGAGTGATAAAGGTTTAACAAGGCATTAGAGGTTTTAATGATTCTCTCCTAGGTTTGATTGTATGAAGGTAATTGGTAACTTAATACTCTTTTTATAGTAATAGGGAAATTCTAGAAGACATGCTTTCTTTTGCCTTCCACTCTACAATATCATTAATATTCCTATAGAATCCACCAACCCCAAGAACAAATCCAAAGGTGCCTAAAGGTTATTCTAAATTCATTTTAACATGGATACAAAGGAGAAATTTTAGTCCCATACCTCAATTATGGATCACAATGCTCATTTTTTCATAATCTCACCTCCAAGTCACATTTTCAATATTTTTCATGGTCATTTTCTCTAATCCTTGTACACATATTTGTAAACCATTAGTGTTAGAATTAGGTCTTTTAAATTTTGATTTTGACCATTATGAGTATTATAAATAAGTAAAGGGTCACTTTTTTCTTACTATTTCATTTTTGATGATATGTATATTGTTGTGGACAATAAAACATTAATTTAGAAACTTAAAACTTAATTGTCTATTTTTTATAAAATAATTAAGAACTAGTAGAGAAATGATTGGTGTTGAGATAAGCAGTATGGCTAAACTAGAGGAAGTCTCTTAAAACTATTTTTTTGGATATTAACAATGTTGGATAATAAATAGGTTTGTTCACTCATATTAGCTAGAAAACAATTATGGAATAATGCTCTAAATATACATGGAGGATTTAGATGGAATGAGGAATTTTTCTTATGCTAGTGTAGTAGGAAATATCATGTATGCGTTGGTATGTACAAGGGTAGAAACTTCCCTAGTAATGAGAGTTCTAAAAATGTTCATGGTGAATCTAGGTAAAGATCATTGGAAATATGTGAAACGAGTGTTTAGGAACTTGAAAGGAACTAGATATATTATTGCTTTAATTCTTCAATAATTCTAATGACATGGAAAAAGTGTTGTGTAGATAGATTTGTAGATTTGGATTGGGTTGGATATCTTGATGATTGAACATCTACAAGTGGTTATGTTTTTATTCTATTTTATGGAGCATAGATTCAAATGAGAAAGAGGTGACAAATAACTACCCTATCCACTATTTTTTCTCTTTTTTATGCTAGTGTGGCAGGAAGTCTCATGTATGTACTCACATGTACAAGGATAGAAATTTCATAAGTTGTGGGAGCTCTAAGTATGTTCATAGAAAATTGAAGTAAATAATATTGCAAACATGTGAAAAGAGTGTTTAGGTACTTGAAAGTAACTCTAGATTATTTCTTGTAGTGTAGGAAAATGCATACCCTTGGATTTTCACACTTTTTTGGGCCCACCTTGCTTTATTTATCCCTATTTATGTCTTAATTGGTCCTATTTTGCATCCACAAGCCTAATAAACTACATAAATGTTTTTGGCTAATCTCGACAAACATCAATTAACAAATGATAATTTATTGATTTTGGTTGTGTGTCTTTAATTTTTGGACTAGGACTAATAAGACACCCAGGGTGTCTTTGTCCCCCAGAGGTCTTGGGACCCTGATTTCAAGTGTGCCTTAAATGGCCCCCTTTTTGGAGTTTGTGCCTCAAGTTTCATGCCTCGGGACTAAGATGTCGCCTAGGGCATCTTAGTCCTCCTTAATGTATTTTTAGGATTTAATTTCAAATTCTGGCAAGATTTAACCTCCTTTAATTAATGAATTAATATGCCGGCATGTTGTGGTGTAATTTTAGAATATTAAGCATGGATAAGTATAAATACAAGGTTCCTTCTCTCATTTTCTCATAACAAGCACTCTAAGCATCTAAGCATTAAAGTATTTGAGAATTCAAGAGGAATTCATCAAGCATTTGGAGCCATCATGAAGATTCAAGCATCATATCAAGGATATTATTGCATCATGTTTGTTATTGTGGTAACATTTGTGATGTAGGGCTTATGATTCAAGAAAGTGTTTGATGCAAGATCTACATCCTTCAAGCAAGATTCAAGAACCACATCCATTACAACCATTTAAATCATATTTGCAACACCTTATTGCAAGGGTTTGGTGAGTTATAACATAGTGTTTTGTTCATTCATCATTTCCATTCATTATTCTATTTCATTTCAAGGTTTAGTTAGCAACAAGGGGTTTGACCAAGGAAAACCCCCATTCACTAACAGTCAACAATTTTTTCCTTCTTCCATGTTTTTGATTGCAGATTTAGGTTGAATACTTGAAGATCATTTGAAGTGAAAAGTTGCAAAGTTGTATTGCAAAGTTGTCATCTTCACTGAAACTCACCTATAAGCCAAATTTGTAAGTTTTAGAACCTGAGATCAAAGAAGAAGAAAGAGTAGACATCAACCCCTGGGAGCACATTTAGAGATGTCAAAAATTTAGATCGAGACTAATAGGACAGTAAGGGAATGTTAGTCCTCCATAACATATTTTGACAACTTTTTTGTATTCCTAGAATCTTTGTCACATTTCCAAGCTTCCTAGGCACACACATCATAACTTTTGCATAATTTCATCATTTGCATCCTTCATTTAGTTTGCATTACTAGGTTTTGTAGGTTAAATGTTAAAATGTATTTTTCAATCTTTTGCTTGGTGGTGAACCCCTCAAAGCTTATAAAACCCCCTCCTAGATCTTCCTTGTTGAAAATTGACCCACCTTTGAGGTTGATGGTCAATCCAATTAGGATTCCTAGGAAATTATAGAATGACCCACGGAAAATAAGTGGGATTTCCTCCCGCTCCATTTTTCTTTGGTTTATTTCTCGATATATGATAGTACTTATGATGTTAGAAAAGTTTTGAGTGTACATGGATTTGTAGATTTGAATTGGGATAGAATTATTAATAATTAAAGGTCTACAAATGATTATGTTTCTATTTTGTTTCTTGAAGCATCAAGTCAAATGAGTAAGAGATAATATATAACCACCCTATCTAGTTCTAATATATAATATATAACTACACCACATGCTTGTAAGGTGGTAATGTGGTTGAAAAGGTTGATTAATAGTATGATTTTTGAGTCATATAGTGATGAAATTTGATTTAGAGAGTGCATTGTTTCTTGCTAACGATCATTTTTATCATGTTATGACTAAACATATTATTGAAGTTCAATATCATTATATTACTAGGGAGATGGTTAAACTTGTAGGAAAGTTAAAGTAGATAAAATTGATGCTTAGGTAAATGTTGTTGATTCTTAGGTAAAATTTATAAGCATTGTTAAATTTGTGTGATACAATGATCAGATGGGATTATCCTATTCTTGAGCATGAGGTTAACTTATTAAGTTGAAATACAAAAATCTCTTGTGTACTAAATATAACATGGGAGAATGCTATAATTTTAGTGTTATTTCCCTTCAAAGAGTCCTTGTAGGATGGGTTTACCTATAGAGTGCATTGCAATAAAATGTGACAAGTTAATGGAATTTCACTAAAGAAAGTATATTGAATAAAATGTGGCAACGATGTGGTCCAATAAGTTACAATCTAGCATACATAGTTTTTTAATATGTGGTGGTGTTATGATAGCTACCATAACTAATCTAGAAGAAGGAATCATAATCATTTATATAATTAATGTTTGCTAGAAGCATACATAGTAATGGAGGAGAACTCACAATATAGATTGAATTTATGTGGCACTATTTACAAGTGGGACAATGTTCTAAAAGATGACAAAAGGTACCACAAGTAGTTAGAATTGAAATTATGTTTATGTATGCTACCACATTTGAGGAGTTTTTGGTGATGACTAAAGTAGAAACATGTATGCGTACTAATAATGTTATGGTTGTAGCTACCTATTAATAATGTATGACAACAACAAAGTATACAAGGTACTCATTTACATGGATACATCATACTTGTTGATATATGAGTTGAGAGGCCTCTCATTTATATAGCTTTAAAGAAAGAAACCAAAAGTCAAGATAAATTGATTAAAGGATGACTAAGATTGAATGAGGATTAGAGCTTGGATCAAAAGTTGTATTCATGTGACAAGTGTTACATGAAGGATAAGAGCTAGGTTTAAGATTTGATTAGGGTGACATCTTTATGTGAATGGTTAAGATTAAGAAGTGTGATATGAAATGAACAAATGAGATGACAAGTTAGTTTGACTTTTGGAAAGTGTCTAGATTCAATGCATGTAAACAGGGTCTTAGTTAGTCATGTAAGGACACTTCTCACATGATGACAAGTTTAGATAGTGATCCATGCGAATGAATTCAATGAGTGGGATAAAATGGATAAAGATTGAAAGATAAAGTGTAATTATATATTAGAGAAAAAAGTAATAGGATTAATTAGTTTAAATTTATTATTTAATTGGGAATTAACTAATTAATTTAGTTGGAGGATTTTGGAATAAGGGCAATGGATAAACTACAAATAGTGGCATAGTGTGATGGTTAAGTTGTTGTGATGTTGTTCTTGCCATTAAGGTTCAAACCCCATTGGGGTGTTTTTTTTTTTCAAACCCCATTTCGGTGTTGTTCTTGCCATTAAGGTGTTATTGTTGAATGTTTAAATTGGGAATGAGGTCCCCATTTGTGGTCTTTTAGATTCATAACTCCAAATTAAAAGCATTTACCCCTTTAAAATAAAAGATAATGAATAAATTAATTAAATATTTGACAAAAAGATATAAGATAAAGATCATAGATAGATTAATTACTTAAATCAGGTTAAATTAGAAGTGATCGGATAAAATTAGATTTTAGGTATCTAAGATTGTTGTAAGGCAGACAGAAATTGTAATCATCTTACGTTCATACATTCACAAAACTTTTGATGGTAAATTATCTTATAAAGAATGGTCTGAATTGGTGTTGTCTTTGCGATAAGCATTTTGTACGCTGCCCAAAACTTTGAATAAGAAGTTGCAGTCAAATGATAAAAGTGGACGAGACAAGAGAAATACAAATGATCATCTTTGGAGGTTTATTTTTAACAGTGAGCCCGTCAACGGTCAATGAGTATTTGTTTCATTTTTAAAATTAGATGAGTATTTATTTATGTGGCCAATGGCCATCATTCCTATCCTTCGTGCCCGTCAACGGTCAATTAATTTTATTTTTCATTTTAAAAATTAGATGATTATTTGTGTGGCCAATAGTTCATGAAATAGAAATTGAATTTGTTCTGAATTTTCTTATATGCCAAATAATATCTGGAATTTTTAAGTGGCGGCCAACAAAAGTCAAGTCAAGCAAGGAAAAAAAATTTACAGTATTTTTAATGACAATTATTGGCTTTTAGTGGGTAGAGACTTACGTTCACTTGTGGCGGGTCTTTCACGTCCCTCATTAAAAAAACAATTATAACTAATGCTTGTTTATTTATAATTAAATTTGTTCTGAATTTTCTTATAATTTTATGCAGAAACCAGTAAACTACGATTAGTAAAAAGATTTCCATATTTAAGTGAGCATTAACTGGTCAATGAAAGTTCCACAGTGCAAAATAAAGTTAAGGCAAACAACTATAAAGACAAGCAATTTGATTTCCTTAACCTTTTCAATTTGTCACAAAAGTTTAAAGAAATTTTGTTCCCCTAATTTTTATTATTAAAAATATAGGTCTATTATAAAAAAAAAATATCTTTCAAAATATTAATGGACAATAACGATTTTTTAATGGATGAGACTCTAGTTATAATCAAAACTACTTAAATTAATGTTTAAGTTGACCAATTTTTCAAAATAATATTTTTTTTAAGTGACTAGAGTTCAACATTCGTCATCTACAAGACATTTTAATTTGATCAATTTTTCAAAATAATAAATTTTTAAATTTTTTAGAAGGACATTGAATGACATTATATATATATATATATATAACCACAATTCAACATTCGCCATCTACAAGACATTCTAATTTGATCAATTTTTCAAAATAATATTTTTTTGTAATTTATTTTTGAAGGACATTATATATATATGAGTCTTTATATTCATACATATTGGAAATCTAATCAATATAGTTCTATTAAAAACAAGTAAATTTATTCATATACACAATCAATATAATACTAGCAGTTGTATGTAGTGACATGCAACGATGAGCCAATAGGCGAAGGGGAGTACAAATGCCTGGAATGCAATATGAGAGAGAGTAGAGGGTGTGTGGATATCTGCACGTAACAAATGGCAGTATATATTGTAAGTTTTAGTTGGAACATTGATTTTGTGTTGTTATATCTTATCACCCCAATGTATAGATTTGTATATATGCTAATGTCAAGCATAATAGAATTATCTGAAAGCTTATAATATTATTGATTTGTAATAGGAGATACAATTGTCAAATAAGTATATTTGCATAAGTCATGGACAACCATAACAATAAAGGGATAATTACATCCATGCGATTCTGTTGATGTTAATTTTGAACTACATTTTTTCATTTTGTTTGGGAAGTTGACTTTACATGGGATCGAAATATATCTCAAAAGATTACATGTAAAATTTTTGGATGTAGAGATTGTTGTCTCAATGTAATCAATGTTCAAAGAAATCTTTAATATTACACTCAATATATAGCCTATGAAACATATGGATCTTGTCTGAATCTTATGTCAGAAACATAGAGATCTGCACATAGGAAATATAAAATGAAACACAACAAAATGAGGCATGCTCTCCACCCTACCATATTGGGTCATGGAGCCTCATGGGCTCTCACCAAACCCCCGAGCAAGAATATACATCGTTCACCACTCTGATCAATGGTGAAATGAATATTCCTTATTATACTTAATATATAGTCTATGAGGATCTAATTGTTTATTTGACCATTGTGACTGATTTTGCAGTCACTAACACATTACTTCATCAAAATC
>VDFB02281492.1:651540852-651587637 GCA_007258455.2 Sequoia sempervirens
CATAACTAAAAAAATGTGAAACATATTGATACAAGATTCAAGCTACATCCTTTGGTGGTAAATATTGAAGACAAATAGAGAATTGTATAAGAAGTATTATAATAACACTAATTAGCTAGTAAATATTAAAAACAATAGGATTTGTTGTAGACTCAGAGTTGTCTTGCAACATGTAGAGATCTTTTGTTGGAATTTGTAGTAAACTAGTGGTAGCTTCATCAAAAGCAATACACCAAAGGCTAGTTGAATGGTCTTGCAACTTTAATTGCAAAAAATAACACATACACAGAGCAAAAAAAATTGAAAGCAGTGCAAAGGTATAGGTAAATGTCATGTTTGTACTTTATACTAATCTACAAAATTTTGGAATTTTGAAACTTAAAAACAATAGGTCTTTTACAATTTCTCATTTTTGTCTACATTCCATTCTCATCTTAACTAATTAAACATCCCAAATGTTATAGGTGTTTATATTCCTTATCCATCTCCACTTTCCCATAACAAACTATTCCATTCTTCCTTAATTCCTCTTCCATTATCCTCTGTTCATAAGTTCTATTTATTGTGTCTTTCTTTTTAATATACTACCATGGGATACTAAAAGAGTTTTGTTTGCAAATATCAACATAATTTATTCCTATGTTTGTACATATATATTTGTATATTCATTGAGCTTGTCCCACTCTCTGCACAAGGTATACCTACATCTTGTTTATGTGATCTCTTCTATTGTAGATGCATTACATATTATTTGTTATGAACTATCCAAAAAATTGGTTCTATTTTCAAAAAAGAGCTCCCATATATTCTTCTTTCCATATACTTATCAATATTATAGAGAAGTCCCATCTTACCCAATTCTTTATTTGCATTATCCTTTCCTTAAATTTATTGTAGCAAAAAGAGCACTGCAAAAAAGGAAATCAGCTATGAGAACACAATTTTTTTTTGCAACTTTACCATTGTGCAATATATGATATACATGCATGCATGAATTCTTACATGCACTAGAGCACAATAAACATAGTCTATTCTACAAATTTCATTTTTCCATGTCTCTACAATTATCTTTTCAGCTTATGGCGAAAATTATCTTTAGCCATCTCTTTATCAACATTATTTTTTTTGCAACTTCGCCATTGTACAATATATGATATACATGAATGCAAGAATTCTTACATGCACTAGAGCACAATAAACATAGTCTATTCTACACATTACCTTTTTCCATGTCTCTATAGTTATCTTTTCAGCTTACGGTAAAAATTATCTATAGCCATCTCTTTATCAACATATCCATCTTTTAAAAGATGTTACATGAAAAAATAGTACAATATAAAAAATCATATATGGAAACAACAAAATTTCCCCTACTTCACCATTGTGTGATATATGTCATGGCTCCACTAAATTTTTGATGGGCCTTGCATACTTTTCTTGCTCAGGGGTTTGGCTAGAGCCCATGAGGCTTCATGATGTCAATATGGTAGGGAGGAGAACGAGCATGGGTTATGTGGTTTTTCATTTTACTATCATACATTGGTTGCTACAAATACACAACATATTGTATTTTTCTGACTATATTTCTCCATGCTTATAGAGCTATCTTTTCAGCTTGCTAATTCAACTATTTAAACCTAGATTTTTATGATGATACCTACTTTCTTTAGGTTTTGACAACAATTATATAATGTGATCCTAAATGTTTTTATGTAAAAAAAACCTTGCCTGGATCTCTTTAAACTTATACATAACTAAAAAAATGTGAAACATATTGATACAAGATTCAAGCTACATCCTTTGGTGGTAAATATTGAAGACAAATAGAGAATTGTATAAGAAGTATTATAATAACACTAATTAGCTAGTAAATATTAAAAACAATAGGATTTGTTGTAGACTCAGAGTTGTCTTGCAACATGTAGAGATCTTTTGTTGGAATTTGTAGTAAACTAGTGGTAGCTTCATCAAAAGCAATACACCAAAGGCTAGTTGAATGGTCTTGCAACTTTAATTGCAAAAAATAACACATACACAGAGCAAAAAAAATTGAAAGCAGTGCAAAGGTATAGGTAAATGTCATGTTTGTACTTTATACTAATCTACAAAATTTTGGAATTTTGAAACTTAAAAACAATAGGTCTTTTACAATTTCTCATTTTTGTCTACAATATTCAGTGCCATATAATGTAGCTTGAATTTTGAATTGACATCCCAAATGTTACATAGATTGTTTATGTTGTATCAATATTCACTTTCCCATAACAAACTATTCATTATTGTAGTTCACCTCTTCCATTCTCCATGTTCTTAAGTTCTATTTATTGTGTCTTTCTTTTTTAATGTTCACTATGGGATGCTAAGAGTTTTGTTTTGCAAATATCAACATAATTTATTCCTATGTTTGTACATATATATTTGTATATTCATTGAGCTTGTCCCACTCTCTGCACAAGGTATACCTACATCTTGTTTATGTGATCTCTTCTATTGTAGATGCATTACATATTATTTGTTATGAACTATACAACTGTTTATATTTCTTAATTTACATATTGTCTACCAATTACACATGTTCACCGCACTAAACTTCAAATTTTCATTGTGACTAACTATATCTGATTGAAACCATTTTAGATTGCAAACATTCTCAACTATAACTACACATCTCAACAATACTAAATAGCTTTGTCATCACATGTTTGACATGGTGTACAAGTTGCAAATACATTCTATTTATATAGAAGGTAAGCCTATATGTCCTTTATTTCATCTCTTATTTCATGACTACATGTCAAATTCTTTGTCCTAAATGGTACAACTATATATATTTTTAAAAATGTATAAAACTAATTTCAAATAAAGAAAATTCTCAAATTAATGCTATGAGATATCCACAATCTATAATGCTTAAGATTTGTTATTTCTAGATATTTGATTGTGTTTTGATTTTCGGATGAAAAAATTCAAACACAATCAAATATCCAGAAACAACAAACTTAGGTACCCAAACATTGGATTTTCCATTGATCATAGTGGTGGGAAATGTATATTCTTGCTTGGGGGTTTGGTGACAACCCATGAGGCTGCATGACCCAATACGACAGGGTGGAGAGTAGGCCTTCTTTTCTTCTATTCATACTGCATCCAGTTGCACCTAGAAGGTATACCTACATCTTATCTAAGAATTCTATTTTGCAAATATGAACGTGATTTATTTCTATGTTTGCATATATATATATTCACACATTCATTGAGATCCTATCTTTCTGATTTTGATATGGTGCCATGACTACATGTCAAATCCTTTTTCATAAATCATACAACTATATATATTTTTAAAAATGTATAGCAGTGATTTCAACTAAAGAAAATTCTCAGGTTAATTTTATGATATTTCCACAATCCACAATGCTTAAGATTTGTGGTGGGAAATATATGTTCTTGCTCGGGGATTTGGTGATAGGCCATGAGGCTGCATGACCCAATATGACAGGGTGGACTATAGGCCTTTTTTTCTTCTATTCATACTGCATCTAGTTGTACCCACAAGATATGCTTACATCCTATCTAAGAATTCTGTTTTGCAAATATGAACGTAATTTATTCCTTTGTTTGCATATATACATTTGCAAATTCATTGAGCTCCCATGCTTTTGATTTTAATATGGTGCCCATGTTCTTTTTAGTCTGCTAACAAATAGAGGAATTTTATAAGAGGAGCTGCATTATTTGGCATTCAATATTATAGATAAAGAGGGAAAATCGTAACACAACTATTAGTAGAACATACAAACATGTATTTATGAATATATACATATATATACACATGTATACACACACACACACATATATGTATGTATGTATGTATGTATGTATATGTATACATAACACCACAAACTTAATTAAAAATTTGAGCTACATGCCTAGCATTAATATTATAGACAAATAGAGAAATTGTAAAAGAGCTATTACATGACAAATCCTATTCACAGCTGGGCTGACAAAAATCATGTCAGAAACTTCAAACAAATAAATTGAATAGATAAAAAGAGATATTGGGAAGTTAATAGCACTTAACAGACACCAAAATAATTTCATATATATACATATATAAGTATATGTATACATGTATGTATATATCCATATATGTACACATGTATATATATATGTATATATGTATATATATGTATATATGTATATATATGTATATATGTATATATATGTATATATGTATATATATATATATATATATATATATATAATACATCACATATATATATGTCATACAATACATATGCTCTTTCATAAAATATATGTATATGTAATATGCATATATATATGCATATGTATATATGTCATATAATATGCATGTAATATGTAACTCACATATATATATATATATATATATATATATATGTATATACATACATACATATATATATATATACATACATACATATATATATATATATATATTCATACATATATATATATATACAACTCACAGGTTCTAGAGCACAACTATTTTAAAACCCTCCAATCTACTATTAAACAAAGGAAGAGCAAAAAAAAATTATAATAGTTTGCTATCAAACCATTACCACTATAATGCTAAGAAAAAAAAAAAGGACAAAATTCTTAATTAAATGCACAAAAAAATCTTTCAGAGTTTCCCTATTTGTCTATAATATCTAGTGCCAAATAATGTAGCTTGAATTTTGAATTGACAACCCAACTGTTACATGGATTGCTTGTCTTTGATGAATATGTTTCATGATATACTCTTCTCCTCATCTATTTTAAACTCCGTGTAACAAACTGTTGATTCCCATAGTTTAGCTCTTGTATTCTTCATATCTTAGGCTAGGTAAATATTTTTGTGCATTTAATTAAGAATTATGTGTAATAAACTATTGATTCCCAAAGTTTAGCTCTTATATTCTTTTTTTTTTGCTTGGCATGACACTTTATGAGTGTCTTATTTTATTCTCCCTCTAACAAGAACATACATGAAAGCGATGTTTTTTATATGCTGGAAAATATCAATGAGTATCTATGAACCACATCTATATGCTTTGTCAAGTTCACCCATGTGTGTATAGACCTTAAAGACAAAACAACTGGAAATAATAACACCAAATTTGCAATAGGTATAACAAAAAGGAAATTTATACTTACGAAATCAGGATCCAAAGGCTAGTGGATGTACGATGGAACATATTGTTATAAGGCATGTAGCCTATGTGACACTTGTAATAGGTATTGGAATAACATTTAACAATCATGCATAAATGATAGATGGATGGAAGCCTTTGGCCTACTTTCAATTCCTTTGGTTTGTGTATGTTTTCATATCATCTGACATTTACCTATGACTCTTGTTTGTTTTCCTAATTGATACAAGATGAACAATATATCTGAGGCTTGGCTTCTCAATTCTAAATTCAAGCTGCACTATTTGGCACTAAACACTATAGAAAAATAAGTAGATTGTAAAAGAACTATTAGGAAAATACTTAAGAACCACACGAGAATAACAAATGATTGCAAATGAACTTAAAAATATGGAGCATAGAAGAGGCAAACTATGATAATGAAAATTTTGTTATGGGAAACTAAAAAAAACAATATCATGAAGAATAGTTCGTTATCACAAACTTCAAACATATGAGAAAAAAAGAATATCATGAAACATATTGATAGAAGACATATAACATGTTCCATCCAAACAAAATAACCATGAATTTTTTTTCAGAATTTTAGAAATTGAAAACAATGCTTCTTATAGGAACAATAGAATAATTTATTACAGGGACCTTCAAATAGATGAGGCAAAAATAATATCATGACACATTTTGATACAAGACAAGCAATCTATGTAACAGTTCGGTTGTCAATTCTAAATTCATATTTTTTTTGCAATTCTTATTAACCAATGAGGCACATTTAGCAACATACTTTGTTCAAGAGGTAAGTTCCACATTGCCAAAAAAAATCCCAGGCAAGTATCCTCTATTTTTTTATAATATTTAGTGCCAAGTGATGTAGCTCAAATTCCCAATTAACTCTATGGTGTTATAGCCATTTTGCACAGATTATTGCTACCCATTACCTTTACAAGTTTTGTTTAATGTGGGTTTACTATCAAAGAATGTAGTTCAAATTTTCAATTGACAAGTCAACTCTTACATACACTACTTCTCTTGTATGAATATGTTTATTGTGTATTTTTGATCATCTGTCATTTACCTGTGATTCTTATGTAATCTACAATAGTGGAGGGTATGCTATGGGGAATTGGGAAAAAGAGTATCATGAAGAACAGTTTGTTATCCTATGGTTCATACGTATATTCCTAATAGTTTTTTTACAATTTACCTATTTGTCTGTAGTGTTTAGTGCCAAATAATGTAGCTTGAATTTAGAATTGAGAAGCCAATTGTCACATAGATTTTTTGTCTTGTATCAATATGTTTCATCATATTTTTGCGAGGCTTCATGATGATAATATGGTAGGGAGGAGAGTGAGTGTGGGTTTATTGCTTCCGCCTTCCATCATCGTCTATTTCTTATTGCTTATATATATGGACACAATTTTTTGACACACACTTCTCTGCTAAAAACAAACTCTATTCTATTCATTTCATTTGTCATCATTTCCTCGACTCTCTTTTCAAATTTCCTAATAGATTGCTTACACACAACTCTTTGCCAAGATTCAATGTATTCAAAATGTTCAATTTGATCTCTTTCTATTTACAACAGATAATGCTAACATCTTTTACTCTATATCTATAGTGTTTACTTTATAATGTTGCACATATACAATATACATTCAAGAGAATTAGTGTGTTGTAAATTCTCTATTTTAATTCCTTTCATACTCCAACCACTTGATCCAATGTTGCTCGTCCTTGTTCAACACCAACAACAACACATGTAAGTACAATTTTTTTCCATTTTCAATAAATAGATCCAATGAAGCAATTGTAAATATTATTAATTATTTCAAATTTCAGAATGTCTATATTGATTTCTTAACTTTTTTCCTAATAGCTCTTTTACAATTCCCCTTACGCAACTTATTCGTTTCAATATGTATCACACTGTTCATTTCTCCTAGTCTTTCATAATAGTTTGCTCCTTATCATAGTTTGCCTCTTTTATTTTCCATACTTTAAAGTTCTTAAGTGTTTTCCTAACAACTCCTTTACAATTTATCTATCTGTTTATAATATTTAGTACCACATAATGTAGCTTGAACCTTCAATTAACAAGCCAACTATTGGCTACATTGCTTGTCTTGTATGAATCTGTTTAATGTGGGTTCCCGACCATCTATTACTTACTTGTGATTCTTAAGTGTTTTTCTAATAGTTTTTTAATAATTTATCTATTTTTGTTATTACGTGATATATGATAAGAGTCCTTAAGAGTTTCCATGGACCTTACCTACCTTTCTAGCTTGGGGGTTTAGCTAGAGCCTACGAGGCTTCATGATGCCAATATGGTAGGGAGGAGAACGAGCATGGGTTTAGTGTTTTTGGATTCTATCATCATATATTGGTATCTACTTATACACATAGACACACAAATTCTCACATCCACTTGTCCACCAAAAACATACTCTATTCCATCCATTGTATTTTTCATTGTTTCCACAACCCTCTTTTCAACTTCTTCAATAGATTACTTATACACAATTGTTTATTAGGATCTCATGTATTCAAAATATTCTATTTTTTCTCTTTCTATTTACAACAAATAATGCTAACCTATTTTATTCTATATCTATATTTTTTCCTTTATAATGTTTCCTAGATAAAATAGAGCCTTTTTAGGTGGGAATCTACATAATTGTAATCATATATGCATTTCATTGCAAAAGTATTTACAAAACACATATTTCATTTAAAATCACAGGGATGAAGAAAGAAAAGCAGCTATTTTTGCCTAGAGAGAATGTAGGCAAATGTTATAAAACCCGTCGAATTTTTCATGACTTTAACATTCATGGTTATAAGTTATGTTGTTTGCCATGGATTTTATAACATTTATGACTGCATACTCTGTATACCAATAGTGCTTTGGTGTGCATGCACTAGATTTTCCACATGGTGATTATGTCAATTGCATGCTTTGTATACATCTACTTCAACATGGGTGCTCCAAAAAATGTGTTCATTACTCCCAACTATATAATGCTTGCATATCAATAAATAGATTTGGTGAACGAATTGTAAATACCAGTAATTATTTTTACTTTCACATTATCTTTATTGGTTTTGTACATAAACATGAAACTAGTCTTTGTTGATAAGCATGTTGCTTTTGCAAGTGGAAATCTGCATAATTGTAGTCATCGAATATGTTGTTCATTGGATAAATATTTTCATAGTACATATTTCATTAAAAAAATCATGGAGATGAAGAAAATAAACAACTATTTTGATCTACAAAGTATACAAGGAAGTGTTAGAAAATTCGTGGCACTTGTCATGACTTTAAAATTGATGACATTTTCCAAGAAATTATAAGTTATGTTGTTTTCCATGGATTTTATAACACTTCTTATTGCATACTTTGTAGGCCAACAATGCTTTGTTGTGCAAGCGTCAGAATTTCCACTTGTTGATTATTTTGATTGCATGCAGCGTACATGTCTACTTCAACATGGGTGCTCCAAAAAATATGTCCATCACTCCCAACTATATACTGCTAGCATATCAATAAATAGATTCAGTGAACCAATTATTCTTTTTAGTTTCACATTGTCTTTATTGGTTTTGCATATATACTTAGTTACTTTTAATGCTTCCTTTTTTATTCTAATGGGTTGGGTAGAATATCTTTTTTGAAGTCAAATAAATCATTGTTTCCCCACAAAACAAGACATATCTTCTAATTCAATTATTATAAAAATGAAAATATGTATCATTTCATCACACTCTTCTTCTCGTGAGGTTTGTTTATTTGTTTTCCATCAAATATGGTGTAAGTTAGTCTTCAATTCGACTATGAGAATCTTTCCTCTCTGAGTTCTATTTTTTCTTATTTTATTTGATCATCCATTCATTATTTTGGTTTAACTAATTCCTTGTAATTTTATTCATACACCAATTATAGAATCTCTTTTTACTAGATTCAATCAATGAAAATACATATAAAATACATATAAAATTATATCATACCTTAAATTTTGGAGAGAAATCATTATTAGTAACAAAACTAATTATTTTAAAATTTAAATTGTATTTAATTTTCCAAATGTAATTTATTAAGAATTTTTTAATTAAAATATAATTCTCCTAAGATTATTAATTAAAATCATTTAAAAAAATTATTGTTATTAAAATTATTAAATAGTCCATATTAATAAGAAAAAAAGTTATTAATGTTTAATTGATTAAGATTGCAATTCTGTGAGGCCTACTATTTGATACACCCTATTTGGCGGCATTTTGATATGAACATTTTGCTACTCTATGTGGTTTAAACTATTTAGGATGATTATGGACCTTGGGTGTTATGTTTCTTTTCTATTTATGATGCCTATGATGATTATATGCATGCTATGCTTTCTTATTTGATATGCTCATGTGGATCTGATTATCATGGTAAGAATGGGTAAGTGGTTTTGGTATAGAATTGAGAAGATGTTGAAATTGAATTAAGTGATGATGTGATCTATTTATAACGTCATTACTAGTCGTGAGTTTGTAGAATGTTTTATTTGCAAGAGAAAGAATAAATTATGTGTATTGATATTTCTAACTCATCTATTTCAATATTTGATTATGTTAATTATATATATAGAATTGTGGATTTAATTATAGATTATCATATATTGGATATATTGACAAGTGGAAATTGAGTGTGCAGGTACGCGCCCATGGCCAATGGGATTGGAGGTAACCAAGGGTACCCAATTGTGTCAACCTAGTGAAGCTACTATGGTTCATTTGGAGAATGGACCATAACCTCTTTGTGTTGTATTTTATTCGTGATTAAAAATATTTAATGTTGAATCTTGATATTATGTTTTTAAGGTCAATCAAACTTTTGTTGAGGGTTTTGGGGCATGTTGGAATTATTTTATTATGTTTAAATTTCAATTTCTTTTTGAGGGGTTTCAAAGGTTTAATTAGTCCTTAAATTGGGTTAATTGGCCCTTAATTAACCCCTAGGATGGTCACCTATGGGTTAGGGGTCAAATCAGACCCACAACTTGTCAAAATTGCAAGTTGTGACCCTTCTTAATTAGCCATTAAGAAGGGTGACGGGTTTTGGGGGATGGGATTGGAGTGTTGGCTCCAAAATCTCATTTATGAGATTTGAAAACCTTATTGAGTGTTGAACACTCTTTGGCCTTTCACTTCCCCAAGAGTTCTCACACATGTGTGAGAACTTGTGGGGGGGTGTGTCCATGGGAGTGAATAGGAGGTTGACATGTGTCACACTCTCCTCCAAGGGTTTCTAACCCTAAACTCCTATTTGAATCCTTTGGAAAGGAAAGGAGAGGGGGGTTCTTTTGGGGCTGGTGGTTTTGGATTGCTTGGAGGAAGGAAAATTTTGCTTGGTCTTGAAGGAGTAGGGATTTTGAGCTCATCTTCAACCTCCTCTCATTATTGGCTTGGATTTGAGGTAGGTTTTACTCCATCTTTATGTATGTTTTCTTTTCATTTCTTTTACCTCTTTGTATGGAAGTTTGAGAACATGAGTTATATGGGTTGTTGTCCATTTATGTGTCTTTGCATTTTCTTGTGCTGGTTTGGGGTTGTATAGGATAAACTCACCCAATGTGGGAAGAGAATCCTTGTGGGGGATAGGAATGTGTAGGAACCTCTATGGGGAGATTGTTCCTCCTTTGAGAAGGAGAGGCACAAAAAGGGTATGAGTACCCAAAATTGTTCATGATAGTATGGTGTTTTGGGAAGATTGTTGTATGGAGGATGTATGATATGAAGAGCTTTATTGAATGGGTGGATTGGAGAAAAAGAAGGATTGTGTTGTTGGTTATTTCTACTTGCTAATAGGTCTCCCCATATGGAAGTGATGTCCACCTCTATCCCCATGTTTGGATTTATAAAGAATTCCTAAGTAAATGTGTGAATCTTGGTTGGGAGTATTTTCTTTTGAGCATTGTGGTTTGAAATGGATATTTGTTCTATTGTTGTGTGTACCCGGTATCTTTGTTACCTCCTAGCTCGGGGGGTGGTTGGTTTTCCAGCCCAAGGTTGGGAGGTGAGCACACCCGAATGGCCATGAAAGAAAGTTGTGCTATGTGTTTGTTTGCAGGTTGTTTAGAGCTATTGTTTTGAATTGATTATGTGCCCCTTGTCGAAGAGAAGAAAGAAATTTAATATAGTATTTCAAGTGTAATTTGTCACTGTTTTAATGTAAAAGCCTTGAAAGAGAGTTGTTGAAAGTTTATATGTACTTTGTTATTTCATATGCATAAATCTATTGCTAGAAAATTTCTCGTATCAAGAACAACAGAAAATAATGTTACCCTTAGCTGGGAATTGCATTGGAGTTGCAAGTTTTGTGTAGATCTATTTCTTGATGTACTTAGCATGCCTTTAAAAATTAGTCTAATGAATTATGGCACTATTTGGACATTCTGTAGTGAAAGTGAAAAAAAAAATACTGCTGAAAATAAAAAGAAATACAAAATCTTAGTCTGTTATCATTTGCCTGCTGCTTTGAAATTATTAAAAAAGTAGATGAAATCTGATGAAAGAAATACTACTATATTTTTACGTGGATATCGAAAATAGTATGGTTGCTTTAAATCTGTTTCTATGAAGTAGCATATCATTATAAATGCGAAAGAAAATTTGAATATATAAATGGTTATAAGAGTTATAGTTCTAGTTCACATCTAATAGAATTGACATTCGAGAAGAAAATAAGTAGAGATCAAAGAAATGGTGCGGGGGAAACAGATCAGTCCCTGTAGAGCTTTCTATAGCATGTATGGTATAAGCCCTATTGCTTTTGTTTCGTGGGTAAGAACTATGCAAGGAAATTTATTTTATGCTCATGTTCCTTCACGCTAGAACATAGAAAAAAAAATAAAGGTAAATAAATTTCACCAAACTGAGGTTATGCGCCTGAAAGAAAGAAAAAGATCCACCCTATCTCCCTGCATTTGCAACTATGGTCGTCACCTGTAGTCAGCTGATGAAACAAAGAAGCAAGATAAGATAAATAAATAGATACAATAAAATAGATTAATGCAAGTCTAGACAATAAGTTTTAGAGTAGCGTTCTGGTTGGGGTGCCCAGACTTGGAAAAATAAAAAAAAAGAAGCCAACGCTCAGCAAGGGCAACAAATGAAGCTTGTATCGGGCCAGGTCTGCCCACTCTTCTAGTATCACCCTGCTTCGAAAGAAATGAAAGCAAGATATCTTCTAAGAAAACTAAAGATAAGCCAAGTTAATAGTAGGTTTTAGATTTTCATTGTTACACACCCAGATTCATTTTTGTGTTAGACATGAAGTCAAATCGCAGACCACCTCACCTTTGAACACATTGATCAATCTCTTTGTGGCCAAGTGCGCCAAGTATTAACGTTGGCCCAAAATGGAATAATAAAATCAAATTGCTAGCACCTCCTCCTTCGCGGCCAGCTAATGTATCCTTCAACACGACTTAGCCAACATCTCTTCATCTCCTCGTTTGAAGTCCACCACCTCTCCTTTCTGCTCATTTAGTTTGGGGCACCGGCAGGGTTGTGCTAATCCGGTTGCATCGCATCCTCTGACGCCTCTACAAAAAAAAGAAAAAAAGATAAAAAAATACAACAGTACTGGTTTTGCGGATTGAATTCAAGCACCTTTTGGTTGACGATAGCCTCTGCTATTTTTTTTCTCAAATATATAAATATCCTCTTTAATTGCGATAGGAACAATCATAGTGTCAGTTGATAGTTTTAGCCACCCAGTAGGGTAATCATAGAGGGGGGTAAGTTATTGTGCTGATGTTCTGATTCTTTTCCTGTCGCGGGTGGAGTCATTTAATGAGAGTTATTTTAATGCCGTCATGCTTATCTGTAGTAGCGTGTATGAAAAGTCCCAGATGCATCGCACCTTCTGTCTATCTTTAAAACTCTCCTTTCGGGTGGTGTAGGTGGCCGTTGAAAAAAAAAGGGGGGGTTAATGATAGTAAATAAATAAATAGAACATATTTTGGGCACACTAAAGGTGACAGAGACTGGCGAATCGGCTGCGTAAATTATGGCATTCGAATTTAATTCCATAATGGAACTCCAGACTATTTAACATAAACGTATCTTCCTTCTGTTTGCCCAAATCTTTGCCAGGTGGTGTTTTATTAGGCAGGTGGAATTTCAATAACTCAGCTTGGAGTGGATTCGAAATGTGCCCCTAATGTTGCATTTAGGCCCTGAATAAAGAATTGAGTACAACTTGGACCGACATTAGCAACTTCATTAATGTGATCAATGTGAATGCCAGCATGGACACTGTGTGTGAAATGGGCGATACTGATCTCTCTCTATATTATCGTTTATATTATAAGCAGTGCCAAATTTACCATTGTCTCACGATAATGATTATAATAATAATATAGATTATAATAATATTCCTACTATTGTGTCAATATCGCCGCCGATATTATCATGAGCGCCTATCCTATGTCTTCTTTAATAGATCAAACTACAACAGTCCCATGGCTTTTAACATTATCTTTTCCAGTAACGATTTTATCAGCTATCAGCGTAGTGTATCTCATTTAATTCTGCCACTTAACAAATACACTGTTATCGTCTCATCATTCTTGTCATGATGTGCTGGGCAGCAAAATTACCCTAAATCGAAGCTTTAATGAATTCCACGTTTGGATTGCTTCTCAAATTTTAAAAGAAAAAAAAAGAAGTCAAAGTTAAAAAGCTATTCACCTTGAAATAAACTCTTTAGAATAAAATACAAGTTATCTTAAAAGCCATTTAGATTAAATACATTCTTTAGATTAAAATAAAAGAAATTCTTTAAAAAGCTAGTCACATTTTAATACACCCCTTAGTATAAAATAAAAGTTCTTAAATCTCAAGAAAGAGAAGGGATCGTGGGGTTTCCTTAAGACTTAGATTTCCTTATTTATGGTATTCTTAAAGTAAAATGGAAAAAAAAAAAAAGATATATGTATGTAGCTTTCTTTCTCTTATATGTATCATGATGAGTATTCATATAGGCGCATTTTAATTGTAATGTTGTTTTTATTTATTTATTCTTATTTAATTTAATTTTTATAATATCTTATGTATTTAATTGATAAATGTTAAACTTTTAAAAGAATATTTGGGGATACTTTAATGGTATTTTATTGGTAAAAAAATTGTTCATTAATAAAACTTATTTGGGTTAAATAAATGAAACTATGAGAAGCACATGTGGACCACCTTTTTCTATTAAGGTTAATATTAATATTTAATTTATTATATCTTAATACTATGTCATTATAACAATGATACTATTAGGGCTAATAGCAATAATATTATCAACAAAACGAAAGTTATTCTAGCGATGGATTAGGATTCCTCGCACTTCATTGTGAAACGTGTCATCAAGGACGACAGTCATATGATGCCATGTGAGACGTATAAAACGGTACTGTGCATGCAAACGGTTAACAATTGTTATTATTTTGTGACCTTAGTAAAACAAAAAAAAAAAAATTGATAGTTGCGATTTTTCCTTCATGCAAAATTTAGGACATTACAAATTCATAATCAATTTCCAACTAAAAAATATTGATGTGGAAACACAAAGATCAATTTCCCGTTCTATCCAATTGGTTTTTAATCTCTCATGCATTGCATTATCTTAAGATAATTAAATAATAATCAATCAATTCATTGATTAACCTAGACAAAAATATCAAAGATCAATTTCCTCTTTTATGCAAATGGTTATTAATCTCACATCCATTGCCTTATTTTAAGATAATTAAATAATAATTAATCGATTGATTGATTAACCTAGAAAAAAACATCAAATATATAGATGTCCATATAGGCCTAACAACTATTAAACTAAAATACATACAAAATTATATCATACCTTAAATTTCGGACAAAAATTATTATAAATAACAAAACTAATTATTTGAAAATTGAAATTGTATTTAATTTACCAAATGTAATTTATTAAAAAAAATTTATTAAAAAATCATTCTCCTAATATTATTAATCAAAATCATTTAAAAAGAATTATTGTAACTAAAATTATTGATGATCAATTGTTTGAGATTGCAATTAATGGATACATTGTAAATAATAAAGATGACCTATAGTTTTATTTTACATTTCCATAATCAATTTCCAACTAAAAATAATTGATGTGGAAATGTAAAGATCAATTTTATGTTTTATGCAAATGGTTCTTAATCTCTCGTGCATTGCCTGATAGATAACAATAAAGAAGTAGACTATAACATGGGGTTTAAAATGTTGTACAATGCTCCAAATAAATGTAGAGATAGAAAATAATTCTTTCACAAAATTTAAGTGCTTTATAACATCTTCATGTTATGTAAGTTAAATTCATCTTTTAATGTACACATAACTTTGCTTTAATTGATCTATCCAAGTATCCGTAAAAATATATAAATTGATTTTCAAACATATTTGTTTATTATAATGTACTTGAAAAATCATATCCTCAGTAAAATCCTAAGTCAAAATATTCACCTCCTACTATAAACTAGCCTCACGTTATTCCATATTGAATAATTAACATGCTTCCCCTTTTTGACTCATTCAAACAATTGCAAATATTTCTCAATATTTATACTTCACATTGCATTGCAAAAACAATTGTGGTGGACCCCTATTGGCTACTTGTTGCATGCATGTGCATGTGACTGCTAGTTAAGATTTTATTAATTAATTAGTCAATAGGTTGCATAAAGTGTGAGAATTGAGTTGAAACAAGTTTCACGCCTAAAAATCACTATTGAGTCATCAAAAAACAAGTTTCAGCTATTGTTAATGGTAAAAGGCTCCAAAATATCACTTATCACATAAAATCCAGATAAATATCAATTTGACAACTAGATGAGAACATTCTATTTTGATGGAAACTTTCTTTTTTCATTTGCATTGCTTTATGTTTTAAATATTTCATAATTAGATAATATTTAATTTTTTTAAGGAAAAATTCTAGATTTGTCTAAGTTTATTTCATTCCAATATTTAGCACTTATATTAATTGTTTGATCCAGCCACATGCAACTAGAAGTTGTAGTGCATCCATGCACAAACACATACTCTCTAACATATTAGCCTACATAAAGTTTTCTATCGGTGTAATCCTTGAACCTCCTTTAGGTGCAAGTGTTAGTTATATAATTTTATACATGTGTTATTGCATGAACTTCCATAATTAAAATTTAAAATTTTCTTTTAGATATATAGTGTAATAGAGGTTTCATTAGTGGAAGAAAATTATAATTTGATCAAATAAATTGCAAACAAGATATTTAACAATTTTTTAAAATAATTTTTAAAAATTAATTATATTCAAAATAATTTATTTAATTATAAATATCACAAAGTTATTATGATGGCTTTATTATAAAATGTTGATATATATATATTATACTACATGGGTGTCCCCGTAACCCAACCCAGTGGCCTAGCAGCCCTTACCTTGGGTACCTGAGGCGAGCTAGGGCAAGACTAGTCCCCTGTAGGTGAGATCCCTCACCCACAAGAAGTCCCACCTCTTAAAACTGGGAGCGATAAAATGTTGATATTATATTCTAATATGTTGTGTATGTATATATTTACAACTACATAAACATATGGGAAAATATGATAATATTTTTTAAATTAGCTTTTGTGTCACTATATAATTGATCATTAGCATATTGTGAAAGTGTTAATGGTAAGTGGCATTTAGACTCAAGCTTTCATTCTAAATAAATTAGCTAAGGTTAACTAGCACATGAACCCATATTAAGTTTGATATTTTCTTGACATGTTAGAAGGAGGGGCCCATGCTCAATTAACTTTTCTTTCCTCATTTGAATGCGATTGACCATTCCTTACTATTTCCTCTACCTCCTCTATGGTGGTTAATTGGTTACTCACATGGGACCAATTTATATCTTAGCACTAGTTAATCTCTTTACTATGACAAGTAATGTAATTTCCAATCCCATTATTGTGGTGTCTACTTTTCTCCACACACAATGTCATATGTCTTAGAAAGCATCATGTCATGATTTCAACATGCAAAGCCATTCCATCACCATATTCTCTACATAAAATTGTATATTTAGGCTATATGCATAAGACCCACAACAATAACTACTATCAAGGAAAACTTGACAAAAGGCATTCAAGATCCACTACACTTGGCAACAAAAGGGATGTGAAATATAAGGGTGACTAGTTTGAGTAGAAAAAGATGTCTTTTGGAATGGACACATCCCCATTGAATTGATATGTATAGGAAACTATGATAGGATTCAATATGTAGCAATCATATGAAATGATATAAATAAGAAAGAAATATAATAACAGTAGAGGATATTATATATGTTATTTATATATATAGTGATGAATATGTGTGTGTGAGTATATGTATATGTATATGTATATGTATATGTATGTGCATATGCGTGTGCATATGTATAGTATATGTGTATGTATATGTATATGTATGTATGTACGTATGCGTGTATGTATGTATGTATATATGTATGTGTGTATATATGTATGCATGCATGTATATGTATACATTTATACACACACACACATATATAGATGCATATACATATGCAAACGCATATACAAGTTTGTGGTTCTAATATCTATAATGAATGCCCAAATTGTGTATAATGTACTCACAACTATATTAAAGCATTGCATGCTAGTGTTACATACTAAAAGCCCTCTAATCATTTACTTACTCTAGCCACAAGGGTATAAACATAGCATGCAAGAGTTCATGGCTCAAAACTCTAGTATGTTATTTCACTTTTATTCCCAACATTTAGTTATGTTGTTGAGACCTTGGTCAAGCAGTAAATAATAAATATAAATACTAAGTAGGAACTGTGGAGCAAAGAAAATTATTAAATATATTATAAGAAATATATATTTTATGAATTGTGACAAATTCCCTTAGGTCAAGTAGCCTCATAATAGAGGGTTTAGGAACCTAGGGGATGCAAAATGGAGAAGTGGGGGATCTTGAAAGAGAACCTTGAAAATATGTGACACTTCAAAGAAAGACAACCATGAACACCATGGGATGCATAAAAGGACCATTTAAAATTTGAAATGTTTAAACACCTATAGAAAAATGAGATAACAAGAGATTAAGATAGATTAGAGAAGAGATCCAATTGACAATGATGAAGGGTACTCCCCTTACAAAACCACACACACAACTAAACATGAGAAATAAATAGAAAAAGAAGAAAGAAACAATTTTTTTCTATTAATTTGATGAAGTGAAATTACAATACTTAGAAAGTAGTATACTATAGCTACATGGGCCTTCTCATTACAAAAATATACAAACCAAAAATTATGATCTACACTACTAGAGCTCCCTTCCGTAACCCATGTTCTCCATCTTTATCCTTGAAGTGTATCTGCCTTAGAATATTTTGGAAGGCCTAAACCTATTTTGGTGCTAGAAATTCCACCCTCCATTTTCTCACTCTAAAATATTTTTCTTTTATTTTTATATAGTTACAACTTCTTGGGGTCATAAATTTCAATCCCATTGTTCAATTTTCAATTGTAATATATCGTTGAAATGCTCATGAAGAGATCTACAACATGTTTTTTTTGGACTCAAGAAACACTGCGACAAGGGGTGAATCAGTGTTCAACAAAACATAAATTATAAACTAGATCATAAACCATTCATAGAGCATAAAAAAAAGTAAAGATGCAACCACAAGAAGAAAGCATTCATAACACAATGAAACTAATATTTTTACATGGAAAACCCTATTAGGGGAAAAACCACGGTGGAGGTTAATCCACAATTGTATACTCTGTTAAAAGTATGAAAATAAAAAGGGAATGCACTTGCATTCAAGATCACTGCTCAAAATAGAGAAGGCTCATTTCCTTACAGAAAGTTTGAATTACAATAAAAAGATGAAATCAAATGATAGCATCTACAAATGCCTAGTTACAGTTCCAAATAAGCTCTCAAAACAATATCTTGACCTTATGTTAGATTCGACACTTAAGCTTTTTTCTACTCGGCTCTGGTCTACTCACATCACCACATACCGAACTCACCCACCACTACTCACACACCAAAATGAATTCACCAAACTCATATGTATATATCCACTACCAAAGATCATTAGTTGCTTCATGTCGGCTTCAACCAAATAGAAAATATTCATCACTTAGTGAGCTCAATTCTCCAACAATGCTTAATGTGTATCTTCCAAAGTTGGCTATAGCTTAGTTGGGACCCAAGAAAAATTTCCAAGCACAAAAAAATTGTGCAAATAGTTCTTATGCATCCGCACACTCTACATGCATCATGTCAGCCTTCATGCACTGATCAACAAGAAATTATCCTACTAGACCTCCAAGCTTACACTATGATTAATGTGCCATCATAAAACTCATCAATAAGGTATAGTAGATACATAACATCCTTCATCTAAGATCCACAACCTAAAATGACGATCCGATGAAACATCATACTAGTCAGATGGCCTGTTCAACATTCACTATTCTAGTAATACCCTGTTCTCCACTTTGTCTGCCGGTATGATCATATCCAGATCTATGGACTAGAGGGATAACTTGGGTTACCATCAATGACAACACTATATGCTAGAAAACTCCCCAAAATTCCAACAATCTCCCCCTTTGGAATTGATGGCAACACTCAGTGAAAAATGACTAAGTGTCGAAAACATGATTGTGTTGCCAAAGTGCAAAATACCAACAATCTCCCCAACATAGCTCCCCCTAAGCATGATAAGGAATTTTTCACTGGATTCTCTCCCCCTTTGACATCAATGAAAAAAAAAAATTTGATCTCAACAATGTTCTTCTTCCCTTTTGATATTAGAAATGTAATTGAAAACTTTTTCTAACTCTCGAGAATTTGCTTACTCTTTTCCCAAAGAAACTTAAAAAACTGAATAGGTGAAAAACATGCACTCTCTCCCCACTTATGCATGCTCTCCCCCAAGATTGCTTCAAATTTTTAAAGAGATTCAATTTCCACTAAGGCTAGAAAATCACCTTGTACTTCTCCTTCATTTCTAGAAGAAATTTCTTCTAGGCTTCCACTAAGATTCCAATTATTAGAATCAGGCTGTTATTTGTAGATGTTGATTTATGATCTTGACAAGAGATTCAGGAATTGTAATCTCTTTCACTAGCTTCTCTCCTTTCTTCAGAACTTCAATTAGTTGCTCCAACCTGCGTTCAGTCAAGTCTTTCACCTTCCAAAAGGTGTCCACAAGCCCAACTTTGTTGTATAGGACTTTTTCATGCTCTGATTGCAATTTTTGAATCTTTTTCTTCTCAACACCATCCTTGTCCTAATACATGTTATAATACTGAAAAAAAAAATTCAGTTCAACTTCTATTTGATCCAAATTTTCCTTACACTTTCCAAATGCATGGGGCCACTGAAGACAGTAATTGTAGATGTTGTTCGTTGCACTAATGCACTACCTCATTTCATTCATCTTCTTCTTCAACTTTGTAAGTGACTACCTAAACTGTTCTTTTAGATGCAAGATTATCTCATCCTCTTCTTTGTCCTGAGACTTAGAATTCATAACTTCTTTTATGTGCTCAATCATTTATTATTCAAACTTTCCAAATCAATATTGTTGTACTCAAAATAAGTACTCAACGTGGTTTGGATCAAATCTTGTTCAAATGATGGTCTATTAGACCACATGTCAGCAATCTTCTTCATTCCATCCTTTTCTTGAACAAGTTTTAATATCATTTCTTTGGTTAAATCTTCTTCTTCTTCTTTTCTTTCTATTATTGTTGCAACCAGTTCAACTAATTTCGGTTTATCCACCAGGGTATATTCCTCAGATTCTTCATCAAAAGCATCAAGTACCACTTTCTTTTTACCTTTTTCTTTAGTTTTTGGTTCCATGAGTATTAGAGGAGTATGGACAACAATTGGTTTATCTCTCTTCTTCTTCCTTTCCAATTCACCAGAGGATGATCCAACTTCAAGAGTTTTCACTAGAGGGGAAATGCTGATTTTTCTGAACTTCCCTAGCAATTCCTTAAAGAATTTTGCATACACATCCTCACAATTATCCAAAGAATTAAAATATTCATAGATTTACTTGCAGAATTGTTCATCCTATTTCCATACAACATTGTTGTTTTGTGGTAGACAATTTATCAAACACATTGCAAGACATATAATCAAGGTTCCAAACCTGAAAGTGTGATTTGTTTCCTTTGTTAATTGAACATTTTCCATCAACTGATCCTTCAATAAACTGTATAGATCAAATTCTTGATTCTCCATGATCATTTTATGAGAAATGTATATTGTACCTACTAAAGTAGCACCTTCCCTATTCTAGAAAAATATTTTGTAGGAAATTTTGTGCATAATGTACCTTGTAATTAGATCTTTGATCGTAAAGATTATCAGAGCTCTTTGATCATCAGTCACACCGGTTAGGGTTTGAACTTCAGTGTTCTGAATATATTTCTTTTTCAGTACATCCCCATTATCACACAACTAGTTAGATCCTTAATTACTTCTTTCATAATGCGATAGCGTTTATCCAGGTTTAAAATATCATCATCCAATCTGTTCAAGACAAACCTAATGACTTCCGCATTAGCAAAGAAAGGAAATTCATGCCAAATGTCCAGAATTTTGTGGGTCACATTTCCAAGACATTTCAATTCATTTTTTGTCAATGAATTTCTTACATTCCTAATATTCTCACTACAATATTCATCCAAAATGATAGTTCCTTTGATTTCCTTCATTTCTTTTTCATACGGAGCAAATTTTCTTTTGAATACCCAAAATAAGTTAAAATTCTTCAAACAATTGAAATACCTGATAGATTCGCCAATGAATTTACTTTGCTCCTTCAAAATTTTCTACATAAGCTCTCCTTTAGTTTTTCTTCAATGCACGGTAACAAATGAGGGTCTAAAATTCCTTTTTATAGCTTCACACGCCTAACTTTTATTTCATTAAATGTGTTTCCCTAAAGGTTTTGGAAAACCTGCTTTCTCAAAGAACAAGGGAAAAATTCATCTGCGGACCTTCCACTCTTCAAATTTCTACACAAATGATCATCAACACAATTTAAGATTACTAGCACACCTAGTGACAAGATCCTGCATACCGGTGACAACATCTGACAAGGGGGAAAAGGATTTTCTTAGATATCTCCCCCTAGGCCAATGGCCTAAGATCAATTCTTGGAGGAATTACCAAAAGTGGATTCTTGTGCAGACTTACTTCCTTCTTCAAAATCACTCTTTTTTTTACCCATGTTTTCTTTATCTAATCCCTTATCTCTTCCAAAGTCACTTTTTCTTTTCCTTTATCATTCTTTTGAGAAATTTTGCTCCTGTATACTGGACCTCCCCTATCCATATTTATGTTTCGATAGAATCTTGCAATATGCCCAGCTCTATTGCAATAATAGCACACATGATTTATGTGTTTCATTCTATCATTCCACTGATTTTCTCTAGATTTGCAATGTTTAGCAATGTGCCTAAGCCTTCCACAGGTGTAACATTTAGTATTCCTTATATTGATAGATTTTTTTGACTTACTTCTGCACTCAATTAACTTGTGTCCAAACTTATTACAGCTAAAGCATTGACCAAAAAATGATGGACTTCTTGAATTTACTTTACTTCTACACTGAGATACCATATGACCAAATTGTTTACAAAAAAAACACTGATCATTAAACTTCTGAGCATTAGGTTGTCTTATCAGATTTCTTCTACCTTTTTTCATTTGATTTCCTTTCTTAAAATCCTTCTATTTAGATCCAGAGCTTTCTCCCTTTTCATATCCAAGACCTCTTCTATCATTTGCATCCTTCTGTCCATTAGTCAGCTCATCAAGCTTAGCATAACTGATCTTAAACTTTTCTTTGTATTCATTAGTAGTAGAAAGTTCACTTCTAAGAATAATTACCTACCTTTCAAGTTCTTGTTCATGATCTCTGTATTGTTGCAGTTCAATATCCAACTGAATGAACCCACTATTAGCACGACTGCATTCTTCAGATTTCTCTTTTAAAGACTGGGCTAGATTCTCCCCATTCTTCTTTCTTTCTTCAATTTCCTTAGTTAACTTCATCACCATGGATTCCATTTCAAGCTTCAGAGTAGCATTTTTTTTGTTAGACTTAGGGAAAAAGTAAGAGGGGGGGTTGAATTAGTGTTTCATAAAACTTAAATCATAAATTAGATCATAAACCATTCAAAGTACATAAGCAGAATTAAAGATGTTATTGCAAGAAGAAAAACATTCACAACACCATGACACCAATATTTTTAGGTGGAAAACCCTCTTAGGGGAAAAACCATGGTGGAGGTCAATCCATAAATGTATACTCTATTAAAAGTATGAAATAAGAGGGAATGCACTTGCATTGAGGCTCACTGCCTAAAGCTCACTGCTTAGAATAAGAAGGCTCACTTCCTTACAAAATTTTTGAGTTACAACAAAAGATGATCTGAGAATATAACATCTCCATATGCCTAATTATAGTTCCAATTAAGTTCTTAAAACAATATCTTGACCATCTGTCAGATTCGACACTTAAGCTCTACTCTACTCTTCTCACATCACCACATACTTAATTCAAAAATTGTTACATGCTCTTGCATCCTCATCACATACTCTATTCTCACACTTGAATCATCCTTCAAATTAATTCATCAAACTCATATATATATCCGCTACCAAAAATCATTAGTCACCTTGTGTCGGCTTGAACCAAAAATATATTCGACTAGATATAAAATATTTATTACTTAGTTAGCTCAATTCTTCAACAACACTTAGTGCATATCTTCCAAAGTTGGAAACACCTTGGCTGAGGACCAAATAAAAATTTCCAAGCACAAAAACAATTATACAAACACATCTTATACATCCACATACACTGTGTATCATGTTGGCCTTCATATACTGATCAATAGGAAATCATCCTATAGGACCTCCAAGCTTTCACTCTGATTGATGTGCCATCACAAGAATTCATCAAAAAGGTATAGTAGATGCATAACATACTTCATCTGAGATCCACAACCAAAAATTATGATCCAGTGAAACATCATATTAACCAAATTCCTTGTTCCTCATTTACTATTTCAGTAATACACTGTTTGCTTTTTTTCTGCTAGTATGATTGTATCCAAATCTGCAGACCAGAGGGATGACATGGATTTCCATTAGGTTTCCATCAATGATAACACTATATACTATCAAACTCCCCAAAAGGCCAACAATTTCTAGCAAGATTTTCACATTCTTTAGTTATTTCTTTCAGAGTCCAATTCAGATGAACATCTTCCAAGCTTTTCATTTCTTTCTGCTTCAGCTTATCACATAGTTCTTTCCTCTTTTCTCTTGAATCATTGATTTTATCCTTCAGTGACTGAATGAAATTTTTAGTATCCGCAAGATTTGATTTCAATTCCAATACTTCTGCTTTAGACTAATCTAGATCTTCAAGTGCCACCAAGAGTTGTTGTTCAAGATTACCAGATTCCATTGCTTCAAGATCTACCTCAAGCTGTTAAACTTCTACAAAGGAACCTTTCTATGATACCAATTGTTGGACTCAAGGAACATTGAGAGGGGGTGAATCAGTGTTCAGTAAAACATAAATTATAAAGCATATCATAAACCATTCATAACACATAAATAGAAGTAAATATGCAACCACAAGAAGAAATAATTCATAACACCATGACACCAATATTTTTACGTGGAAAACCCTATTAGGGGAAAAACCATGGTGGAGGTTAATCCACAATTGTGTACTCTGTTAAAAGTATGAAAATAAAAAGGGAAGGCACTTGCATTCAGGCTCACTGCCTAGAGCTCACTTCTTAAAATAAAGAAGGCTCACTGCCTTACAAAAAGTTTTTATTACAATAAGAAGATGAACTAAAATGATAGCATCTCCAAATGCCTGGTTACAGTTCCAATTAAGCTCTCAAAATAATATCTAGACCTTATGTCAAATTCGACACTTAATCTCTATTCTTCTCTACTCTACTCTGATCACGTCACCTCATACCAAACTCACCAACCACTACTCACACACCAAAATGAATTCACCAAAATCCGCTACCGAAGATCATTAGTTGCTTCATATCACCTTCAACCAAATATAATATATTCATCACTTAGTCAGCACAATTCTCCAACAACGCTTAATGTGTATCTTCCAAAGTCAGCTACAACTTAGCTGGGACCCAAGAAAAATGTCCAAGCACAAAAAAATTGTACAAACACTTCTTATGTATCCACACATGCTAAATGCATGATGTTGGCCTTCATGCACTGATCAACAGGAAATTATCCTATTGGACCTCCAAGCTTACACTCTTATTAATGCAACATCATAAAACTCATCAATAAGGTATAGTAGATACACAACATCCTTCATCTGAGATCCGCAACCCAAAATGACGATCTGGTGAAACATCATACTAACCGGATGCCTTGTTCTCCATTCACTATTCCAGTAATACCTTGTTTTGCACTTTGTCTACTAGTATGATCATATCCAGATCTGCAAACCAGAGGGATGACTTGGGTTTCCATCAATGACAACACTATATGCTAGCAAACTCCCCAAAATGCTAGCAATTTTTCCCAAATCTTTAAGATCAACACTTTTCAACCTATTTCAAGGCTTCTAAGTTCCTCAATTTTTAGTTTGAAACTTCATTGGAGAAATTCCTCAAGATAAAAATTTCAATATCTTCCAAATGGTACATGATCTTGAGAATATTCTTTCACCAATAATTTTATTTCTCAATTTCACTCCTTGGGTTTAGTTTCTGTGTCCATGGGAACTAGAATAGGTCAACTTACACAAAATAGTAGGTGATTATTCTAACTATGCCAAAGATTGCATGTGTTTCCATGAGCCCCAAAACAACTAAATGAAACTAAAATAGAATGAAAATACAATATTTTTGGGTGTTGCAATCTATTACCCTTACACCACTAGATGCTCGTACATCAAACAAGGCAGTTGAACATGGAAGATAAATGACAACAAAAACACAAGAACAATAGGAAAGATACCAAAAATGTATGGAGAGAGCTAGAGAGATAGAATTAGAGAACACTAAGATGTTTGTTGCTAAGGAGAAATTTGAGATCACCAAGAGGGATATTTTGTTAGAGGGACTATAACTGAACAAGACAATAAAGAAAATTTAGAAGAAAAAGGTATAGATGAGTGCACCATAAGGGTTATAAATAATAACAACATGATAGAATCATACCATAATCTAGAAGAAATTAATTCACATCTCAACTAATTTAATAAAATATTAGAAGAAACAACTTAACTGAAGTGATACCTATGATCATAAGAAAGTTATCTCAACTCCAACTATTAAATCTTACAAACAACTACCTAATCAGATTGATCCCTATGATCTTGTCCAAATGTTATTCCCTCATTGTCATAAATTTGGGATACTATTTTGGATGGAAGCTTACCTCACGACTTTAGTTAGCTATGTAAATTATATTCAATATTTATTTGGAGTAATAACCTTAATGGACCATTATCTTCCTTAATAGTAAATTGTTCAAAACTAAAAGTTCTTGATATTGGGAAAAACTTATTTGGAGGTGAAATACCAATATCAATTAGAAATATTTCAAGCCTAAGAGTATTGGTGATGAAGGAGAACAATTTTACAAGTAGCACTGCTCTAGAGATTGGCCAACTAAGAAGCCTCCAAATCTTTCTCCTCTCTTCCAATCATATCTTTTCAATTCCACACACAAGTGTATCATTGAAAGAAATGGCAACAAAAAGTCAAAATGGTTTTGTATTGTGTACTTCTAATATTCCTTATCAAGAAGGATTGGAAATGACTTTAAAAGGAATAGTTCAACACTAAAAGTATATTTGTTCCACTCTCACATCCATAGAATTCTCAAACAATGAATTGGAGGGAGAAGTTGCTTCTGATTTTGGGAATTTAAAGGGGTTGAGGCTTCTAAACCTTTTAATGAACAATTTGAAAGGGACCATTCCAAATATTTAGGAAGAAATGAGTTAGCTGGATTCATTAGACCTTTAAAGAAATCATTTTCAAGAAAAATCCCTATAGAGCTTGAATCTCTAAACTCCTTGGGTTCATTGAATTTATCAAACAACAATCTTTTAGGAGGTATACCACAAGGATAGCATATAATTGGCATGTTTCAAGAATTATCTTATTTAGGAAATCCATATTTATGGGGATGTCCCCTACCCAAAAATTGTTCTTGCCACAATTTTCTCCTCCTCCATTTTTTGTGAACAATGAAAAAATATGTACTAAATATCCGTGGTATAAGTTATCAGTGGGATTGTCATATGGAGTAGGTTTTTGAGGGATGTTTTCATTGATCTTGATAAGAATTAGTTGGAAAAGGAAATACTTCAATAAAGTTGATAAAATCCTAAAGTTTTTGTTTCCATGGATGAACAATTCGGCACTATAAAGAAATATGTATCTACAATTCATAGAAATGTGAGAGGTAAACTCTTGAGTTTCTTGTTCTTTGGAATACCTATCATAAATACAAATTATTATAATGCTAAAATTCAAGAGGAACTTAGTATTAATTCTTTTATAAAAAATATCAGTGGATCTTGCATCTATGAATTGTAGATTATTTGCATATATGACTTGGATGAAGGAGTTCTTTCTTTTGATGAATTTTATGGCTACATTTTATGTTTATTTTAGTCTCTATAGACATTCAATTACCTATTGTATAAGCATAAAATTGTACCCCTCATAATTTCACGTACATTCTTGCATCTACTATGGTTATATCCACTCCCTTAGCCCTTGCACCAACCTTTTACCTTCTGAAGATGCTCCAACACCCTTTTTCAGTAGCTACCCTTCGCCTATTAACTTTGCATCAAATCTTGGGATTTTTCCATTCTCTTCATTTTGTAACGTGACGTGTCTAGACACTAGCATGCCATGCGGACATCTGCGTTTCGTACTAGCATCCTACAATGTTTCAATGTTCAAATGATCATTTTCGTGCATGTTTTCCACTTGACACATCCTTTGGTAGGTGGTAATAGCTTGAGATGCCTTGTAATGACTAGAGAAGCTTCTTTTCCTTCCTTAAAAGTAGTCTTTTCACTCCATTTGCATCTTCTAACTTCTTCTCACTCCATTCTTCCAAATTCTAGCTTAACTTCATCTACCATGGTGCTCTTTCTTTCAAAACTCCCTTATTTTTCATAGAAACTTCAAGCCCTCTTAGCACCTCCCTTTGCAACATTCTCAAGCTCTCATTCCACCTCTTTGTAACAAATTCTTGGATTTTACAGCTCTCTTTGTCTCTCTCTTTGCAGCTCCTTTGGTTCTTGCATCTCTATTTCCCTTGCCTTGTTCTTACAAGCATCTTGGGATTTGTTCACATCCTCTTCCTATTGCATCCTTACTTCATGATACAAGTTATGCTCCTTAAGCGTGGATTGCTTTTATCACCTCTTTTGTGATATGGGTTCTCCTCCTTGAGTGTTGTTTGCTTTTAGCACTCATACTTGGTCGTGCAGGTTCTACTCCTGAGTGGGTTTTTCTTTCATGACATGATTTGTTCATTTCTCTCTTTCTCTCTATCTTCTTGGTTGTTCGTGAAGGTGGGAACACCAAAATGGGGGTTTGACTAAGGAAAACCCCTATACAACCCCAACACTTTCTCCAAATATCACACCTATAGGTATTGAAGACATTTACATACATGAGGCTTCATCACTTGCATGGTTGTGATCATCTTCTTTCCTTTCTTTCTCATCTTCATTTCTATCATTTACCTTGCTTTATTTTCATTTCTATCTATTTTTATTACTTCACCACATTCTATAATTTCTCAATAATCAGAGTAGAAGTAGTCATTTAGGCATTCTCTATGATATTCTCACTTTCTAGTCCATACGAGATGCCAGTGTGCCTTTGGGATGCCAGCGCGTTGCATTGTTTTCTATATTCTATGCTATTGCCCTTTGGCTGAGAGCTTGTTGGTTTGTCCAGAGAATATTTGTGACCTATTCTTTCAGATCCTAGAACTCTCACCATTATTCCTAAGGTAGTTTAGGGAAATTCATCTCGTGAGGCTCTCTGAATGAATAGAACTCGTGAGTAGTGAATCCCTCTCTTCTAGATTTTGGTGAACCTGACGTGAAGAGAAAATCTTCTGAAAACTAGGAATTTATTTACCCCTACTTGGCGGGGTCATAACTTTTGACTCAGTGCTCAAAATTCAAATCCGTTTGCACTGTTGGAAAGGTCTCCTAGAGAATTAGTTCAGTCCCTAAAATACTAGCGCCTTTGGTAGTCAAATTTTAGGAACCGACACAAGTTCCAACCTCAAATTCTGCTCCGAAGACCTCTGAAAATGTGAATTACTAGAACATTGAAAATAATGAAAAAATTATATTGGATTTAATATTTTCTTTTATTAGTTTTGTATCTAATTTTGTTTAAAATGTTAGTGATATTTTATTTCATGCATGTGATGATGAGTTAGCTTTACCCATGTCACTTGATATCTTTGATCCTTCTCATGAGATTCCTCTTGCTTCGGAGGATATCTTGTTGCAAGAAGATGAAATCATTGATACCTTTCTTAATGTTATGCTACCTTCTCTTCATTTCGATGCACTCTCTTTTAGAGATGATGCATTTGTGAATGGTGAATCTACTCTTCTTTCGGATGCACTTTCTTTTAGAGATGATGCATTTGTGAATGGTGAATCTCCTCTTCATTCTGATGCACTCTCTTCTAGAGATGATGCATTCGTGAATGATGAATCTCTTATACCTTATGATGCACTCTCTTCTAAAGACATTACAGTTTTGAATGATGTAGTTCTTTTCTATTCCAATGCACTCTCATCTAGATATGGTGCATTAGTGAGTGATGAATCTCCTTCCACATTTGATCCTGTTTGGATTGATGTTGAGAATATGTCTTCAAACAATTACTCTACTAGTTGTGATGATTTTGTAAATATAGTCTATGTCCCTGCTACCCCTAAAAGGCCTAAGAGACTAATCATTTATGTGACTCCAGCTAGTCCTCCTAAATGGGTTTGTTCTATTAATGGTGTTCCATTTGATAGTGACTTTCCTGATCTTTCTATGACTCCCTCTTATAGAGAAGTAGCCAATAATTATGAGAATATAATGAATAAACAACCAAGCTTACCTCAAGCTCCTAAACCCACGACTAAATCACCTGGTGATTATGATCTTGTTGAGCAATTCTGAGCTGCTCTAACTAAGATATCACTATGGGACTTGCTTCAGTCTAATTCGATCAAGGTATGCTTTGATAAGCCTTGCAAGAGATCCTCGTTCCTTCTTCCACTAGGCCGGTAGATGTTGATGCATTGAAATCTTAAATTTGTGTGGATTTTTTGAATATTACATTCTATTCATAGGAGCTCCCATCTCTAGAAGTAACAAAGCAAGTGGACCCTTTAATGATCATAGTTAACATTAATAAGATTGGTATTAGACATACTCTTGTTGATGTTGGTTCAGCACTCAATGTATGTAGCATTGATCTATTTCCTAAGATTAGTGTTGATTCATCTTCTATTTATGCTTCTTCTATTGTTATTCATGGGTTTGATAATGTTGGGTGACAAGCTCTAGGTACAATAGTATTTCCTTTGTAGCTTGGACTCGTTACTGTACCCACCCTTGTATGTTATGTTAGAAAAGTTACCATATAACCTTCTTCTTGGTAGACCATGGATTCATGCTCTGGGTGCAGTCCCATCTACCTTGCATAAATCTATTAAGTTAATTGTTAACAATAAAGTAGTCATAGTCAAGGCTGACCCTGAGGCTATGCACTTATGTGAGATGGTAGCTGCTAGTCAAGATTTGATTGTGCCTACTCTTATTCCTTCAATGTCTTCTAGTGTGTCGATTTTTACTCCATCAGTACCTAATACAAAGGATATTCTCGAGATAAATGCCCCTGAGGAAGATCCTTCTGAAGTAATAAATCTTAAGTCTTCTCCTTCTACCTCTTCTCAAAATAATGCATGTCTTGGTGATGATTGGGGTTCTTTAGGCTTTACAAAATCCTTCATTAGGGAATATAAAGCTGACCTGATCCACTCAGACCTTCCATCCACACCCACTATCAAAGATGATTACTCATCTGTATCGTGAGTAAGGTGAATGCAAATTGTAAGGTTCTTGGTGTTGATCCTCTTTTTGAGGAAGATGATCACACTTATGTTAAGGAGGTTAATGTTGATATTCTTGTTAAAGAGGATGATGGTGATCCCATAGAGGACTATGATCCCCCTTACCGGAATAACACTCTCTACGAAGATCCTCCTCCTTTTTCTTCTACCTTTGTGTCTTCTTGTGAGCAGTCAATATTTTCTCCACAAGAGAAAGGCTTGCTTCCTACTCATTCCTTATCTTAGCAAGAGTGTATATTTTTGTGGCTTCTAAAAGCCCATTTGATCACTCTTCCTTCTCCTACATGTAAGAAATTCCATAAACATGATAAAGAAAAGCATTCTTTCTTTGCATACCATCGAGTGCCTAACCATTCCACTAGTGAATGTAAGGCCTTGAAAGATAAAATACAACTTCTTGATTCAGGTGCCATCAAACTCTTGTTTGATTCATGCACTTTCCTTTTCTTTTCATGACAAGAGATATTGAGGTTCACCTCTATCCTGTATGATCTAAGTATCTCACATGGTTCTCCTCCCTTGTATGTTGGGGGTAGTGATAACTTGTTCTATATATGTGTGTCCTTCTAAGGACGCCCTCTCTTGTCTCTATCTTTCAAATGAATCATCCTTTGATTGGACCCCTTTTTCTTTTGAAGGGTTCCTGAGGGAGCCCCTTTGAAATATTTTCTCTTAAGTGAAATCATTCGTGTCTAGCTTAGGGGCAGCCTAACTAAACCTCATCTTTCAAATAGTATGTACCTTGAGTGGACCACTCTTCTTTTGAAGGGTTCCTGAGGGACCCCTTTGAAATTATTCTAATCTATTGACGGTCTGGGTGACTATCTGCTTACTTGCCTATGTGGCTACTTTTGCTTTGTTGGTGCACCTGTGAAGCCGCTTCTTGACTTTATGGAGTCTGCTTTCCTAGGTTTCCTACATGTGAGAGATCTTGGGGTATATCTCCCTACAAGTCCAAGAACCTGTAGGGCGCTTCCTCCATGCGAGATATCTTGGGGGTCGCTCCCCTATAGGTCCATGGGTATGTGGGGTGCTTTCTTTGGGTTTCCTCCATGTGAGAGATCCTGGGGGATGCCTCCTTATAGGTCTGTAAGATAATTTTTTGGGTTTCCCTCATGTGAGAGATCTTGGGAGACACATCCTTATAGGTTTGTGGGCTTGTAAGGCACCTTTTTGGGTATCCTTCATGTGAGAGATCCTGGAAGACACCTTCCTTGTAGGTCTACAGGTCTGTAAGGCACTTACATTTTTTAATTCTTTTCGGTCTTCTCTTCTCTCTTGTATATACCGGGTTGAACACTTGCATCTTCTTCATCTTGAGTATATGCCTCTCCTCTCTTCATTCTTTTTAGTGTATTATTTCTTAATTTGGGAACGACGCATAATACTAAGAAAACCTTCTACATCAAGGTCTCTTTACTTTCACTACTGAATTTGACTCCATTTTCTAACAAGCATTTGTCGGTCATTCAACAAACATTTTTTGAACAATCGATGAATTGACGAAAGAATTTTTGTCGCCATTTTTTTGTCAAAATTCTGACGACAAATTAAATGTTGAAATAATAGCACAGATTCATCAGTCATCAACATCATAAAATGACTCAGATGTTCATTGGAATATCGATGACAACTTCGTGTATCCACCGATGAATTATAACCAAAATGCAATTGCAATGGCTCTTTTGAAGCATTGAAACAACACTAGAAGTTCATCACCATTTTTGACGAAATGGGCAAGGAGTTACGACGAAGCCTTCGTCACAACTATAGCAACTTTGTAGAACCTTTTCGGTGATTCGTTGGTGACCTTTTTCAAAATTGCAATGAAACAATGCAATTTTTTTTTTAAATATTCATTGAAATGTACCATCATAGAGACTCTTTGCGATGACCACCGAAGCCAACCCATCAGTGAGAGATCAATTATCGGCACAGGATAGAAAACTCACTCCAATAGTACATGTCTTTCTAATGACTTCCATTGTCAAGACATATCCAATGTCACACTGATCTGACCTCTTTAGGAGTTATAAATAGACCTACACCATGTCATCACAAAGACTCTTGGCGATGACCACCGAAGCCAACCCATCGGTGAGAGATCAATCATCGACACAAGATAGAAAACGCATTCTGATAGTCCATGTCTTTCCAATGACTTCCATCAACAAGACAAATCCAATGTCACACTGATTTGACCTCTTCAGGAGTTTTGAACACTATTGGTTATTAGCAAGACATTCTAAGGGTCTTGTTGATTAAAAAAGTATCTAAGAGTAAGTAAACAGATGGAACCCATTAATTTTCTTATTTTGGGGTTCTTTAAATCATATAATAGATACCATCTTCTTGTGTATAATGTACTTATATTTATATTTGAATTTGAGACTAACTATCATTACACATTCCATTTTACTTGCACAGAGTATTCTATAAGCAATATATTGATAATGCCAAATGATTTATGGTGTTGTAACCCTCTACCTATCATCATAGTTCTATTGTTCACCCCTAGAGAATCCTGCAAAGACATGCTTACAATACCAAATCAAATAATATGAAAAAGACTTACTTCCATACAAATTAAATGATTATTCTCACAATGGAAATTGTCTAATCACAACAACAATTCCATGAAAGGTTATCCATGCTTCATAAGAGATGACTGATCATACATACAGATGCAAGATGCATAAAATGCATTACACTTGAGAACAACCAAGGGCTAACAAGGGTTAAGAAACATCTGGATTGAAGAGAAAATGTGTAGGGAAAATGTTGAGCAGTGTCAAGAGAAAGAGCTTGTAGAACATATTTTTGACCTAATCAAGCTCTTGAACAACTTAAACAAAATTAAAATACTAAAACATACATGAGACATGTAATGAACTTCCAATATCTACTATCTTTTTCATTAATGCAGAGGTAGGTAAAGGAGAAATAATTATAATTGTAACACTATTCATAGTCCAGTAAATTATGTTCATAATTTGTGTTTAATGGACCTTAGTTTTATCATTATACTGCCCATCCAATACCATATTTTAATCCAAGGGTCAATTATCTCAAATCTAAAGAAGCACCTTCAATTAACCATTTAAAGTACTATAAGATGGAAAGTTGTTGTTTAGAAATAATCCATCTTTTACATATCTTTATTCACTCCTATCTCTTTAAGTAAATTTGTGTAAATGAGACATAAATGTGAATCTTTTATGACAAAGAAAATTCTTAAAAGGAGGGGGGAGAAAGAAAAGGGTAGGGGGCAAGAGAATGCTTGAATGTATAGCGAAGTATAACATTTTGATCATTATAACGATGAAACAAATCTTAAGTTTGAAGCGTTAATATCATTTAGAACATTTATGATAAAAAATGAATGTAAGTAGAGAAATTTTTGCATACCTATAGATGGTACAAAATTTCATGGTTAAGTGGAAGCCTCCCATCAACAACAAGATCCAAATGTCTGTGTATCTATCTCAATCGAGCCTCTAAACCCTTCAGAGCTGTCAATTTTTCCACTAACCTATTGTGCACAAAAGTCAAATTTTAGAGTTAGGTCACCACTAAAAATAGAAGAAACAGAGCTTTGAAACCAAATCCACACACAACACAATGTGGTATTCATACAAATCCATAAAAAAAAACTAAACTCAAAACATTAGAATGGAAACAACTTCAAATTATGATTCAGAGCATGGATTCAGGGTATAAAGAATCATTTTTTTGCCACCATAGTGAAAAGTTAGCACTTTCTTTCATCTTTGCATATTGGTTTGATGCTTCAAACAATGCATTTCTTATATTGAAAAGTGCATTACCTTATTGAGCTCCTCTTTGTTTTGAGAATAGTTTAATATTCTCTACTTAACAGGGCCAATCACGTGATGGTGGAAGCTCCTTTGGCCCCTCCCCCCCTCACATCACTCTCAATTCCCCATACCCAATCATATAACAATAATCATTCATTCATCCATTAATAACATATAACATTCATTCATTCATCCATTAATAACATATAACATTCATTCATTCATCCACTAATAACATATAACATTCATTCATTAACATATTCACTTTCATTCATTAACATATAATATTCATTCTTTCAGTTTTTACATATTATCAAAAATATGGTTGTCATAATATGATTACAATCACTTTTTTTTTGTTTCTTTTTTAAAGCTAAACAAATCTGAAGTGGAGTATCATTTTCTAAATCATCTATCCCCCCTTTATTTTTTCTTTCCTCTGCTTGTGATCTTAATGTACGCCTAGTCATCTGATCACAATGTGGACACCACTGCAAGGGGGGTTTGCTGCAATAACAAAGAAATGTTAAATTGATATGTTTTATTATTATTGTTAGAAGTATTTCATTAATTAAAAGAACATTAGAGTGGTTCTCTTTACTTGATGGGTCCACATCATGTTCTTGAACTTCTATTATAGACTCATGCTCAACATGTTGAACACCCTCTAAATCCTGATTGTAGTTGAAACATGAAAGGTTACATTAATTAATACACAATTTGAAATTAAATATGTTTAAAAGAACATTAGAGTGGTCCTGTTTACATGATGGGGCCACATCATGATCCTAATCTTCTCTAGCCTTATCATGCTCAACATGTTGTTGATCATGCTCTACATGCTCTAAAGTTGAAACACAAAAGGTTACATTAATTAATATACCAATTACAATTAAATATGTTTAAAAGAACTTTAGAGTGGTCCTCTTTACCTGATGGGGCCACATCATGTCCCTAATCTTCTCTAGTTTGATCATGCTCAACATGTTGATCACGCTCTACATGCTCTAAAGTACCGGGATGCACACCATGACCTTCATCTGCAGGTTGTGCTCCACCCTCACCAGGCTGCATTCCAATTTCATGCACAATATTATCATTGCTTGAATGTTTAAAAAAAATAGGTATGTAATTACTTTATGGTGGAAATTAATATTGAATAGATTGCACAAGTATTCAATTTTAAATAAACTTTATTGATTTTATTTACCTACGTGTCAGATGCAGTGGAAGATTGTGTTTTCCCAGTCAAGACTCTTAGGTGTTCAGCCACAGCTCCATAGCCTTGCTGGAAGGCAATCTTCAGGTCCTCTTCTATGGGAACTCTGTTAAATTCAGAGCCCAACCTTTTTGCATAAGATTATGAATTTTTCTTCTATGTTGTGATAAAACCAAAATTGTTTTCAATTTATTATTTGGATACAATATTTCACTTATTGATACTTACAATTCATACGGCTAATTTCATATAACCACCAAAGCCAAGTTTGTGCTACCTGTGTTTTTCTATTCTTTCCTTTGTTTCCTTTGATGTGTCGATCAGCCTATGAAAATTTTGAAATACTTTACATTATGTGAAAATAAAGAGTAATCAGTATATAATTACATTGTTTATAGTATCACATACCTTCCTTGGCTTGGTGGTGCCTTTCCTTTTTTTCTTTTCAGCCTTCTCCTTTCCATTCAACACCAGGTCCTTCCACTCCCTCTCCAGAATCATGGGGGGATGCTCATACTTTTTTTTCTTCTCTAAATGTGACCTATATTGGTCCCTCACATGCTTTAGATAGGTACCAACTTTGTTAAGGACCTTGGTTCGGTTGAATTTTTTATCACCGAACAACACAACTAAACGGTCGATGAGCTCATCTTTTAAATCTTGATTTTGGGCATTCCACCGTTTATGTATGGTGGGACCGAAGAGCTCCAATGCAATATCACTTAGATGTTTATAAAAAACATCATTTCTTGCAAAATGATCATGGGATGAATAGTATAAAAAGAGCGAAAAATAAGTAAATTTCAATTGGATTATATATAATAATAATTAAAACATTTTAAAGTACCTAGGACCTTCTCTATCTTTATGGGAACAAAATCATCGGTCACCACAAATGTGACTGGAAATGTTCCCGTACTAGTATTATGGGAAGATCCAGGAAATGTTGCTAAAATATCACAAGTACTAGTGGCCTCTACATCCCCAGGTGCATGTCCTGACGCATGTGTTCGCTGCCAGAGGGTGCACTAACGGATTCTTGCATGGTATGTGTTGCCGACATTTCAGATGACAATATAGGAAAAAATGATGGGGTCAGATGATGTGATGTATGCACAGGAAGATTAGGCTAGACACTTGTACCAACCCCTAGTCCTCAGGCAACACTTACAGTACCCTGATCATGGCCAGGAGCATCATGAGGACGCAAAAAATCTTGTAAAAACAACACATATTTTAGTTCATGACATAAAAGGGTACAAAATATAAAACCATGAATGAACTTATGTTATAATTAAAGACCTCATGACAACTTACTTGCAAATTTTTTTATCTCTTAGTCAATATTTTAACCCTCTCTCTTATCTCATCTATTTGAGGCATTATGAATAACAACTTAAGGATTTCTTCATTGCAATTTTTTGGGTCTTCCTTATCATATTTGTTGAATAAGCGATTTCATCATGACATAATATTGATTGCACCTCCCTGTGGATGCTCTCGTCTACTACTGGTGCCTTTCCCTGATCAGTCAACTACAACAAGAATATTAAAAACATTATTGAAATTAACCCAATAAACTTATGAAAAAAACATAATAATAAAACATTTTGTTCGTATCTAATTTGTACAATTACAATGAGGTAAACCTATTGGGTAGAAGCGCCTAAAGATACATCGCGATTAGTGTTCTGGACTAGAGTGTTCTCCATATGATCAATGTCCCACTGTGACAAAAATTAAACATAAAAAAACATTACCGAAATGAAACAATAGACTTATGAAAAAAAACATAAGAATAAAATGGTATATTGGAGTATTAATTGGACGTTGGGTAAAATGGTACATAGTACGTACCACCCCCATAGTAACTATGTTTGTAACTAAGTAATTCAAATTGTAATCGATTAGCAACTCTTCCACTATAGTTATTGATTTTATCGCACATACGAATACATGGTTTCCCTTGCGTGCCTCAAATATGCAATTGGGTTGCTTATATGTTGACCCAGGTCGTCTACTATTTATAAACCCTGCAATATTCCTTGATGCTTTTGGCCTTCCATCAATGTACATAGCCACTCCTTTATTTTGATCCTTATCTTTTATAATTTGTTCACAGTGCATACCTACACATACTTCATGTATATCGAACCAGTTGCATCCAATTTTTGTAACTCTAATAGGATCTGACATACTCCATCAATTTAGAATTTTTTTCCTAATAGACCTTTATTCCATCCATGTAAAATAGGCCCAAACAATGTAATGACAATGGTGCTTTGCGATATATCCTCTCATTGACACAAAAATTAGTGTTTATTGGAGGAAGTTCCTTGGGTACCCATTGTTTCCATAGATGTTTGTACCTCAAGGGCACCTCAACATTGCTTATGCTCTCATCATCATAAGAACATGACCCCCTTTCAGCAAGAACAAATTCCATGAGTTTACAAAATTTTCTTCTAATATTTTGACCTCTAGTTGATCTCCCTCTTTTAGACATACTACATCTCACTTTCCTCTTCTCTTCCTGAATTTCCCTCGCTCGAGGAAGACACATCTGACAAATACCTATTTGGCGGTACCTGCACTCATAAGGATGTTGGATGAATTTCTTTCATGGTGATGTGATCCCAACGTGACATTATGATTAATCTATCATTTCATTGCTAGAATTTCACAGGTTATAAGGTAATCAAGTCTTGATAGATTGCAAGTTATTTTTGCTACCGTCCAAATGTTTCCATCACAAATCAAATGTACTTAATGTTTTAACTCCCAAACTTTGTAACAAGTGTTAAATGTGACTATGGTCCACGAGTTACATAACTAAGGCCTCAAATGTATTCTCTAATTGTAATCAAAGGACTTTTTCTCTTCATTCAAGTAAATAAACTTGAAGGGAAACAACACCAAGTGGTTTATTGAACATCTACATGACTAAAACTAGCAGAAAATTTACATTTAATTTCCATATGTCTAAGTGGTTAATGGGGAGGGAGTGTGTACTAGGCCTGGTTAAGTCATCATAAGTTTATGCTTTGGCAATAATTTTTTTTTAAATCATCTTAAATCTTCCTATGTCTAATTGCTAGGAGAATTTTGGTATATTTTAAGGTAGGATGATTGATGAAAGAGCCAAAAGATCCTTTCTCCATGGTATCTAGGTAAACATAGCAGTAGTCTTCTCTTATACAGTTGGACATGATTTAAAGAACTTAGCTAGGAATTATTCATTTAACCTAAGGTTTTCTCATAATGCCATCATTGGAAAAGTATGATCAAATTCTTCTATTATGAAGAATTGTTCTATGTGCCTCTAGTAATCACTATAAATGTTTGTAAGGATAAAATGACTAATTGCATCAGGTAGGAGAGAATCAAATTTGAGTTCTTCAAATATTATATTCCTCTATTCATAATTTTTAAGGGTTGTGTGTGGAGGTTATCACTACCAAGAAGGGGGGAGACTTTTCCTTGTGATGGAACTTCAAAATTTTTCTCTTTGTGTTCCATTTTTATCTTACCTTATGTCTCTAGTCATCTATGGTGTTCAAGAAAATGCTAAGGTTGGAGTTTTACCTTTTTCTTCATGTAAAACCCTAGTGTTTATCTTACACCTTGGGTGGGATCTTTTGGACCATTACTTTTTGGGGAGGGTTTTAAAACAACTTAAGCCCCATCACTTCGTCTAGGTTGGGCCCCTTTTGATTTATCATTTTATTTCCTTTGCATGACTTTATTATTTCTTAACTCTTGGATGGTCCCATGCTCCCTCGTTTAAAAAAAAAATTGTCACTGTTTATCATTGGCCTAGTGATGTCCACTCATTCTTTTCATAAATGTTTTATATTTTGCAGAGGGACAAGTTTGTGTGACCATAGAACAATTATCATTTGATCTCAGTCATTTCTTGCCATCGCGTGATGACCCCACCACACTATTTTGGTTGATTGCGATATCACGGGTAAGTGACACGTGTCTCATTTAATGAAGCCAAAGAGATGATATAAATACTTTGATGCATTTATCTATTTTTAATACATTATGTAGTGGGTTACTAAAGAATTTATGAGATGCATGTGTTTCAAATCAACGAAAGGTGCTTGATGGTTAATGACAAAGTTGGCGACTTTGTTGAACGAACAAGATTACTGATGGTTGAGATCCATGGTTGCCCACCATAGCGTGATTAGAAGTTGTGAGGTCTTTATCGATTGTGATATCGTGGGTGAGTGCCACATGCATTTCCTTGGGAACGCATAGTATGGTGGGCCCTTATTGCCATGATGGAGATCATGTTAGTTTGTTTTGAAGGAAGCCATTCGATCATCTGACCAAAGTGAAGGATCGACGGCTAGTATTTGAATCTGCATCAAATGCGATTACAAGGTTCTATTTTGTAATTTCATATTTCTATTTAGCCCTCCTAGAGAACTAAAAACTAAAGATTACAACTGCCCTCCTAGAGAACTAAGTGTTGAAGAGAGTTAAGATACAAACACCAGACAGATGGCATATAGGTCATTTGTAGCAGACAATGAATTTTGATATACAAAGATTTAGATGCATATATTTTGATGGAGTAAATGAAGATATCTAAGTTGCGGATTAAGATTTTGGTATCAACTATTTGTTAAATTTATGAAGTTATTTGATTGTCTCCATTCTGATGCTTCTCTATTGTTTAAATTGATATAACAAGTTTACACTCAGTTTATCATTCTACATTTGCTATATATGTGTGATCTGGTTATTCAGTTCTCTAAAGTAGGGATTAAAATATTTTAATCAAACACAACAATTGGAAAGTGATACTTGGATTAATAAGAAGAATCACATAACTAGAATTTCCATTCTATCTCAAGAAGAGTTTATCAATTATTCACTTGCACGTTTGCACAAGTTGTAAACAATTTATGTGCCTGATAGTTTGAATTATTTCCATTATTGAAATCCACATTTGCAGATATTCATTGGACTCCATATACCCAATAAGGAACTGGTCTCCCCTTGTATTCTTTTATAATTTCCATTTTTCTTATTTATTTTACACTTACATTTACAAATACACATACATATGCATTTACTGTTTTCATTTATTTCTCATGTAGTTTAATAGTTTTATCGATTTCATATTATATTAGTTGAAGACTTTATAATTTCAATTACATTAATTTATGGATATGTTGTATCTATAATACTACAAAACCATATGCTCTTTCCATTTACACTTGAATTTAGAAATACACATTTATATACATAGATATAGATTTCTTTAATGATATGTTGCATTTATTGTTCTAATAGAGCATTCAGTAATTGCATTTACATTTACATTTACATTTAAAAATACATATACATACATATGTACATACATACATACATACATACATACATACATACATATATATATGTGTGTGTGTGTGTATGTATATCATTTATATTCAGTGCTCAAAAACAACCCATTAGGTTTGCACATGGATAAAAAATTCATAAAATCAGATCTCCCATACATATTTTGTTGAAACCTAGGCTTGAACCCCTCATTTCACATGCTTTTCTTTACAAAACTCTTGAGGACTGCAGCTATACCTTCTTTATTTCTCATCCTGCACCCTATTCATGCATCCTACAATTACAACAGTATTCATGGGGCCTTTTACACAAGCTACAGTAATCACAAAAAGTGTAAGAGCCCCTTTATATCATGTTTGGACTACAAAACCCTCAAAAATAGGGTAACTGGGCTGTATGCTTGAATGTTCTATATAAGAATTTGATAAGTAGTATTGTAGATGGATATGTTCTGTATAAGGATTTGATAAGTAGTATTGGGGTAGAATACATATTGATGAGATGTTAAAGCAATGTTACCAAGGATCTTATATGTTATGTGTTAAATTTGTCATAAACCCTTAGATGCTTATAAATTTGACTCCTCCAATGGATATATGGCATTGATCTAAGTTGTACTTAGTCATATGGTTCAGTATTTGTTTGCCTTTACCTAGAGCTTGCTACAAATTGCAAATCAATGACTATCTTATATTGTGAATTGTTGTTGTAGTTATCTCATGCTCCAAATAGTTGATATTATTGATAAACAACCAATTCTATTCGGTATTATCCTATTATGTTGAGCTATTAAATGAGATTATCTATTGTTGTTAATGTTGTTTATGATGATGGTGCAGAGGTTATAAATGCATTAAGGGATCACCCTCGTGGTTCTTGTAGAGCCCAAAGTGTAGGAGGTCTTTAAAATCCTCGTCAGTTGGTCTAGGTCCTTCAAGCTACCCTTTATTGGAATTGGCAATTCCATAGGTAGATTAGAAGATCAACATGCTTACTATAAAAACAACCAACACCTTGCATATGTTTGTGGTGGAGGTATTAAAGAAGAATTGTATACATCTCTATTTCCATTCATTAGATCTACCTTAGCATAGCATATACTTGGGCTAAGTCTACAATTGCTTCAGACTCATGTGATGAAGGCTATGTGTGATGAAATCCTAGACCTCAACCAAGATGTGGGTAGATTATGGGATTTTTTCCAAGACTTGAGGCTGGTCGATAAAAATGTGAAAGAATAAGATATTTTATTTTTCTATCTTATCTTATACTATTTTACGAGAATGGGGGTGCCAATGTACGAGAAGATCTTTGGAAACTAGGCATGAAAATTGCAGGTTAAAGAGAATGTGGGTGCCAAACTTATAGTACTCATTTCCCCTTGGTTGTTGATTTTCCCTAAGTTCCCTCAACCGCATCCTTAATGTTGGTATTGACCTTGTTTTCACTCCTCCAAACTCTTCCTTGGCACTGATATCGACCTTGTTTTCACTCCTTAAAACTCTTCATCGATGATGGTATTGACCTTGTTTTAACTCCAAACGCTTCCTCGACATTGGAATTGACCTTGTTTTCACTACTCCAAACTCTTCCTCGGCACTGGTATTGACCTTTCACTCCTCCAATTTGGCAAGCTACAACCTGGTTTCTTTAGGTTTTACAGTATGTTAATTAAATTAAAAATTTTAGCACCATTTAGCTAGGTTGTAAAATTCTAAAATATAGTTAAGTATATATTAGCTATATTTTACATAATAAATAATATAATTATTCAACTTATTATAATTATATATTATATTCTTTAACAAAATTATTAAATACGTATAAAATTATTATAATTAATAATTAATAATAAGTATATTTTTATATAATACAAAATATAATTAATATAATATATATTTAATATAATAGTAATATATATTAATATGAGAGAGAAAACTAAAATTTGATTGGTTGTTTCATGTCAACAGTCCAAGGATGGCATGTGTCCTTGGGGAGTTGTGCTCAAGGTAGCATTTCATTTGATTAAATATGTGATAATTCTCCTTTAAGACCTTTTCAATGTACCCATTGCACACTTAAGGAGACAAAGATAAATATAGAGAGAGAGGGACATAATGACAAACATAAAAATAGAAAGGGATACAAAGAGATAGAGAGAGGTAGAGAGATAAATAGATAAGGATGAATAGATAGAGATATAGGGAGGGTGATTGATATATCTCTCCCTGTTGCTCTCTATATCTCTATATCTCCCACTATCTATGTCACTCCCTCTTCCCCCCTCTATCTATTGAGCTATCTCTCCCTCTCCCCCCTTTCTCTCTCATTCACTCCATCTCTCCCTCCATCTCTCCTACTCTATATCTCTATCTCTATTTCTCTTTTTATCTCCCTCTCACTCCTCTCTCTATCTCTTTCTATGTATATCCCTTTCTCTCCCTCCCCCTCTCTATCTCTCACCATCTCTCCCTCCCTATCCCCCCTATCCATCGAATCTCCATCTCCACCTCTCTTCCTTTCTCTTCCCATATATCTCCATCTCTCTTTCTCTTCCCATATATCTCTATCTCTCTCTCTCTTTCTCTCCCCATCTATCTCTATCTCCCCATATATTACTAAGAAGCCATGAAGCATACAATAGTATATGTTGGTAAAACTATAATAGTGTTTTATTAAACTATAAGTAACACTTATCTTTCTAATGTGAAGCCTTCTTATAAAAATAGTGTTTTATTAAACTATAAGTAGATTATTGTCACCACACTTCATTCAACATGAAATGCCAAATGTAGCAATTGTTTTGTTTCTTTTTTCAAGTTTCATTAACCAAGCTATTTACTGGGTTGAATAAAGTTGTGTTATGACCCTTCATCTCTTTAAAATAACTAGACAATATTAGCGAGATCAGGAAGGGGAGAAAACTAAACTCCTTCAAAATAGGGGTAGTTGTGGGTTTGTTGGTTTTCTTTGTATACTATATACTTAGTTCCTCTAGGATAAATAAGTCACTTTAGATCATTTTCTTAGTTGTGTATCCTAACTAATATAGAGTAAGCTTTTTCATTTTAATTGACTACTACATAATAGTTTATGTGTTGAAAGAATTGTTTCCATTATTTGTAGTTTTTACATTGGAATAAAAATCATATTTAATTTCATGCCAATATACTTCTTTCATAAAGATATTTGTTTGAAATAAGTGCTTCATAACCATCTAATCAAATCATAATTAACCTATCAAAAAGGTAATAGGAATTTTCTAAAGAAAAGAACACTTGACCCAATCATAAGTGTATGGCCTTCACAGAAAGAAGTGATCCACCTTAGCAATAACTACTTGATTTAGACCTGGGCATGTGCAGGATCATGAAGGGCCAAAAAGTGACAACATGAAAAAAGTAGCATTTTGAACTCACCAAAATACGTGAAAATCCTGAGTTGAATTTTTTTTTGGGTTGGGTGTCAGTACATTGATCCATAGCAATGCCCAAGCCAAAGTACTACAAATCAGATATTCTATTTGTTTTGGATATCCAATTCGTGTCTAATATCTAATTTGAAAAATATTTTAAAATGTAATATTTTGGTGCTATAAATTGGATATTCGATCTTTGCACACATATACCCAAGAGTAATTAGGAGGTGGAGGGTGGGAAAGATAGAGAGAGAGAGAGAGGGAGAGGGGAAGGGGGAGAGAGAGAGAGGGAAAGGGAGAGAGAGAGAGATAGAGAGAGAGACAAGAGGGGAGAGAGGAATTAGAAGGAGGGAGAGAGATGAGAGAGGGGGAAAGGGAGAGAGAGAAAATAGAGAGAGAGAGAAAGGGAGAGGGAGAGAGAGATAGATAAAAATTAGGAGGGGGAAGGAGATGGGAAGAGTGTTGAGGTACATGATAGAAGGTTTAAGGGTTTAGGGTTTAAGGGTAGGAGTAGAGGTTTAAGGGTTAAGGGTTTAGGGTTTAGGGTTAAGGGGGAGAGAAGATAGAGGAGTGAGTGAGTGAGAGAGACCTAAGAGAGGGAGGGTGGATATTGAAGATGCTTGAGGGAGAGAGAGAGAGGGAGGGTGGGAGAGAGATAGAGGGAGGGAGGGTATATGGTTTAAGGGTTGAGGGGAGAGAGATAGAGGGAGTGAGTGGGTGAGATAAAGACCTAAGAGATGGAGAAGGGGTAGGAGGGAGAGACTTGAGATAGAGTGAGTGAGTGAGAGAGAGAGAGACCTAAGAGAGGCAGTGGTACTAGGAGGGAGAGACTTGAGAGAGAGAGATAAAGGAAGTTAGGGTTAAGGGTAGAGGGTAGAGGGTTTAAGGGTTTAGGGTTTAGGGTTTAGGGTTTAGGGTTTAGGGTTTATAGTTAAAGGGAGAGAGATAGAGGGAGTGAGTGAGTGAGAGAGAGACCTAAGAGAGGGAGATGGGGTACGATGGAGATACTTGAGAGAGAGAGAGAAAGGGAGGGAGTGGAAGAGAGATAGAGGGAGGGGGAATAAGGGTAGAAGGTATATGGTTTTAAGTTTTAAAGTTTAAGGGTTTAGGATTGAGGTTTTGGGTTAAATTAGAGGAAGAGAGAGAGAGAGGAGTAGAGAGAGAGAGAGAGACCTAAGAGAGGGAGAGGGGGTAGGAGGGAGAGTCTTGAGATAGAGTGAGTGAGTGAGTGAGAGAGAGAGACTTGAAAGAGGGAGTGGTGCTAGGAGGGAGAGACTTGATAGAGAGAGAGGGAGGGAGTGGCAGAGAGATATATGGAGCTAGGGTTAAGGGTTGAGGGTAGAGGGTTTAAGGGTTTAGGGTTTAAGGGTAGAGGGGAGAGACATAGAGGGAGTCAGTGAGAGAGATAGAGAGAGAGACTTGAGAGAGGGAGAGGGGGTAGGAGGGAGAGACTTGAGAGAGAGAG
>VDFB02281492.1:651588861-651715913 GCA_007258455.2 Sequoia sempervirens
CCAGTGATGCCCCCTTGTTCTTTTAATAAATATTTTATATTTTACAGAGGGACAAGTTTGTGTGACCATAGATTAATTATCATTTTATCTCAATAGTTCCCCACCATCCCATGATGATCCTGTTGACGTCCCAGATGGCACAACAACATTGCAAACAAAATATTGCTACTCTGTTTCTCTTGAAAGAGAAACATGATCACATGGATATCTTAGCTCCCAAGGTCTTGGTAGTTGGGTCTCAACTGTGCTAATGTCCCTCAGTGGTCAATGTGATAGTAATATTCAAGGGGTCTACTGGTGTGAGCTTTTGGACTGTTGTGAGAGAAAACATAAACTTAAAACCTATTCTAACCAGGGTTTTAAAGAAATGTAAAAAGAGGGATTAGGGCTTTGGAATAGAAAATAATGACACTTCATCTGAACTAACTAGACCTGTCACCTTCCAAGGGATTCCAAACTAAAACTACAGAACAAATTCAACTTGTGACTAACACACAACTTCGTCCATTCACAGTGTTGATTTCAACAATAGATTGCAAGTTACCATTCAAATAAAACATAAAACAAAACTTCATTCCTTGAAAGCTTCACAAATAAAATGATTAATTCAAGACAAACACCATTCTAAAACACAACATGAAATAGATTTTAATTTGGTTGCTTCTACTATTAGTGAAACAAATAAGCAACATTTACAAAGCTGGCACAATCACCAGTGTATAGAAAATATTTGATTTCAAATTGTTCCCATTTACACTAAGAAAACTAAAAGATACATTAGAGTTTATTCTAAATCTAACTCCTACTCCAAGAAGACAAAAGAAGCTCCTATTACAAAGAATCAAGATCAGCTTCTATCCCCTCTATTCCTATTCTACTAACTACTAACCAGAAGTTCTTTGTCTACTACTTTCTCACTCCCAAGTTCTCGTGCTCCCTTACAAAGAGGCAAGAATTCCTTATATACAAGATGCATCAAAAAGGATGTGCTGTCCCCCCACATTAGGGTTTACAAAATATCTGCTTCTAGGAGAGTCGACTACAAGAGGGTCAGCGTCTAGATCTTTTGCTGAAAGTCGGTTCTGCACTAAAGTCGAATCCTTGCTATCTATGTCGGTGAAGACTATCTTTCGAGGTGTTCTGTAGATCTTTTACAGCTACTGCACTTATTTCTGGCCTCCATGTCCATTTTGAATCTCCAGTGGAGTTGCTTTGAGTGCCCTAAAATATCACCATTAATGCCGAGATACCTCTATTAGTAGATACCAGTTGTTCCCTTTTTCACGGCTTTATCTTCTTCCTTGGCTCTCTTCTCATCTAGATCTATCCTTCTACGAGTCTGTTGGAGAGACCGACATCCTTCGCTGAGAAGCCACACCGAAGGTATGTCCTTTCATCAAGAGCCCATTTCACTTCGGGGAGACCCTACACTATTGGCCCGATCTCCTGGCGAGATCATCCCAGTCATATCGATGCCTTCTTCATTTGGCGGGCCCATTCTGTAACGGTAAGAGTTACAATGATGCCAGAATCCTTGGGCAAGCTTTGTTTTTTCTCGGGAGACTTCATGGTCTTGGGGAGACCTTACCCTGAATGGCTCTTTTCTTACCGAGCCGTTCCTTGTTATCAGCATAACCTTCCATGGTCAGGGAGACGTTATAGCGACCCTTTGTTTTCTTGGCGAGCTCTCATTTCTTTCGGTGGCCCCCTCCTTCGGTTGACAAGACATCCGCCTTCGACAAGAAGTCATGGTGGGCGCTAAGAGCTATAACGATATGTTCCTTCATTAGTGGATTTGCCGCTATCGGCAAGACACGAGATGGTTGCTGAGACCACATGGCAAAACCCTTATTTTCTTTGGAGTCTCCCCAACATCCTTTGTTGACCCTCTTGCGCCAGCTCCTATTTTTTATTTGGCATGACTCTCGCCAAAGGAAAACATATTGAGGCCCTTTACTCTATCGGCAAGACATTAGGGTTTCACCGAGACATCCTAGCGAAGAGAGAACATTGTGCCGACAGTAAATACCCTTTGCCGCCCATCGATGAGACCTTAAGATCTCGGTGAGACCTCTTGGCGGGGAGAGAACCTTATGGTGATATAAGAACCCATCTAAAGGCGGTCGGAAAGACCTTTCATTGAGATCCTTAAGAAATATCCTCATGCCCACAACCTGATCCTTCAAAACAAGGTCTTCATTAGAACAATACATTAATATCATGCTTTTTACCAAAAGGAAACTGAACTCCGATAGAGGCGGAGCCAACACAAGACCGGGAAGCAAAATTAAACAAGTCCTGGGGAACCGGGACTAGAACAAAACATGACCCAGAAATGACATCACCCCATCTTCAAAATTGGTGGGGGTAGGGCCAAATGAGCCAAGGAAACAACCAACATTTCCAAGCTCACACCCTGAATCAACCTTGCTTCCACGAAGAAATGCAGAACGCAAAAGGATGGCAACCAAAACACCGACAAAGCCGGAGCAAAACGAGGGATGGAATCAGGGTTGGAACCAAATCTGAACCATAAACCTTGAGGAAGTCTCCAAGTTTCAGGCTCGGATTCCGTTCCGAACCCACCTCCAACGTCACCCGAAAAGGGGAAAAGAATGGAATAAAAAGAAAGAGAAAGGGGAAGGAAAACCCCATGGCCAAAACAAAGGAAACCAGAAGTGAAAGAACCAAAAAATGTGGAACCGAGATCAGCACTAACTTCGAACCAAGAACTTTGAGGAAGTTCCTGGAATCGGCCCCACTTCCGGTTCTGAGTCCACCAACACGAAAAAGAAAATGCCTGAGGCCGAAAATAAAGTTAAGGCAAAGGACACTTACTGACAAAGACCAATGAAGAGGGAAGAAAAGGCGGGGTCGGACCCGGGACGGGGCTCAAATGAGGGACCTTGAGAAAGTTCAACATTTCGAGCCGGTCTTGAACCCGACTCCAACAAAGAACGAAGGAGGAAGGCAAAGAATAGTCAGAACCGAAACCGGGGATGAAACAAGACCAAAACATAGAAGGAATTTCCATGTCTGATATTGGTCACTGTTTCGCCTCCGACAGAACTTTGAAAGGAAAACACCTAAGGCAGAAAACCAAAGGAAAAAGACAAAAAGACAAAAAAAGAAAGGGGGACCCATTTTGATCTAGATCAAAGTGGGGTGTTTATGTAAGGCATAACAAATGGCGACTCGACTGGGAAAATGGTTTAACCATTTTCAAGAATCTAAAGGATTCAGCTACCCAAAACTCCTAGTTCATAATCATCACAACTCCAGTTGGATCAGTTATAACAAAACAAGGTAGAGCTAGAAACTCAAATGTAAGTCAAACAATGGCTACCCCTGAATCAATGTGTGTGCTTGATTGTGCAACATTATCTCCTGAAGTTTTCCTCATCTTTTAGACAACAATGTGCAAGATTTGAGCTACATGAGTTGATTTACTTTTGTGCAATGATATCTCGGGCATTGCTCTGCTGCCAGTCAGGCATCCATAGCCCCGAAAAAGATCCCTCTAGTTTTCTCACAACATTACTCTACTGCCAAACAGACATCCATAGCCCCGGTAGAGATACTGGAATCACCCATTCATATTGACTTTTCTTTTGATAATTCTTTTATTTTTTTCTTTTGAGGTTTTAGACATTTCATTTAGTTATCTTTTCCTTTCAATATGTCAAATGTTTAACATCTGATCTAGGTTGAAAACTACAATGGACCTCATGACAACACTTGGAAAAATTGGATTTTTCACTCAAGTCTTACAACATTGCCATCCTAGGACAAATGTACCATTACAAGAGGAGATGATATTATTGATTTGTGACAGATTCAAAGGGAGCTAATGAAGGTTACTCACTTTGCACCTTGTTTTCAAGATGTTCCACAACTCTTACTGGACGATGGGCATGAAACAAAAGGTTTAGGACAAAATCACCTAAACAGAAAGCCTGAAAATATCTAAACCACCTCTCCAAATGACCAAGGTATGCTTTAGATAGCAACCACCATTCCAAAGATGGAAGGAAACAAATGAACCCCCAAACAACAAAACAAAACAGAAACAAAAAGAACAAGAAAAGAAGAAAAAAACAAACAAAGGAAAACTAACTAAACCAAAAACTAACCTATCCTAATCCTAAACTAACTCCAAAGCCAAACTTTGCAAACACAAGACTGTAAAAATTTATACATTGACTTGACTGATTTTTCATTATGTGCAACAATCTTAACTTACTAGGCACAGTTCTAAACCTAGCAAATTTATCTTTATACTCAGAAATATAAAGTTTATAAGCAATAAGTTCATTCTGAGAGCATAAAGCTTGAAAGATTATCAACTGTGGGTTCTTAGTTTTTCCATGATTTACCCACAAACAGGTTTTACTATCCTCTACGCCATAATCAAACTAAAAATTATTAAAACACAGAGGATAATGAAAGGACACCACCTGATTCTGCAGATTCCTAGTTGCTAATGCAGACTTGTGGTGTATGATTTTCTCTTCACGAGGTCTCAACTCATGGAACACCACTAGAATAGGGTTCATCTTGCAGTTAGGATACTCACTCACCAACATCTCTATATTCATCTTGGGCACGGAGTCAAAAAATTTCTGAATTTCTTGAGATGAAGTATTAGTTTGAACATTCTCTTGCAACATGTCATCCCCTAGGGTTTGAGAATCTGCCTCCCGCTTATCATCATTGATGTCAAGGATACTAGCACATGGTTGACAAGGATTTCCTTCGAGCTCATTTGAACACACAGATTCAAAGTCAGGAAAAGACTCTCTCAATTCATATTTTCGCACCTCATCAGCAAGGACATGCCACTTAGCATCAACTTTATTAGTATTAAAAACACATTGATTTGTGGATACTAAGCAAGGACCTTCTTCCAAAAACACATTTGAGAAATCAGAATCGAAATCAAGAAAATATTCCCTTGTCTCATTCTCTTCGTTATGTTAAAGAGATTCAACTTCTGAGATAAACTCTTGGTTGCTTTCTTGGCATTCCTCTGCTTTATCCAAATGTACTCTATCATGAACTTCCTAAGGGAACACTTGACTGATCTGCATGTCGTCTTGAAATTCTTCCCTTAAGACTTCATTTGGGCATTTGAGTCCTTGTTTTTGACCATTAGGGTCATTGGCAATCTCATCTTGAAGCATATGATCTATTCCAATCCGTCCACCATTTAAATCAGTCAAGTCATCTTCCTGTACTAACCCATCAAGGTGTGTTTCTTCCTCATTGGCCATCATGAAAGCATCTATGAATGCATCAATGAATCCATTCTCCCCTTCCATCAAGTCTACACTAGATAGAGGAGTTTCATCAGTTGTTGAATCCATCTCACTGTAGGAATCAAGATCACCAAAAGATAGGCAAGAATTAAATCTCCTCACACAGTCACTCTTATCATTTTGGATAGACTGATCATCACTGTCGTATGTACTAGCTGTATCATCCTCTTCATTGTGGTGCCATGAACTATGCTTTGGAAGATGACTGAAAAGAGATGATATGGTTATAACCTCATTAACAAGTGGAGTACCTGACTCTGTGATCGTATTTTGCAGGGTTGAGTTCTCCCAGTGGTCTTGTGTGCAACTGACCTAATATGGGGTGTTGGAAAATATGGTACTTGGTGAGAATGATTGCATCTGGGTAGGGACGGTGGGTGAAATGGCATAAGTCTGCAAATGATGGCAGTTTGCAAGCACAAGAGGATTATAACCATGAGTTTGGCTATCTGAATTTCTAGTGTCACCTCCAAATTGTGCCAATAAGAGATCCTTTTTAAATGCATCATGCAAGGATGTAGCCTCACAACAACCTCTGACTTTGGTTGCAAATGAAAGGTTTAAACCCCAATAATAATGTTCTATCAGTATATGATCATCTACAACCAAACCTAAGGCCTGGACCCTTTGATACATGAGCAAAAATCTATGGTTAAATTGATAAATGAGTTCTAATGGTATTCTTTTCATAGCTGCAAATTCAAATGATGGGTCTTGTGTTCGAGGATCAAACTGATCTAAGAACAAGATTTCTAACTCCGCCCATGAATAAATAGATTCTGGTGGCAGGTTATCATACCATTGTCTTGCTGAACCTTGAAGTGTTCTGATGAACAATTGAAAGACGACATCCTCATGTAGAACCTGGAGAAAAGTAAGTATATGCCTACAAACTCCAACATGTTCAGAAGCATTTTGCCTATTGTCAGGGAAAAATAAAGGAAGCTTATCATACAAGTGACCAGGGATTTCATGGACAAATCCCAGTATATACAAAGGGCTACCCATTAGAGCTGGGTCCTCCAAGACCTAACCCACTCCAACTCCAAATGATCCAAAATTACTCATAGGGGCCCTCCTTCTAGTGCCAATTCCTGTTGATGTCCCAGATGGCACAACAACATTGCAAACAAAATATTGCTACTCTGTTTCTGCTAAAAGAGAAAGATGATCACATGGATATCTTAGCTCCCAAGGTCTTGGTAGTTGGGTCTCAACTATGTTGATGTCCCTCAGTGGTCAATGTAACAATAATATTCAAGGGGCCTGCTGGTGTGAGCTTTTGGACTATTGTGAGAGAAAACATAAACTTAAAACCTATTCTAACCGGGGTTTTAAAGAAATGTAAAAAGAGGGATAAGGGCTTTGGAACAAAAAAGAATGACACTTCATCCGAACTAACTAGACCTGTCACCTTCCAAGGGATTCCTAACTAAAATTGTAGAACAAAGTCAACTTGTGACTAACACACAACTTCGTCCATTCATAGTGCTGATTTCAACAAAAGATTGCAAGTTACCATTCAAATAAAACATAAAACCAAACTTCATTCCTTGAAAGCTTTGCAAATCAAATGATTAATTCAAGAAAAACACCATTCTGAAACACAACATGAAATAGATTTTAATCTGGTTGCTTCTACTGTTAGTGAAACAAATAAGCAACATTTACAAAGTTGGCACAATCACCAGTGTATAGAAAATCTGTGATTTCAAATTGTTCCCATTTACATTAATAAAACTGAAAGATACATTAGAGTCTATTCTAAATCTAACTCCTACTCTAAGAAGACAAAATAAGCTCCTATTACAAAGAATCAGGATCAATTTCTATCCCCTCTATTCCTATTCTACTAACTACTAACCAGAAGTTCTTTGTCTAATACTTTCGCACTCCCAAGTTCTCGTGCTCCCTTACAAAGAGGCAAGAATGCCTTATATACAAGATACATCAAAAAGCATGTGTTGTCCCCCCACATTAGGGTTTACAAAATATCTGCTTCCAGGAGAGTCGGTTGCAAGAGGATCGACATCTAGATCTTTTGTAGAAAGTCAGTTCTGCATTAAACTCGAATCCTTGCTGTCTATGTCAGTGAGGACTGTCTTCTGAGGTGTTCTGTAGATCTTTTGCAGCTACCGCACTTATTTTTGGCCTTTGTGTCCATTTTTAATTTCCAGTGGAGCTGCTTTGAGTGCCCTAAAATATCGCCATTAATGCCGAGATACTTCTATTAGTAGATACTAGTTGTCCCCTTTTTCACGACTTTATCTTCTTCCTCGGCTCTCTTCTCATCTAGATCTATCCTTCTGCGAGTCTGTCAGAGAGACCGACCTCCTCCACTGAGAAGCCATGCCGAAGGCACGTTCTTTCATCTAGAGCCCATTTCACTTTGGGGAGACCCTACACTATCAACCCGATCTCCTGGCGAGATCATCCCAGTCATACCAATCTCTTCTTCATTTCGTGGGCCCATTCCGTATCGGTAAGAGTTACAATGACGCCAGACTCCTTGGGTGAGCTTTGTTTTCTATCGAGTATAATTTATGGTCTTGGGGAGACCTTACCCCGAATGGCTCTTTTCTTATCGAGCCACTCCTTATTGTCGGCATGACCTTTCGTGGTCGGGGAGATGTTATAGCAACAAATTTTTTTCTCGGCAAGCTCTCATTTCTTTCGGTGGCCCCCTCCTTCGGTCGGCAGGACATCTTCCTTCGACAAGACATCATGGTGGGTGCCAAGAGATACAATGATATGTTCCTTCATTGGCGGATTCATTGCTATTGGCAAGACATGAGACGGTCGCTGAGACCACATGGTGAAACCATTGTTTTCTTTAGAGTATGCCCGAAATCCTTTGTTGACCCTCTCACGCCAGTTCTTGTTTTTGTTTCGGTATGACTCCCACTGAAGGAAAACATATCGAGGCCCTTTACTTAGTCGGTGAGACATTAGGGGTTCGTCGAGACATCCCAGCGATGAGAGAACATTGTGCCGATAGTAAATACCCTTTGCTACCTATCGGTGAGACTTGAAGATCTCACCGAGACCTCTTGGCGGGGGGAGAACCTTATGGTGATATAAGAACCCATCTAAAGGTGGTTGGCAAGACCTTTCATCGAGATCCTTAAGAAATATCCTCATGCCCATGACCTGATCCTACAAAACAAGGTCTTCATTAGAACAATACATTAATATCATGCTTTTTACCAAAAAGAAACTTAACTCTTGTAGAGGCGGAGCCAACACAGGACTGGGAAGCAAAATTAAACAAGTCCCGACAAAATTGGGACTGGAACAAAACATGACCCATAAACGACATCACCTCGTCTTCAAAATTGGCAGGGGGGCCCAAATAAGCCAGGGAAACAACCAACATTTACAAGCTCACACCCTGAACCGACCCCGCTTCCAGGAAGAAATGAAAAAGGACAACAACAAAAACACCGGTGGAGCCAGAGCGAAATGATGGACAGAACCGGGGTCGGAACCAAATCCGAACCAGAAACCTTAAGGAAGTCTCCAAGTTTCAAGCTCAGATTCCATTCCAAACCCGCCTCCGACGTCACCCAAAAAGAGGAAAAGAATGGAACAAAAAGAAAGAGAAAGGGGAAGGAAAACCCCATAGCCAAAATAGAGGAAACCAGAAGTGAAAGAACCAAAAAATGTGGAACCAGGATTGGAACTAACTCCGAACTAGGAACTCTGAGGAAGTTCCCAGGTTCGGCCCCACTTCTGGTTCTGAGTCTGCCAACATGAAAAAGAAAATGCCCGAGGCCAAAAAGAAAGTTAAGGAAAATGGCACTTACTGACAAAGACTAATGGAGAGGGAAGAAAAGGTGGGGTCAGACTCGGGATGAGGCTCAAACGAGGGACCTTGAGAAAGTTCAACATTCTGAGCCAGTCCCAGACCTGACTCTGACAAAGAATGAAGGAGGAAGGTAAAGAATAGTTAGAACCAGAATTGGGGATGAAACAAGACCAAAACATAGAAGAAATTTCCAAGTCCAGTATTGGTCCTTGTTCTGCCTCCAACAGAACTTTGAAAGGAAAACGCCTAAGGCAGAAAACCAAAGGAAAAAGACAAAAAGAAAAAAAAAGAAAGGGGGACCCATTTTGATCCAGATCAAAGTGGGGTGGTTATGCAAGGCATAACAGATCCCACCACACTATTTTGGTTGATTGTGATATCACAAGTGAGTGACACGTGTCTCATTTGATGAAGCCGAATAGATGATACAAATACTTTGATACATTTATCTGGTTTTAATACATTATGTAGTGGGTTACTAAAGAATTTAAGAGATGCACGTGTTTCAAATCAACGAAGATGTTATAATATGAATAGGAAAGGTGTTTGATGGTTAATGACAAAGATGGTGACTATGTTGAATGAACAAGATTATTGATGGTTGAGATCCATGGTTGCCCGCCATAGCATGATTAGAAGTTGTGAGGTCTTTATCGATCGCGATATCATGGGTGAGCGCCACATAGATTTCCTTGGCAACACATAGTATGGTGGTCTTTTATTGCCATGATGGAGATCATGTTAGTTTCTTTTGAAGGTAGTCGTTTGATCAGCTAACCAAAGTGAAGGATCAACTACTAGTATTTGAATTTGCATGAAATGCGATTACAAGGTTCTATTCTGCAATTTCCTATTTTTGTTTATCCCTTCTAGAGAAATAAAAACTCAAGATTACAACTGCCCTCATAGATAACTAAGTGTTGAAGAGAGCCAAGATACAGACACCAGATCGATGGCATATAGGTCATTTGTAGCAGACAATGAATTTTGATATACAGAGACTTAGATGCATGTATTTTGATGGAGTAAATGAAGATATCTAAATTGTGGATTAAGATTTTGGTATCGACTATTTGTTAAATTTATGCAGTTATTTGATTTTCTCCATTATGATGCTTCTCTATTATTTGAATTGATATAACAAGTTTATACTTAGTTTATCAGTGTACATTTTCTATATATGTGTGATCTGGTTATTCAGTTCTCTAAAGTAGGGATTAAAATCTTTTAATCAATCACAACAATTGGGAAGTGTTACTTGGATTAATAAGAAGAATCACATAACTAGAATTTCCATTCTATCTCAAGAAGAGTTTTTCAATTATTCACTTGCACATTTACATAAGTTGTAAACAATTTATGTGCCTGATAGTTTGAATTATTGCCATTATTGAAATCCACATTTGCAAATATTCATTAGACTCCATATACCCAATAAGGCAATGGTCTCCCCTTATATTCTTTTATAATTTTCATTCTTCTTATTTATTTTACACTTACATTTACAAATACACATACATATGCATTTACTGTTTTCATTTATTTCTCATGTAGTTTAATAGTTTGATCAATCTCATATTATATGTGTTCAAGACTTTAGAATTTCAATTACATTAATTTATTGATATGTTGTATCTATAACAATACAAAACCATATGCTCTTTGCATTTACGCTTGCATATAGAAATACACATTATACATAGATAGATATTTCTTTGATGATCTGTTGCATTTATTGTTCTAGGAGAGCATCCAGTAATTGCATTTACATTTACATTTAAAAATACATATACATGCATACATATAAATATGTGTGTGCGTGTGTATGTATATATTTTATATTCAATGTTTAGAAATAACCCATTAGGTCTACACATGGATAAAAATTCATAAAATCAGATTTCCCATACATATTTTGTTGAAACCTAGGCTTGGACCTCTCATTTCACATGTTTTTCTTCATAAAACTCTTGAGGACAGTAGCTATACCTTCTTTGTTTCTCATCCTATGCCCTATTCATGCATCCTACAATTACAACAGTATCTATAGGGCCTCTTACACAAGCTACAGTAATCACAAAAGGTGTAAGAGCCCCTTTATATCATGTTTGGACTACAAAACTCTCAAAAACAATATAATTGGGTTGTATGCAAAGAAATGAAGCTTTCTAACTCAAATGAACACCTTAAGCCCTCAAATCATATTCAAATCAAAGATAACACATATCTTCATGACTTGGAAATTATTTCACATCAAAATATGGCTGCATGTGACTGTACAATGCTGCATAATAGGAAAAATACATAAATTTTGATGAAAAACACATATTTTTGAATGTCAAGAGCTTGTATTTGAAATCCTCAACCATGAACAACCATTACAATGATCACTTTATTCATTTTAAAGGCCTTTACATGTCAACCACTAAACAACCACCTCTACAACTGACTTTTTAATCTTTTATGATCACATGAAACATAAAACACACTAATTTAAAGGTTGTTAACATCACTATTGAAATGTTTTAATATTTTGTCATTTCAAACATTAAAAAGTACATCATTAAATTAATTATGTAATGGAATAAAAATTAAAAACATCATGAATTAATTATGTAACCACATAAGTAAATTATAATTCTATCAAGAGATTAATATCAAAAAGATAGTATAATCGCATAACTCATACATTTCAATGTCATTGATCTTCTTCTTCATCCAAATCTTTGTCTGTATCATCCGATCTAAATTCGACATTGTAAGGATTGGTCATATCATCATCATCATTGATATTAGTTTTGATAATGTCATCATCCACACAGATAACATCTTCATGAACATTAACTCTTACATCATCATGATCTAGTTCCTCCTCTTCGACATCTTCGTCAGGGACATCATCAACTAATTGTTGATCTTGATCATCATCTACATCATCTTCTAGTTCTTCGGTGTCTTCTTCTTCCACCACATTATACTTTACCGGCCTTCCTCTTGGATCATTTCTAACAACAAATGACCAACCCGGTTTACCTGGAACCTTTGAGTAAAATACCTGCTCACATTGGCTTGGAAGAACATAGGGTTCATTTTCAGCTCGCTCAATCGACCTTGTATTAACCATCGTAAATCCATTATCATGTTCAATAACAGTTCTCTCAGGATCATTTTCATTCAATCATATCTTGTACCATAGGACGATGAACAAAATTAATTTGAAGGACTTAAAGTCACACTCAAGTATATCATCCAAAATCCCATATTATCAATTTTCTGAGAATTCTGGATGTATGTCGCTTCTAGATGAAACATTAGTCACCTGAAAGACTACAGTTATTCCAGAATCAGAAGTTTTCTTCATGTCATCCAACATTTTGATTCAAAATTTATTACTATTGCACCACATAGCCTTGTGGTGTTTCACCTGCAATATGTCAAACATGTAAATATTATTGCAATATCATCAATTGATAAAAATATTTATTCTTGGCCGAATGTATGCAAAGAAAACAATCTCAACATATATATACATCAATATAATTTAAAATCATTAAATAATACATGGGCGATTAATATATTTATATGTACCTATTTATCTCATAAACCATATGCTAAATCAATTTCCCTTTGTGTAACATTGGAATCTCCATTACGATGAGCTTCTTTAACCAATGAAGCCACACCTTCCCATGTTAATGCACAAAAAATTGTTGACATTGTTCAATCCATACCATCATCCAATCAAGATTGTTTGCAATGTACAAATGTAGTGCATCCCACTCTCGACCAACTATATCAAAAAAATTGAAATTCACAAATGATGCATAATTAGTTAAATACCACAGTATACTACCTTAATTTATAATTGATGTATATTAAAGATTAAAAATTAAATAAATACAATATACATTAAAAAATATGTAAAATTTATTCCAATTAATCTCCATGACCATCTTATAATTACCCTCACTTTCCTCAATCTACCTTTCTCCATCAGGTACTACCCTTCAAATTTGTTAATGGAGTTGGGATCCCAAATGCGATCTACATGGATCTTTGCTGCAAACTTAGGAAGATATTCACTAATGTACACCATGGTCTGGTATACCATATATCCCTCCACCATAGAACCCTCAGGATGTGCTCTTTGTCTAACCAAAGCCTTCAAAAATTTCAAGTGCTTCTCAACCACCCACATTGACCTTGTGTGTACAGGTCCACATAATTCAATCTCCTCAACTTGGTGTATGATGTAGTGTTCTTGTGCATTGAAAAATGTCAAAGGTAGACACTTTTTTATTTCACACATTAGACAAGAAATTTTTCTCTTCCAATAATTTATATCTTCTTTATGGATTTATTTAGATGACAACCATCTACAAGTGATTCAAGGCACAAATATATTAATGAGATTTAACAAAAATATATAGTATATTACATAACAAGTAAAACAAATGGAAATTATAAGATGTATACAATGAATTGAACAAATATTACTACTTACCTCATGTATTTTCCAAGATCATATATAACTTGCTTGACATTGTTGTCAAAGTTGTCTAGGAGAGATAGAGGTAGAATGTACTACAACAATTATAAAATGATCTTTTCATTATTTTTCCAAAAGTAGTAAACATAATAGGCTAAAAAGTACATGCATTATACAAGTGTATATAATATACCAGAATAATTACCTTAATGAAGGTATGTTAATCATGCATTTTCATCCCTAAACCAAATGCACCTTTCTTTGTTATTATATTGTTTATGTTGGCAACAAATCTTGTGGGAAATCAAATTTTTTGTATGACTTCTTTTATAGCATTGTTTTGCTGCTCCATTAATAACCAAGCAAGGGAACTTATATTAATTTGGTCTCCATCACTATTTAATTGAATGAAATTTTGCATTGCATGATTGGCTTCTTGAATGTCACTACAAATTTTGACAATTTTTTTTGTTTGTCATGCCTTCCATCCAATATTTTCTATAACTTTTTTGTTATATTCTTTCCAATATGCATTGTATCAAACAAATTCACAATTTGTAGTTGCTCATAGTAGGGCAACCTAATAAATTGTCTGGGATAACTTTTTAGTCCCTATGGAAGCCGACCATTAATGCCTTGACAACCTTCACAAAGCATATAAGTTAAATAAATTAATGACAATCATTGTCAATTACAACATGAGTAAACACAACACAATATAAAAAATATAAATTCAAAACATATCATTTATGATAGATAAACAATTTGATCTGATGTATAACCTTTACGATTAATTCTATTATATTCCAACTTCCATAGGAAAGGTGTCGTTCTTCATAGTTTTGATGTAGTCTCTTCTTTCCCATTGAAAATATGTTTTTCATTAGTTCGATAGTTATGATTTCTATGGAGGAAGTGCCTATACTCATCAAACACCTTCTTTCATAAACTTGTTGAATGACGAGATTTCATCTTTGGACCACAAATTGGACATGCAAAGTTTCCCTTTGTTTGAAGACCTGAAAAATCATATATAATTGGATTAAATATGTCAATTTTTATAGTTATATATAATGAATAGATTATTTTAAAAACATGCATGATATCTACTTCATAAAATTAAATATTTTTAAAGTGTAGTTGAATGTTATAACATACCACAAAAATGTGTTAGCCCTGGGGCATCATGAATTGTCCATACAAGCATTGCATGGAATTGAAATTGTCTTTGTCCTATTGGTCTAGAGACATCATACATAGTGATGCCATTCCATAACTTTAGTAACTCGTCGATAAGAGGCTCGATATATACATGCATATCTTTAACTTGGTACTTACCTAGTTGAATCAACATAAACATTACATAATTATTATAACCATTTTACTGCAATATATATAAATTAATGTACATGACTATTGAATGAAAAAATATAAGTCACTATGCAAAAAATAAGAGAAATGAGATGCTACTACGTTAAAGAAAATTGATGTAAAAAAAACCTAGAACGATCATTGACAACATTATGTGCTCCCTCTTTATTGAAATCCGTAGAGGAATGTTATTGTTGATAACAAAAATAGGCCACACTGAGTAAATAGATCTCAACTCTCCAAATGGATTGACACCATCTGCTCCCAATGAAAGCCTGAGATTATGAGGTTCTTCTTTAAAGTGTAGCCATTTTTCCTCCATTTCATAAATGTAGAACCATCCACAGGCATTCAAAGAATGTCATCTCCACTTCTATTCCGTGCATGGTAATTCATAAATTCCGCTAAGCTTTCGCACAAAAATAATCATTGCATACGTGGAATAATGAGAATATAATGAAGAACCTTGCGAGGAACCTTTTTTGTTAGTTGATCTGTTCGATATCTACTGATATGAAATTCTGGGTATTCTGTTGCAAATTCATGTTGTTTATGATATATAATATGATCATTGGGACATGTATCTATTGCTTGATACTCCATTCCAATATCTTTCATAATGCTAGATAAATCTCGGTATAAGCGAGGTAAAATATTTGATGGTGGTAACAAAAATTTGCCAATCAATCTACAACAAAAAATAATTTTTTAATATAAAGAATATTAATGGTACATATTTCATCCTTTATTTACTAGTGATGAACTAACGACAATTAAAATAAATGAAAAAAGATGACATATATGACATACATTAACATCCGTGAGATTGATATGTTTGATAAACCATTCATAACCTTCAAGTTCAATAGAAACAATACAACAGGGAGAAGAGTTGTTTGAGAGCCTTCATAAAGGGGATCATATGCCTTCTCAAGTACAGGTAAATCATGAACATCATCAAAGTCATCTTGATCATCATGATCAGCTTTGGCACTAAATGTGTCATGGATCAATGTATCTGTACCATCATCTTCAACTGTGTTTTTTGGCACATGATCATCTTCTTCCATAGGATCATTAACTTCATCTTCAATATTCACAGCTCCATGTTCGTCCACTTGCAAAACCACATTCTTCAAGCTGTGATAATCCATATCATGTGCCCTAGGGCACCCCATCATTATAATAATGATAGAAACAAATAAACCATGATCATGATCAAGTGATTATATATATATAATGTTAAAATGATATAAACATTTACAAATTCAATCAATATAAACACATATAATGAACAATTTACCAATGGACGATAATCATGGCCCCCTTCAATGTGACCATGTTTTCTACAATGTTTCTTAGCTTTTATGATTAAAAGTCGTCTCGTCTTTAAGACCTTGCAATTATTGCAAGGACAACAAAATTTCCCATCACCCTTTCTTTTCAATCTAGCCCACAATCTATCAAGTGTCTCTTCATTTTGTTCTAGACTGATATTATCTGACATGATTTTTCTTTACCAGTCTGACTATTTAGATCTTCAAAAAATATCAAACTCACACTCCAATAATTTTTATTCATAGATAGGTAACAAAATCTAATAATTTTGATATTTTGCACCAAAAAAATGTGGCATGCAACCACCCCTGCAAAAGAGAAGATAGTCTGAAGTTAATGATCCCAAAAACCACTTTAAAATGCTAATTCCAAAACTTATTAAATTCTGATTTTACTATGATTTCCAACCGTTAGACTCCTAAAATCAAAATATTGAACTTGATCGCAAACTTCCTACAATGATGAAGGTAGTGAGCTAGTAAGAGAAAGTGACCCATTCCTAAGGAGAAACAAGTCAGAATCATCATTGCTAATGTCAATATGGATTTATTCTTTTAGTTAAAGATGTAATGTGTCACTTCTTATGATGAGCTTATCCCTAGGGCCCTCAACATTGAGAGAGCCCTAATCGCACAAGGAAGCACACATTAGTAGAATTTGGAAAATAAATGACTAGGTGACTAAAACTTTTAGTCACAATAACTAAAAATGACTAAATTCTGCTCATTTTTTGCAACTCAGCTATAAATGAGTAAATAAATTACTAGTTTGGTCATTGATTAAAAATTATTTAGTCACACAAATAAAAATGACTAAATAGTTAGTCATTTATTTAGTCACAATCCATTTGAATAAATCATTTAAGAAATCAAGATTATAGCCTACCAAAATACACTAAAACTTTAATAAACACACACTAAAACTTTTGTCAAATTCTTATTTTCAAGTGTAGCCCACCAGAATGGAGTTTTCATTTTAATAAACATACTCTAAAACCTTTGTCAAAACATTATTTCCAAGCATAGACCGCCAAAATGGAGAAGTGTTTTAGTAAAGAATGATAGAGAACGGTGAGGAGATGTACGTGAAAGGAGGCATAGGATTCATTGCTGCTTATCTCATTCCTGCTTTGCTCAACAAATCTTACATTGTTCCCACTACTATTTGTAATCTAGGTATTTACTTGACATATATTTGCATAATCTCAAATTCCTTTAGAAGCTTTTGAAGTATCAATGTATCCTATATAGGGTTTAGAATGATTTCTTTCAATTAAAAAAATAAATAAATGATGTATTTCACTGTAATTAGATAATGTGGAGATCTCATAAATCTTCCCCAACACACTATCCTCTTTGGCACTGTATTCATTACTCCAACTACTAGGGTTTTGCATGTGACATCTTTAATATCTTCATGACCATGGCTTTTAAATAGATCTCAGTCTTTGCTTTAATCCTTTTCATGGTAGCCCTTGAGTTCCATAATCCACCTTCAATCTCTTCTAAGAATGTTGTCTTAAGCTAGACTGCATAGTATGCATATAAAGCAAGTCCTTCATACCTGCCATTGTTCCAAACCACCACTCACTGCCTTGCTTAAAATGTTGCCTCCATAAGCACAATAGCATGTTTTAAAATCATGGTTGCCATGATTGACCATTAAGGTCACCACTTTCATCAAGATACAATGAGATTTTTGTCTTCAAACTCAAGGCATTATGCAAGATAACATTGTGAATTGTTTGTTGTGTATGATTTGATTTTCTTGCACATTTACTACTTTCTAACTTCCTTTAAGACTGGGTATTGCACCCTCAGCTGCAATCTCAAACTCACTCACTATCACTGAAGATTCCTTTCATGAGCATCCTTCTATAAAATCAAACTATTCCCTATAGATGCCTACTTACTATAGGGGACTCATTGTTTCATGGTATTGTAGTTCTTAAGATCCTTCAACCTTATTGACACTACTTCATAGTCCACAAGGTATTATTCACTATTCTCCCATCTTTGGTGAGTCTCAAAACACTGCTCAAACATGCAATCCACTACCTCCATTATACATTAATGGCTAAGAAGAAACATTGAACCTATGATTACCACTGTTACTTCATTTGGAAAGTCATTCCCTAATTGTATTTTCCTTGTCTAACACTACCAAAAGCATTTGAAAAACCCTTAAGGTTAGCAAGGGGGTAAGGAAACTCACTGTTAAAATCTCCACTTTACTATGCAAGGTTTGAGCTTTATTATCTTGTCACTGCTCAGCCTCTTTTTTACTATCACATCTCAAATGATTGTCTTACCGTAGATTGCATTTACAAATGTCACTAAACTACATAGTGTGCTTGTTATTGGCTACAATCTTTAGATTGCAAGATTTTGTTATTAGCTACAATGTCTCAATCTTTCTGTATTGCAACCTCACTAATCCACTAGAGTTATTGTTTATGTTTCTACAGAGGCCTAGGGTTTGTACCCTAATCATGCTCTTACCAATGCTTATGTTGGTATTAAAAAACAACCTTAAATCTTGGGTCAAAAAATTAGTTGTCTTCACAAGGTTGTGGTATGATCTTGGATTGTATCCTAGAGTGTGTGGGAAGCTTGTGTTTGATCATTAAGGTATGTAAAACTGATCAGGGAAATGTATCCATATAGCATGGGTCTTGGTTTAATACTTTCCATAATGGTTATTAGCATATCACATTATTATAGTTTGAGGTAACCCAAGATTGCATTCAAGTATGTAACAAACTTGGTTTGTAGTTTAAGCTATACACTTTTAAGTAGCATTCATAAGGTTTAGAAAATCTTGATCACTCTCTAGAATAGCCCATTAAACATGGGTTGTTCTTGAATGCACTACATAATTGATATAACACAACACTCTGCATATCCACCAGAGTTATAGGCTCTTTATTGCAGCAAGAAGTTATCACTCTTCGATCATGCTATAATTACATCCTAACCTATTAAACTTGAGACAACCTGAATGCACCCAATGATGATTGACACCTACATTATACAACCTGAATTAACTACATTATATGAGTGCCTCCATTTCTATCACAACATAGCCACATTAAACTTGGGTCACACATGAATGCATCCTATATTTGTTATAGCACAACTATGCCACATGACTAATAGAGTTATGGATCACATAATTACAGTCACAAGAATATGTTCCTTGGTTGTGATCTTATGGTGACAACACACAATAAAATTTGGACATGAAATTCTCAAAACCCTAAACCTCTAAAAATGAAATCTGATGACATGTTGCTTCAAAATATGATTTTCAAACCTCGAACTACAAATCTAACTTCACAACTGAATTTTGCAAAAAGATAATGAATACCCTCAACTTGGCGACATCTTCTTGAATTTTTTCTGATTTTTCCTAAGAAAATTGTCCTTAGTTCTCCACAAACTGTCTCAAGTAGAGAAAATTTGCAAGTATAGCAAAACACTATCGCAATAAATCAGCGAACTCACTTTTCTTTATGTTGGCCACAGTTTGATTTTTTTCTTATTTTTCATGTTTGTCGAAATTTCGACGAAACTGCTAGTTGAAATTTTGATGAACATCGGGGATAAACTTATAAAAAATTGAAAATTACACATCACATTTTACAAACACCTAACAATACATCAAATTATACATATTTCATCAAAAATTTTTGTTGGATTTTGTAGTCAAATGAGTTAGTGCTTGTTGACTCAAATCCTTTAGTTTTTTATGTGCTCACTTCTATTTGGTGTAGGTCTTTCTTGTCTAATGTGTTTCTTTTTCATAACTTCAGCTTGGGGCATGGTTCCATGATTTAAAGAGTTATTTTCTTCCTCTATAGTACCCTTTTAGCATATGATGTTATTTATGTTTAGTAGATTTCCTTTAGTGTGCATACTAATGTAGATTCATATGCCCACTAAAGTTGGGGAAAAATGTATAAGCGTAAAATTGCACCCCTCACAATTTCATGTACATTCTTGCATCTGCTTTGGTATCCACTCCCTTAGCATCTTGTGTAGGCTCATTTTAGCCCTTGCACCAGCCTTTTCCCTTATCAAGATGCTCCATCACTCCTTTTCAACAACTACCCTTCATCTGTCATCTTTGCATCAAATCTCAGGCTTTTCTTGTTCTCATCATTTTGTAGCGTGACGTGTCTAGACACTAGCATGTGGTGCAGATGTTTGTGTGCAGTGCTCATTTCCTGCAATGTTTCAACATTCAAATGACCATTTTTATGCATGTTTTCCACTTGAAACCTCCTTTGGTTGGTGGTAACGGCTTGAGATGCATTGTAACGGTTAGAGAAGCTTCTTTTCCTTTCTTAAAAGTAGTCTTTTCACTCCATTTGCATCTTCTAACCTCTTCTAGTTCCATTCTTCCAACTTCTAGCTTCACTTCTTCTACCATCCTACTCTTTCTTTCACAACTCCCCTATATTTCATAGTATCTTCAATCCATCTTGGTACCTCCCTTTGCAACATTCTCAAGCTCTCATTGCACCTCTTTGCAACACATTCTTGGTTTTTACATCTCTCTTTGTCTCCCTCTTTGCAACTCCTTTGGCTCTTGCATCTCTACTTCCCTTACCTTGTGCTTGGGAGCATCTTGGGGTTCTTCACATCCTCTTCCTATTGCATCCTTTTTTTGTGATACAAGTTCTCCTCCTTGCAGGGATTGCTTTTATCACCTCTTTTGTGATATTGGTTCTCCTCCTTGAGTAGGGTTTTCTTTTATCACTCATACTTGGTGGTGCGGGTTCTAATCTTGAGCGGGTTTTTCTTTCATGACATGCTTTGTTCATTTATCTCTTTCTCTATATCTTCTTGGTTTTTTGTGGAGGTGGGAACACCAAAACGGGGGTTTGACTTAGGCAAATGCCTATACAACCCCAACATTTTCTTTAGATATCACACTTGTAGGTATTGAATACATTCATGTATAGGAGGCTTAATCACTTGCATGGTTGTGAGCATCTTCTTTCCTTTCTTTCTCCTCTTCATTTATATCATTTACCTTGCTTTATTTTAATTCCAACTCTTTTTTTTACTTCACCACTTTCTGTAATTTCTCAATAATCAGAGTAGAAGTAGTTATTTAGGAATTCTTTGTGATATTCTTGCTTTCTAGTCTGCATGAGATGCCAGTGCACCTCTGGGATGCTAGTGTGCCATGTTGTCATCCATATTCTATGTTATCATCCTTTGGCTAAGAGCTTGTCAGTTTGTCCAGAGAATTTTTGTGACCTGCTGTTTTGGATTCTAGAACTCTCACCAATGTACCTGAGGTAGTTTAGGGAAGTTCACCCCATGAGGCTCTCTAAATGAAGAGAACTTGTGAGTATCAAATCCCCATCTTCTACACCTATTTATTGTTAGCAAACATTTGGTTAGATCTTCTCCCAACTCTACAATTATGAATTGCTTTACTAATGAATATTTCATATGTTTGCTCCTACTTTTATTTATAAAAGTTAATATTTTGGCTTTCATTCCAAGAATAACTTATTGCTTCTTTCCTATCAACTATTTTTCTATTATTTATAGATTTTTATTGTAGGAAAAAGTATACCCTTGCATTTTCACACTTTTTTGAGTCTTCCTTTGTTTATTTATCCCTATTTATGTCTTAATTGGTCCTATTTTTTATCCACAAGCCTAATAAACTACATCTTTTTTGGCTAATCCTGACAAACATCAATGGACTAAAACACCACCTAGGGTGTCTTTGTCCTCCATAGGTCTTGGGACCCTGATTTTGAAAGCACCTAAATAGGTCCCTTTTTGGAGTTTGTGCCCCAATTTTCAAGCCTTGGGACTAAGATGCCACCTAGGTCATCTTAGTCCTCCTTGGCTTATTTTTGGGATTTAATTTCAAATCTTGGAAAGATTTAGCCTCCTTTAATTTATGATTTCATATGTCATCTTGGTGTGGTGTAATTTTGATATATCAAACATAGATAAGTATAAATGCAAGGTTCCTTCACTCATTTTATCATTCTAAGTATATTCAAGAATTCAAGTATTCATTCAAGAGCATTTAAGAGCATATCATCAAGCATTTGGAGCCTTCATCAAGATTCAAGCATCATATCAAGGATATTGTTGCATCATATTTGTTATTGTGCTAACATTTGTGATGTAGGGTTTATGAATCAAGCAAGTGTTTTATGCAATATCAACATCATTGAAGAAAGAGTTAAGAACCCCATCCATTGGAGCCATTTCAAGAATATTTGCAGCACCTTATTACAAGGGTTTGGTGAGTTGCAACATAGTGTTTTGTTCATTCATCATTTCCCTCCATTTCTTTCTATTTTAAGGTTTAATTACCAACAAGAGGTTTGACCAAGGAAAACCCCAATTTACTAACAAACAACAATTTTTCCTCTCTTGTGTGCTTGTTATTGTAGATTTAGGTTGAAGACTTGAAGATCATTTGAAGTGAAAAGTGTCAAAGTTGCAAAGTTACATTACAAAGTTGTCATCTTCATGGAAACTCACCTACAGGCCAAATTTGAAAGTTTTAGGACCTGAGATCTGAGAAGAAGGAAGTGCAAACATCAAGCCTCAGGATCACATTCAAAGATTTCAAAAATTTAGATTGGGACTAAGATGGTAGTAAGGGTGTCTTAGTCCTCCCAAGGGTATTTTTCAAAAAATATTTCAGATCCGGTTCTAACATCTAAAGATTTCACATTTTCCCTAGAAAAAACAGTTGGACTAAGACAACAGTAAGGGTTTCTTTGTCCTCCATAGCATATTTGGACAACTTCTTTGCATTTTCAGAATCCTAATCACATTTCCAGACTTCCTAGGTACATACATCCTAACTTTTTATTGCATTATTTCATCATTTTCATCCTTCATTGAGCTTTCATTACAAGGTTTTGTAGGTTGAATGCTTATTTGTCTTTTCCAAGCATTTGCTTGGTGGTGAACCCCTAAAATCTTAAAGAACCCCCTCCTCGGTCTTCCTTATTGAGAATTGACTCAACTTGTGAGGTTGATAGTCAATCCAATTAGGACTCATAGGACATAATTGAATGACCTAGAGGAGAAGATATTGAGCAATCACCCCCTTTTACCCCTCTAGTTTAAGATCACATCTAAGGTCATTCTAATAGAAGGTGTTTATTCCTTGTGGAGTTTATTACAAAAAAAATTGTTGTCCTAAATTCTTATCATTATCTTGGCTAGTCAATTATGTTACTTGTGTTTATCTTTATGTATATCTATCATCTCCATCTTTAGTAAAGTAATCCTAATTTCATATTTTTATGATTGTTCCTTCTCTTATTGCTACATTTTTAACATATTGTACTCATCTTTAGTTTGTATTGTTTATTTGGAAAATTTAATGATTTGAGTATATTATAAGTATAATATATTTTAAATATCTATTTTTTTAATTTCTTAAATTATAATTTATTCCAACAAATGTATTTATAAAAGAGGCATCTAATTGTTAGTATATTGAGAAAGCTACTTGTTAAGATTTTCTTTCCTAGCCAAGTTTATAATTAATTAATTAATTATAGAGTTTCATGCATTTGTCATTGTAAAAAATTCAATAAGTTAAATCTAAATTTATATTTTAGTTATTTTATAGTGTGAAAGAGGCTCTAGTGGTGGAAGCAAACTATAATTTTATTGAAGAAATTGTAAAAGTAAAAACTTGTCAAAATAAATTGAAAAATGATGCCTATTGCGAAGAAAAAAATAGCTTTTTATTTTATTCATGAGATAAGTATTGGGTGAAAAAAATGGAAGGTGTGAGTAGGGGATAAAGAAAATCCAAAAAAATAGAATCCCTACCACAAAACATCACAAAGAGGTTTCAAAAATCCTAGATGAAGATGAAGGGCACATAATATATTGAGAGGGGGGTGAATCAATACATCAAATCTATTTAAAACTCTTTAATTTGACATGTATCTCCAAATATTAATCATCAAACATTAAGGAAAACAACTTTTATCAATCAAGAAATCATAGGAGCACACCTTCACACAATTAACAACAAATATACATGAAAAACCTAGAATGGGAAAAACATGATGAGAAGAGCTGCTTGGAGCTACTATCCAAATATAGCCTCATATAAATAATGAATAATTTACAATAATGAAGTAGAAATCAACCTACCAAATCTACCAATCCCCTACTATAGATGTAGGCACCAACCTATTGGAGACAACTGTCATGCCCATATTTTATGCTAGAAAAACCCACCTATTTTTTTATAATTTTTTTATAAAAATAATTAAGTTAAACAACACTCTAAGTGTTTGTGGTGTAACATATATGAGTTGTACACCTCCAAGTGAAGACACTTCTAAACCATAACAATAGTTTTCTATGCAACTAATTAATTATACTCTCCATGCAAGCCTAAGGTAAGACGTTATAATTGTTACTTCTGACCCAAATATCCATGACATCAATTAAGACTATGGGGAAGTTTAACATTAATATCATCCCCGTTATTGGTAATGGTAGATATATGCATTGTTATAAATGATTATCACAAAAACTATAATTCCAATAGCTAATTCAAAACTCATAAGTGTTAGCTCAATGTCCAGAACACCACCTGACATTTTCTCTAACACTACTCTTAATACTACTAATAAGAATATTAATGGTTCTAACATTACCCTTATGACCTACATATGTGGTAAATTATTATTATTTTATTTATTTTCCCATACTATTACTTAGTTATTTGCCTAATTACTCATTTGTGTAAATAAAGAAAAAAAAACATACCCTCTATATACATACATATAACCTATTCACTTTAAGCAGTAATTAACTTCCAACGTAATACACAATTTTTTTATATATTTTATTTTACTCAAAAAGAAATCCAAAATAAATCTTTTCTCCCTAAAGAAAATGTATTAATTCCTATTCTTTAATATCTTCTTTAACTTCAAATTTAATATATTATTTTCTATATATTTTATTTACTCAAAAAGAACCCTAAAATAATTAAAATAAATCTTTCCTTGTAAAGAAAATGTATTAATTCTTATTCTAAGTAATTTTGCTCTCCTGTTATTAAGTAAAGAAAGATAAAGAGCATAATTCTCCTTTCCTCTATTTAAGGGATCTTAAAACATGGAGACTACGTGGATTCTTTAAAATTAAAGTTAGGGACTATGAATAAGGTGAAGGAAAATTACCATTATTTCTTTTACTTTATCACTATGACCTTAAACCGTTTCTTGTCCAAGGAAAGCGTAAATTGTCATAACTGCTAATATCCCCATTAAACTAGGAACTTAATTACATAATTTTTTTTTTCTTTTCATCTTAAAACACTCCAAGGGACACACTACAATATGATAATGTTGCAATTAGTTATGATAGTGTTTATTTATTTATTTATTTTTAAATTAAGAGGGATTACATTGCTATAAAAGAGTTTAAAATTCATAACAATATTAACACGTTGCAATGAAGACACATTTTAAACTTATCTTATAACCAGGTGAACCTTCACAGAATCCCTATTTATTTGGTTTTATTGAGTGAACAGATCCCATTATTCTCTCTATGGTTATCAATAAATTATGAATATGATTTGATATTGTTATCACTGGGAAGCTGCGTTAACCATAGATCTTACAAAAGATGGTGCTAATCCTTTTTCTCTCGACATCCATTTATATTTCTCACCATCACTCTTTAACTTTGATCACGATAGAGATTTTAAATGTGCTCATATTATTGGATCGATGCATGTATTTATTAATACTACATAAATGCCATCCAACAATATCCATATCAGTGTTATAATTGCTTTTAATCCTTAATATTAAAATCTGCACTACGTTTATCATTTGTATTTAATTTCTTCTTCTTTTTATTTTTATTTTCTTTATCCCCCACAAAGCTGAATCTTTTACAACAGTATTATCTTACTACCCATATGAATTATTATTAAAATGAAATGTAAGAACTATACTAACTCTCGATTGACCTGCAAATTTAAATATTATCACTAGTGATTTGATAACTAAATATTATATTACTCGCACTGTAATTATGAGAGAATGCACTGTTTTCTCCACACTTATTGACCCAGCCACGCCATACTGCAACTGTCATACTAAAATAAAATTCAATTTTGTTTCCTTGGCTTTCGAGTCAAGATGGTCTTAGATAGGTTTAAGTCAATCAAATGTCATGAGCAAGCAAACCAATCACTGCAAAAAAAACATTAACTGTCATAATGTTGAAAGATGGGGCTGCTGGCAAATACGACCTACCCTTCAGATAGCTTTCCACGCATCACATTTAATCTTGCACTTCACTCTGACTAGAGTTTAGGGAAATTTTCTAAGGAGATATATTGTGGGATTAGGGTAAGCATGAGCAGGATAATATTTAATGATTTTTTTTTTTATTTATTTTTTCTGCAGTTACAACTATTGGTCATGAGGGGGTGGCATACCCTCATGTTAGTAAAATCTTACGCTTCCTCTATGGACAGGGATTCTGCCCCTTCCTTTATACGCCGTCAATGTCAGATATAAAGGAAATAAATGAAATCCACCTAAATTAGCAACCTATGATCAGTGCGTGGAAATTAAAACAATGTATATACATATATATATATGTAGTTTAAACCAATAAAATTGATTACTCTTCCTCAGACGTGCTGCACAAGTTTCACGTCATACACTTAGTCTATCCAAGAAAATAAAGACTGATGTAAAGTTACAGCCTTTTGGCAGGATGAAGTCTTGTCACCTCTCTGTGGTGGGTCGCAGCCTTCACGGAGACCCACCTCAATGTAGAGTATTTGCTGTGAATAGATTTTTTTTTTTTTTGTTTATTTTTTTTTGAAGAGAGCGTGCAAAATTTTCTTTTAGCATATAGATATGTCCAGTGGTTTTAACGAATTAGTTCTTCAATTTTTATTTAGATTCTTTAAGTCCCTGCAACACAGAGCACTTGCTGCCCATGTATCCAGACAAAATGATTAAATAGTTTGCACAATTTCTTGTTTTTATTATTATTTTTTTATAAATTCCACATTTGTTTTTAACATGGCTTACACAAAGATATTCATGAAAATATATTTATTGCTCATATATTTATTTATTTTCCAAACTGTCCAGATTAACAAAACAAATTCATTGAGGATATCTGTGTAGATTTGGAAGAAAACTACGTGTGTTTTGAATGAGATAACCAAGAATCCATTCAAATCTCATTTCCCTACTTTTTCTTCTATCCTATTTATTATCTCCTTCTAAAGGAATAACACTTATTCACAGCAAGATATATATATATATATATATATATATATATATATATATATATATATATATATATAACATATATATATATATATATATATATATATATCTAAAGGAATAACACTTATTCACAGCAGATATATATATATATATATATATATATATATATATATATATATATATATATATATATATATATATATCTAAAGGAATAACACTTATTCCATGACAAGATATATATATATATATATATATATATATATATATATATATATATATATATATATATATATATATATATAGCATACATGATTACAAATGGAATAATCCGTTTTCTTACGACCTATTTATATTTTTAATTTTTGGGTTCCCTTCTATGCATTCTATAATCATTAAAAGCTGAAACAAAGGTATTTCCATGCTACTACAATGATGCATCCACATATAACCATTCTACAATATAGAAATTTTCTACGTTGATTATTTAATGGGTCTTCTGAGAGAGTACTGCTACATTTCACAAGGTATAGATGTCTTTCTTTATTGCAGCATATTATAAAATTTTGAGGCTACAAACAATATTTAGAAAATACAAGGGCCAATGATAGATAAAGAAATAAGGTTTTCTCTTTCTCCATCTTTTTCATGTCACAACAATCACTAATTTTATTTTGCAACTAATTTTTTTTTAAATATAATGAATGGCATATAACTAAATAAGACTTTCTCTATCTCATACTTATTTTTATTTTCTTAACAAGAAGTAAAATACATTTTTTTTTCTTTATAACACACAATGCTACATCTATATTTGTGCAATAATGGTTTTACATGCCAATGAAAGAAAACTTGCTCTTTATTTATTTTTATTTCATATTTTCTTTTCTTCTCATAATACACTTGTCCTTAATATTACAACAATATTTATGAATAAAACACAAAATAATGAAGCTTGCTCTTTTCCATATTCATTTATTCATTCAACAATATACTAACTCTTCATTTTACAATAATACTTGAAATTAAAATGAGTACAATGTCAAATACTACAATCTTGCTCTCCACCCTACCATAATGGCATCATGGAGCCTCGTAGGCTCTAGCCATACCCCCGAGCAAGGAATTATTTTAGCTCCATGATGATAAATGGAGTCTTTTCTCATTTTTACAAAGAAATAAAACTAACATAGCACAAACTTAATGTATCTAAGTTCTCTACCTTCCATTATCCACCATGATTCATTCCATATTTCACATCCTTACCACCAATAACAAAGGGAAATAGTAGTAGGAGAGAATACTTATCTCTTTATATGAGGAGGCTAACTCCTTGAACCTTGTTTCCTTTGCCAAGCCATCTTGATCATTCTCTACTATCTCCATTAGAGTTCTCCAAGAGGAGAAGTGGGAAATGCCCAAATCTTCCATCTTCTTGAGGTATATAGGAATCTTCCAAACCTACACTCTTTCCCACAAGTGCTGACACATGTGTGAGTCTTGTGCCAATTCCAAGAACTTTTGGGGAGTGGGAAGTTGAGAGTTATAAGTCACACTTCGCAAGCCCCAACACTTTTGAATTCGTCACATTCATGAATGTGGACTTTTGAGGGGTCTTTTCACACTCCAAGAACAAGTTCACATGTTAAAAAGGTTCCAAACCCATAGGTATAGGTCATAGGGGTCTATTCTTGTTCAAAAACTAGGGAAATCGACTCAATAATCCCTTTTTAAAACCCACAAAAGAATCCATACGAATTTTGATCCTGACCAAGGGTTCCAACCCCAACCAAACTCACATCACTTGTCCTACAATTGGATTCTACTCAAACATAATCACCCAATCAAAAATATAACCTAAAACCCTTCTAAGTCAAATAGGGCTACACTTATAACTTCCCAAAGATATATTTGATTTGATTCCAATATTTATCCGTCCTCCTATTTGCATATTCTATTCCTTAGCCCTCCAATACATTTACTCTACTTGTTTTTAGGTCTCAGATGGAGTTAAATTTATATCCTCAACAAGAAGTCTTTTTATTTGCACTTGATGGTTATCCCTTCTCATGCTAGCACCGTTATCTTCTCAACCTTTAATGTTAATCCCACATCAACTCATTTAATTTCCTGCACAACATAATTAAGCACAGTTAGACATATTAATAAACAACATTAATTGTAAATCGAATCTTTGTAACTTTATTCATGAATCATTTACATAGCTAATTACTCTTCCAATGTAATACGACACAACAATTATCTTATTTCAAATTCATCTTATAAGTTTGAATCTCATACAATAATTCACATGCACTAGTCCTATCAGATTACAAAGATACAGCTTGAAAATATTCAATGTTGATTACACAAATTACACAAGATTTGATCTTTCTTTAGACACTCTCCTAGACACCTTATGATCTTTTGATTATGGTGCACAATGATGGAACTCCCATTACAATACCCAAATTACACTTGCTTGCACAATTTTACTCTTCCATACAAATTCACATACACTCACACCTCAAGTGAGATCTAAACTATAATGATTATATAAAACAAATTACATTAACATCACTTCATGTTGGCTAGGGATTCACAATTAATTATTTTGACAAAGGATGGACCTAGATTCAAATTTACATGAAACATGTAGTGGGTAGGTCCTAAGTCAAATTTTTTGCCACTAGGATGAGTGTAGGATCATGGGGGCCCAAAAAGTGGTGATATGACAAAAAAGTGGTTGATGACTTTTTATATCCAAATTTGATAAAACAAAAAGGGTTTTTTGAGAAAAATATGAACTTTCCAAAATATAAGATATGCCTTCTTTGGAATTAAATAGATAATTATTATTGATTTTATACATACATTTTGACTAAAGTCTTGATTGATACGGTGATTGAAAAATATCTATAATTCTTAAATGATTTCACATTTTTTGAATTTGAAAGATGTAAAACATTCTATGCTTCCCACACTATAGGATAAAAATGTAAATATTGAATTTCATAATTTTTTGACTAAGTTATGGTGGTCAGACATATAGGTTTTAATATTTTTAAATGTTTTTAATAAAAGTTCATAACTAAGGGAGATGTCCTAGTTACCACCCCCATCCAATTACCGCTCACTCCATGCTCACTTAATCTCCCAAAAAAAATCATTTTGACTCATTAAAAAACCTTATTTTATCAAACAAGAAATTGCCAAACACCAATATAGATAGTCAGCTACACATGCATTTGTATTTATAATTCAAGTCAACTTGCATAGAAAAAGGCTCATTTACAATTTACTATAGACTTTCATTGTTACAAATATCCCCACTTGCAAAAGGTGCCACCCTTAATACATATTATTTTAATAAATACTCATGCACACTTAATGGTGTTTTACATGACATAGTCACAATTTCCTATCAACTCTATGGGATTTGAAATGCACAGTCTTCCAGACTCTCCCTGGCAGCATGTATTAACTTCATTCCCTATAGCTACATGTATTAAATACTGGTGTAAGGCTCCCCAAATAAACATCAAAGCCAAATATAATGCAAAATTTAGTCATTTCATCTTTAAAAACCTACATAACAAGCAGATACAAAATCAAATGATCAAACAAATTCAAATTTGAAACACAACAACCAAATTCAATACATTCAATTTTCAGATTCAAATTCCTAAATAAGAGGGGGAAAGCAGCCAACGACATTCACAATTGCTTTTTGTGAAGAATTATTCTCTACAAACTACATGTAGCATCAACAGGAATCCTCTACACATTCCTCCAATATCCCTAGTTTTTTAGGTTGTTACATTTTACATTCTACTTATAGTTATTTTCATGAACTATGCATTTAACATTTATATTTATGCAGTGTCTTTTTATATTTTATAATTAAATGAGTGTCTTTTTTGGTATTGGGTTTTTCCTTACAAACCCCATTTAAAAATTCAATAATGTGTGTGTTCATTTACTATTTTTTGTCATTTCTCATGGTTTATATTTGTCATTTATTTCATAAAAGGCTCCTTTATATTCTATGTCTCATGCTCTTTTTGTAAATCGATAAAAGCAAGATGAATCATCTATTAGACTCATTTATATTCAAAATAAGTGTACACATTAGCTTGCATTTTCATTATATATATATATGTGTGTGTGTGTGTGTGTGTGTGTGTGTGTATGAGTGTGTTTATAACACACACACACATAAATTGTTCGTTCATTTACTATTTTCATTTATTTCTTAGGGTTTATATTTGTCATTTATTTCATAAACGACTCCTTTTTATTGTTTGTCTCTTGTTCATTCAATAAATAAATATAAGCATGTTTAATAATCTATTAGACTCTTTTATATTCAATATAAGTGCACACATCATCTAGCATTTTCATTACATATGTATATACGTGTGTGTGTATATATATATTTGTGTATATATATATATATATATATATGTTTTTTTGTATATATTTATATTATTAGATGTTTATATATGTGTATTATGTATTTTAAAACATATACACAGATATATACATATACATACATATATACGTATATACACACACACATATATATAGCTATATTAAATGTATTCATACATTTGAATGCCACTATCTTCTTTGGTGTGATTAAGGAATTATTCTCATGAAACCCTTGCTTGGTTTTTTTGGCATTTATCTGAAAACCCATGTCTATTTTTATGTGACTAAGGAATTATTATCATTAAACCCTTGCTTACTTTTCTGGGCAATAGACTAGCATTCATTTACTATAAAATTTCTTACTATTTTTCTACTTTCCATTGCGCATTCAGTAGGCCACCATACATATATTTTTCATTTATTTCATACAAGGATCCTTTATATTTTGTGTCTCTTGTTCATTCAAAAAATTGATATATATGTGTCTATATCCTTTGGCTATCCAATACAATAGAGTAGCATTCATTTAATGTAAAATGTGTTACTATTTATTGTTAAATGTTTTACCTAGATGTTGAAATTTCAATACTTTGTATCATATATTCTTTACTTCATAGCTTATGTTTTAATTGTACTCTTATATGTTCATACATACATATATATCTTTACATATATGTACATGTGTATATATATATATATATATGTATATATATATATGTATGTATGTATACACATATATATACCTATATGAATAGATATATGTATACATATATCTATGTAATTATATGTATATGTGTGTATAGATATAATTACACAGATAAATCTATACATTTATAAATTTCTATACATATATATTAATATGTATACATACATATATGTACGTATATATATATATATGTGTGTGTGTGTGTGTGTGTGTGTACAAATATATGTATACATGTAACTGTGTAATTATATGTATACATAGGTACATGTATTCACATATCTATACAAATACATATACATACATTTATATGTACATATATATATGTAAACCCTCAACAGTTTGCTATTGTCTGCTCTCCATGGTGTGAGGTAACAACAAACATGATTCTCCTTTCAAAATGCAAACAATTGTACTCCTGAATCTTTTTAATCATCATTTTTGTGGATCCCTGAAGGGTTTGTTGGATGTTTGAATAATGATTACTACTTATTTTTACCAATTTCGACATTATTTATCTAACATTTTATGGCTTACAATGTACAGGTTCAATGATAATCATGACACAAGGGAAAAAGAGGAAAAGATCAAGTGGGAGGTGCTTAATTAGAGTACCTTGTGGAGTGAGGTTCTATGAATGATGATCTACACCTAGCTAAACATAGAAAAATACAAGGGCATTAGTCATTCAAATAAGCAAAAATATCATTTGCTATGAGATTCTTGTGTTGGAATCAAGGAACCCTGAGAGGGGGGGTGAATCAGTTTTATGCAAAATTTAATTTTACTAACCTGAGCTATAAACCATTTACAACATTGAACCAAAAGAAAGATACAACAACAAAAAGAGATCAACCACAACACCATAACACAAAATTTTTTATGTGGAAACCCTGTTAGGGGAAAAACCATGGTGGAGGTCAATCCACAATATTATGAGTATACTCAAAATAGGTGTTTACAAAAGGGGAATGCACATGCATTCAGGTGCACTGCATAGAGCTCACTGCTCAGATACAAAATGGAAGAATCGTCGTCTTACAAAATATTTGGATTACATCTAGAAGATTTAAAATGAGAGAATAGCATCTGCTAATGCCTGATTACAGTTCTGGTTAAGCTCATCAGTCACATTCTTGACCTTTTGTCTAATTCTTCTCCTATGCTCTGTTTGCTTTAATTCGTATCACAAATCCTTTTATGCACCACTAAAACTGTGCATAATCACTCTACAATCCTTCTGAATTTCACAACATACTTCACACATCCACTATTGCATCTCAAAATGATATAAATGATTGCTTATATATATCTGCAACTAAACATTTAGTCAAACACATGTCAGCTTCAATAAAACATAAAATATTTACAAATAGTCGACTCAATCCAAAAATGATTTTCAATGCACACAAACCAAAGTCATCCACAACATAGTGAGGATCCAAAAAAAAATACTTGAAAATGAAAATACCTTAAACAACTTTTCCTCAAACATCTGCAACACGCTACATTCGCCAAGTTAGCCTTCTTGCATTATTAAACATAAAATCAATCAACTGGATCTTCTAACTTGCACACCAATTGATACGAGGCTCTAAGATTCAAGGATAACATGGATCATACATTGAAAATCCTTCCTTGAGATCCACAACTCAAAATGATAACAAAAAAATGCATATGAAATGATGAACACTGTGTGCAAGTGTTGTTACCTCTAATATATGCAAAACTAACTAAGCAATGCAAGATAAAGAACACTAGACCACCTCAAGATTGGGCTACGTTGAACACAAACAAAATGAAAGATAAAGAAAATAAGTATACCTTTTATATGTGTTGATCTTCTTTGTTGGCCCTCAGTTGAAGCTTGGATGTGTGCTCCCTTTGATGGAAAATGTGATAAAAGTGGATGCAAAGTGATCTAGATGTGATGAGGATTCAAATAAGAGATATGGGTGTTTGGATATATGCAAGAAATGAGTCTAATGAAACCTTGAAGATGAGAAAAAATGGAGGATAAGATTGAAGGAGGAATGCAAGTGTGAGAGCTTGAAAATTGTTAAATGAAAATATTATTGTAGGTTATGAGGAAATGAAGCCAAAATTCCTCTATTTAGGGGAAAGGCCTCTAGGGATTTGAACAGTCAAGATTTAACCATCTTGGACAAGATGTAGGGTTGTGGTGAGTTGAGGACTCACAAGTCCTCACATCTTGCCTTGTGGAGTTTGAGATGTCAAGAGGACAGGTGATGTGGAAAGGGTACATTATGTGGAGGTACTTGTGCAAGTACCTTGGTATGAGAGTGATGGTGACAAGTGAGAGGACCATGGGAATGAGAGAAGTTTTTGGGGGAATAAATGTGAATTTTAAATTGACATGATTGGGAATATCTAGTGGATAAGACAAGGTTTCCAAAGAGGAAGACTTTGACCCATATGAGTGATTTGACAAGTCAAAGATCCTCATGGGGAAGAGGGGAATCCTTGGGAAGATAAAAAGGACCTTGGGGGATGGGGAGAGTTGACCAAAGGGGGTGATTAGACAAGTTAATCAATGATTAGAAGACAATTAATGGCCAATGAAGGTTAGGAGCCAACTTGCAAAATTTGGAGGATGTGACACATCCTAATCATGGATTAGACATGTGCGCATCCCTAATTATGGGATTAGGAGGTGGATTAGGATTAAGTAAAAGTGACAAAGGATGTGACATGTGAGGAATTAAATAAATGTATTATTTATTTAATTCTTTGAGGAAAAGGGGAATAAAGGGTAAGGTATTCAATTATTAACTAAATACCTTAGCGATTTAGAATAATTAAGGGTATTAATTAAATAATAGCAATATTACTTAATTAATTCAAATAAGAGGATATTTAGACAAAAAGGGACAAATTTGGACAAATGTAAGTGTCCAAATTTAGGTTTCTACATTTTTCCCCTCTTTGAGATGGTGCTACGAAGTAGCATCATTTCAAAGAAGATTAAAAGGAAACACCAAGAAGAAGATGGTTAGATTGGGAAAGATGCCCCAGTCATTCAAAGGACCGACTAGGAAGAAAGATAATATGAAGATTAGGGATTGAGGAAGGCCCCTCAAGAGGACATGCAAGTTCAAGAGAACATGAGTGTGCGCTCAAAATGGATGAGGTGATGCAAGAGTAGATGCAAAATGATGTATAAGATATGATGGTATAAGATGAAGAGATGAAATCAAGCACAAATGGATTTAAGGACAAGGGGGATGCTACCCCAGTCAAGCTATAAGAAAAAATGTATTGATGATGAGTGAAGCATTGTCGATGAGATATCTCAAAGCAATCCAAAAGGGATAGGGAAGGGTACATCCCAAGGATGATGATGAAAGTGTTGTTGATGAGGGAAGGATTCATCCCAAAACAACACAAAAGGATAGGGAAGGGTGCATCTTGATGATGGTGATGATGATGATGAAAGTGTTGCCAAAGAGGGAAGGGGACATCCCAAAACAACACAAATGGGTAGGGAAGGACCTATCCCAATGAGAGTGTTGCTGATGAGGGATGGATACATCCCAAAACAACACAAAAATATAGGGAAGGATACATCTTGATGAATACATCTTGATGATCATGATGATGATGATGATGAAAGGGATTTGATCGAGGCTTGTAGCAAGGTCAGGAACAAGACCAAGGATGTGATTAAATGATTTGCACTAGAGTGGGTGGATGAGGATTGGATTGAGATGTGATGAGGAAAAGATACTTAGAATAACCAATCTATATTATTCTAAGAAGATTGAAGATATGATGAGATGATGAGGGCTTGAGAAACTAATGGGATGAAAAATGGATAAAATAGAGAGGTGAGGAAAGTGATGAAGGATGAATGAAATGCAATCCTATTATTCCATATTTAAGAGCACTAATTTTTGCTATAGCACAAGGCACAATACACCAAGTTATGAAGAACCAAGGCAGATGAGGGTCCAGTGCATAAAATAAACACACCAAACAAAAAGGCTCTCCAAACACCCCAAAGTCGTGATGAACTTGGTCGGGCCAGGTATTGTGATAACCAAAAGCACATAGGATGCCCCAATGTAACACAAGAATGCAGGGATCTTGGTGGGTACTACGCAAGAAAACCAAGAAGACATAAACAAAAAAAAGAGATCAAGATATGCCCCTATGTTAACCAATCAAAACAAACCATAATATGATAGATCATGGAGACCTTGACCAATTGAAATAGGGAGCTCAAATGATAAACAAAAGCCAAAAGCATCAAAATATCACAATCAATCTCAAATGTCTTTTGTCCTAGGATCAAAAGGGATGGATGGGGTTGTCGAGGTCTATTAGGAAGGATGCATCTTATTGAGACCGAAGATGGAAACTAAAATGAAAAATGACCCAGATGACGCAGGATATTCGATACCAATCAGATCTCCTGATACTAGAGGATCTCATTTGTTAAGAACTAGCTAGATAGGGACACACTTAATGACACAAGACACAAGACACAACACTGACACTCCCTACAGACCTAGGGGCTCAGGGGCTTATCATATATTAGCCTTTCCTACATGAAAGCACAGAGCCCTCGTAGTTCATGAAAAAACCATAGATAAAAGAAGAAGGTGGAAAATGGAGACTGATGATGGATGAAAAAAGACACAAAGGACAAATGAGCCCTGAGGGTGAATCAAATGATTAACCTTTCTTACATGAGGGAAACGTAGTTTGAAAAAATACCAATGAAAAACAATGGAAAATGATGATGCAATAACCACGATAAGTGGATAAAATAATGGGATCAATAGGATGAGACAAGATAGACCTATTGGATATGATGATGGTGATATGAATACAATGTGTATTAGATAAAGCTTAGGGATGGGATAGTTGGAAAAATCATCAGAAGATGAATTAGGAAGAGGATGATACAATGGATAGAGGAGTGATTAAAAGTGATAATGGATTCTAAAGATGCACAAAAGAAGTGGGAGTGACGAAGATGAGATAGATGGAATTGGGTTGCATGAAGGGGTAGGCTATAGATAGATACCAATGACAAGGGATTATGAGATGGGATGTGGATGGGGATGAATGGATAGGGAGATAAGGACAGGGGATAAAAGGATGCCATTGATGGATGGATAGGAAGATAAGCACGATTCTAGATGAAAACGATTGTTTGGATGGATAGGAAGATAAGGATGGGGAGACCAAAGGAATTTTTTGGATGGGTAGCAAGACAAGGATGGGGATATGGAATGGATTTTGTAAGGGATGGATAGATGAGTAAGGATTTAGATGAGGAAAAGGTTATTGGCTAGGTAGATGGATAGATAAGGATGGGGAGATGGAGGGAATAACATGATGGATGAAGGATGTCTCTAAGGACTTATGCCACAAAGGAAGTAGATTACCCCACTCTAGCTATGTCATGTGTGATAAGGCAAGAGGGATGAAAGATGAGTGGATGGGAAGTTAAAGGAGATAACTAGAGGAAGGTAGGATGCCTAGATAAGGAAGAGAGACTGAAGGTAGCATGACAGGCAGACAAAGAAGGTAGATGGATGTGGATAAGGAATAGGATAGTGTATGGATGAATGGAATGTATGCCAAGAGGTGTCCAGAGCACATGCATATGTGTTTACTGCTATCTATATCAAGATCACAAGGAGGATGGGGGGATCAAGATGAATGATATATGATAGGAAGGGTTTGCAAGATAAGTGGGATGGAGAGGATGGGTGAAGAGGATATAGGTGCCCCCAAGTAGGGAAGTAAACTAGATGGGGGAGTTACACATGACACTTTTTTACTTGATTTTCATCATGCTACTTATCCAAGGCGCTTGTTTTCCAAGTGGTAATAAGATCCCATGTGTGAAATAACTATTGGAGGTTGGTACAACCTTAGTTATGAAGATGGATGGATTATGCAAGGGAAAGGATCAAAGGGATTTGATGAGGAAGATATGTGGGATAATGGATAGGATGTTGAAAAGTGTATGGGGGGAAAGATGGGGTGGATGTGTGATGGGGGAAGGTGTTCAAGACAAACATTGGCACATGTGGATATGAAAGGACAAGAGGATTAATGGATAGAGAATGTGGAGATAATGGAGGAGATGGGATAGTGAATTTTGGGACATAAGGATGCAAAATAGATCTAGGAGATGGAGGATGTGTATGATTAGCTTTTGGATTAGCAACTTTGGATGTTGTTACAGATGCTTCATTTGAAGGCATTGCATTTTTTTTCTCTGGGATTCACATGGTTTTGATTTGTGCTTTGGTGGGCCTTTGTGGTCTATGGTTTTGATTTAGATTTTGGATTGGATTTCTCTTTTCATCAACATGTCCTTTTAAGGGGGCATGAGGAGCTTTAGATTCATGTGAATGATTGGATTGATGAATTTTTATTGTGGCATCCAAAGTGCTTTTAGTAGCAATGGGATGAGTGCAAGGAGATGGATGATGTGGAGAGGATACAAATGGAGCAATGGAGGTAGAATTTTGGGGATAATATGTGGATGGAGAATGTGTAAGTACATGCCTTTGTTGATCCTTATTAGGGAACATGAGAGTGGGATTTTTATGATGGGTGACAAGGATAGGTGATGGATTGATGAAAGGATGAATAGGATGAGATGGAGGAGGTGATTTTGGGGTATAAGGGCCTAAAATAGACATAGGACCTAGAGGATATGTGATGGTGGATGGAGGGACATAAGGACCCAAAATAGATGGAGTAGATGGAGGAATATGAATGGTTGTTTTGAGGTGATATCATGGAGGGGGGATGGCGGAAAACAATCTGGTGGAATGATGGGAGGAGCCTTGTATTCTTCTAGGAGAGGATTGTTGAGGATATGCGGAGGTTGTACCAACATGTTTTTGATTGTGAGTTGCAAGCAGTACATCTAAGACCTCGCATATAGGAGTGTTCTTTGACCTAGATGGGCTCTAAAATACCTTGCTCAAAAAGGCCTAAACCTTTTCCTTGAAAGTTAATTCTCTTGAGCATTCGATCCATGATAAGATTTTTGTTACTCTGGAAGAATGATGTTAGTCCATCATTAGGCAGAGGAGAATGGGTGTTGTACACACTTTGTTTTTCTTCTACAAGGAGACCACCATGGATGAATGTGAGAGTGCCAAGGGGATATAAACATAGTGTTGGGATGGTAGGGCTAGGCGATGATGGAGGATCATGAGATGGAGATGGTGGGATGGAAGCATATGAATTGGGAGGATTGGTAAGGGATCAGGTGATATGATAAGATCTGGACTTGTGGCAGTGGGTGATAAGGGCTCATGTGATGGAGTGATCCGATCTTGAGTGACAAGGAGATCATAGGATGGAATGGGTGGGGGACTATGATCTTGAGGTGGAATAGATGGGATGACAAGATCTTAATCAGGAGAATAGGATATGTTATGCTTTGGATCAAGCTCTTGGCATGATAACAGGGTGTCAGAGGGACTCCTCAAGTGGGGGAGATGGAAAGATAGAGGATTCATGAAGTTCATGAGAGGGGATTTTGGTGGATCTAGGAGTAGGAGGAGTGGATTAGATTTGGTTATCTTTGATGGGTTTGGTGGCTCTTAGAGTAGGAGATGGGGGTTCAATGGATTTTGTAGGTGTGATGGTTTCAACAGTTTGAGTGATGCTAGGGGTGGTAACATCAATGATAGGTGTCATGCGGAGAAGGATCTCATCACTAGTGACTGTGGATGATGGATTGGGATGGCATGGTTCCATGAATTCAAGAGGTGGATTTGGGGTTGTCTTCTTTGTTATGAGTCCTTGGAGAAATTCTAGAGTGAGAATTGTGCATATTCGAGGCTTAGTTGGGGTGGTGGGAATAGACGAAGGATTAGGGATTGGTGGAAGACTATGATTATGGATTGGTGAACTGGGATTAGATTGAGGAATGGGATTGGATGGGGGACTAAGAGTAGATGGAGGATTAGGAGGGTTAAGGTAAGAATATTAAGAATAGGAGGACACAGATGGTGGATTAGGACAAGAGGATATGGGTGGCGTATTAGGACAAGAGGATGTGGGTGGTGGATTGTAATACAAGAACTAGGATAGTGGATTTGGATGGGAAGATTGAGATGGTGGACTGAGATAGGAATACGTGGATGGTGGATTAAGATAGGAAGATGTTGATGTTGGATTAGGATAGGTTGATAGGGGTGTAGGATTAAGATAAGGTGTGGATGTTGGATTAGGATGGGTAGATTGGTAAGGAGGATTAGGATAGGGGTATATGGATGGGGGATTGTAATAGGAGTATTGGGATGGTAGATGGGAAGATTGGGATGATGGATTGGGATAAGAGGATATGGATATTGGATAAGAAAATGATGTAGAGGAAGGATATGATGGAGATGCAGGTGAGGAAGATAATGGATATCCCTTGTCAAAGGTAGCATAAGGAGTGTTATTAGGTGTGGATGGATATGTAACAAGATAGCTTAGAGGGGTGATTGGATTTTTGATGGCACTTGGGGAAATATTTCTAGCAATGATAGCGTCAAGGGGATATATGCCATATAGATCTTGATCAAAAATACTTTCATTATCATCGTTAGTGTAATTAGGATTCCCATTGACTACTATTTTTGGTTGCATTAGTTAGGGATAAGGATTCATGATGTTAGATAAAATGTATATGGATTGAAGATATGGGAACAAATGATTAGAAGGAAAGAAAAGGTGATGAAAGGGTGGATTGGAAGATGGAGGAATGGATCTTAAGGTTTGTTTCAATGTCAGAGGATCCTAGATGTAGGTGGATTAAAGCTCAAATTGGGATTGGATTAAAGCTCAGATTTAGATGAGTGGACGATGTGATGGGATTGGATTGGATAAGACTGATTGATGAGATGATTTGATAAGATTAGATGATGGATTAGATAGGATGTTGAAAGGGATTCTAAACCACGTTCAGAGATCACCCTAGGTGACATAAGGTACTAATTGATCAGATTAAGGGACAGATGGATGATTAGGGCACCAAATCCACCTCAAGATGGAAGCAGATTGATTGGTCTGAAGATGATAACTGACTCAAGACAGATGACAATCCTAAGTAGATGTGATGCTGATCAGATTGAAATACCTAAGCCAATTTGGATAAGCACTTGAAGGATGAAGTTTAGGTGATCCAAATCAAGAAAATGATGATGGATACATACCCTAGTCATTTTAAGATGTGTCTATTTGATTCAGATGATGAATGGATGGACTGCAGATGGATTGAAGTGAAGGTTACTAGTGAATGAAAGATGGAACTGGACTGGAGGACAAGGTCGTCTATCTCTAGGTGTCGTCACCTATGTCTGGGGCATGCTTGCCTATTGCTAGGGTGTGGTTTCCTATGGCTAGGGTGTGGTCACCTATCTAGGTTTTAGATCCTCAAAATAGTTAGACAACTACTTGGAACGGGTAGACAAACTCACAGGATAAGAAAATGGATGCTCAGAACAAGGGAAATAGACTATCAGAATGAGGAGACGGATGCTTGGAATGAATGAATGGATGCTCAGAATGAGGAAATAGATGATCGAAACAAGGAAAGAGATGCTCAAAAGGGGAGACTAACTCTTGGAAAAAATATTTAAAGCTCAGAATGGATGAATGGATGCTCGAAATGAGGGAATGAATGCTGGGAAGGGGAGACTAATTTTTAGAAAGAGGAGACGAAAGCTTGAAATGGACGAATAGAAGACAAGATTGGTCGTTTTGAAAGAAAAACCACTGTTTGGGAATTAACACCCCTCTATAGGGCTTGGTCGCCCCTCTGTAGGGCATGGTCACCCCTCTGTAGGGCATGGTTGCCCCTGGTCAGGGCCTGGTCACCCCTTTGCAGGGCGAGGTCACCTATCTAATTTTTGGACTTGTCTAAATTAGAAAAGGGATCAAACGAGCTATTGAAATAGGTGAATGAACCTAAAAAATGGTGAAATGGACTTACTAGGAAATGAAACAGGTTCCCCGAATGGAAAAAAAATCCCTAAATGATGACACAAGCTCCCTAAATGACAAAATGAGTTCCCCAAATGGTGAAACATGTTAACCGAACAACAAAATGAGTTCTCTAAATGATGACACAAGTTCCCTAAATGATGAGATGGGTTCCCTGAATGATAACAAGGGTTCCCCAAATGACAAGATGGGATCCCCAAATGATGACACGGGTTACTCGGATGATGAAACGGGTTCCTTGGATGACAACATGGGTTCCCTAAATGGAAAAATAGGTTCTCCGCACAAAAAAATGAACTCCCTAAGTGGATGAACAGGTGCATGGAATGAGGGAAAAAATCCTCTAAATGGATGAATGGGTTGACGGGAATAGATCCTCTAAATGGATGAACGATTTTATGGAACGAGGGAACAAACTCTCAGATGCATGGAATGAGCAAAAGAAGGGGCAAAATGACTGAATGAGAGGCATGAATGACCGTTTAGAATGCAAAAAGACATATTTGGGCATGGTCGCCCCTCTTTAGGGTGTGGCCACCCTTGGGCAAGGCCTATTCACCCCTATTCAGGGTGGAGTCACGTATCTAAGGTAAAAAATGAACAATTTTGACTCAAACAGACAGAAAGATGACTGAGACAAAGGTCGGGGCTGCCCTTGTTTAGGGCCTGATCGCCTCTATCAATAGACCTAAACTTGACTTTGGAAAAAAGGCTATGGAAAAAGAGAAAAAACATTTCAAACAGTAAGCAAAAGATAAGGTTGATTTGACTAAACACAAATTCACTAGTTTAGCACAAGAAAGATAGTTCAAACAACACGATCCTATAATTAGTGTGAAGGGTATGTCCAACACGGTCCTCTAACTAAGCTAAACAAGGTGATCTAGGGAGTCCTCAATATATGTTCAGTATGTAAGGTGGAAACCATGAACACTAGCCTATCACAAGCATGAGTCGGGAACCCCAAAGAGATATTGAAGGCTTGGACCATCTCTTCACGTCTATCTTTGTATCACCCTAGCTTCGACACTCTGTCAGACATGATGTGACTAGATTGGGGTATACCTTTGGCTCTCCCCCCTTTATATACCTCACCAGTACATGTGGTTGGGATCATCCCTTGGGGTGATGAAATCTCCAAGCAGGTCCTACTAAGAAGAGAACACTAACCATTTTTGGCTACTCCCCAGGCTCACACAAAGTGCAAGGAGAAAGTGTGAATGTTGTAGTGAACCTAGGTAACACAAAGGACTAAGTAATTTGTGATTTATCTTCACCCAGGATCACCAAATGGGGCAAGGGGAATGGATACATCAATATCTTGACAAGCATGGAAAACAGTGTTTTGACTCCCCCTACTTAGACTATGTGTCTAACTAGTATGAAAATGAAAGAAAACAAGCTAACTAAAATCCTTGGCCCTTTCATCCTACAACAAACATGTTAGAATTTTCATCTCCGACCTTCATTAAGCATGATATAATTGTACAAATTTTATTCAAAACCCTCTCAATCACCAACAAGATGAGTTAGGGGGTTAGGACTAACAAGAATGACAAAAAATGATCCCTAAAAATGACTTAAAACATAGTTTTACCTCAAAACAACTCCCCTTTGGGTAGGATCGCCCCTGTTCAAGCCCTGGTCACCCCTGTGCAAGTCTTGGTTGCCCCTCTGAATGTTTTGGTCGCCCCTGTTGCCAAAAAAAAGAGTGAAATTGAATTCTATGCCTTAGACAGGCATCCTTGTAAGGGCAAGGTCACCTCTATTTAGGTCGAGGTTGCCTAGGGCATGGCTTCCCCTCTATGTCACTTGAACCTTCAAAAAATAGCAAACGTGAAAGCAAAAAGGGACATATTTATGGGTCCCATTGGGCATGCTAGAAATGTGTGCAAGTGTTATTACCTTTAATATATGCAAAACTAGCTAAGAAATGCAAGATAAAGAACACTAGACCACCTCAAGATTGGGCTATGTTGTACACAAACAAAACAAAAGATAAAGCAAGTAAGTATACCTTTTATCTATGTTGATCTCCTTGGTTAGCCCTCAGTTGAAGCTTGGATGTGTGCTCCCTTTGATGAAAAATGTGATAAAAGTGGATAAAACGTGATCTAGATGTGATGAGGATTCAAATGAAAGATGTGGGTGTTTGGATAGATGCAAGAAATGAGTGTAATGAAATCTTGAAGATGAGCAACAATGGAGGATAAGCTTGAAGGAGGAATGCAAGTGTGAGCTTGAAATTTTTTGAATGAAAATATGATTGTAGGTTATGAGGAAATTAAGCCAAAATTCCTCTATTTAGGGGAAAGGCCTCTAGGGATTTGAATGGTCAATATTTAACCATCATGGACAAGATGGAGGGCTGTGGTGAGTTGAGGACTCACAATCCCTCACATCTTTCCATGTGGAGGATGAGATATGAATTGGAAGGGTGATGTGGAAAGGGTACATGATGTCGAGGTACTTGTAAGTACCTTGGGATGATAGTGATGGTGACAAGTGAGAGGACCATGGGAATGAGAGAAGTTGTTGGTAGAATAAATGTGAATTTTAAATTCACATGATTGAGAATGTCTAGTGGATAAGACAAGATTTCCAGAAATGAGGACTTTGACCCATGTGAGTGATGTCACAAGTCAAAGATCCTCATGGGGAAGAAGGGAATCCTTGGGAAGACAAAAAGGAATTAAAAATTCCTTTGGGGATGGGGAGAGTTGACCAAAGGGGGTGATTAGACAAGTTAATCAATTATTAGAAGACATTTAGTGACTAATGAAGGTTAAGAGCCAACTTGCAAAGTAGGATGATGTGACACATCCTAATCATGGATTAGACATGTGCACATCCCCAATGATGGGATTAGGAGGTGGATTAGGATTAAGAAAAGGTGATGGAGGATGTGACATGTGAGGAGTTAAATAAATGTCTTATTTATTTTATTTTTTAGGAAAAGGGGAATAAAGCATAAGGTATTTAATTATTAACTAAATACCTTAGGGATTTAGAAGAATTAAGGGTATTAATTAAATAATAGCAATATTACTTAATTAATGCAAATAAGAGGATATTTAGACAAAAAGGGACAAATTTGGACAAATGTAAGTGTCTAAATTTAGGTGTCTACAAACACAATTATGTTGGATGCTTTGTTCTAACTTGATAGTTAATCACTTAGCTTCAATTTGACTTCTAATATAGAAAAATACTAATGTGTGGATCAAATCACTAACTAGGTTTACCATCAGTGACAACACCAAATGACATGTGCAGTGTCTCTTGCCAACAATCTCCCCCTTTGGAATTGATGGCAACACTTAGTGAAAAATGATTAAGTGTCAGATCAGTACCAACATGAATACACTGCCAACCTTCAAAAATTCAAAAACACAACTCCCCCTGAGATAAATAAGGCATTTTTCATTGTCCCACTCTCCCCCTTTGACATCAATGGCCAATATGGGAATCCACATACCAAAAATCAAACAAAATTGCTATGACAAAACTGCTTATGTACAAACATGCTTCTACAACTTACATAAACTTGGATATATCTATAAAATTTCTCTTCAATATGCTCAAACTAGTGTCCCAACTCTTTTTGAGACTCTCCAAAATAGTCATGTGACAAAATAATAAATAAGATTGCATCTTTTCTGACTCAAGGTTTACTAGATCATTGGAAACCATAGCATCTTGCACTTCCTTCAGTGCACTAAGCATTGCCTCCATCTTAGGACCAATCAATCGTCTGAGTTCACATACTCTTTCAACAAATTTTCCTTCTTCATGCTTCAAATTTTTGATTTTTTCAAGCAAGGATATGACTTGACCTTTTTTCTTTCCAACTAAAATGGTTAGAGGATCAAATGCTTGAGAGATATCTACTAACTATTTTTCATATTCCTTCATTTTATTTCCAATGTCCTCAATGAACTTAGACAACGATAAACATAACATGTAAATATTTCCACCTTCAGACAAAGCACCTTGAATGTTCTTTACATAGGTAGCTAACAAAGATTTATCATTAGCAATCATCCCCTTTAGTCTACTGAACCTGTTAGCATCAAATTACTTTTGAACTTTATCCATAGATGACTTCTCAAGTGAGTCAAAGTGAGTACTTAAAGAATTGAAAATTTTATTTTGCTAACCAGATGAAGAATCGGGTGAATCCTTAACACATGTAGACATGATCTTTTCAAGGATACTAGATGCAAGACTCAACAACTCACTATCCTCAATGTGAGATTTTAGGATTTCCTCCCTTGCCTTGGCCTGAGCAAATGATGCTACCTTTAGTTTCTCAATGGGAGATAGAGTGGCCAAGTTGATAGGACCTTTAATTAATTCAGGATCACACTCCTCCTGTTGCTCATCCAAAAATTCCTTTACTTCCTTACTAGTGTCTCTTGCTTCAACATGAATTTCCTTTCTTCAGCCTTCTTCTCTTTAGTCATTGATTTTTCCTTTGCTTTAGGAATCTTCACTTCTTCAACTGACACAACTTTAGGAGCTTTAGTCTCCATCAAAATTTTAGAGTCTTATAAGTTTGGAGGATTCAAAGTATCCTCAAATGTATCTTCTTTTCCTTCTTCAACATTAACTATAACAGATGAAACATTTTCAACATGAACTTCAGAAACAAAATTATACCTATTCTTTAATAGAATTGCCTTAAGGATTTTCTCAGTGTCTTTTGCAACCTCTTCAGTTTTCCCAATCATCAGCTTATTCACCCTTGTCTTGCTATTAAAATCCCTTTTTGCATCACTTAGAATCTTCTTCATCTCTTCAACTGACATCACTGGACATAGATAAACAAGTATTTGTTCTCACATTTTCTCTTCTTCAGTTCTTGCATTCACTATATCCTCATTTCCAAAACTTCATACAAGTCTTTAGGTAACTCAGATATTATTTCAATGAGACATATTGAAATTGTTCAAATAATTTATTGTGGCCTCCTCAAGAACTTTTTGACCGAAACTATCAAAGGTGTCATACCATTCACAAAGTGGCCTAATATTACCATCCTTAATCAAAGATTTTTCAACTTCTTCTACTGACATACCTAATTTGTCAGTTTCCATCTTTCTCTTTGATTTCTCTTCATTACAGGGCTTGTCCTTTGAGACGTTTGATGATTTTGTGCCCTTTTCCTTAATTTATCTCACCTCTTAATCTAACTTAGTTTCTTCAACTTCTGAAACAACAACATATACTCTTGTGCTTCTATAATCCTTCTTCCTCTTTCCTGCTCTCCTGAATGTCTTGACTTGAGCTTTCTTAGGACTTGACTTCATTGCAGGACTATATGAGAGTGCAGAGCTCCCTGTAGATCTAGATCTGGTAGAGGATGTTGTCGGACTAGTAGATTCAGTTCTAGCAGACTCTCCTACTTTAGCTTGTTCTCTTTTCCTCCTGGCTTCCCTTACAACTCCAACTGATATACCCATGCTTTCAGCAAAAGCTTCCACTTCTTTTCTTACTCTTTGGACTATGACAGGCTTCTTCAATTCTGTATGTACCTACATATTCTTTTCTTCAAACGTACTGACCTTTCTTCTATCGGATCCTGAGGTTTACTCAACAGGTGTTGAGCATATAGCTCCAAAATGTGTTCCTCAACCTCATATCCCATATGCATTATCCAAACTGATCTAGCTTCTGCAGCTTCCATTAATCACTGGTCAATATCAACCATGAAGAAAATTGTGTCCTTGTACTTTTCCACAATAGATGTGGGAATCCTTTCCCTGGCTTGCATTTCATTGTGAAAACTCTTGAAATAACCCGAGATAGCAGTTTTTCTAGCTTTGTTGTCACCAACTCCATAGAAGATGTCTCTAATCTAAACAACTACCAGTTTATCATTCTACCAATGCACTTTTCCAACTCCTAGAACTTCATTCATAAAATAGAAGAATAAGCAAAGCAACAGATTACCATATTTGAAAGAATTTTTCTTATCCTTCTTGATTTTTCCAAGATTCTCAATCAACTGGCTCCGAAGTAGCTCACATAGGTCATAATCTACATTTTCTTTGACCATCTAATATGTTGTATAGATTGTTGTGTTGGATACAAAATTATCCCAACTAGACTAATAGATTTTGTACCTAATGACCATAGAAGAAAATCTCACATCTACTTCAATAATATCATCAATTGTCATTGCTCTCTTGCCGAACACTGAACCGGTTGCATCTGTAACTGTTTGATTCTTCATAGATTTCAATGTAGGCAACCCGCCGAATGAATTCAAACCAGTAACTCTCCTTATAGCTTCCTTTGTAATCTTGAAAGGTTGACTCAACCACATAAACTCAGCATGCACTCGACTCAATATATATCAAACCCATTCATTTTCTTCAAACACAGGCATTTTCACAATCTGAGTGAACTTATTCTCCTCCAAAGTTTTAAATTTAGGTTTCACATAGAAATCCTCTCCCATAATGTGATTGGAATACAAATTTAGCAACTAGGAGCTTCCTAACTCTTCAACATTTGAATGAATGTATCCCCTAATATCTTCAATATGCAAAACACCATACAAAACGAAAGAAAATGCACCTAATGGTTCAGTTTCGATGGATTTAAATGGGTGCCATTTGAATTTTGGAAGGGGCCTTTCCTTCATATCAACCACCAATGGAGTTTCCATTTCCAAAAAAATCAAGTTCATGAGTTTCCAGATAAATACCTTTTCATTCAAGGATTAGGGTTTGATCGCCAAATCACCTTCAGACTTGAATCACTCCAATTTTTTCTTACAAAGCTCTCCAACCTTCTTCTCAAAGTGCAATGTGACAAATGAGGGATAGAAATGACCTTTTATCATTTTTGCACCTAAATTTTTCATCACAATAAATTATTTTTCCCTAAGTCTTTTAGATACCTTGTTTTCATAGACTTTGAAAGAAAATTCTTCTGCGGACTTTCAATTTTGCACAAATCTCCTCCACAAAAGATCCAAAAACATCTTCACATCACTAATGCAATCATTGTTGTCTTCCACATTTTGGTACCAACTACCGAAAAGAGGTTTAAAATATTTTCTTGAGAACTCTTCCTAGGCTTGAGGACAAAACCTAATTCCTGAAGGAATTCCTAGAACCTAGTTCTGGTGTAGAATCATTTTCTGCATTAGAAGGATTCTTCTTCACCCATGTCTTATTCATTTGCTTCTTGATCTCATCTATAGTGAATTTTCCTTTTTTCTTTTCATCCTTCTACATGTTTTTACCTTGATTCACCAGACCCTTTCTGCTCTAACAAAATCTAGCAATGTGACTGGATTTGTTACAATTGTAGCACACAAAATTTCTTTGTCTAGACTAGTTGTTCCATTGATTTTCTCTTGATCTACATTGGTTAGCAATATAACCAAATATATTGCAGGTATAACATCTGACATTTCTATTGAAAGAGTTGTTTGACATATTTCTGCATTCAACTAACTTATGACCAGACTCATTGCAAATGAAACACTAACTGAAGAATGATGGACCACTTGAATTAATTTTACTTCTACACTGAGCAGCCATATGACCAAATTTATTGCAAACAAAATAGTAACCATAAAAACTTTGAGCATTAGGTTGTCTTATCAGATACCTTCCAGCTTTGTTCATTTGATTTCCTTGCCCAAAATTCTTTTGTCTAGATCCAAAACTTTCTCCTTTCTCATATCCAAGACCTTGCTTGTCACTTCCAGTCCTTTGAATTTTAATCAGTTCATCAAGCTTGGCTGAGCTAATCTTGAACTTCTCCTTGTATTCATTTATAGTAGCAAGTTCCTCTCTTCGGCTAACAATCTATCTTTTAAGCTCTTCTTCATTGTCTATGGATTGTTGTAGATCAAGTGTGAGTTGAATGAAATTATCATTAATTCTGTCGCACTCCTCATATTTTTCTTTCAAGGATTGAGCAAAATTCTCTTCATTCTTCTTCTTGTCTTCAATCTCCTTGGTCATCCTCATCCTAATAGATTACATCTCATTCTTTAGGACAAAATTTTCTCTAAAGAAATTTTCACATTCTTTTTCCTTCTCCTTCAAGGCTTGATTCAGGTGTTCATCTTCAATTCTTTTACTTTCTCTTTGCTTGAGCTAATCACAGAGGTAATTTCTCTTTTCTCTTTTCTCTTGACTCATTGATTTTGTCTTTTAATGATTGAATGAATTTCTTAGCATTCATGAGACTTGCTTGCAATTCCCGGACTTCAGATTTTGACTGATCAAGATCATCTAGGGCCACCAAAATTTGTTATTGAAGATTGCTTGAATCCATCGAATCACTTTCCCATATCTTCCCTAAGATGTTAAACTTCTTCTGAGGAACTAGGCTCTGATACAAATTGTTGGAATCAAGGAACACTTAGAGGCAGGGGTGAATCGGTGTTCTACAAAATTTAACTTTATTAACCTAATCTTTAAACCACTTACAAGATTGAACCAAAAGAAAGATGCAACAACACAAAGCAATCAACCACAACACCATAACACAAGGATTTTTACTTGAAAACCTTGTTAGGGGAAAAACCACGGTGGAAGTCAATCCACAATATTATGAGTATACTCAAAATAGGTGTTTACAAAAGGGGAATGCACATGCACTCAGGCACATTGCCTAGAGCTCACTGCTCAAATACAAAATGGAATACTCACTGTCTTACAAAAGATTTGGATTACATCCAGAAGATTTGAACTGAGAGAATAGCATCTGTTAATGCCTATTTATAGTTTCAATTAAGCTCATCAGTTTCATTCTTGACCTTCTATCTCATTCTTCTCTTTTTCTTTGTATGCTTTAATTCACTTCACAAATCCTTTTATGCACCAGTGAAACTGTTCATAATCACTCTACAATCCTTCTGAATTTTGCAACATACTTCACACATCCACTATCACATCTCTATTAGTGTAGGTTTTTTATTTTCCCTATATACCTACAATCATACCTACAAGTTGCTCCTCGGCTTTCATGCTAGTCCTTTGGTGCCCTTGCAACATTTAGTGGTGCTTTTGGCAGTTTTACCAATTTTAGTGAAGTTCTAAAATTAGCAGGTAAATTTTCATATTTGGTGGAGCTTTAAAATGTTCCATAATAACCATTTTCAGCAATACCTTCAAAATTAGTAGCTGTTTAACCAAATTTGGCAGATATGATATTTTGAAAATCTAGACCCCTCTCCATTGAAGTTTTCACTTTTGCACCTCAACTTCGGAGGGCTCGTTCTCGGTCATATAAAGGTGTTTTTCAGCAGATTTTTTTTTTTGATTTGGGGTAAAATTTTGCGCATTTTATAGTGGTGTGATTTATTTTTTCTCAAGTGATTCCAGTTTTCTAGAAATTCAGTTTTTTCATCAGATTTGAAGGACAGTCTTCATTTTTTTAACTTCAAATTGATGTAACTTTCACATACGACCTCGGATCGAGGTGATTCTTTTTTTGAAAGTGAATTTTTTTTAGCACTACACATTGGTGCTATTTTGAGGTTATAATTATGATATGTTATTGTACTTTCAATATTTGGGTCTATTTTAGACATTTGTAAAACTCTGGAAAACAACTCCAGCATTGTAAACACACCGATTTATAAAGTGCCAAATCATTTTTTTTTTGGGGGGATTCTTAATTGAGTGAAAAAGGGGGGTCTCTCTTTGTGTTTGTTTTCGATCTATTCACTTGTGCTCTACTTTTCCTTCACACATGGATCATTCTAAGGTTCCTTTGCTAACACCTTATAAATATGCAACATGGCATCAACATGCATGGAATTCCTTAATGCAACTTGGGTATACTCCTTATGTTGAAAACAAGGTAGTTGAACCTAAAGATGATAAGGAAAAGATAAAATGGATGCTTGAACATACAAAAGCTCTTGGATGTCTTCGTAGTTTTGTTTCCCTTGATCTTATGTTTCATATTGAATCTTGTACAAATTCACATGATGCTTGGGAAAATTTAAAATATTTGTATGGTACGACAAATGAAGTCAAAGGCTATCAAATTGAAAATGAATTGATGAGCCTTGATCCAAAGAACTTTGGCAACATCCAGGATTATATTACTAAGGTCAATGATTTGAGAGCACAATGTAAAGCTTGTGGTATTGATAAAAAGGACATTCAGTTAATCTATAATACACTGAATAAACTTGGTCCTAAATTTGCAGCTTTTGTTAGCTTTCATACTCATAGCTTGACTATGGGATCTGCATATACTATTCCTTCATTTGCATCTTTTTTTGAGATGTTAATGCATGAACAAAAAAAGCTTCTTTCTATGGGTCTCATAAAGCCATCACAGACTCAGGCCTTGTTGGCTAGTCAGCCTAAGGGACAGAAAGAGTCCGAACAATATGACAAGAAATAAAATAAATCTAAGAAAAATCCACAAATAGATCAAGCACAACACAAATCCTCTTCCAAGGAGGAATCATCTAAGAAGGAGAAGTCTACTTGCTCATATTACAAGAGGACTATACATGAAGAACATTCTTGTTATAAGAAGGATATTGATGAGCTGAAACATCTTCTTAAGAAGAACAACATTGATCTACCTTCTAGAATGTCTGAGTCTACTTCTTCTTCACATTCCAAATAGTCAGGATCTAGTAAGGATAAAGGTTAAACAAGATTTGCTTCTGAGTCTAATAAAAATAAAGGTAAGCTCTTTGTGCTTCTACAAGTCATGAATTAGGGAAATGGCTCCTAGATTATGGAGCTTCTCATCACATGGCTTCTTCACAGTCTATGTTCTCTTCTTTTGAGCCTTGTGTTATGCCACCTATTTTAATGGGAAACAACACTTGCATAAGTGTAATTGGGAAGGGTTCTGTTGATATTGGGGCTGGCACCTTCAATGATGTTTTGTGTGTACCTCACTTGATAAACAATCTTCTTTCCATCTATCAGATCACTCATGGTGGAGCAGGAAAGATTGTGGAATTCACACCCGATTCAGTTATCATTAGAGACTTGGAGAGCAAAGAGATAATTGCTACTAGGATAGTTGATCATGAGTCTTGGTTGTATACCTTTTCAGACTTTGCACCTGATGATGGTTCTGATCCTTTGGCTGTTGATCACACTCCTTGTGTGACATTTGATTTTGAGGAGAATTTTGGCTATTTGAATCTTGGTATTCTCACATCAAATCTAGTTATTGAGCCTTGAATTCCTTCTCCTCTATCTACTATTGCTTTTGAGGATACTTGTGATTCAGTGCAACAGGATCGACATCATCTTCCAGTTATAGTTGCTTGGGATGACTACTTGACAGACATTGTAGGTTTGTTCATAGAGTCTCATATTTCAGACTTGGGAGACACTATTCATGACATCCATCTTCTCTTTGATGAAGTTGATTCTTCTTTATTTGTTATGGAGGAACCTTTGGATCCTCTTGTTCATCCTCCACATGATCATTCATCACAGTTTGAAATGAGTGTGGATACTTTTGAGCAGCATTTGGAGGAGGAATCTTTGTCTTCAGAGGAGGTAGTTGAGTCTTTGGATTTTGTTCTACACACATATCTACTAGGTTCTGGATTGTCATCTTCATCAGTGTGGCCTAGAACACCTAATTTGGTGGTGGCAGTTTTCGGCATTGACATGGAGACAGATGAGCAGTTTTCAGAGACTTCATACTTTTTGAGCTTTCTTCCCTCATATTCATTTCAGGAATGGGAAGACATTCTTCATACACCTTTGGTTTTGTTTCTTCCTAAGGGGAGGAACATTGTTCGACGATCGTGGACCATGTTCTATATTCAGTTTTAAGCTTTAGCCATTGGCATAGTTGACTACTTTGGGGAAGGCTACATGGTCTTTCCTATCCTTTCTATTTTTGGAGGGGACTTCTTCCTTGCATGAGATTCTTCTTGTGTTGGGAAACTTGTTTTCTTTTCTCTCTTTTGGGGTGGAGTTTTGTCCCACTGGGTTTTCTCCTTTATTCCATTTGTGAGAGAGTATTTTGTACATTGGTGCCTAACATGTCCTAGTAGCCAGGACCCATATTTTCATCTTTGTGTCTTTTCACCCACCTAAGCTATGCTTAGGGGGGGGTGTTAGTGTAGGTTTTTTATTTTCCTTATATTAGGGAATATTTATTTTTCCTACACACATTATTAAGCTTGCTTAGGTTATATTATAATGGTTAGGAGGAGGACATGTGACATAATCCTACAATCACATGTGTCATTCACACCCACCTTTGGGTAGTTGAATGTCACACCCTCTTTTGGACTTATTTTCCACCTTCCCATAACCATTTTCTGTCTTTACCTGAGTTGGCATAACCATGTATTTGGCATTTACCAAGTAGGTAAAACCTCCCACCTATTATGGGTTAAGGGGAGTTATTATTACTCTTGGTTTTATATGCCTATATTTTTCTATATAAACAAGCCCTCACCTCTCCCCATGCTAATGAGAACACTAGCTCAAATTGTGAGTCTAGTTCAGTGCTAGGAGAGTTCTGAGTTTTGTTCATCTCTGGGTTCTTGTCTTGCTTTCCTTCAGTCACTTTGATCTTGGGTGGTTTCACAACCAAATCTAACAATCTCAAAATGATATAAATGATCATTTATATATAACCACAACTAAAGATTTAATCAGTCCACATGTCAGCTTCAATTAAACATAAAATATTTACAAACTGTCGGCTGAATCTAGAAATGATTTTCAATGCACACCAACCAAAGTCAGCCACAACATACTAGTGAGGATCCAAAACAAAATCCTCAAACATTAAAATACCTTAAACAACTTCACCTCAAACATCCGCAACATGCTACATTCATCAAGTCGGCCTTCTTGCATTATTAAACAAAAAATCAATCAAACGGATCTTCTAACTCGCACAAAAATTGATATGAGGCTCTAAGATTCAAGGATAACATGGATCATACATCAAAAAATATTCCCTAGGTTCCACAACTCAAAATGATAATAGAAAATTTCCTATGAATTGATGAACACAATTCTATTAGATGCTTTGTTCTAACTTGACAGTTCATCACTTAGCTTCAATTTGACTTCTAGTACGAACAAATACTGATGTATGGATCGAATCACTAACTTGGGTTTCCATCAAAGACAACACCATATGACATGTGAAATGTCTCTTTCCAACATCTTGATCATACTAAATGATGAAAACATGAAACAAAAGCACAAAAGAAAGAAAATGAAAGCATGAAAACACAAAAAATAGATCAAACCTCCATCCTATAGGGGGATTTGTGTCACTTTCATGTGGAGAGTTACCCTTTCCCAACCCCTTGTGATAAGATTCAATATCCTTAATGAATTTGAGTAGAGTAACAATGCCTAAGATTGTAGATGAAAATGGTTTTGATAAATGCCAATTTCCCTCAAAGATAGTGATAGCAATTAGATGATTGATGGATGAAATGATCATAATGACTTTGCATGATATTGCATGTCCATTTCAAGTAGAAGAGGCTTCTACTTATAGGAATAAAGGGTTGAAGAAAGAGTGAAATTAGTGAATGTGGGATTAAAATGGGAGCCAATATGAATGTGACACTTGTCACAAGGCTAATGGTTGGAGGTGGAGCACATTTTGGGGAATGTCTAGAGGAAAGATGTGTACGAGGAATTATTGCAAATGTAAGAGGATGTGATAGGTTTTTGAAAACATTTGGAGGGAAATTGAATGAGAGGTGGTTAAGAAGAATATTCTTTAGGATATGCCTTTGTGAGGATAAATGAGGTAATTAGATAAATAGAAGAAATTAATTTCTTGTGCAACCTAGTTAGTTGACCATGGGTTGATTTAACTCTTGAGGAGTTAAAAGCTAGAGGATTTATTAGTGATGATTAGAAAGTGATTTAGAGTTAATTAATTTTGAATTAATTAACTTGGATGGATTAGGCGATTATGACATTTAATTTGATTTATTTAATCAAATGAGAGGACTTAGGGGGATTTAATTAAATGGTTCGATTTAATTAAATATGATGAACATTAGTTAGAAGAAAGGTGAATTAATCTAAAGACTTTAATTATTTGATTAATAGTAGAAATTATTGAACTTAACTAAATAATGTTGATTATTTAATTAATTAGTTAGTTTGAGGTGATTTAGGAAGAAATGGTGTTAGTTAATTAGAATCAGATACATAGTGCCAATCAAGAATTTCTAAGTGTCTACATTTTTTCTGTCTTTGAAGCGAGGTGCCTACTACATTGGTTTAAATAATAACACTATTGATATCAAAATTCAAAAAAATTCTAATTTTTTATGATGCCCCACTACTAACCCAGTGGAAGAAATTATGTTGCTACACTACCCCCTCAAGAGATCGGGTGAAAATCCCAAATTTTGGGTCAAACTCATGATAAAGATTTAAGATTATTTTAGCTCAAAGAGGACTAGAAAGCTCAGATGTTTGATGTAGACAAATTTGATGATGTATAGACAATCATCGGCCATGGGTAGCCTCATGTATATTTTGATATATCACATATTTGATAACTGGATAGAAATGTTAGTAGAGATAGAAGAATAAGAAGAATAGGAGAGATCAACCCTTGAGTATGAGATGATGCAAAAGTCCAACAAGTCCATGAGTTGTCGAGATATGATGATGAGTGATGATGATGTGTTTCTTATCTAAGGATTGGGGATGCAAAAAGAATAACTTTCCTTACGTTTGATAACACACATACATATGATGCATCAAGGTACAAACAACTAGGATGGCATTGTATCTAGTGAGACGAACATTGAATTGACAAATAGATAAGAGTATTCTTATTGACACTCGACATACGAAACCTTATTAGAATGTACTTTAGAAGTTTCAAACATCTCAGACCAAAACACGGAAAAGCATAACCTATCAATGTAATAGTCAACAAGTTATCCAAAACACCTTCCATACATACCTAACAAAGCAAGTATTCATCGAGGTTATATTACAAGAACGTACAACAAGCATAACAATCGAAATACAATGATCAATGCCCCATTCCTTTCTCCCTAAATCATTTTGATATACATCATTGGGAGGTCATCAGAATGGGTACAATAAGATAAATCATAAGAAAAGATCAAGTACACAAACAAGTCAATATTCTTCACACCTCTAGCTAAAGGGATACGTTTTTCTTAGGATAAGTATCCAAAGTGTCTGTCAAAGATAATGCCCATTGTAGGAAGGACGCATCCTACTACATGTTAGTGGATGGTGGCAAGGTTACAGGTTGTTTCGAAAAGGCTATTGATATAAAGTTGATTGAAATGTTTTTTAGAAAGATCAAGAGCTTGATTTTGCGTTTAAAAGTTTGTTGTTTCAATTTTGACTTTGCATTTGAAGTTTTATTTTGCTAATTGTTGTGGTTGTTTCTATTTGTATTGCCAAAGGATGAAAGTGACGATTGATTTATTATGAATGGTTAATTATTGTGGGTGAAACAAAATTTAATGGATGTATTTTTTCAAATATTTGGATGTTTTTGATGTTTTTGAAATGTTTTGAGGCTATTCTTTGGATTTTTTGGGTTATTTAAATGTTTTTGATTTTGAAGTTTTCAAATTTTTTTGTGTTTTTTTTAGATTTATGAATGTTTTTGGATTTTGTGTCTCTGGGGCCCATTAATGATGGCCTTGCCTATATTTAAGCTTAGAGATGACGTAGTTTAGATACCATGTTTTTGATGTTTTTTGACTTTTTGACCTATTTTGGGATTTTGATATGTTTTGAATGTTTTTGGATTTTTGCATGATTTTGACAACTTGGATATAGATATATGCGTAACAATATCAGTGGTCTATTTTGGGATTTTTTTGGAAACCAAGCTAGGTTCAATTGATTTGATTGATGGATTGACGATGATAATGGGTATGTGCAAGATCATGATGGGCCAAGAAGTGGTGATATGATGGGTATGTGTAGAGTATGTGGCTAATGACTTTTTTTTTACCCAAAATTGATGAAACGAAAAGGGTTTTTAAAGTAGATTCTTTGCTTTCCACCAATATAAATTATGCTTTACTTTGAATTTAATATATAATTATTATTCATTTTCTATTTGAATTATGACTAAAGTCTTGATTGATAGGCTGATTGAAAACATCTATAAATTTCAAATGGTATCACATTTTATGAATCCAAAACATGTGTCACATTCTATGCTTCGCATAATATAGGATAAAAAAATTGAATTTCATGAAGTTTTGACCAAGTTAAGGTGGTCAGACATATGAGTTTTTATATTTTTTAAAAGATCTAATAAAAAATTCATAATTAATTATTTACTTGGAAAAAAATTACAAAAAAATATGCATCACATCAAGACATGAGTACTCTATTTATATCTAAAATCTTATAAAAAAATATTATCATTTTATTGCGGTTAGGGTGGTCAGACAGACACCTACTTCTTATTTTTCCTTGAAATTTAAGTACTATTGCATTGAAATTTCAAATTTTCACCAAATAGTTTTTTTATTTTTTAAAATAAACCTAGTAGTTTAGAAACTTCATTCAATTCTCTATAGATTCTATTCTACATATTTTTGAAATAATATAGATAAATTATTCAATTTTTTACGTCAAGTTGCCTAACTCTGATTTTTTTGAATTTTTTGCCACTTAAGGGCCTATTTTTTCCATGATGATCCTGCACATACCCTACATTGTTGAGGATATACAACAATGCAAGGATAGTGTTAAGCAAAAAAATGATTGGGTAGGATATTTTGAGATGATGATGGATTGATTGGATTTGAGGAGTGGATGGAGAAGTGTGTTTAGGAATAGGAGATGGATTGGTTGACAACTTAGAACCTTTGACTCTCAAACTTGGGAAGATGAGAAATGAAGGGTGGATACAAAAGTGTGTGTGGAATTAGGACCAACTGCTTGAAATAATTTGTACGTTGCTTGAGAAACTTTCTTTTGCATTTGTGGATGTCTTGGATGGAAACTTTTCCCTTTTTTATTTTACCCCACAATTTCTTTGATTAATGGATTTTGATAGGGATGATTTATCTTTGTATTTTTTGGTATCCATGTGTATTTAATTTTTTAATTATGCTTCCCAAATTCTTTTTCTTTGATAGCATTCTTCATGCTTTGATTCAAATATTTCTTTTGATGTTGGTCCCAATTTGTGGATGGGGTGATGGGTGGATGAAGATTCATGACGTGGTTGGTTGTAGTATTGGCATTGGTTTCATCATAAGGATTCTTTGTACTCCCTATGTTGACATTTTCTTAAGGCATAGTTGCCCCCAATATGGTGGTAGTAGAACCTTCATTCTTTGATTCTGCTTGTTTCAAGATTTCTTGTTTAGCAAGCATTCTATGATAAATAACCACTACAGATGATGCTATTTCAATATTTTTCTTTGCTGATTCTAGAATATGTTGTTTGGTCTGACCTGTTTCTTTGAGTGTATAAACCTAGATATTTCCATACATGATGTCCTCAATCTAAATTTGGGATATATCTAATCCTGATGTTGACAACACATCCTGACTGTATGAATCAATAACCTTCTCTTTTTGTGTAATAATGTCAATAGTAAAGGAATCATGTTCTAAATGAAAATCGTCTATGTGTCCATCCAAAAAAAGAATCCCATGGGTAGATGGAGGAGTATGTGTTATATGGATATGATCATCATTTGCGACATCTTGTGAATATTGGAGAGTGTCCATTAGATCATTGTAGTATCTTGGAGATACAAATTCTTGATCTTGAATGATTTTAAAATTTCTTTCGACATGCTTTGGATAAAGTTCTTAACATGGGTCAATTTCAAAGGATGGATTGCTTACAAATGATTCTTGGATATCTTCACTTGGCATGGGAAGTGGCTCAAAATATATTCTTGATCCTTGAGTGGATTTGGTTCAAGTGTTGAGTTGAGGATTCCTTCAATATCTACAATCATGAGGTCAAAGGATATCAATATGTCTTGGAAAGGACCATTTATAGACTTTGGTGAAAGATATTGATCATGCTTTGCATTAAATTCTTGAGATATGTCCTCTAGCTCATTGGATGATGTAGAGGCATTGTCAACATGATCGTTGGTGGATGAATCTTGGATTATGTCAATAGGATCAAATGTTGTTAACACTCCCTGAAATAGATCAGTAGTGGATGAATCTTGATCACCGCCTTCAAAAATTGTGGTGGAGATATTGTCAATGCTTTTAACCATAGGATCAAATGATGTTAACATTTCTTGAATTGGATCATTGTTGGATATTTTTGGTGGATTTTGATCATGATTGAAAAGTGACTCTTGATGTATGCTGATTTTTTTATTGGATGAGGTAAAAACATCTTCAAGGTGCTCATTGATGGATAGATCTTGATCATTGTTTTCAACAATTGTTGTGGAGTCATTGTCACTGTTATCACTAGTGGTTGAACCTTGATCATTGTCCTCAACAGTTATTATTCCTTGATCAAGAAGGCATTGGATGAGATTTTTGAGTTGAATACAATTTGATGTTTTATGAATATTTTCTCTATGATACTGACAATAAGATCTACCCTTATTCCAAGGGAAGTTTATGAGAGAGTTGAAAGCAATTACTTTGGGAAGAGTGATGAGTTTTGCATTAACTAGCTTGTGTAATGTGGATTCAATTGGCTCTCCCAAAGGAGTGTATTCATGTTTATTACCTTGTAAGATTTGTACTTGTTGAAATTGACCTTGTGGTGATTGATTTTGGAGATGTGGTTATTAGGCTTGTTGTTGACGTTGTTGATCTTGATATCCAACCTCTAGACATTGGGGATATTCGTTTTGCTAGGGTTGTGGAGACAACTCAATGTTTTGATGACATGGTTTAACCAATGGGGAAGTGTGTAGATTTTGGGGTGGAGATGTCTCTTGGTGATATGAATCAACAAATTTTCTAAGTAAAGCAATTTTATTTTGAAAAATTTGTTCTTGATTTTGATCTTGACACCCTTGATATAGTTGATTTGGTTGTTGGTCAAGCATATTTGGAATATACACTTGTGGTATTTGTATGGGATCATGCACAAATTGATTTTGGAAGATGTTCTAATTTGGGATGATGTTTAGATTTTTCATTATAGGTTGACACATGGAACATTGTTGTGGTTGGAAATCACATTTATTTGATTTAGGTAACCTTGATTTTGCATGGTTTTACCTTGACTTGGATCAATACATTGTGTTGTCAATATATTGCTTGGATTTTGAACAACATTGGTTTGATTTGCAAATGTATCTATCCAATTGTTCACCAAGTGTGTATTTGATATGTTCATTTTTGAGAAGTTTTCACTTGGTATATTCACATTTGGAATGTATGGATTGGATGGGATAATGTTGTTTTGTTGAAGAATCATGTATTGATCATTTAGTTGATTGATTTTTAAGTTTTGACTTTGATTTAAATCTACCATGGGGAAAGGTGTTCCAAAATTTTAGATTTGGCATACTCACATTTGGTGTACCATTGAGGTTTGTAGGAGATAATGATATCATGTATGGATTGTATAAATCTGAGTTTTGATAATCAATTGGCATTGTAATTCTTTCATAGTTTGGTTAATTTATATTATTCATGATGTATGAATCAAGTTTATATTCCATTTTCTTCTTGTTTTTTGACTTTGTTGACCTCTAAGGAATTCAAGACTAATGAAGAGATGAAGGATGAAAGGATGAGTGATATGGGTGTTTGAAATTTTGAGAAATTTGGTCAATACTAGACTTAGAATTTTTTATTTTAATGCTTGGATTTGGATAATGAACTTGTAAATCCTAGGGTTGACTTGTGATCTTTGGATAAAATTGTTCAAAGGATGATAATTTAACTAAATGTGTGAGAAAGGATACATTCCCACACACCTAACTAAGCAAGGCTATTTTGATTTGATTAAAGGATTATTTACCCAAGTCTATAATAATGATGTTTCCAAAGCTCTAAAAGTTCTTTGTGGGATGGAGATGATAACTGTTTGGGATGGATGAAGTGTTTGATCCTAAATGAACCTAGAAAGGACTTGTTTACAATACCAAGGTGGTGAATAACATGTTTTTCCCTAAGAGCACTTCAAGCCAAAAGATCAGTGTTTTCTCGGAAGACCATAAGACAAAAGATAAAAAATCACATGTGTGGGGTTCAATTGATTACATCTTGATTAAAATGGATTATTTTTACCACATCAACTTTTTCATGCTTAAATTTCAAACTAAATGTTTATGTCTAAGCCCCTTTTGATTCCACAAGGTCCATTATTTGAAAATCAAAGAGCCAAGGCCATAGTTTCCCTAACTTGACTTTGGAGAGAGTAAATTGAGTTGTGATCCCAAATATTTAGAAGTCTCTAAGGATAAAATCCCCAGGGACAAGCAATAATAATTGGACCCTTCAAAGATATTTGCTCATTCCAAAGGGTTTGACATTTTGATGACTTCTTGAATGTTTGTTTCAAATTTTGAGATCCAAGAAATGTGTTTGGCTGACTCACAAATTGTACAACCCTAGGACAGAATTGGCTATACTTGTTGAGTCCCCAATCAAATTTCTCCAAATGCTAAGATAAAGCAAAAAATTAGAGATTTGGTGACACTAGCTCCCCTCCATGGTACACACTTCTTGGGACCACCAAATCTCAAAATAATAAAGATATAGAGACCTTAAGGATATTTTTTGTTTCTGCTTTGAATAGTACAAATATGGGGTGGCTTTAGAACGTTCGTTCTTGCACCAATAAGTATGAATGGTTTTGGTCTTCTAAACAAAGGGTTGTAGTAAGGACATATGGCTCAATGGGTACTATAATAAACTCCATCAAGATGTATTCTAACCCTTAGAACAAGGGATTTACACATCATAAAGATACTAGGGGAGATCTATCATGTACCACTTCCCATTGATTACAAACTTTCCTTGTAATAAAAAAAATATATAGCAATTCAAAAGAGCTTGGCATTAGCTCATTACCACTTGGGTCGTGTTAGCTCTCAAAAACACAGGCAAGCTACCTCAAGAGGCTGCCAATCTCTTGATACGCTTCAAGGTAATAGACAAGGTCAAGAGAACTCAACCTTCTACTCTTCAGGTGCTGCCAAACCTAGGCGGGTGTACCTTTCTAAATTGGGCAGACTTAACTTATGATTATTCCTCTTGCAATGATTTGTCCACAATGGCAGATGGAAGTGAACAAATGAAATCAAACTTGACAGCAATAGTAATGTTCTGATCTAAATCCTAAAGTGCTCAATTAACAGATGTAAAGAAACTAAATGAATCAAATGATGAAATTGCAGAGACTAGTGCATTATTGGGTATGCTAAGTCAAATGAAACAAAAGTGGGCAACTTATTCTGGCAGAAACTCAAATTGCTGGCATATATTTCTTTTGTAACTTGTACAAACATGCAAGATTATGACTACTAAGCTCTACTTTAACAATCCAGATGAATCTCACTAATTACTGTGATCAACTAAAAGGATTTAATCTCTTCTTGAGAGAACCAGATAATTAACCACACAAATACAACAAATGTGCACTGATAAACTAAAAATAAGCTTGTTACATCAATTTAAACAAGCATAAAGAATCAATCATGGAGACAACTTAGCAATAATTTTCAATAAACTCAACAAACAATTGACACCAGAAATAACCTGCCACATCAACTGACTTTCATTGAAATCACCATTTGAAAACATGCAACATAGCCTCTGTTCAGAGAAATTTATTCTACTGTATCCATGTCTACCTACTGCCTCTAATCTAAAATCTAATATCTCAATTAGAATCAGGAGTGCATATTTATACATGAGCATCAAGAATCATATCACTTCCAAATCCATATCGGCCAACTGTGGAAATTGGGCTCAATTCATGTCATCCTACAACTATTTTTGGCATTCACATGTCAGCCACAGTCTTTGAATCTTTATTAAACATTCACTGAGACATCCCCGCAAGTATGCCAAAGGAAATTATAACATTGATCGTTCCTTTGTTCCTCATGCATCACCATGACCTTTTGTCATCTAAGAGAAACCATATTGAATACCTTTATGTTACCCGAGATCACTTTTCTGTTATATTTGTTCCAATTGCAAAGACACAAGAATATTTCTCACCGAGACATGCCCAACCTTCGCCTTTGCCAAGACAACATATAGTTGGGGAGACGCTATATAGATTGCCCAATGTTCTACCAAAAGCCCACATGATACATATTAGTCGTAGTGACACATGTTTCTTCTTACCGACGAGTCCATCCATCCCATATATGTCGCTGTAACTTCAAACTATCAGGGAGACATCTCGTAGATTATATTGTGTCATACTGAAACAACCCGAACACACCTTAGATCGTCAAGAGAATTCAATACACATACTGATAGAGACCTTTTTGTTTTCCATCGGCGAGACTGAAGGTCACTCGCCGAGACCTCTTATTGAGAACCTTAACTCATATTGATATAACATCCCCTTATGTTGTTGGTCGATGTGACAATGTGGACTCGTTATGACCCTACATCGAAAGTAGCATGTCTGGCCAAAGTGAACATTTGTGCACAAGTCAGTAAGACAAGAAAGAATCGCTATGACATCACCCCAAAGATGATTTCCTTTATTGATATGCCCATTCTGATGTTAGTTGGGGAGACATAATGAAATCGATAAGACCTCATCCCAATGGCCAAACTCTTGCCAATTTGAATCATCCTCAGTCGGCAAAACTGTGAAGAAGTCTTGCCAAACAATGCCTATAAGTAAACTTCAATTGCTGTGATAGCAGAAATGTCTTGCCGATAGGAAACACAGACGTTTGTCAGAAAAATGGATTGGGGAGACCCTGATATCATCACGCTGATATGCCTACAACAAACATATGTTAGCAGAAATGCATTGTAGGTCAGGGAGACAACAATGAGCTTATGCCGATAGGAACAACAACATAGAAAATGCATGACCCGATGGATTCAATGGGGCAATATGGCAAGATATGGGTGAAATATGCACACGGTAGGACCAAATCTAGAAGTTTATGAGTAAAACCAACATGTGAAAACATCAGAGTTTTACAGTTCCAACAGTGGCTTCGTCTGGGGATGAATGATAGTAACATCATTGCAAGGATCTAGATCTTTGGGTGAGCAGATCAGACACAAAATGAGCAAAATGGAAAAGGGCACATAGCATGATGCAACAAATGCAAAATGAATGCAAGATGGAGGTGAACCAAAACCCTAAACTACTGTGCATGGAAAATAATTTTAAAGAGGACAAGTAAGAGTTGTCCATGCACTGGCAACCCTTAATCCTCTGTGATTCATCATCACCTGTTTTGAGCTGTTACGATTTGAAACTTAGACCATACTTTCCCCTGTCAAATACCTGGTTTTGTCTTGAGTTCATCAGATTCTTCTTGAAGATACTCATGCAATCTTTCCTATCACTATTATTGCAAGTTCTTAGAGTACCATCATGCTCGGTTTGGCCCAAAATCCCCACACCATCCTACAGTTCAAATTCTTCATCATCATGGGACAAACCCCTGCTATTTTCAACATAAAAAATGCATGCATATTCGATACAAATTCTTATATTATCTCTCTCACTGTTATGAATTATGAAACACTCTCCCAACTGTATTGAAAATTGACCATCAAAGTGTCTCTCTTGAGAAACAAAAAACTCTGTCATATCAATGTTGTTTGAGGCAAACAAATCTGAAACCTTTTGCACCTCTTTGACACTACCATTTGGATACAACATTGGATCATGACTCACATCATCAATATCAAGAATATATGAACCAATCAAACCTAGACCTCTATCATCCTTGATATGCAAATAAAAGTCTTCTCCACATGAGTTAGAAATTTCAAAATCACATACCTCTTCTTGAAAAGACACATGCATTTGGTCAACTTCAAAAGTTTCACCATCAACTGGACACAGAGCTTCAAGATCACCCTTATGTATATATCTCTGATAATCAAGAGTTAACAAATCTGAAATTTTCTCACTATTGAGTAAACAAGTTTCCATATTTTCATTATTATAGTCATACTCATCACTTTTGTAATCATCAAAAAGAGGCCCAGGATCATCAGAGAATGAAAAATCAGAAACATTACCAGCACAGTCATTTGTTCCATAACTTGACACATCCCTTTGTTTATCCAAAAATACCTTTTTCTCAACATCAAGTGGATCTGAAAATACCTGAAATTCATTCTTGGGCATACCTTTGCAAAACATCATCTAATCCTCTTTTAGCTCTTCATCATACAATGAGCTTGAAAATTTTGGAAACCATTTTCAAATGTACAAACCTTGTCATCATCAAATGTATCTTCATGGCTTTCAACTACAGCTAGAGGTATTGTATACTCACTATCAAATGAATCAACATTTCCCATTACCTCTTCATCCTGATCACCATAAGAACTACAAGGATCACCTTGCTGCAGATCAAAATCCATAGGTGCATCTTCACAATCTGAATACTCACTGGATTCCTCACAACATACACTGCCTTTATTGTCATAATCTATTATGTAAGAGAGATATCTTGTACCTTCATCTTCATCATGCAAGCTATCACATGAGTCATTCTGACTTGCACATGTCTCATCTTCTATTGGATACATTGTTTCATCAATGTCTCTATTCTTATCAGAAACACAACCATTGGATCCAATATTGATAGTTTTCTCATACCTTTTCTCCTCCATGGCATCAATGAATTTATTCACTAGATCAAAGGTACACTACTTATTTGGCCAATAAACTGATTCAGGTTCCCATGCTCTTAAAAATTGCTCAACAAACATGGCCCTTGTTGGCCTACAATGAGAAGGTACCTGCATACAAATATTTGTCATTTTGTTGTATAGAGGAATTACATCTTCTCCTTCGTATTTCCTTATGTCAAGAAATGCATCCAAGGGGGAAATTCTACATCTTGATTCTCTGATAGATTCTTGGCTTCAAGTATATACATTCTCATCCTTTTCATCTTCAAATTTTTGATTACGACACACATATTGCTGCACGTTCTGATCAATATCTTTGTCTTCATCAATGATGTCACAATTATCTTCATATCTTTTCCTGTCTACAATATCAGCCCATTCAACTAATTGATCTAAATAAATTGGTATGTATGATTCAGGCCAATATATTGGATTTGGCTCATACACTTTCATGAATTGCTGAATGATCTCAGACCTACTAGGTGGGAATCTAATAGGTATTTTCCTACAAATATCCATCATTATGTAGAGCAAAGAGTGCCCAGATTCTCCTCTATATCTCCTTATACCAAGAAAGTCATCCAAAAGGTTTTTTAAATATTCATCAGCATTGGATTGTTGGTTTCGATACATACCTTGCTACAAATTTTGACTGAAATCTCCAAGTGGGCTAGAGTTGTGCTGCACTTGACATTGATCACATTGACATTGCACTTGACACTGATCACACTGACATTCTTGATAACTTGCCAATCTTTGTCTAGGACGGACTGGTGAAACACTTACTTGCTTTGATGGATGTGGAGAATAAGTGCTCTGTTGTGCATGATATGCATTGCCTCCATTGTGAAAATTTCCAATTGTATTATCAGGCATTTGAGGAATCCAATGCCTGCCTGCATTTGTGTACTCATTCGTTCCATACACAAATTCCATTCTTCATCAAGCCTTTTCAGATTCGTCACCTACTTTTCCAAAAGTAGGAAAATGATTATTTTTGTTCTTCTCCCCAACAGAATCACCTGAAACTTCTCAAATTACAAATCTTCTCTTCACTGACTCTATATGATGGTGTTCAACCAAATTTTTTGATGTAATCCCTAGCAGAGTCACCAATTTGTTAGCTCTCAAAAACACAGGCAAGATGCCTCAAGAGGCTGCCAATATCTTGATACACTTCAGGCTAATAGACAAGGTCAAGAGAACTCAACCTTCTACTCTTTAGGTGCTACCAAACCTAGGCGGGTGTACCTTTCTAAATTGGGCAGACTTAACTTATGATTATTCCTCTTGCAATGATTTGTCCACAATGGCAGATGGAAGTGAACAAATGAAATCAAACTTGACAGCAATAGTAATGTTCTTATCTAAATCCTAAAGTGCTCAATTAACATATATAAAGAAACTGAATGAATCAAATGATGAAATTGCAGAGACCAATGCCTTATTGGGTATGCCGAGTCAAATGAAACATAAGTGGGAAACTTATTCTGGCAGAAACTCAAATTGCTGGCATATATTTCTTTTGTAACTTGTACAAAAATGCAAGATTATGACTACTAAGCTCTACTTTAATAATCTAGATGAATCTCCCTAATTACTGTGATCAACTAAAAGGATTTAATCTCTTCTTAAGAGAACTAGTTAATTAACCACACAGATACAACAAATGTGCACTGATAAACTAAAAATAAGCTTGTTACGTCAATTTAAACAAGCAGAAAGAATCAATCATGGAGACAGCTTAGCAATAATTTTCAATAAACTCAACAGATAGTTGACACTAGAAATAACCTGCCACATCAACTGACTTTCATTGAAATCACCATTTGAAAGCATGCAACATAGCCTCTGTTCAGAGAAATTTATTCTACTGTATCCATCTCTACCTATTGCTTCTAATCTAAAATCTGATATCTCAATTACAATTGGGAGTGCATATTTATACACAAGCATCAGGAATTATATCGCTTCCAAATCCATGTCGGCCAACTGTGGAAATCGGGCTCAATTCATGTCAGCCTGCAACTGTTTTTAGCATTCACATGTCAGCCACAGTATTTGAATCTTTATTAAACATTCGCTGAGACATCGCCGCAAGTATGCCAAAGGAAATTATAATGTTGATCGTTCCTTTGGTCCCTGTGCATCGCCATGATCTTCTGCCATCGAAGAGAAACCATATTGAATACTGTTGATGTGTTTTTTATGCACTTCTCAACACAGGCAGTGCATAGGTGCACTACCTCTCTTGAAAGGCAATCTTCCACAATCAGATTTTAGAACAATATCCCAAGGTCTCTAATGTTAGGTCTTGACACTGCTTGAAATATCTCAATTGTTTGATGTGATTTGCTGGAATCACAAGGCGGTCTTATGGATGAGTTACAAAGAATGGGAAGTTGGGTTTGCAAATGTAGTTTCAAAGTACTGGAAGTGAATAAACAGTGGTTATCCACTCAAAACATCAAGTTAAAACTCATCAAGTTCATCTGATTTAGCTTCATGGTGATGCTTTGAATCCTACTCTAACCAAGGACTAAAAGAAATAGCAAAAGGAGAAGGGTTAAGAAAGTTGTTCTAATCCTAAGCTACGAATGAACAGTAATAATGGTGGCTGCTATAGTAGAAAAACTCCCTAAAACTAAGTTTTGCTTGACCAAGAGAACCTACAGCTACACAAAACCAGTGCAATTTCCTAAGGTCTGTTGATTTTCAAATTGCACATGCACATCATGAACATGCAATCGAACTAAGTTGGAGCAATGGAATAAAGAAGCCCAGGCTAACTTTACACAACAATTTGTCATCAACAAGTGCTAAAAGTATGGGCTGAAAGTTCATCAAATAACATAACAACAATTTCCGTTATCACTTCCATTCAAAAAAATAACACTAAAACTAACATGGAAGGTAGAACCATGCATGCAAGATGAGCAAAATCAAAGTGAACATCCATAAAATCATGCAATGCTATCTTCTATTGCTGCAAATGCTTTTTACACCAGCTCTCCAACCCTTACAAATGAGGGGCAAGCCCCTATTTATAGTTTTCCAAAGCACAAATGAATGGCTAGGATTGAATTATATCGAATGGCCCAGATTCAATTACATTAGGGTTTAACCTACCCCACAATATTCAACAATTTAAAAAAACATCTGTCTTTTCTTTGTTTTGTCACCTAGTGCCAGTCACTATAGCAATTTCGTCATTTAGCTGATTGCCCTTTTACTGTAGCTGAAATTGCTTGAAAGCTGCCCTCTTACTTGATGTGTTTGCAGTGCTCTTACTTTGATCAAACAATCTCATCAATGGATTGGTTGCCTTTGATTCAGACGGACAGCTACCTCGTGCCTTCTTCAAGACCACCCTCTTGCATTTTTGTCACTGACTTCCTTGGCACAAGCCTTCTTTTAATGCTAGCTCTATTGATGGGTGCTACAAGGAAAGGTGGGCATGAAATGAATGGTGATAGGAGCTATGTGCTTTCCTTGCTCAGCTTTCTCGATGGGTCTCTTGACAGACTGACGGTAAGCTCCTTTAATCTTGCATACATGAAACATCGTAAGTGATTTCATACAAAAAACAAGGAAAATGTTAGTCAAATCTTGCAAAAAGCTTGTTAGATTCATCTATGAATCATCAAAAGATCATAATATTCATATTTGGGGCTCATTTGGATCGAAAACATCAATGCAGGCCCAAGGGGGCAAGCAGCGAACAAGGGACAACAAACAAAAAGGGAAGTTCCGAGACCTCACAAAACATAGAAAAACTAAGATTTTTCAATTATAGCACATGAGAAAAGGGGAAGGAAGAGTGCCTAGAAAACTTCCTTAAAATTGGACTCAGTTTACAAAAACTGGAAGCTCAAAACGACCACAGAGAGACGGAGTCTCCGAAGCGGCCATGGAGGGGCCGAGCTCCGGAGGCCGGGTCGCTGGGGGCCGATGGATGTTCAAAAGGGCCACAAAGAGATGAAATCCTAGAAATGGCCATGGAGGGGCCGGGCGTCGGAGGCCGGGCCGCCGGGGCTCCATGGATGTTCAAGACAGCCAAAGGGGGACGAAGCTCTAAAACCATCAAAACTTAACGGAATGTTGACACAACCTTGGCAGTTCATTTAAGCACCTCAAACACATCCTAGATCCAAAAAAGGTTGGCCCCAAAGTCAAAAATGTGGAAACCAGAGTGATGGGGGTCCATGGATGTTTCCAAACAGTCAAGGAGGAAGGGAATTCCAGAGGGAAAGTTCCAAAACCATCAAAACTTAACGGAACGTTGACGAAACCTTGGCAGTTCATTTAAGCACTCCAAACACATCCGAAATCCAAAAAAGGTTGCCCCCAAAGTCAAAAATGTGAAAACTGGAGCGACGGGGGTCCACGGATATTTCCAAACAGCCAAGGAGGAAGGGAATTCAAGAGGGAAAGTTCTAAAACCATCGAAACTTAACAGAACGTTGATGAAACCTTGGTAGCTCATTTAAGCACTTCAAACACATCCTAGATCCAAAAAAGGTTGGCCCCAAAGTCAAAAATGTGGAAACTGAAGTGACGGGGGTCCACAGATGTTTCCAACATGACCACGGAGGGGCCGGGCTGCCGAGGCTCCACGGATGTTCAAAATGGCCAAAGAGGGACGGAGTCCCGGAAATGGCCACGGAGGGGCCGAGGCTCCACAGATGCTCCAAAACAGCCAAAGGGGGATGAAACTTTGGAACCACCGAAACTTAACCGAATGTTGACGAAACCTTGGCAGTTCATTTAAGCACATCAAACACATCCTAGATCCAAAAAATTTTGGCCCCAAAGTCAAAAATGTGGAAACTGGAGTGACAGGGGTCCACGGATGTTTCCAAATAACCAAGGAGGAAGGGAATTCCAGAGGGAAAGTTCTGAAACCATCGAAACTTAACGGAACATTGACAAAACCTTGGCAGTTCACTTAGGGACCCCAAACACATCCCAAATCCACCAAAAAGTTGGCCCTAAAGTGAAAAATGTGGAAACCGGACTAGCAGGGGTCCACGGATGTTTCCAAAACAGCCAAAGAGGGACGAAGCTCTAGAACCACCGAAACTTAATGGAACATTGACGAAACCTTGGTAGTTCACTTAGGGACCCCAAACACATCCCAAATCCACCAAAAAATTGGCCCCAAAGTGAAAAATGTGGAAACCAGACAGGTAGGAGTCCATAGATGTTTCCAAAATAGCAAAAGAGGGACGAAGCTCCGGAACCACCGAAACTTAACGGAATGTTGATGAAACCTTGGCAGTTCACTTAGGGACCCCAAACACATCCCAAATCCACCAAAAAGTTGGCCCCAAAGTGAAAAATGTGGAAACTGGACCAGCAGGGGTCCACAGATGTTTCCAAAATAGCCAAAGAGGGACAAAGCTCCGGAACCACCGAAACTTAACGAAACATTAACAAAACCTTGGCAGTTCACTTAGGGACCCTAAACACATCCCAAATCCACCAAAAAGGTAGCCCCAAAGTGAACGATGTGGAAACTGGACTAACAGGGGTCCACGGATGTTTCCAAAACAGCAGGAACAAGACAAAAGGTAGAAAGGGGACGGGCGACTTTATTTCTCCGCGGATTTGAATACCCTAAGTAAGTGAATTTGGTAAGGGGAATTTGATCATTTGATTACACATGACCAATTTTGGCTTGGAAAATAGGGCACAGAAAACAAGACAAGCAAAGCATCCTATCGGGAGCAAAAAAAAAGGGGTCCCTGCCTACGGCGGGGCGTGTGTGCAAAACATGCACAACAAATACCTTTATGTTTCCCCGATATCACTTTTCTATTATATTTGTTCCAATCGTAGATACACAAGAATCTTTCTCACCGCGACATGCCCAACCTTCGCCTTCGCCAAGACAACATATAGTCGGGGAGACGCTATATAGATTGCCCAATGTTCCACCGAAAGTCCACATGATACATATTAGTTGTTGTGACACATGTTTCTTCTTGCTAATGAGTCCATCCGTCCCATATATGTCGCTATAACTTCAAACTATCAGGGAGACATCTCATAGATTATATTGTGTCATACCAAAACAACCCAAACACACCTTAGATCACCAAGAGAATTCAATACACATACTGACAGAGACCGTTTTGTTTTCCATCAGCGAGACTGAAGGTCACTTGCTGAGACCTCTTATCGAGAACCTTAACTCATATCTATATAACATCCCCTTATGTTGTTGGTCGGTGTGACAATGTGGACTCGTTATGACCCTACACCAAAAGCAGCATGTTTGGCCGAAGCGAACATTTGTGCACAAGTAGGTAAGACAAGAAAGACTCGCTATGACATCACCCTAAAGACAATTTCCTTTGCCGATATGCCCATTCTGATGTCAGTCGGGGAGACATAATGAAATCGATAATACCTCATCTCGACGGCCAAACTCCTACCGATTTGAATCATCCTTAGTCGCCGAAACCATGAAGAAGTCTTGTTGATCGGTGCCTGTAAGTAAACTTCAATCGCTATGACAACAAAAACATCTTGCCGATATGCAACACAAACGTTTGTCAGAAAAATGGATCGGGGAGACCCTGATATCATCACACCGATATGCCTGCAGCAAACATATGTTAGCAAAAATGCATTGTGGGTTGGGGAGACAGCAATGAGCTTATGTCGATAGGAACAACATGGAAAATGCATGACCCGATGGATTCAATGGGGCAATATGGCAAGATATGGGTGAAATATGCACACGGTAGGACCAAATTTGGAAGTTTATGAGTAAAACCAACATGTGAAAACATCATATTTTTATAGTTCCAATAGGTCGTTCCCTCCTTTCGAAGCAGGGAGGAAGGCCTTTTGAAGATTAAAAAAAAGAAAAGAAGTACATTTGTAGTTCGAATGCCTAAAGCACTTAGGAGGGAATACATACAATGCCTTTCCTTCACACTCACATGATTATTCAATTTTAGATCCAAATCGAGTTGTGTGGCTGACTTTAGACAACCAATGTCACTGGAATGCTTTTCATTCTCAAGATCGCTGAGTGGCACAAGAGAAGTACATATGCATTCAAATGACATAAATTGCAAAAAATAAAAAACAATGAAGACACAAGTTCTTTTTAAACCCATAGTAAGTTCCTAATGTTCAATTTTAGTCCAACTTTGACAAAGCTTGAGTTGATTGTTAATTTTAAGCTCAAAGTAACTCTAGCTAGTCCTAAAGCATGAAAGGAAACTAACATATGATGGGTTATTTTCCCATGAGTGTTTGAAAACACTATTACAATGAATATCAAATGCTTTTTCTTTCACTCTAATGCTCCATGCTCCTCTTAAAACCTATAATCCATGCTCCAAATGTTAGATGAAATCAAGAAACAAGTAGATATGAGGGTTAGATAAATGATTAAGCATAAACACCCTAAAACTTAGACAAAGTTACAATGTGATTTAAAATTAGGTGAAAAATTGAAAATTTTAACTCTACAAGAATTGAGAAATACCTACACCATTGCATAGCTCATGAAATTCTACTCCATTTGTAAAAAAGGCTCTGAAAAAGATCAAAATATGACCAAGATATGGTCATTTTAAGATGGAGTGAAAAATCAAGAAAACAAAGGCGACACTATTTACAAAGGCAACACTATATTTCAAAAGCAACTTTGTATCATTAAAAAGGAAGCGTTATATTAGCAAAGGTGACACTCTCTGCTAAATTAGGGACCTCAAAGGAAACTCTACGATGACAAAAGTGGCTCTATTTGCAAAGGTGACATTATATTTTCAAAAGTGACGCCGCTTCCTAGAACCTGGAAAAACATGATTTCTAAGACAAAATGTCATTTTTAAAAATAGTTATCCCTCCTTCTAGCACTAGAATGTGAATGATGATCTACACCTAGCTAAACATAGACGAACACAAGAGCATTAGTATTTCAAATTATCACAAATATCATTCCCTATGAGATTCTTGATCATACTAGATGATGAAAACATGAAACATAAGCACAAAAGAATGAAAATGAAGGAATGTAAACACAAAAAATAGGTCAAACTTCCATCTTGTAAGGGGATTGGTGTCACTTTGATGTGGAGGATAGCCCTTTCCCAATCCCTTGTGATAAGCTTTAAGATCCTTGAAGAATTTGAGTAGTGTAACAATGCCTAAGATTGTAGATGAAAATGGATTTGATAAATGTCAATTTCCCTCAATGATAGTGATAGAAATTAGATGATTGATGGATGAAATGAGCATAATGAATTTGCATGAGATTGTGTGTCCAATTCAAGTAGGAGAGGCTTCTACTTATAGGAGTAAAGGGTTGAAGAAAGAGTGAAATTGGTGAATGTAGGATTAAAATGGGAGCCAATAGGAATGTGACACTTATAACAAGGCTAATGGTTGGAGATGGAGCACATTTTGGGGAATGTGTAGAGGAAAGGAGTTTTAAGAGGAGTTATTGCAAATGTAAAAGGATGCGATAGGTTTTTGAAAACATTTGGAGGGAAATTGAATGAGAGGTGGCTAAGAAGAATATTCCTCAAGATATGCCTTTGTGAGGATAAATGAGGTAATTAGATAAATAGAAGAAATTAGTTTCATGTGTAACTTGGTTTGTTGACATGAGTTGATTTAACACTTGAGTTAAAAATTGGAGGATTTATTAATGATGATTAGAAACTAATATAGAGTTAATTAATTCAGAATTAATTAACATGTATGGGTTAGGGGATTATGAAATTTAATTTGATTTATTTAATCAAATGAGAGGACTTAGGGGGATTTAATTTAAATAAATACATGATGAACATTATTTAGAAGAAAGGTGAATTAATCTAATAAATTTAATTAATTGATTAATAGTAGAAATTGTTGAACTTAACTAAATAATGTTGAATATTTAATTAATTGGTTAGTTTGAGGTGCTTTAGGAAGAAATGGTGTTAGTTAATCAAAATCATATGCATAGTTTCAATTAGGACTTTTTAAGTGTCTACAGGTTCAATGTTCCAGATGTTGTTGAGGACGAGCTAGTAGTCAACATCAACAAGGATGTTATTTCTAAAAATGCAGACTAGACAGGTGAAAACGATGGTTTTGAACCTTTTGTTTATAATACTAAGGTAGAAATGGAACCACCTATGCATGTTCAAGATTCAGATGCTGACCATGTGACATCCATAGATCTGTCCACGAAAAATAGCACTATGCATCACTTGGAAAAAGCAATTGCAAATGTTGAGGACAATCAAATGTCAATCAGAGGTTCAATGATCAAATGGGGAATCTCAGTAGTTTGAGGGTGTGGATCAATGGTGTGACATCCACAAAAAGGAAGGGGCCATGAACAATCCTATTTGACACAGAAGCTGAAATAGTGTAGTAGTGTAAAGACATGGCTAATATTGGCCATGGCCTTCAAGAATCACAACTTAAGTCAATGGTGGCCCAAATGGTTGGACCAAGGCCTAACCCATTCACAAATGGGATAATATTGAGGAAGAAAAAATTGAAAAATAACCTACAATTAAAACATGTAATTAGTTAGTAGAAAATGAAGAAAGTCTCAATCTTCCATCTTAATTTCAAGATGCAACTTTAAACCTAGGGGTGCATCTAAATTTCAATCAAATGGATGAAGAACTATCCATGCCATCACCACCACATGTTGATTTTGAAGAGGTCATCCATTACTTCACAACTGGGAGAAATTGGGATGCAAATGATGAAGTAGATGGAGTGGAAGGTAATGACACAAGCGAAAAAGAAGTTGACTATGTGCCATGCATACAATTTGATGACCAACAACCAATAGGTAGGAGAAGCATTTTTTAAAAACTCACAACACAAAGGGTGCACCAATCATCGAACAAAGGTTGCAATGGGGTGCTACACCTAAGTAGGAAATCTCAAATTTTGACATCAGATGATTTTTCAATTTGTTGAATGAATACGAGGCATAGAAATGAAGAAACCAATAATTGTAGAAAAGGAAAAGGGAGAAAATGGCACCAAAGAAGGAAAAAAGAGAAGCAAACCTAGCACAAAGGAAAGCAAAGAGATTGGAGTGTGCTGAAAAAAATAACAAATAGCATAGGAGAAGCTTCAGGTAATGACAACAGAGGGAGATTATAAGGGAGAAAGCAAAGATTGCTCGACAGTTGAAGGAAACCCAAAAGCAGGAAAAAAGAGTAGAAAGAAACATAAGTAAGAGTACTCCTACTTGAATCCTCTTCCAAATCAACATCCAATTTTAAGGGACATGATTAACAATTTGTCTCTAGCCTTTAGTGCTCTTAGCATCCTACAAAATGGGTCTTTTGTAGGCTGCTCTCAATAGTTACAGCTCAGTCCAAAGGCAAATCAAGCATTGCTTTCTTGTATAGCAAGTATCATGCAAAACAATCTGCAGTCCTTAGCATCTTCTCTAGTTGATGTTGTGTCAGTTGATACCCAAGGACACGCCACTTCTTAATCAGATCTATGGATGTTTGATTAGGATGTTATATTTTGAACTTTGTGACTTTGATGTGTGCTAGTGTCTTTTTCGTAAACCTAAAGACTCCTTGTCTTTTTTATATCTTTTTTTAATCATATCCTCTACCCTAACCATTTGGCCCTCTGCCCTATCCTCTTCCTTTCCCATCCTATGGCTAGACTTGACCTTTTTCTACACCCCTCCCTCTCATCCTCCCTCAGGGAGGTATACATGTTGGATCTATCAATCTAGGAGGGGGTACAAACTATGCATCATAAGTGGGTGTAGTCTATGCATTTTCTTGTCCTTGATCATAAGCCCATGGCCTCATGACCAACTGTCAAAAGCCCTCAACAACCTTGTGAGTTGGGATTGTGTATCCCCAGGAAGTATCTCATGCCGATCTAACCAAAATGGTTGTATATGCATCATCAAGCCTGTCCTTCCTCTCACCAAATTGTTTGGAAACCCTATCTAGCAGGTACCTCTCTATCATGGTGTTCTCTCGTCTGTACATGAATCGAGTTCTCTGAGCAAAGAATAAGTTTTGTACATTGTCATACAGTGCTAGCATTTGGAGCCATGAATGCCATCTAAATATTGTCATCTCATCAATCACTCTCTGCCAGTATGGAATGTCAAGCTGCCCTATGTGCTAAAGAGCGATGGCGCCTTTGTACCTCCAGACAATTGGATCATCTATCTCCGCATTTTCCATATGAATAATCAGTCGAAGCGTGGAAATTTTCTCCCATTCCCATATGTGAAGAAGAGTGATGTTTATAACAATTTCTCTATCATCACAATACATGAAGTCGTGCATTTCATGGTAAAGGGAGGCCAGCATCACTACCCCCCATGCATATTGAGTCCTTCAGAAAAGTATCCTGTGCCATACTAGTCTACATCCTAGACTAAATCCCCTACTCCATCGATCTGAGGCAACCAACCCTAAAATAACTATCGCAATGATCAATCTAAAATATGGTGCCTGACCTCTGTACATCTCAATATCAACCTGGGAGTTGACCAAGACAATGGACTCCTAGTCAAGAGCCTCATGGCGAGCATCATATCTCACATCAGTGTCGTAGATCACACACTAACCATGTATCGACAATTGTAAAATCTGCCATACATCCTCCAACATCACTGTCACCTCACAGGCGGGTAAGTTTAATGATGAGGTCTCTCTATGCCATCACTTGCATAATGTTGTCATCATCACCAAATGGGTCTGCACAATGGGCATGTAGGCAACATACCAGAAACTAATCTCTCCCAGGTGATCCTGTCAAAACTTAGAAAAATCATCAATTTTGGATAAAATTGAGGGTCGATGCTCATGGGACATCAAAGGTTGGATAACCTCCTACACCCATGAAGTGCATGACATCAAAATTCACAAAATTTGGCTTAGTTTGGATTTTTTATCCGCCAAAATGATAAGTGTCACTACTTATGAAAGCATCACTATAGCACAAATTAAAAACCTGGTGACACTAGATGTATTCAAATTGAAAATCATGAAATACATCGCTAATCACACATGCGTCACCATTTTAATTTTGTAAACCCTAATTCTAAATTCCAAATTAGGTGGGTGTGTTGCTATTTACACCCACACCATGATTTGCAATTAGGAAACCCTAATTCCAAATCTAGAAATGTGTTGCTAATCATAGTAGCATCACTAAAATTGAAAATAGTATCACTGATTCTAAAAATACCATAACTATAGTGACACCGCTTAAACTCAAATTTCATAATGCAAGAAATGCACTCAAAAGTCAAAATGCAAGTCAAGTTTTGAATCACATACTGGTGGTCCTATTCTTGGAGGCCTCTAGTAATCTCGTACCCAGTCGAAAATCTGTCATGGGAGCACTCGTTGCACCATTTTGTCAGAGGGTTAGAGCTCAAAATGCAAGAATTCTCTAAGGTATGAATGCACAAATGAATTGAAAGTGACCATTCCTCACCTATTTATGCCTGGAAATTAGGGTTTTTTGCCCTAATTTAACCATGAAGCTAGGGTTTATCACCATTTTCACCAATATTGCCAAAATAAAGCTTATTTTGCATTTTTTTTTGCATTTTTTGCATTTTTTTGCATCGCGGATCCTTTTCAAACCCCTAAGGCAACATTTTAACCTTTGTTAAGAAATCAACCCAAAATTCAAAATTTTTACCCGATTTCTCAAGGGGGCTGGGAACCAGCTTGTTCCTTCCATTGGAGCAATAGTAGGGCATCTAAAAATAATATATATATATATTTTTTATTTATTTGAGTAGTAGTTTTTAATCCAAAGGAGCATCAGTCTTTGAACCAATGTAGCAGGTACCTCGCTTCAAAGAGGGGAAAATTGTAGACACTAAAAAATGTCTTGAATGATATCATGCACTTGAATAAGGTATACTAACACCATTTTATCATCAAACCCATCCTATTTTCACTTAATTGATTAAATTATCCTAACTATTTTATTAATTATGTCATTTGCATCTATTAAAACCTAGTTAATTTAATTAGGTTAATTCACCCCCTTTCATGCTAACATTTCATCCTATTAAATTAAACATATCAAACTATTTAATTTAAAAGTCCTCATATTTAATTAAATAACCCTAAGTTATTTAATTAAATGTCATATCATATCTCCTATTTTTATTATATCATTTTATTTAATGAATTTCATCTAATTCCCCTTAATTGCATAATTAAACCTTTGTTTAACTATCAATTACTAACTAATCTACTTTCCCCCCACTTGGAAGGGAATATTCCTCCTTTGCACATTCCACTAAAAGGAATATTCCCATGGAATAATCCTTCCCCTTTTGCAAATTAAACTTTGTTTTAATTTGCTAAATATCTATTTTCCTCACCCATGAGAATATTCCAAAGAATATTTTCTCTCCTCACTCATTTGAAAAAGGCATTTTTCCCTTTCTGTAACAAACTTACTTGACTTCTTGTGCAAGTTAACTTGTGACCTCTCATGCAAGTTAACTTGTGACCTCTTGTACAAGTTAAAAGTGTGCTTGTTTGGACAAAGATGAAACCCTTGATTAAATCTAATCATTGATTCTCACCCTTGATGAGAATCCATGATCCATGCCTCCATCTTCTTTTCTTTTTTACCATTTATTATCTTTTTCAATCTTAACCCTTCATTTCTCATTTGTCCTCCTATCAATAGGTCACTATTTGGAGAGAAATGAATTCATCTTTTTAAAGAAAACTCATGTCGTTGAAATCAATCACACTCACATTCATATTTAACATTTACTTAGCATCATTTTAGCTTAATTACTCTCATTAATTAGCTTAGCTTCCATAAATGGTTTTCATGGTAGGCTATGTGTAGGATCATGATGGGCCAAAAATTGGCAATATGATGGGTATGTGGCTTACGACCTTTTTTTTACCCAAAATTGGTGAAACAAAAAGGGTTTTTAAAGAAGATTCTTAGCTTTCCACCAATATAAATTATTCTTTACTTTGAATTTAATAAATAATTATTATTCATTTTCCATTTGAATTATGACTAAAGTCCTAATTGATAGGCTAATTGAAAAAAATCTATAGATTTCAAACGGTATCACATTTTTTGAATCTAAAACATGTGTCACATTCTATACTTCACATACTATAGGATTTTAAAAAAAGTGAATTTCATGAATTTTTGACCAAGTTAAGGTGGTTAGACATACAAGTTTTTACATTTTTTAAAATTTGTAATAAAAAATTCATAATTAATTATTTACTTGGAAAAATATTACAAAAAATATATGCATCACATTAGGACATGATTCCTCTACTTATATCTAAAATCTTATAAAAAATATTATCATTTTGTTTTGGTTAGGGTGGTCAGACAGACACCAACTTATTTTTCCCTAAAATTTAAGTGCTACTGCATTGAAATTTCAAATTTTCACCAAATAGATTTTTAAAAAAATTAAATAAACCTAGTAGTTTAGAAACGTCATTCAATTTTCTATAGATTCTATTCTTACATATTTTTGCAATAATATAGATAACTTATTCTATTTTTTAGGTCAAGTTGCCTAACTCTGAGTTTTTTGAATTTTTTGCCACTTAAGGGCCTATTTTTTCCATGATGATACTGCATATGCCTGGTAACTTAGATGCATCCATTTAGCTTGTTTATAAATTTAGGTTTTCATCTTTTTAGCTTAAAATCCATTTAGATTAGCTTTGCACTAACATATATTGATCATCTTAGTCTACATCATGCTAAAATAGCTTGCATCATGTTAGTTTAGCATTTAAATCATGTTTTCATACACATAGAATGGTCATCATTTTTCTTCAATAAAACTAATTAAAACAGACTCATCTATCCACGGGATTGGGAAAGGGTCACCATTCCACATCAATGAAACACCACTCCTCCAATAGGATAAGTTTCAATGTCTTAGATTAGAGGTTTTTATCAAGATTTCATGATTTAATATGGTAGTTTTAATGGCTTCTTTATCTTTGCATAAATTGAATGATCGTTATTGGATTAACATTTAGTGGCTTCATTACGCTTCATATCCTCATGGATCAAGTGTAGTTGGCCCATAATAATCTGTTGATCATAGATACAATGAGGGAGAGGTAGATAGGTAAAGAGGTAAGGAGGGAGAGACCTAGAGATGGGGAGAGAGGGAGAGAAAAATAACAAAGGGGGATAGAAGAACATAGAGGTAGGGAGGCAAGGGTAGATATAGGAGTAAGGAGGGAAGGCGAGGTAGAGAGGGAGAGAGGGTGGCAGAGACCTAAATAGGGGAGAGAGACGTGAGAGAGAGAAGAGAGGGAGAGAGAAAGGGAAGTATTTGTAGATAGGGAAGGAGACGGAGAGGGATTTAAAGGTAAAACATCAACCATCCATCATCACTCATAAACCCTAAACTCTAAGCCTTAATCAAAGTGGGAGAGAGAGAGAAAGAGAAAGAATTTGGCTCTAGCATTCTAAAAATGCATTTTCATTTGCTACTCACCAAATGGTTTATATTAGGAAATACCAACCCTTTGTGTTGGATTTGCCTTGGGAATCCAACCCAAAGGGTTGGACACCATTTCATGCCAAATACATGTTTTTTTGAAAAGGTAAAAGAAACACATATTTTTTGTCATGCTTTCCATTAGGTTTGCATGTGTTTCAATGTAAATTTATATAATTACCACGATGACGTTGAACTCTCTCTTAGCTATCTAACCATATAATTTTTTAATGTTTTGATTATGTTAAGGTTTTCATCTATAATTTCTTTTGTTAGTGGTGCTCATTTTTTGTCAAAACCAACATGTAGTATTTTAGGTATAGATTTTTACTCACTCATTGAATTTTTAAAAAAACTTACATTTTTAGAAACTAGACTCTATTCTACACGTATTGAAAAAAGAATTATTTGTTATTATTTTTCAAAAAAATTAGGGAGGAGCATGCTCAAATTTCTATTTTTCAAGATGTGTCTACTTCAAAAATAGTAAAAAACCATATGTTCATTAAAAAAGTAGCCAAAAAATCAACATAAACTAGATGGTGTTAGCCAATTTCTCACTGAAAATTTTCAAATTCTAAAAAAACATTAACATTTTAGGGGGAGCACACCAAACACTATGTTATGCTTTTTTGAAAAAAATAGGACCACATTATGTGCTCCCGTTTTTTGAAACCCTTAATCTTTACCATTTAAAAAAAAAAGTATTTTAGAAGTTAGATTCAGAGCACTACAACTCTTGTTCTTCTTGCATCTTCAAGTTTTAAGTGTAACTATCTTCATTTTCTCGTTGAATATTAGAGTTTGTTGTTTTAAAAAAAAAGAAAAAAGAAAAAAGAAAAAAGAAAGTTGCATTTTAAGAGCCCCTTTTTGTATCACATCTTGGTGCACTTACCCCTAATTAGCAACACTATCTCCTTTGTGTCAACCTTTTGAGAGGGGGTTAGGAAGAAAGAGAATGGATAATGTAAAGGGGATGGATTTCTAAAAGGAATCCCTAAAAATATGTGATTAATCAGTATAGAAAAAAATAATTATTGTGGGATGAAATAAAGGAGTAATAACAATACCAAATCAAAAAACCCATGGCGAAAAGTGACAAAAAGAAATCAAGAGAGGTTAGAGAATAGATTTAATGGAAAAGGAAAGTAAAGATGGCTAGTCTAAACTCAAAATAAAGAAGGAAAAGATTGAAGGAAAAAAGGGAAGAAAGGCACCAGAGAAGAATGAAGATTACAAAAAAGAAAGAGAATGAGCATGCCAATGTGGGTGCTACCAAAAAGAAAAAAAATAGACTTATAAAAAGAGTGGAAGACTCTAGAACCTGTGACCTCTCCTTGGATGAAGCAAGAGATATTTTGTCAGTTTTAAAAAAAGCATATATGGATATGGGGAATCTAAGAAGCAATTGGTATATGGATGAGGAAGAAAAAGGTCTTTGACACTACCACACTTGACGAAGATACCATTAATAAGACCAAATTTATCCAAAATCAAAATTAACTTAGATGAAAAATTTATGGAATTCTTAAAAACCCCAGAGAAGATACTATCAGCTGAAGAAGAATACTTAGAGCATGATTAGTTAATAAGAATGTGGGAAAATTAAGGAGATAAGAAATAAGAAAAGAAAACAAACCCATGTTTAATTTGGGAAAATAATTATCAATAACAAATAAGATGTCACTTACAAATAAAAAGGTATCACTGAATATGGTAACTAATCCTAAACCAATATTAAAAGTACACAAATCCACAAAATTCATTTCTTATCTCATCAACCCTAGGAATATGATTCCATTTATATTGTCTTTTTGTTCAAATCTTTGTAATCAATACAAATCCACATGGTGCGATCCTTTTTCTTCGCAAGAACCCTAGATGAGGGAAATGGACTGGAACTTGGCCAAATGTGACCCATCTCCAAGATATATTTGATGGAATTTTCTTATCTTATTGAATTACCTCATCTCCTCCTTACCACCACCATTATTTCCCTTACCTTAAATATCATTGAGTGAATAGGTGTTGTAGGTTCCAAAGCACAAATTCTACTAAGAAAAAAATCACAAAAAATATATGGAATCACATCTTAGATAGATTTGTTAGCACAATTGCATCCCACACACTATTTTCTCCAATTTCAATCATCTTAACTCTCTAATCCAAAATCAAGTTCTAAAATTTTAGCTAAAACAATCAACTTCTTCAATTCCAATCATCTTAATTTCTTTGATTTCAATTGTCTCAACTAACTTTAGTTCTCTAATAGAGAATCTTAATAATAAATAAAAAAGTTGATGTTAATAACTACCTACACAATTTTTATGTTGAAGGGCAGTTGACGATAACAAAGGGGTGGAGTGTAATGGTGTGATTGTGCTTAAAAACTCTTACCTTTTACATTAAATTTGGCAACTATTTGCACATTAAAAATTAATATTTAATAATAGATATATGATATGAAAATGAAATCAATTTTTTTTCCATTATATAGCCATTTTTTATTATTATTAAAAAATAAATTTAAAAATAAAAATAATGATTTATAATATAAAATAGATTAAATAAATAAAACTTGCTATTAATCACTCAAATTTACTCTAATTAAACAATACCATGGTCTATAGTATTGCTATCAAGGATTTAAGATGTACATTTGACCATATTCATTAATTAAATTCAAATTCAAATTAATATAAAATGATTTTTATTTTCAATTAATTAACAAATACAATCAACTGTGCATCTTAAATGTTGGATAGACATCACTGTAGATTAATTATAAGCCACATCATAAGCATGCACTTTTTGAACTCTAAATTTTAAAGTAAAAAATAGAGCTTACAATGATATAAGCACAAAGAAATGTAATTATTTGATATTACAGAGCTAATCATTCATAAGAACAATTATTATTATTATTTTGATATTTCATAATATTATATTTTATTTTTTATATTTTAAAATATTTAACTAATAAAACAATATCATTATATTGATTGTTTATATGAAATTCATTGACCGTTGACAGACACAGAGGTTAGGAATGATGGCCATAAATAGTCATCTCATTTTTAAAATGAAAAAAATACTCATTGACAGTTGACGGGCTCAGTGTTAAAAATAACCCATCCAAAGATGACAATTTATCATTTGACTGCAATTTCTTATTCAAAGTTTTTGGTCACGCCCCAAAATTCTTATCGCAAAGACAATTTTATTTTGGTTTAAGTCATTAATTTATCTATGATCTTTATCTTATATTTTTTGTCAAATATTTCATTAATTTATCTATTATCTTTTTTTTTTAAGGGGTAAACGGGAGAAATGAATTCATGAGATCACAAACGGGGGACCTCTTCCCAATTTAAACATTCAACAATAATACCCCAATGGGGTTTGAACCTTAATGGAAAGAACAACATCACAACAACTTAACCATCATACTATGCCACTATTGAAAATTTATCCATTACCCTTATTCCAAAATCCTCCAACTAAATTAATTAGTTAATTCCTAATTAAATAATAAATTTAGACAAATTAATCCCCATTACTTCTTTTCTCTAATATGTAATTCCACTTAATTTTTCAATCTTTTTCCATTTAATCCCTATCATTGAATTCATTCGCATGAATCACAATCTAAACTTGTCATCATGTGAGAAGTTCCCTTCTTACATGACTAACTAGGACCTTGTTTGCATGCATTGAATCTAGACACTTTCCAAAATTCAAACTAACTTTTCATCTCATTCATTCATTTCATATCACACTTCTTAATCCTAATCATCACATAAAGATGTCTTAATCAAATCCTAAACCCAACTCTTATTCTTCATGTAACACTTGTCACATGACTACAACTTTTCATGCATGCTCTAATCCTCATTTAATCTTAGTCATCCATTAATCAATCTATCTTGACTTTTGATTTCTTTCTTGAAAACTATATAAATGAGAGGCCTCTCACCTCATATATCAAGTATGATGTCTTCATGTAAATGAGTACCTTGTATACTTTGTTGTTGTCATACATTATTAATAGGTAGCTACAACCATAACACTATTAGTATGCATACATGTTTCTACTTTAGTCAACACCAACAACTCCTCACATGTGGTAGCATACATAAAGATAATTTCAATTCTAACTACTTGTGGTACCTTGTGTTATCTTTTAGAACATTATCCAACTTGTAAATAGAGCCACATAAATTCAATCTCTATTGTGAGTACTCTTGCATCACTATTTATGCTTCTAGCAAACATTAATTATATAAGTGATTATGATCCTTCTTCTAGATTGGTTATGGTAGATATCATAACACCACCACATATTAAAAACTATGTATGCTACATTGTAACTTATTATCACACCATTACCATATTTTATTCAATATACTTTCTTTAGTGCAATACCATTTGTAGACACATACAATTTTTCTGTTAAATTTATCCTCATTTAACTTTAATTTTCTTCAGGCATTGGCTATATCCTTAATATGTCCTATCATTTCATTTTTATCTATTATTCATCTCATTACATTCTTCTTTTCATTTCTTCCATTGAATTAATCTAATAAATATTATTCTATCCTTAACACATGCACCTTATATCCATTTTCTCCATTTATTAAATAAAATCCCTCTAGTATTCCCTCCTAGCACTTACGATTTACCATTTACCACGTTTTCCTCCTATACTACTAATCTCCCATTATCCCATATTTACCCTGATGCTTGAATTTCTCTTGAGGGTATCTATTTAAAAAACTTCTCTACCTCATTTTGGGATAATCTAATATGTGCATGGAATCTTTATCAATATCACTCGCAATCTAGCTATCATTTTCATCTTGCATGCTAGTTTCTTCTCAAGTTATATTTTTAATTTCTTAGATTTGCAAGTCTTTACATTTTGCATTTGAATCTCCAATAAATCATACCCTCTTTTGTGTGTGCTTCTGAGAGCCATTTTGTTTACACAAGATCTTGATTTGAGGAGTGTAATAGAGATAATTAGTTTATTTCCTAGGAAGTAGATTAGAGTTTTGCATTTTCATTTGTGTGCTTAAATAATATTCTTGCAGGTTCTCTATTATTTCGATGTTGGAATGATTTGAATCTTAATCCATAAGATCTCAAATCTATTTTGTTTCTTCCATCTACATTTTTGCATGCCTGGTGGGAATCAAATCATACGTTTGTCAAAGAAAGGAGGCATGAAATCACTAATGAGATTTTGACGTAGGACATTCGTCAAAGACTTGATTTTGAAACCACTTTGCTTGTTTTAGATTAGAAAACATTTTTTTTTGGTTCTTAAAATGAATGATTGTCTTTCTCACATACATTTAACTAGGGGGTAATAAGCCACTGTTTGTTGTTCTTGTAAAGGTGGTAGGTATTATGCTCTCACCTTGTTCAAAATTGATGATCGGAAAGCCAATCCCATCTATTTTTGTGTTTATACCTTAGAGGGGCCTGCCTTGCAAGAGGGAATGACTCCAACCAATTTTTCACTCTAACCAGTATATAAAAGGATGACACTAAATTGTCATACCTACCTTTTCCTTTAAAGGTATAAGAGCCCCTAGTAGAGTGATTAAATCCTTAAGTGGCTTGTTTTATGCTCACGAGGTGCCATGTCCTTGAGTATTCACTAGAATCCTCTTGTTTTCGAAGCCAAAATCCCTTTTATTCCCAGGTGCAGCAACATTCGTTTCCAAGCCATCCCACATTCTCACAATTCTTAGTAGAGGTGAAGAGTTTGTCATGGGAGATTCAAGAGAACTCAAAGCTTGGTTGACCTGAGAAGTGAGTGTTGTGGAGGGGAGGCAATGTGGCCAAACCTCTAAGTCACCCACTAAGAATAAGTGTGGTTGGAGAAATCCAAGTGGGAATCCAATGAATATAGTCCTTGCCAGCCCTAGGATTGTGTATGATTGATTTTATCTTGAAATTCAACTTTTTCACAAGAAAAATTCAAAAAAAATATATTTGTTGTGTCTTGCATGTGTGTTCACAACAAATCTCAATCAAACATCATCACCTATCATAACCTTTGGGTCTCATACTTCATCCATCATAATAATCATCCCTAAACCATCCATAACCTTCCCAAAATTTTACTAATCATCCTGCAACACCTCAAAACATTTCCACAACCATCAACCAAACATTTCTAACTACTATCCTCCATATTAATCCCCGACCTATGAATGAAACCAAAGGATTGGTTATTTTGACCATCGTTTGAAAGAGCTTGAAAAACAACTAGAACCCCAATATTTGAATGAAGTGATGCAATCATGTCATAAGCCTTTATCCTCAACCAAAACTAAATCATCCAAGTTCAATGTCCATTACTCTCTACAAAGGCTAAATGAGAAACCCAAATTTAAGTCTTCAAACACAAATAATATTGTGCAATCCTACCATGTCATGCACCTATCTTCATCCACCATAAGTCAAAATAACCCTCATGAGTCTTTCACCCAAGTTAATGAATTTATCCAATCATCCTCTCCCATCATACCATCTACATCCAATGAGTCATGCCAATCTCTTAGTCCAAATCATGCTAGCATAGACTCCCCTACACATCAAGATCGAAGTATTCTTTCCACTCCATCCAATGATACCAATATTCCACAACCCCTTCCAATCTTTGACCAAGATCCCATCTCTCAAGAACCTCATGATGATCCCCTTCCATCTCAAGAGAAAAGTATCCTTCCAAGTCCTCCTTCCACCTCATCTAATGAATCCATACCATCTCATGATTCCATTACATCCCAAGAGGATGATAGTTCTTCCATCATATCCAATTATGTCCTACCATTTGATGATCAAGATATTCCCTTCCTCATCAAGATCAATATATACTTCCATTCAAGGATACCCTTTCATTCCATTATGATATCCATCCTTCTCATGATCAAGATATGCCTTTCATACTTCATGATGATTCCATGCCTAATAAAGAGAAAGCTACTCCATGTCCTACACCTCATGATCCTTTTCCAAGTCAAGATCAAAGGACCCCATCATCCCCATGTCAAGATCCTATCACCCATTATAATTCCCCTCATTATCACAATCGTCCACAAGAGTCTATCACCCCTATTCAAGCTATTCATGAGCCCCTTACCTATCAAATGGGTTCTCTTACTTTTATCCAAGGTGGTTTACTCGAAGATTTTGTTATTCCTTCCATATAACATCCACCTCACAATGGAATCACATATTGTTTCATAAATAATACATATCCTGTTGGCAAACAAATGTGTCAAAGTATAAACTACAAATGCAAAGGGTTAGGCCTTCATGAACAAGGTATCCTAGAACCTCTTTATATCTAAGAAAATCCATATTATCATGGCCTTGGTTATACACCTCATGCTCAAGACATTGGTACCCATTGTAAGTTCACATTCCATCAAAATATTTACCTAAGTATCCTAGTCCATCAGACCTTCCATCTATCTTAGGTCCTTATCATAGTCCATCAAACCTTCCATCTATCCTTGGTCCTTATCATTCAAAACCTAGTTCATCAACCCTTCCATCCATATTGGGACCCTACATCCCTTCATCTCCTATTCATCAAGAGAAAATGAAAACATCCTTGATTCCCTCTCAAAATTCTACCTACATTAACCCATCTATAATACCTCCATACCATTCATCTCCATCCACCTATCCCATTTCTCTTAGAAGCAATTTGGGTCCCAAATGTGAAAAGCTTCCATCTCAAAATCCACATATATCACAGTATCAACATGTCTCCTCAAAGAGACATGCAAAAAGAAAAGAAAACCTGATCCAAAGTCAAAAGAAAAAAATTAGAGGCCACAAAGGCCCACAAAGAAAAAATCAAAATTTCAAAGGCCACAAAGGTCCATAAAGCAAAAGGAAAAATCTCAAAGGCCACAAAGGCCCACAAAGAAAAAATCAAAGTCAAAAGCTATATGGATTCCTAAAAATCTCATAGAAGCCATAAAATATAAATTGGCATCCAAATTTGCTAATCCAAAAGCTTCCTCCAATTGTCCATGTAGGAACTTGTCACCTTCAAACTCTATTTTTCTTCCATCACTCCACCACCCTTCAAGGTGTGTGTTGATGTTGATCTTGCCATCTTTTCCATCTATCCATAAACAAGACTTCCAACCTCCTATACATAATCCAACATTCATCCCCCATTATCCTCCTTTAATCCAAACCTTTGCATAAGTCCTTAGCTTCTTCCATTATGCCATTATTCTACCAACGTTTATGAGTCTAATCCTCATTGCCATGGTTTATTAGGGCACATATTCAAGGGATATTAGTCATGGAACTTGATACTTGAATCCTCCCTCCATATTCCTATCATGCATATACTACCTTCCATTTTCATTATCCATATCCTATTTTTCCCTTTATCTTGCACTTTACACTTGGGGGCAAGTCCCGTCCATCTTGTCATTCATATCCATTATCCTCTTTACGTTCATTATTACCTTTCCACCTTTGATCTTGACAAGGCTAAGGATCTTCTTGAACGTCATACATCTTATCATATACACTTTATCCATATCTTCCATGCCATATCATTGACCTTATCCATTTTCCACCATGGGTGATCCTAGAATACTGGTTTACAATTTTTGGCCAAACTGGACACTCAATTGATTTTTTCTAACTAAAACTTCACTTTCAAACACCTATAGTGGTTAAACCATGAGGAATTTGAAGATGATGCAAACTAGTTATTTGTGACATTTTTTCTATAGATTCTTAATATATTTTTTTCAAAAATTTTGGAATCAAATTGCACTCCTTTTTCCATCTCCTTTGAAAACTAGTTTTTTACTCTTTAGTAAACACCATTTTTAAGGAGTGACACTCATTGTATAACACATAATTTTTTTTCCATGAAGGATAAAATTATATTTTTTTCGAATTTAGATTTTTTGCTACAATATCTAGTGCTTTGAAATGGTTTCATAGTGTTTTATTGAATATTTTTTCCTTAATCAAGTTTTGAAGTCAAACCAATTACAATTCAAACATAGGTGGACCATATAACACAACTTTTTTTGTATGTATCAAAATTCAATTTTTTTTTTGTTGGATCAAGGACTTCAATATCTAGTGCACTCATATTTTTCATTTTTTTTATAATATTCTATTTTTACACACGCGCAAAACAAAGAGCTTGATTTTCGGTGAAAAGCCTACATTTAGAAGAAATACAAAATAAATATAATAATCAAATTAAATTTATTTAAAATTATACTTTTTTGGAAGCTTATAATAAGGAATACATACTTAAAATAAATAAATTTTAAATGAATTCATTTGATCACCCAAAAGGTAAATGAAAAGTTATTTTTTATCAGCATTTTGATAGGTGTAAAGGAGACTCTGTTATAGGTATGGTTTAAAACTAGTGGGGTTCTAGTCCAAGGGGGCTTGGTCTAAGGTGGTTTGATAAAACCATATTCAATTTGAATCCTCTAAATGGAACTTCTCAAGGATTAAAACATTATATTTTTTAAAAATATGTGATTTCAACAAAAATTAGGGTCTCCCAGAAAGTGTAAACCACAATTGTGGCATCACCCCCATTCGATCTAAATATATCCTTTCTTCCCTTCCTTGGTATTGATGAGGAATAGGGGAAAAGTATTTAGGAATTGTGTGGAAATATATTATCTAGTTGATCTTGATCATCCTATTCATTATCCTTATCCTTGCATTCTTCCATTCCATATCTCCTAGCTTATCAAAATCCATTCCCCTTTTCCTTCCTTTGTTCTTGATGAGACTAGGGGGAAAATTACAAATGCATGCTTTGGATTTGTTTTCATATCATTATGCATTACCATTCCATCATATTTCACATCCTTATCATTTATTCATGAATAAAGTACCTCCAATTCTGACCATCATGTCCCTTTGCAACCTCGAATCTTATCATGAAAATCTTATTTGAGCCTAGCTATAAAACATTATCCAATCCTCATATATTTTGTCAATCAATCATCAAAGAATCATCAATATTATCATACTTAAATAAATTGGTGATCCTAAGTACTTATCATCATCATGCCTTATGGAATCAATCATTCCTGACATCTTAATCAATGAACCATTATCATCTTTCAACAAGAGATTTGTTGCTCAATTGTGACATGTTTTGTATCCAAAATCTTTCATTTTGATCTATAATTTATCCATGGTTGCACTACCTCTAGTGTGGGGCATCTAGTTTCTTCAACCAATCATATATCACATTTCATCTCACTCCATCTTTAAAACTTCAAAAAAATCCCTAAAAATCATAAAATGTCCTAAAAAACTGCTAAAAATCGTAAAATGTCCTAAACAAATTTAAAAAAATCATAAAATGTACTAAAAAAAGCCATAAAAATCATAAAATGTCCTAAAAAAATCCCTAAAAATAAAAAAATGTCCTAAAAAAATCCCTAATAATCAAATGTTCCAAAAAAATCAAATAACTTCAAAAATCCCAAAACAATCACACTTTCAGATCACCACACAACTTTTAACTTCAAAAAAATAAAAACAAACCAAGATTGACAATCAATAAAACATTATAACATACCTATCAATCCATCTTTCAAATCCAATCAAACACATAAAACCGCACCAAGAATCAATTCTATACCAAAGCATGAGGCCTGTTTGTTTGTTGATCTTTGATTATTTTATGATTTTTTCTTTGGTGGCATGTCTTTTATCTTCTTGAGGATGTCTTGGACTAGAGAGGTGAGGATGAGGCATGTTCACCTATTTGTTGTCTATGGATTGTTTCTTATTCACATGATGACTCGTCTTAAGACATGGTTGTCTAAAACCATCGAGGACCTATGAGTCTAGTGTGGATGAGAGCATTACTTGTCTAATAGTGTCTTCCATGCAATAAGTATTCAGGTAATCTTGAAGGCTGGGTTTTCCCCTTTGATGGTTTTCCCAGGATAATTCTGGTGTCATGTGTTCTTGCATATCTTTTATCTTTTGTGGACTTGTTAACTTCTATTGCATATGGGTATGTGTAGGATCATCATGGAAAAAACAAGCCCTTAAGTGGTGAAAAATTCAAAAAAATCAGAGTTAGGCAACTTGACGTAAAAATTTGAATAAGTTATCTATATTATTTAAAAATATGTAAGAATAGAATCTATAGCAAATTGAATGTAGTTTCTAAACTACTCGGTTTATTTTAAAAAATATATATTTGGTGAAAATTTGAAATTTCAATGCAATAGTACTTAAATTTCATGGAAAAATAAGAATTAGGTGTCTGACCACCCTAACCACAATAAAATGATAATATTTTTTTATAATATTTTAGATATAAGTAGAGGACTCATGTCCCAATGTGATGCATATTTTTTGTAGTTTTTTCCAAGTAAAATTAATTAATTTGAAATTTTATTACAACTTTTAAAATATAAAATTTGTATGGACCACCTTAACTTGGTCAAAACTTCATGAAATTCAATTTTTTTTTCATCCTATAGTATGCAAAGCATAGAATGTGATGCATGTTTCAGATTGAAAAAATGTGATACCGTTTAAAGCTATAGATATTTTTCAATCAGCCTATCAATCAAGACTTTAGTCATATTTCAAATAGAAAATGAATAATAATTATTTATTAAATTCAAAGTAAAGCATAATTTATATTGGTGGAAAGATGACAATCTCCTTTTAAAACCCTTTTCATTTCATCAATTTTGGGTAAAAAAAAAGTCGTCAGCCACATACCCTACACATACCCATCATATCACCACTATTTGGCCCATCATGATCCTACACATACGCATATTTGCTTTGATCCTAGAGTTAGTGACTTAGGTTGCAAGAATGGACAGTCCTTAATTGGACCCTCCTACCATGACTACATCAGATGCTATCAGAGTTGGTTACAATGCAGGTTGTGGAGCTAGTTGTAGACCTATTTGCAAAAATGGATGCAAAGATAGTTTGTGCAAATGAAGAAGAGGATGCAGATATAGTTAGTGTAGATGAAGAAGAGCCTGTTGAAACATAGTTAGTTTATGCAAAAGAAAGGGAACCTTTGGAGTTGTTAGATTTCATGGTGGAACCAGAAGAGGATGAAACCTTGATCTTAAGGAGAAAGTTTGGTGAAGTAAATGTGAATGAAGGAATTGATCCTAAGGCAACTTGCAGAGAAGGCTTGCTCAAACCGCTGACCAGTGAGGTAGTGCAAGGATTACAAGTAGATCGCCAAACCTTGACCATGATAGGATGAAGAACTAGAGGTAACTTGTAAGGTGGGGCTTGCTCAGATCACCGACTAGTGAAGCAGTGCAAGGCCTAGAAGTAGAGTGTTGAACTTAGGACTTGAGGCAATTTTATAGGGTGCACTTGAACATATTATAGATTTGAGGTAGGATGTGAGTGCATTCAATAGATCACCGAGAGAGAGGCAATTGGAACCTTGTAGTTAGACCATTGAGTTTGAGGCAGTTCCAAGTACCTATGGACAGATCACCGAAACAATTCAAGGAGACAACATTAGATTTGACATAGTATAGACCAAAGTGAAGAGGCTCACTTTTTAATTTACCCCGGGAGATTGATGCAGGAGCACCCAAAAGATTTTAGAAGATTAAGGAAGTTGACAGAGAAGTTGTAGGTGAAGTTCATGATGTTGGCCAGCTTAGTACATTGATGATCAGAGGTTGTGGATTAAAGGGAAAATCATAGATTGTATTTAGTTTATCCACTGAAAGTTTCAGAGGTCCGCGTGAAGATTTGATTGAGTTGTGAGGATCTATGTGCTGACAATTGTTCGATTGTTCTAATTGGTGTTTTGGAAGGAAGATGATGCGATTCTGGTAGTTGGATTTGTTGCAGATGTTTTAGTGGTGACTCGTAATGCTTCTAGAAGTTTCTAGATCATGTGTTGTGGGTCTGCACGATTGTTATGTGCGCGATTGGCAATTTTTCTTTTGTGAGTTCGTATTTTCTTGTTCTCAGCCAACAAGGTGTTGTAGCATTTTGTGGATCTTCGAGGAATAATCCTTGGAGATGTTTCTTTTTCATGGATATTGTTATGGGTTCTTACTTCATTGAGGCTGACATTGGTTGATTTGCATTATAAATTGTTTATTGTTTGAGGCTGACCTATTTGGGTCTATGAATTACCTTTTTTAGTTGTTATAATTAGGCCAACATGTTAAGGGTTAGATGATGTGCAGATGGTATAAATAGAAGACATAAGATTTGTTACTACAGGACAGATCACGAAGGAAGAAAGAGAATAAATAAGGTGATCGATAGTCTGAAAAATGAAGCACAAAGATGAAGAATTTTGATTCAGAAGAATCACATAGCAGAGAGAGTGCAGAGTAGGAGAAGAAGCCTTGAGAGGCCATTGGTTCCATGGGAATCATGCTGACTATCTTCCAACAAAGATGTGGCTAGGTAGAAGGTGTGTAAATCTCTTCCACTGAGAGGAAGTGGGTAGAAGACATCATAAGGGTGCATCTTCCATAATCTTGTTGGGTAGAGGTTAGTGGTGAGAGTTTGTTGTGAACGATTGTGTTGAAGATTGTTGTTATTTGAGTTGTTTGTAATTCCTAGGCTGCAACCTAGAATTTGTAGAGCCCTTGAGGCATATGTAATGTGTTTTGAGATTAATGTATACAATAAAGGATGAATCTTGAAGGTTGGGTTTTTCCCTTTGAGGGTTTTCCTAGGATAATTTTGGTGTCATGTGTTCTTGCATATCTTTTATCTTTTGTGGACTTGCTATTAATTTTTGTTGCATATCTGTTGTGATCCTAGAGTTAGTGACTTAGGCTACAAGGCTAGACAGTCCTTAATTGGACCCTCCTACCATGAATGCATCACCTTATTTTAAAGAATGATTAATCAATTTATCTAACTGGGTATGTGCAGGATCACGATGGGCCAAAAAGTGGCGATATGATGGGTATGTGTAGGGTATGTGGCTGATGACTTTTTTTAAACCCAAAATTGATGAAACAAAAAGGGTTTTTAAAGGAGATTCTCAACTATCCACCAATATAAATTATGCTTTAACTTGAATTTAATAAATAATTATTATTCATTTTCTATTTGAATCATGACTAAAGTCCTGATTGATAGGATGATTGAGAAACATCTATAGCTTTCAAACGGTATCACATTTTTTGAATCTGAAACATGTGTCACATTATATGCTTTGTATACTATAGGAATAAAAAAATAAATTGAATTTCATGAAGTTTTGACCAAGTCAAGGTGGTCAGACATATGAGTTTTTATATTTTTAAAAATTGTAATAAAAATTCATAATTAATTATTTACTTGGAAAAAAATTACAAAAAATATGCATCACATTGGGACATGAGTACTCTACTTATATCTAAAATATTATAAAAAAATATTATCATTTTATTGTGGTTAGGGTGGTCAGATAGACACCTACTTATTTTTTCCCTGAAATTTAAGTACTACTGCATTGAAATTTCAAATTTTCACCAAATAGATTTTTTTCTTTTTTAAATAAACCTAGTAGTTTATAAACTACAGTCAATTTGCTACATATTCTATTGTTACATATTTTTGAAATAATATAGATAACTTATTCAAATTTTTATGTCAAGTTGCCTAACTCTGATTATTCTGAATTTTTTGCCACTTAAGGGCCTATTTTTTCCATGATGATCCTGCACATACCCAACTGATACCTATCTTTTAATCCAAATCAATCAATATGCTCCTTGATCACTCAATCATTGTATCAATCATTGTTTTGTGCTATCATCAATCTCAATTAGCTTAATCAGCTCAATCAACTTAATCAACTTATCAACCCGGCTATACTGATCATTTACATCAATTGTTCAGCTATGCCCATGTCAACTGTACATTTTCATCAAATATACATCACTGCTTAATCACTCGTGTAATATCAATTATCAAATCTTCTCCTTGTGATCTATCGAGAGATTAATATTATCACAGTTTGTTCAATCAATCTCTCGAGGGGGGATACCATATTCGTCATCATCCTTACCAGGATATCTTTGGGGCATATTTATCTGTTGATCACTTTTTCTTTGAAACAATGTGATAGGTTGCATTGTCTCAAAGAAGGGAAAAATGTAGACACATACAATTTTTCTGTTAAATTTATCCTCATTTTACTTTAATTTTCTTCAGGCATAGGCTATATGCTTAATATGTCCTATAATTTCATTTTTGTCTATTATTAATCTCATTCCATTCTTCTTTTCATATCTTCCATTGAATTAATCTAATAAATATTATTCTATCCTTAACACATGCACCTTATATCCATTTTCTCTATTTATTAAATAAAATCCCTCTAGTATTCCCTCCTACCACTTGCCATTTACCATTTGCCACTTTTTCCTCCTATACCACTAATCTCCCATTATCCCATATTTACCCCAATTCTTGACTTTCTCTTGAGGGTATCTATTTAAACAACCTCTCTACCTCATTTTGGGATCATCTAATATGTGCATGGAATCTCAATCAATATCACTTGCAATCTAGCTATCATTTTCATCTTGCATGCTAGTTTCTTCTCAAATTATAGTTTTAATTTCTTATATTTGAAATAGTCTTTAAATTTTGCATTTGAATGTCTAATAAATCATAGCCTCTTGTGTGTGTGTGCTTCTGAGAGTCATTTTTTTTACACAAGATCTTCATTTGAGGAGTGTAATAGAGATAATTAGTTTATTTCCTCGCAAGTAGATTAGAGTTTTGCATTTGCATTTGCATTTGCATGTTTGAATAATCTTCTTGTAGGTTCTCTATTATTTCGATGTTGGAATGATTTGAATCTTAATCCATAATATCTCAAATATATTTTATTTCCTTCATCTACAACATTAACTCATCACATTTTATTGCAATGCACTATATAGGTAAACTCATCCTACAAGGACTCTTTGAAGGGAAATATCACTAAAATTCCAACATTCTCTTGTGTTATATTTAGTACAAGGAATATTTTTGTATTTCAAATTAATAAGTTAACCTCATGCTCAGGAATGGGATAAGCCCATCTCATCATTGTATCACACAAATTTAACAATGCTTATAAATTTTACCTAAGAATCAACAACATTTACCTAAGCATCAATTTTATCTACTTTAACTTTCCTACAAGTTTAACCATCTCCCTAGTAATATAATGATATCAATATTGAATATGTTTAATCATAACATGATAAAAATGATTGTTAGCAAGAAACAATGCACTCTCTAAATCAAATTTCATACAATTAATCAACCTTTTTAGCCACATTACTTCCTTACAAGCATGTAGTGTAGTCATATATTATATATTATAACTAGATAGGGTGGTTATATATTATCTCTTACTCATTTGACTCGATGCTTCAAGAAACAAAATAGAAACATAATCATTTGTAGAACTTTGATTATTAATATTTATAGCCCAATTCAAATCTACAAATCCATATACACTAAAAAAATTTCCAACGTCATAAGTACTAAAATTTATCGATAAATAATATAGAGTTACTTTCAAGTACCTAAATACTCTTTCACATGTTTACAATGTTATTTACTTAAATTTTCTATGAACATACTTAGAACTCCTGCAACCTCAGAAATTTCTATCCTTACAAAAAATGTGAGTACATACATGAGACTTCCTACCACACTAGCATAAAAAAGTGTGAAAAGAGTGGATAGGTTAGTTATTTTTCCCCTCTTTCTCATTTGAATCTATGCTCCATAAAATAGAATAAAAACATAACCACTTGTTGACCTTCAATCATCAAGATATCCAACCCAATCCAAATCTACAAATCTATCTACACAACACTTTTTTCATGTCATTATAAATATCATAATTAAAGCAATAATCTATTTAGTTCCTTTCAAGTTCCTAAAAACTATTTTCACATATTTCTAATGATCTTTACCTAGATTCACCGTGAACGTTTTTAGAACTCTCATCACTTGGGAAATTTCTACCCTTTTACATACCAACACATACATGATATTTCCTATCACACTAGCATAAGAAAAAATCCTCATGTCATCTTTAAAATCCTCCATATATTTATGGAATTATTCCATACTCAATTTTTTGCTAGCTAATATGAGTGAACTAACCTATTTACTATTTGACATTGTTAATATCCAAAAAAATAGTTTCAAGATACTTCCTCTAGTTTAGCGATATTGCATATTTCCACACCAATAATTTCTCTACTAGTTCTTAATTATTTTATTAAAAAACTAGACAATTAAGTTTTAAGTTTCTAAATTAATGTAGTATTGTCCAAAACAATATACATATCATCAAAAAATGAAATAATAAGAAAAAAGTGAACCTTTACTTAGTTATAATACTCATAATGGTCAAGATCAAAATTTAAAAGACCTAATTCTAGCATTAGCAGTTTGCAAATATGTCTACAAGGATTAGAGAAAATGACCATGAAAAATATTGAAAATGTGACTTGGAGGTGAGATTATGAAAAAAGGGCATTGTTATCCATAATTAAGGTATGTGACTCAAATTTATCCTTTGTATCCATGTTAAAATTAATTTAGAATAACCTTTAGGCACCTTTGGATTTGTTCTAGGGGTTGGTGGGTGCTATAGGAATATTAATGATATTGTAGAGTGGAAGGCGAAGGAAAGCATGTCTTCTAGATTCACCCTATTACTATCAAAAGAGTATTAGGATACCATTTATCTTCATACAATCAAACCTAGGAGAGAATCATTAAAACCTCTCATTCCTTGGTAAACCTTTATCACTCTTGCCTTGTTAGAGCATTGATGCATCAAGGATCCATTGATTTGCATACCCATCAGGCCAAGGACAAGACATGATCCACCTCTAATACCTGAAAACACTTAGCTATTGAATATCAAGAAATTAGATCACCATCAAACTATTTTTCATGGAAAGCGAGGTGAGAAACTTAAACTTTGAAGGGATGATGAAGTTAGCAAAGGATGACATAGGTATGATTTCATGACAATATCAACATGAAGGATTTATTGGGATGGCTTATATCACCATGATGTTAGTAATGGGGGGTGACATCAGCAAGAAAAAGGTAGAGATTCATACTTTCTAGGATAGATGGAAAGTTGTGAGGATATAAGAAAGACTAAAAGTTTTAAAGACTTAGAAGAAATTTGGAGAGATCTAAGGGAAATGTTAGGGAATTAAATTTCAAGTAGGGAATGAATAGGATGAAAAGTTTAATGGGGATTGATGGATGAAGAGGTTTGAAATTATGATAGTTAAATGACTTGGTCTTATGAAAACTTTTAAGCTTCAGGGATTGGGGATGACAAGGAACAACATGAAAGTAAGAGGAACATTGAAATCCTGAAAAGCCAAAAAACACAACACTTAGGAAATATAATATTCAAAATTCAAAGATTAGAAATACCAATAAAATTTTATGAGGGGATGAGAATCTTTGAAAGTCCAAAAGACCAAGAATTAGGATCTATTTAAAATTTAGACTTTGGGATCAGGAATTTGAATGAATGGCATGAAAGAAAGAGAAACCTAGATGGTCTAAAAAAATGATAAATTCAATACTTAGGAAACTTCACAAGCCTTGTAGTTGGGGTTTCATGAATGATAGGAAAGGCAAGCTAATAAGGACACCCTCAAAACTCTAACACTCTGACAACTTTCACACTTAGCCAATTTTGGATTTTTCAACTTGGGTAACCAAATAAAACTTGAAAGGGGGAAGCAACACAACAAAAAAGGAAAATTCTAATCATGAAAAGCCCATTTAAATTTTCTCAAACCAACTATATAAACTTGGGATAATCAAAATTTAAATGCATACCTTTAGAGTAAAATAAGGCAAAATGAGGCACAACAAAGTGGGCTTCCAACAAATCCTTCCAAGCCTAATCATGGGGAACATCATAAGTCTAGAGAATGAATTATTTCAGATGATAATATTACACATAAATACATAAAGCTCCATTATAATGATTAAATAGTTTATATATAAGTGAGCATCAATAGTACAATATGTAGCTTATGGTTGTTGACCTTAGTGCTCTAATGAAAATTGCCTTAGAAATAAAGGTATATAAAGAAAATCGACATAAGAATTTTTTTATAAATGACACATATTTCGATAGTATTTAGATATACATGTTCTCATGATCATGATAAAAATAATGAAACATATATATCAACACATCTCCAAAATAAGGGCGTGGAATGAAAGAAACAACATCTAAACGATCAACTTTATATGCCAATTTTATGCATGAAACATAGTTTACATAATAACAAATTATCACTCTCTCCACATGCACAAATTGTCTTAGGGGATAATCCCATGGGAAGTAGGAGAAGGGGGAATTGGATCCTTATGACATATTTTTCGCCCCACAGATATTGATAAAAATTACAATAACATTTTTTATTTTACATATTTACCATTATCTTATGTTAAATGATTTTATACTATGCATACTTTCAATTGATTTCAACACATATAGGGCAAGGTTTAGATGATTTTTTTTAGGTTATGCATGCTCATTTAATCTTCTTAGAGAGAAAGAGAAGGCACCATCTTGTTAGGATTACAGTTCCATTTACCTTGCAATCCTATGTATATGAACCATTATGTATCTCCAACACTCTTGGAAGGTGTAATTAGATTCTTAGGGCATAATAGGAGAGAAAAATTATATTTATATTCTCCTGTAATCTTATCATTATTTGTCATATGTATTTACGAAGTAGATGGAACACTATGGTGGTGGTTACAATTGACATTAAATTCATTTAAGCTACTTTCCAATTCATAGGTAATAGAGGAATAAGTGAAGCATATTTTCATGATGGACGGGGAACACATGAGTTAGTGGTATCCAAAATAAATTGCTAGACATAAGGATTTGAGGTTTTGAGGAGTTATTGGTCAAAGATACCTTTGTAGTTATATTTACTATTTGAGGACTCATTGATTGAGCCTATATAATGTCCATCTAGAGTCATTAATGTATTTTTTATTCTTAGAAGATACTCTCCAAGGTGGGCATAGGGTTTTTGCACAATATCGTGGTTTTCACATCTATTATTTTGATAAAATCATTTGTCATTATAGGCTCTATCCATTCTTATATATTGGAGGTATGGGATAGTGGTTTCAAATCATTTTTTACAAGTATACAAGTGCTATGAAATTGGCATAAGAACACAAAGTACATTGTGTGTTGATATTGTATCTAATACATTCAAGATTAATACCTAATTTTTCTCTATCTCTAGATATTTTTATCGAAAGGAATTTTTCACAAATCTTGTATGATTATGGATTTTTTATTTTATTCAAATATTGTTATTTTTTGCATCTACAAATAATATTTTATGGTAATCTTGTATTAAGAAACTTATTTTATATTTTCATACACTTTGAAAAAGATTTTATTATAATATCTTTACTTTTTTCTCAACTTTTGACCACTTCTTTTAGTAAATTCATGAAGTACATAGATAAATACTTATTTGGTATACATTCTCTACTTAACCCTAATTTGTATATTCTAACCAATTTTTTCATAGTCAAAATTTCAAACTCCAATTTATACTTTATATTTGTGAGTAGTTTTTGGCATTTTTTCCTTCTCCAACCTTATTTCAATATTCTCTAAGGATTTGTGAGTTCCTATGATTGAGAATATTGAGAGGATGGATCAATGAATGAGAGATGGATAATGTCTCTCCTACACTTTAGGCTCTACAAACCTAGGTAGGTCAACCTAGGAGCAACTCTATATTTTGTAATAATAATAGATATATCACAATGAAGAGTAGATAAGAGTGCATGCAAATATAGCAAGGAGTTGAATGATTATTTCACATTTTCAAAAATTTCTTTGTACCTTTAATGCTTCAACATGAACAAAACACCAAAAATACTAATGTACAACAACAAACTATAGGTTTTTTTCAAATATGTGAATGGATTGGAAAGAAAACCAATGCTTGCTCCTTGGAAAAATAGAGACAAAGATTGTTACACAATTTTATGCTAACAATATGTTAACTCCAGGGTTTGACAACAACTATCAATGCCTTATAATAATAGAAACCCACAAATACAATACATAAATACTAGATTCTATTTATTACTTTTTTGCAATCATTGGACATCCCAATTGCTCTTCATAAAGCTTGAACATTCTCCTTGAAAATGTACTAACTTAACACAAAAATCACACAACAAATGTGTGAACAAAAATTTCTATATTTCTTGAAAATAAACTCCTCTCAAGAATATACAATACAACAAAAGAGACAATGTAGATCCAAAATTGCATTCATGTCCTTTTTAATAGAGAAATTTCATTAGTATAGACATATTACTAGCACTTGCATTTAAAGGAGGTTCAAGGATTACACCGATAGAAAACTATATGTATGTTAATATGTTAGAAAGTACGTGTTTGTGCATGCAAATTCTAGTTGCATGTGGTTGGATTAAACAATTTATAATAAATGATAAATAATGGAATGAAATAAACTTAGAAAAATCTAGATTTGTTCCTTAAAGAAATTAAATATTATCTAATTATGAAATACTTGCATATAGATTTAAAACATTAAGTAATGCAAATGAAATAAGAAAGTTTCCATCAAATTGACAAAAAGCGCTGCAAATGGAAATAGAATGTCCCCATCCAGTTGTCAAATAAATATTTATCTTGCTTTTATGTGATATGTGAGATTTTGGAGGCTTTTACCTGATATTTTGGAGGCTTTTACCATTAAACAGTAGCTGGTTTACCATTAGATGAAACTTGTTTTTTGATGACTCAATAATGGTTTACAGCCGTGAGACTTACTTTAGACTCAAATCTTACACTATATGTAGCCTATCGACCAATGAAATAAAAAATGATCAATTTAGAATGTCATATAGATGAACTCATACCCTACTTTCCATATCAATGTAAATAATGTTGACTATAACACGTCTCATCCATTAAAAAATCTTTATTGTCTATTAATATCTTTCCAAAGATAAAATAAAAAAACAAACATTAACAAGCATTAATTATAAATTATCTTTTTTTGGAACGTTCATGGAAATCGACTGCCATTGATTAGGTAATGCGCAAAGAAACAAGAAAAGGAAGGCGAAAGATGTGACAAAGCGATAATTGCAAGGGACATGAAAGACCCACTACAAGTCTCTGCCCACTAAAAACCAACAATTGTCATGAAAAAGACTGCAAATTTCTTTTCCTTGCTTGACTTGACTTTTGTTGTCCGCCACTAACTCAACACACAAATGTACTAAAAACCAACAATTGTCATAAAGCTTGAACATTCTCCTTGAAAATATACTAACTCAACACACAAATCACATAACAAATGTGTGAACAAAATTTTCTATATTTCTTGAAAATAAACTCTCAAGAATATACGATAACAAAAGAGACAATCTAGATCCAAAATCTCATTCATGTCCTTTTTAATAGAGAAATTTCATTAGTATAGACATATTACTAGTACTTGCATCTAAAGGAGGTTCCGATAGAAAACTATATGTATGTTAATATGTTAGAGAGTATATGTTTGTGCATGCAAATTCTATTTGCATGTAGCTAGATTAAATAAGTAGTAATAAATACTAAATAATGGAATGAAATAAACTTAGACAAATCTAGATTTGTTCCTTAAAGAAATTAAATATTATTTGATAATGAAATATTTGCATACAGATTTAAAACATAAAGCAATGCAAATGAAATAATAAAGGTTGCCATCAAATTGACGAAAAAACGCTACAAATGGAAATAAAATGTCCCCATCAAGTTGTCAAATGAATATTTATTTGACTTTTATGTGATAAATGAGATTTTAGAGGCTTTTACCTGATATTTTGGAGGCTTTTGCCATAAAATGGTAGCTGTTTTACCATTAAACAAACTTATTTTTCGATGACTCAATAGTGGTTTGCAGCATGAGACTTGTTTTAGGCTCAAATCTCACAATATATGTAGCCTATCAGCTAATGAAAGAAAAATGATCAATTTAGAATCTCATGCAGACGAACTCTACCCTGCTTTCCATATCGATGTAAATAGAGTTGAATATAAATGCGGACTCATCCATTAAAAAATCTTTATTGTCCATTAATATTTTTTCAAAGAAAAAATTAAAAACAAAGATTGACAAGCATTAATTATAAATTATCCTTTTTTTGGAACGTTCGTTGAAATCAACTGCCAGTGATTAGGTAGTGCGCAAAGAAACGAAGAAAAGGCAGGCAAAAGATGTGACAAAGGGAGAATTCCAAGTGAGGGACGTGAAATACCCGCTACAACTCTCTGCCCACTAAAAACCAAGAGCTGTCATGAAAAACACTGCAAATTGCCAAATTCCTTTTCCTTGCTTGACTCGACTTCTGTTGTCCGCCACTTAAAATTCCAGATATTGTTTGATTTCTTTGTAATCGTAGTTTTGTGAAAATATAAGAAAATTCAGAACAAATTTAATTTCCTTCTCATCAACTATCGGCCACACAAATAATCAAATGAAAAATTAATAAAAATTCATTGACCGTTGACGGGCACGGAGGTTAGGAATGATGCCCACATTGACCGTTGACGGGCTCACTGTTAAAAATGATCATTGCATTTCTTGTTCAAAGTCTTGGGCACGCCCCAAAATGCTTATCGAAAAGACAACACCGATTCAGACGAGAACCATTGACTATTCTTTATAAGATAATTTTCCAGTAAAAAGTTTGTGATTGTGTGAACGTAAGATAATTACAATTTCTGTCTGCTTTACAACAATCTTAGATACCTGATTTTATCCAATCTGATTTTAAGTCATTAATTTATTTATGATCTTTATCTTATATTTTTTTTCAAATATTTAATTAATATATTATTGACCAAAATGAAATTTAAAAAATGTGCAATATCTAAATCCAATTGGGAGGGCTGGCAAGCATCTCAAGGATCTTTTGATGGTCGTACACCACCACTAGGTTTGATTTCTATCCCGTGTCGCCTTCCTTCTACCATGGGATTTTCTTCTTTCTAACACTTAGTAGTCATTATTGTTGTGTATGCGGTGTTTTTTGCATCTTGCTTTAATACTTTCTCTGTGGCTCTCCCTCCCTCTGTGGATCTGCCTTACGCCGAATGTATGTCGAGGGCGATGGGAGATTTGGGTAATCATAGGGAAGAACCACTTGGTGTTGTCAAGACTAATCCTATGAAACCCGTGATGGAGGGTATGGGCAGCAAGCCACACTCTTTCAAATACATTGTTGTAGGTGAAAGCAAAACGATGATTCTGAAAGCAACGAACTTCAGAGCCATCTATGAGGAATTACAGCTAGGAGGAGAAGGTAACTAGCCCTCCAAATAACTTAAAAAAACTCTTCTAATTCGTAATGATGACATGGCTGTAGCAATTAGTAGCAATTAATAACAAAGAGCGTAAATATAGGAATTGTTGTTATGTGGAGCCTAATGAGACTCAGAGGTTAAATTTTCCCCACTTTTATCAGCGTGGTTTCTCTCCAAATTATTTAACGGGGGTTTGGGGGCAGCACCCTTGGGGTGCTCCTTGTCACAATACAGGTTAGGGTTGAGGGGCAGCGCCCCCAAAACCTCTCATGGTTTTTTATTATTTTATAAAAGTGTCGGGCGTTATTTTTTTCTATTGGCCAACATAAAAAACCCCTATTGTATAAGGGAAGGTGTATGAGCTTTGCTAGGGTTTTGTGGTGTCTACGGTCACTCTTGGCCCCTCTTGCATCATACTGCGCTGTTAGCAGAAGAAACTCCTCTTTTCCTATGTGTACGACTGTATTTAGTGTGGTTTTTATGTTTTAATATGCCTTCAACTAGCTCTAACCTAGCAGTTCATGTTGGTGTTAGTAGTTCGTCGAATTTTCTCAATGACTCCTCCTCCGAACAAGCGATCCCAAAAATTTGTTCCAAAAATCTTTCATGAGGTAAGTGTTCTGACTCACCAGCTGATGTGGTTTTTCTTTTACCAGATTTTGATTCTGCTTGTCAATGGCTTGAGCAACATACCCTTGTTGGGTATTTTATTGAGAGGACTCCCCCTGAAAGTGCACTTAAGGAGTGGGTCAGCAAGCCTTGGGTGCCTCATGGGGTCCACTTTGACATGGTCCAAAATTTAATTAAAGGTTTCTTTTTATTCCACTTTGCAGAGGTCAGTCATCTCTAGGCTATCTTAGCCCATGGTTCTTGGTATGTCAAGTCCTTTTTGTTAGTTTTCCAGGCATGGACCCGAGATTTTGTTGTCTCAGATGACACCATGTTGGGGGTCTCAGTCTGGATTGAATTTCCTAGTTTAACCTTGCCTTGTGTTCCTTTTTTGAATCATATTGTGTCTTCACTAGAGAGGGTTATTTGCATTGAGATAGATAGGTTCTTTCAGGCATGACCCCAGAAAAGGGTTTGTGTAGAAGTGGACCTTTCCAAAGATTTGAAAGACTCCATTGATATCCAAATTGGAGCTCTCCAACATACCCAGGAAGTCATTTATTTTAATCTACCCAACACATGTTATAGGTGTCAGTCCATAAAACACAAGATCAAGGACTGCCCTTTGGCAGTGCCTCGTACACCTTCTCCACCACGAGATGTTTAAAAACCTCATCCAATGGATGATTTTGTTGCCAAACTTGATGAGAAATGAACTATGGTTACTGTTAATAAATATTTAACTAGCTCCCTTCAGGTGTATTTTCCCTCTATGTGTCGGCCCACACATTGCAAAGTTAGCTCGACATTTTTATCTGGGTTCTGCTCTTCTGCACCATGTGTTTACTCCTCACAACCCCGAGTCTCTACATTCCTTCGCATTCTAAGAAACTCCGCTATACTTCCACATGTTGCGGCTACAAGATACTTTTGGTTATGTTTTCTTGCTGCTTCATCGGGCCTCCAAAGGCTGCCATGAAGCCCTCATTCCTAAAAGTTTTTGGCGGGCCCCACAATTGCTATCTGTGGTATACACTTGCTATGTGTCTGCTATTCGCAAATCTTTCTGCATAGAGATGAAATAGCAACCGCAGGCAGTGAGACGCTGCCATGCATCTCTTTTGTGCCCGACTAGTAGTCATTCCCTTCATTCTTGGTGAAGTTTTTTTCCCGTTCGACACGTGTAGCATTAACGCAAGTCCTCAATGGCATAAGGAAAAGGTTCATACGGGTAGTGAAAGGCTGTCACGTGTCTAGCTAGCGAATCTCATATTCAGGCGATGGACTAGATGAACCTAATGATGCTATTGGCTACAACATGTCATAATCATTTGCACATGAGGGTGACACTTGTCTGATCTAGCCTTGGTGGGACCATCACCATCATTTGCAGAAGATGCACTTGTGCCTGGAATGACTGGATGCTTTGTTCCAGATCGATTATGTTGTAACAGCCTTAGGAATATTTTGATTCCTACATCATTGCTAGGGATTGCAAAATCTTTTCTGTTGTTGCTCTTTGAAGTGATGGGGGTTTTCCCCTACTATATATACTTTTCTCTATTGAGAGAAAAGGGTCCAGAATTTGAAGAAAAATACTAGTTTTAGTAAAAGATGTCAGACCTTTATTGTTGTTTTATGTTATTGCAAAAACTCTTAGACTATGCCAATTGTTCGGCCTTTCTATTTTTTATGCTCTTTGATCAAACTGTAAACTGTACTTTTATATTGTCTAGACATTTCATTTAAGAACTTCTATATATGTTGAATGCAAGTTTTCCGACTTAGATTATGTCTAATGACTCTTCTTGGCAGTAGGAATGCATGCAATATTATTTTATGTCAATGAATGGATTGTGTATGCTATAATCTTGAGCTTATGATATTTTGGAACACTATAACACCATTCAGGCCCTTAGATCTATGATTTATCGTGCCTATCATTAAGTCTTAGTGCATCACCTTATATTAGACTTTATTTTATTATATCTATTTCCTTTTCCCTTTCAAACCCCCATTATAGAAGAAGTTGACTTCTCTAAAAACTTGGAGGTTGCTCAATTTAGCGCAAAAGGTCCCCCATAAATTGAGTTTCTCATAAGACACTGTTACCTCATCAAGTTTTGGTGTCAACAATTTATTCTTTTTCTGGCATGCCTGGTGGGACAACAACTTAAATGAAATTGTGATTTAGAAAGATGTATGAGCCATCGACCTGTAATTAGATCCCAAACCGCAGGCAACCCCAGTTTACTAGTACCTCCACTAGGAACAATGTTGTAGAAGTTGTCAAATCCTTGACTTTAGAGCCCAAGAACACCTGCATGCAAAGAGATACCTGTCACATGGAAGAGAATGGAGAAAAAAGCAAGAGAGGGTTTTGAGACTCTGAAATATGAAAGATGTATTAATCAGAGAGTTAGATAAAATACAATGATCAATCCTTATAAAAGGAGATTGTGCAACCCTAAAGAAACCCTAATAGGTAGACATTTAATAATTAATATAATTATTAAATGTCACAATATGTAAACTAAAGTGAAATATTAAGAGAGGAATAAAGGTAACTTAATTAACATAATTAAGTTAAAACCTTTACTCTAACACCCCCTTAAGATGAGCAAGAGTGCAGCTACAAACATGTGCAAGAAAGCAAAAGTAACTACAATGCATGAAAGTAAAATGAGGGTCCTGACAACTAGGCCTGATTAGGTACCCGAATACAACCAAATCTCTATAAAGTGGAGAAATAGAGAAAACCTCATGGGAAAAACTCTACTCCAAAAGAGAGAAAAGAAAGGAATAAAATGCACTAATGAAAGAAGGATAGGAGGTGGATTACATGATACCCCCCATAGACAGCTTCTATCATATAAGTACATATACAATGGTCTCCATAGGAGAGATAGAAAGAGAGAAGAAGGCCCCCCCCACAATGAAGAAACTTCTATCATAATGGTAGATGCTTGATGTAGAATCCAAAAGGAGATCTTGAAGTGGCAAATGATATTCCTCCCCTTGGGAAGAAATGGATCCAAAGGATGATGTCGAAGAAACCCTGTGAAGAGTGATGAACCAATCTGTCTCAAGATGTGTTCCATGATAAGATGTTGAGGAATCTTGCTGTCTGAACTGAAACAAATGATGTCAAATCCAAATGGATGTGGAGAATCCTAAAATGCAACCTCTAAATGCACTGATAATAGTGGGTGTACAGTGATAACCTGACTTTCAAGGTAGAGGAGATGAATGTCCTCAAAATAATCCTCCAAATCTGCAATATAGGACTCAACAAACAAGAAAGATATGTCTGCAAGATAAGAGTCCAAAGTAGCTATGTTTGGAAGGTGAATGATGCCCTATTGCACTGAATCAGGAACAATAGGAGATGTTGATGAAGTCTCAGCCTGAAGAGTAGGAACTATGAGACAAGCCTTTGATCCATCAGAATATGTAAGGGTGTTTAAATACTCAAGTTCCTCTAAATTATCATGATCAAAGGGTGTATTCTCTCTCCAAGCAATGGGTAAGAGACAATCTGAAGCAGGATCCTCTGGGAATGGAGAGAGATTTGGGTCTCCATAGATCTCCCAAAGACGTGCCCAAAGTGGGTGAGGACAATCAATGTCCAATATAGCCAACACAGTGTCATGATCAACACTAGACAATATAAGTCCTACTATGTGATCTCTAATGATATCCCATGCTAATTTTCCCTCTGAAATGGTTGGTTAAGGTATGAGATCATACAAATAAGGCAAAATATTAAGCCACCTACAATGTGTAAGTATGCCCTTTGCCCATGACTCATAATTACCCCATTCCATAATTACAACTGAAGGGTGAGTAGAAAAACCCATGATAACTCTTCAAATTAAAACATTTGAGAAAATTGACCTTACAACATGTAGATCAAATTAAATAGAGCCTAATGAGGCAAACAGGTGATTCCCAAGTGCCAAAACATCCAAGTAATTAAGCAAACTATGAAAACAAAAAAATATGAATAAAATATACCTAGGGAAGAATCTTGGAAAATAAGTCTAATCATTTGGTAGAGCACTGGACTAGCTTTCTAACGCCTATTCTTTTTTGCAAAACGGAGCTCAGACGCAAAAGTTACGCTCCCCAGAGTGCAAAAAATAAGTTCTGACTTTGACTGGAATTTAAAAAAAGTGGAAAAATTAGAAAAAATAACCTCCATCAATAGATCGAGCTCGGAACTATCTTTTTGACACCTATTCGTTTTTGAAAATCCGAGCTCGGACGTCCATTTTACACCCAATTTAGTGAAAACACCTAAAAAACCAATTAGGCCTCCTTCAAGCCCTGGGGGCTAAAATTTTTGGCCCTTGGTCCTCTCAGCGACCAGGGGGCTGAAGGTGGTGGCGTGTGGGTGGTGTTTGGGCAGCTGGTGGTGCTGAGGTGACGTGTTGGTGGCAGAATGGTGGAGGTTGGGCGATGGTGGCGGCTAGGCGGCCGACCGGCGGAGGTGGCGGCCCAACGGCAAGAGCTAGTGGCTGCCGCCTCTGCTGGTGGCTGCTTGGCTGAGCGGCGGTGGCGCTGGCCTATTATATTGGCTACACAAAGTTTTAATAAAAAAACTTTATTTTTTATTTTTTTAAATCTTTTTTGGCAAAAATCTGGCTCGTGAAGCGTGCCCTAGGGACATACGGCCTTGGGGCAATTTTTTTTTGCCTTTTGGTGCAACTGTGTCCAAATTGGACAAATTTTATATGAAAATAGGGGTTTTGGGGCGCTGCGGACTCAATGGTAATGTCCGTTTTGACCCAAAATTCCCAAAAAATTAGGAAACCCCCAGATCCACAAAAAATCAAACTGAAAACCTGTGAAAGCCAGATCCAACCCTCATAGCTCCAAATTCTTCAAAACAAGAACAAGCTGCTGTAGGTCTACTCTGATACCATGTAGAAGTTGTCAAATCCAACTTCAAAGCCCAAGAACACCTACATGCAAAGAGATACCTGTCACATGGAAGAGAATGGAGAAAAAAGCAAGAGAGTGTTTTGAAACTCTAAAATATGAAAGATGTATTAATCAGAGAGTTAGATAAAATGCAATGATCAATCCTTATAAAAGGAGATTGTGCAACCCTAAAGAAACCCTAATACATAGACATTTAATAATTAATATAATTATTAAATGTCACAATATGCAAACTAAAGTGAAATCATAAGAGAGGAATAAAGGTAACTTAATTAACATAATTAAGTTAAAACCTTTACTCTAACAAATGCGAGTCACAAATCAGTTGGTAAATGTTCCATTCTTGCCACCCGTTCCTCTCACCATGTTGCCAGCCGCTGACAGGAATTATGTAGCATGGGACGTCGAAAGTCGCCTAGTAGTGCCGGTAGCACCCGCTGCCTGGGGTGCTATCCCGGTTTCGGCCCTAAAAGCTATACTCAAATTTACCAGAGATAGCTCAAGAACACCAGCAGAACATTTGCAGGATGTGGCGGATGTGTGTCTGGTACATGGGATTATAGCGTAGAATGTAGCTCTAAGGCTTCTCACTGCATCTTTTAAAGACAAAGCACTAGATTGGTACCAAACACTGTCACCTAATACTATTCGGACCTAGGACGAGCTTGAAGATCTGTTCTATGAGAGGTTCTCAAATGACAGAGATCATTCTTCATTATATTATCAATTATCTATAATAAAATGAGCCCCCTAGGAGGCTCTAACAAACTTTAATGCTTAATTTCATGCAAATTGGTAGAGGATTCCTATTACTATATGCCTGACTCTCGAGTTGGCATTCATATTTTATCTAAAGTCCATCAATTCTAACATTTCCGTGATGATCATATATTTAGGAGGAGAGCTACTCTACTAGATGCTTAAGGTGTCGCTATCAAAGCCGAGAATCATTTAATAGATTGTAGAAAATTGCCTCCTCAACCTCTCATGTTGATATTCCCTAAAATATCGATCCCCATGCAAGAGGTGGCGTCAACTAGCATGCCCGCAACTGCAGAGTCAATGTATACATATGTGATAGCCCCACAAAATGTAGCCTCTACATTAGGTTCTTCCAAAGATGAAATGAGCAACCTTAAAGAGATGTTGCAAACCATGGCGAATGATATAAACACTCTTAAACGAAACCAATCAACACCTCTGAAGCCTGCATATCAAAACTATCAAGGCAGGCAGTCCTCATATTAGTAGAATTAGTACCAGGTTGTGCCTCGCACTAATCCATAGCTTTGACCGCAAACCAAATGGTGTCGATGCCTACTCCGCTGATGAGCGCATCGCCAAGCTCGAGTAGGGAATTAACTGTAGGGAAAAACAATCTTATTGATGATATCAATCTATGGTGCTTCCCTTGCAGCGATGCACATATGCACCAGAATTGTCTGTGTAGCAACTTACAACAAAAGGTGGTAGAGCAACGCAGCCAAGGCATGGCAATAGACACATGGAGGTTATATATATGCCTCACCACAAATGGAGAGTGCAGTTAGATTACCACGCAAATGCAAGGAATGTGTTTAGAACAAGAATCTGATATTGCTCCTGATCACGCGCTTTTCTCTTGGATAGAGGAAGAAGAAACTGTGTTTGTTAATGACGCATTCATATCCGAAACACCGCAAGTGCAATCTGATTATAACACGTACTCAAAGAGAAGATTCACCAGTGAGTCAGTTGTTCTGTATCTAGCCAGCCTACAACTCAAGGGTGGTTTCGATTAGATTCTTGGCACTTCAACCGTCCCATCACCATCTCCACTATGAAAGGAAATGATTATAGCAAGAACCAAGGAGTAGAAACCTCCGAGCTTGTCACCTTTTAATGTGGTAGAAAAATTAAAGAAATCATCTGCTAATGTGTCTCTATGGGACATTCTAGCTATCCCAAAGCAAAATACGCTATTACATAAGGCACTTCAAGAAAAGGTCAACCCAACACCAACAATGTCATTTGCCAGTGTAGAGGTTGTTAATCAAATACCACTAGCTAAGGTCCTTACAAACAATACAAAGGAATCCCTTGCCAAAGTTAGGAATAAGTTAAAACCTCAACCCTTCTTTTTGACTTTCATTATAGGAAAGAAGTTATTGCATAATGCTATGACTGATTCTGGCACTAGTACTATGGTTATGCCTAAATAGATAGCGAAGCTTTAGGACTCAGCTACGAACCTATGAAAAGAGGGGTAATGCAGCTTGATGGGAACAAAGTTGAAACCGTAGGTGTCATCAAAGCACTTCCTTTAACTCTATTCGCTTGCTCTAGTATCACGGTGCCACAAGACACTGTGATCATAGATGTTCCTCCTATGTTTGGTCTCTGTCTATCTTGAGAATTTACTTCAAAGGTGGGTGGATACCTATCCTTGGATTGGTCACATCTAATACTCAGGACTAAGCATGGTGCAAAAATGAAGATAGAATCAGAGGCCTTACATTCTGAACATGTAGCAGATGAAGCCTTGATCAATTTTGAAGCCACACATACCTCTATCACCAAAAAAGAAATGTATTGCGTTGAACTAATGGAGGAAGAAAAGGTGAGCAGAGATTGGAATGAAAAAAAAGATGCTCTGTTGAGTGAACATATGGACAATGATCCTTTCAGAAACTATAATGCTATAGGATTGGGCACCTATGTAATTTATGATGAAGACCAAGTGCTTCCAAAGGTCACCAAAGAGTCTGAGGGTAGCCAAGCAAGCGAGCTATGGACACTGTACTTTGATGGAGCAACAAGAAAAGTGGGTACTCGAGTAGGGATATATCTAATATCCCCACAAAATGAAAAATTGTTAAAAGATCCTTCTATTTTCATTTTGCCTACTCAAACAATGGGGCTGAATATGAAGGATTAGTTGAAGGTTTAAGCCTTGCGGAATGAATGGGAATTAAGCAATTAATGTTGTTCCAAGATTCTGAACTAGTAGTCAACCAAGTCTAAGGGATTTCCAGGGTGAAGAATGTTTGCATGAGATCCTATCGGCACCGAGTCTGGGACCTGGTTAAGGGTTTTGAAGCCTTTAACATCTAGACTATTCCTCGAGGACAAAATAGTGATGCAGATTGCATGGCCATGATTAGTGCCTAGTTTGATCCTACCTCTGACCTTATACATAACAAACATTCAATACGAGTACTAGTCTGACCGGCGATTCCTAACAATGATCAGAGTTGGCGAGTTTTTGAAAGTGTTGAACACATTGCCTCGTTCATCCAATAGTCAAGAGAATTTGATGATCAACTTCAACCAAAGATTGTCGAAGATTATGAAGGAAAAATTATGCAGCTCAACTCTAACAAGCTTCCAAAAGGATTGGTTACTCTCGAATTTTTTTTATTGTGATGATGCCTGAAATGATAGACAGAAGTTCATAGCAAACATGAGTGATTATGTGAACCCTCAGTTTGCAGATGGAAAGAATCTTCAAGTCAGGAAAAATGTCCCGCACCATGATAAAGAAAGACTCATCAGTTTCTGTGAAAAGTATGGAGTAGTGGCCTAGTCCTATGATGATCTGGAAGGATATGATCCTGATATCATTCAACACACTATTGAGCTAACAGAAGGTGGAAAACTAGTCTGACAAAAATAGAGGCTAGTCAATCCCAAAATTGAAGTGCTAATGGCACAAGAGTTAACTAAGCTCATTGAGTCATGCATTGTCTTCCCAATCAAGCATAGTACCTGGGTATCTAATATGGTCTCAGTATGAAAGAAGAATAGAGATATTTGTTTGTGTGTGGACTTCCAAGACCTAAATAGAGCATCTTTAAAGGACCACTATCTACTACCTTCTATGGAGTCAATATTACAAATGGTTGCAGGATCTGAAATGTTTTCTCTATTGGATGGTTTGTCTGGCTACAATTATATCTGAGTTAAAGAAGAGGATCAACACAAGACTATGTTCACCATAAAGTGGGGAACATTTTCATATGCTAAAATTCCTTTTGGTTTATCCAATGCAACGGCAACATTCCAGTGGGCGATGGACATTGCATTCACCGAATTAATCAATAAGTTTATTCTAATTTATTTGGATAATCTTACTATTTTTTCTAAATCTAAGGATGATCATTTTGATCACTTAGAATTAGTTTTTCAAAAGTTACATGAGTTTGGAGTTTCCCTAAATCTGAAGAAATGCGTATGTGGAGTACCACAAGGCAAGCTGTTAGGACATGTTGTATCTAAGGAAGGGGTTTCAATTGACCCCGAACAGATGAAAGCTATCAAGGAACTTCCCCTTCTGGTGAATAAGAAAGGTGTTCAGTCTTTCCTAGGCAAAGTAAATTTTGTTAGCAAGTTTATTTCTGACTTTGCGGGAATAATTAAGCCGATCACCCTAATGTTGAAGAAGGATCAGACATTCAAGTGGACGACCAAAGCTTGGGAAGCCTTTGAAAAAGTCAAGGAAGCTATTTCCACAGCTTCGGTACGGTTTAATCCAGATCAATCTAAGGATTTTATAATGTATGCATTTAGTAGCAAGTCTAGTATTGCTACTGTCCTAACCCAAAAAAGATGATGAAGAAAAGGGGGAACATCCAGTAGCATTCTACTCCCAGACCCTAAAGGAATATGAGGTGAATTATAATTTCATAGAAAGGCAGGCCTTTGCAATAGTGAAGGGACTTAAAAAAAATTTCCATCTAATTTCCTGCAACAAGGTGCTTGTATATGTCGCACATTCTAGTGTGTGTGAATATATCATGGAAGGGGAGATCACAGAAAAAAGATCTAATTGGATCACCAAGATCCTAGAATATGACATTGAGGTCAAACCTACTAAAAGGGTGGCTTTAGAATAGTGGTTTACACTTTATTAGAGGAAGGAAATTTCGCATTTTTCTTGTTCACCATATTTCATGGGTTCAGCCAAACACAATGGTTCGACCAAACCATTTCTTTGGTTCGGTCAAACCATTGTGTTTGGCCGAACCCATGCTTCGACCAAACCAAAGAAACCCTAAAAAATATATATATATATATTTAAATAGGTTCGATCGAACATGGGTTCGACCGAACCCCCTAATATGACAAAAAGAAAAAAATCGTTCATTTTGCCTTGTCACTTTTACTATTTGTTTTACCAGTCACTGTCCCTACTGTCCCTGGTGCGTGCGGCGACCCGAGAGCATGACGGTGACCAAACAAAGGTGTTTCTTTCTGGCCAAAGCAAATTTGAGTTCGTCTGTTCAAAATTCATCATTCCAATTTGGATATCGAGCACTATTGACAGGTTAAAATGAATTCAAATTGCATTTGTTTGAAATTTTTTCAAGCATTTTCAATATAGTATTTTGCTTCCCTATCAAAACTATCAACTATTTGTTAGGGTGAGAGGTCTATAATTCAAAACTACACCCATTGAACTTGCATTTATATTTGGCATGTATTTTAACTTGTTCAATTTTTTAAATGAATCCAAGGGTTTGAGTAAAGGAAAATGAGTTTCCTCCCAAAGTTAGTGCAAAGAAACATTATAATGGCTCTCAACATAGTCTAAAAAAAGGAGATAAATAAATTCCTAAAGACTAGAAGTGTAGGGGTCAAGGTCACAAAATAATTTTAAAACTACAAATTTAGGGTCAAACTTGTAGATGAAAATGTAAATTTCATACATGTAGGAGTGAACCATGAAAGTCATGGCTTGGTTTGTTAAGGTGTCATAATATTAAATCTTATAAAAAATCAAGAATCATATCATTGATTATGTACATTACAATAAAATATCTCCATATAACAAATGAAGCTAAAAACCCTAACCCTCTTTGTCAATTCTATAGTGTGCTTGCTACATGAGTAATTTTTTTATGAAAACCATGTTTAGGAATGAAAATATCCAATCCCTTATGCTTTTAAACTAAAGTTTGCAATGCTTATGGTTCTTTTGGCCTTATAGATTCTTGAATCATTTTATAATATAAAACCTACATATAACCTACTTTGGCTCTAATAATTGTAAACCCTTTAGGAATTCTAAATTGTTGCATCTTGTCTTGATTTTCCCACCATTGTTATTCCTTTTGAAATTTTTACAACTTAGGCAAAGAATCCTTGCACTTATATAGAGGATCCTTAGGTATGTTCTTAAAATTATTTAAGGTTAAATGACTTAATCTAAAATAAAGGCATATACGGATCTCTTGCAATTGTAACCTCTTTACTAGTGTTCAAACATATTTGATACCTTGATGGCATGACATAGATGATGTTGCTTGATATTGTTTTATCCATGGATACCCAATAAAATATGAGATACATCTAAAGAACAAATAATATGACATGGAATAAGAACTTCCCTCATCTTTTAGACCAAAAAATTAAGGTAAAATAATGTATCCTATAGTTTCAATCAACATATCATTAGTCAATTTTAAATAAACCCTCAAATATGCATATGCTTGTTTATAAAATGATGATAAAACAAAAATTATTCAATGCATACATTTTATTGGTGAGTAAGATCAATAAACACACCCTTACATGGTTCATGATCCACACAAAACCAAAGGACCATTATAATTATTTGGTAATATCTCACAATGTGAAAAAGGTGTCGAAAAAATTAACATACCTAAACCGTAAATTGACTTGTCATAAAGTGGGTGGGTAGCTTAGTGGTGGAGATTTGCATCCTAACTAGTTCATGGAAATTTCAACATGGTATTAGAGCCAAGCTAGGTGCATTTGACACCTATGTTGTGGCTCAAGGGAGTGTGTTGGAGAAATGATACACACCTAAGCCATAAAAGGACTCATCACAATGTGAGCCATTAGCTCAATAGTAGAGCATCCTAACACCAAATGGGAGGTCCTAAGTTTGAATACTGGTTAGTCCATAGAAATTTCTATAAAAGTCAATCACTCTAGTACATAAGAAGAAGAATAAGTACCCTTATAATTTTTATTAATACCAACAAATCATTCCTCACATACATAGGTGAATCAATGATTTCAAGCTCGTCAACATGTATATGTACCTCAATCTCATGACCCTCATATAAAACCATTTTATTAGATTTATTTAGGGTAAAATATTTAAATTTTCATTAGGAGGAACAATTGAAGGATTGACCCCAATATTAACCCCCTCAACCTATTTATTTTTATCAATCAAATCCTTAATCAATTATTCCTTAATCCCATAAAATGTTGAGTATAATTACTATTAACTCTACAATTTAATAACAAAATTCTTTCTCATTATATCTTTTGGGAATAACTTTAGATTTATCTAATGGCCTAATAGGAGGAAGTGTAATCATGCAAGCACTAAGTAAATTTTGAAGCACATTTTACAAAGGAAAAGTTAGAGGCTTTAGAGTCATAATTATATTAGAAACATTTATAATGTATAGTTTGTACAATGGTTATTTCCATTATTTTTTACCATCCTTTTGGAAATAATTTTTCTTTTCAAATTTACAAGGGTAGGATGATGTAGATGAAGCATTAGAAGATCCATAATTAAGTGTGGTAGCCTCTAACAACTTTAGTTCTTAACATTCATCTCACTTGCACATGCAAATGTTAAGAATGTATATACTTTGTAGATCCTTGTTTACAGTCAAAAAATCTAAAATAATAAACTTCAATCCAACATTCCCAATATTTGCATTACCAATTTCAATATTAAAAAATAGACCCAAATGGAAGATAATACTATTAAATTTCATGGGAAGAACTTAGCCAATAACTTGTCATCATACACAAAATCCAAATATGTAGCACTAAAGAACCTTGAATGTGTCATGGGATCTCCTTTAACATTGTGCATCTCAAATCTAGGATCCAAAAATCCAACAAAAAATGGATATGTAAAATTTTCAATAGAAATTGAATTGTGTTTGATTTTTATATGTATGTCTTTTTTTTTTTCCATTAGGTAAGGAATCAACATTACTTTTCATCTCAACAAGCCTTTAAACAATAATGTCAAGGGTAGATAGAGGCACACTAGGATTAAGGACATGAATGAAAGTGGCAAGATGAGAAATGGAAGGAGGTGTATAAATTTGTCGTGACATAATAAATGAGTGTGGAGTGACAAAGACTTGCATAGGAATATCACAGTGAGGGGAACATGGGAAGTGTAAACAAAACTAATGATAACTAATGTGGAGACAAGAGAACTATGTGCATCATAATAAGTAAGCATGAGATGAGATCTAGGAAAAAGGAGAGGATAAATTTGGGGAGATTTGGTGGAAGGAGAAATAAATTGCATAAGATATATAGGAGTAAAACAATAAGGAGGAATACATGAAGAAGAAGCTTGGGATGGAGGGAAAATGGCACATCACTCAAAGGGATTGTTGAGCTTATCCTTTTACCTATTTAACTTTAAGTACTTTCTTTCCACATGGCTTATTAATCAACATAGTATATGAAGGAGATCAATCATTGTACTAGGATTAATATTACTAGCCAAATTTGCAAGATCCAAAGAAAGGTTGTGTGCATCAAAGCTATATCTTGATTACCATTTTCTCAACAAGGGCCTCATGGTCAAATGATTCTTCTCCATTATGATAAATTTAGTATCATGCATATTCCCAATCATACCAATTTTAGCTTGATTCACAACCATGGTGGGATTGAACTATGACTTCTTATAGTTAGGAAAAGAGGATGATTTTGGTATTAGAAGGAAATAAGGATCGAACAATGTTTAGATTTGATTAATAAATTAGACAATGAGAAAGCACTTAAATCTAAAAACTAAATAAGATTCAAGAAAACCTTTAAACTACTTGGGTATCAAAGAATGATTTACATAATAAAAAGTTGAAAATCTACAAATAGAAATACCAAGTTACAAAAACAAGAATAATCGTTATGGTAATAGAAATATGAGAAAATGCTTCCTCTTAAAAAACATAACATTAAGTACCAAAACATGATTCAAGTACCAACACATTCAAGTACCAAAACATTAAGTATGATGATTGGGATGAGAGGATCAACTTGGGGAGGATTATTATAACATCATTAGTTGGAACTTTTTAATTTTATCTCTTTGTGTTCCATGTTGTTTTTAATGTTTTTAATTAGAGTGCGGATGATGTTAATATACATTTAATGATGCATTTTGAAATTTATTTAGTAAAGGTCTCATTTTGTACATCTTTAGTAATTGTATAAAAATTTGGAATATTTTGGTTAATACATCTTATTGGAAAACCATTCATTGAAAATTTTTGAAGCCCACAACCGAATGGTTTGTGATGACCTCTTGCCTTCAAAAATTTCTATTATGCTCATCAATTTCAAACCATTTTGGGGTTCTTGAATGTTTTTAAATTTTAACAAACTCATTACAAAAAGATGGATTTTGAATTTCTTTTTCTTTTTCACATTTAGGTTCGCTATTCTTATGTAATTTGGAGACACATTGAGTTTCATTGGTTTATGTGAGATATTTATAACAATTATGCAATAAAGTCAAACTTTATTAGATTTGATTCAAGTAATATGACATATTTATTTTGCTTTCCAATCTATAATTTTTTGATGTTCTCAAGGCTATATAATTGAAGTTCATTTATGTTAACAATTATTAGATTAAATATTTTTATCCTCAATTATTTTCAAATGATTATATACTTTAATCTTTGTATTCTTATTCTTTCTTTCATCGTTTCATTTATAATTTGAACCATTTAAGGATGCTATGTTATAGATTATAGTTGTCTTCCAATTCTTTTGAAATCAAGTTAATAGTATGAAAATATTATTGATGAGTAGATGAATTATTACAAGTTCTATTTTAGATTTGTATTCTTTTTATCTAGACATATTATTTACCAAAGTCTCATTATTTTTTTTTAGATATATAACATGGAAAATGTAGATCATGTTCCACCTGTGCCAGATTCTTTGTTTGCAAATACTAGTAATGAGATAAAAAAATTAAGAGATTCATTAGCACAGGGTGCAAACCCAGGGATATATAATGAACCATGCATGTTAATATTGCATAGTCTAGAAAAACTAAAAGATGAACTTGAGAGGACTAGTGCATATTCCCCAGACAGAGTGACTGCTATTCTTTCCTGCATGCGGGAAGAAGTACATGGTGATGTTCCCCTTAAACAAATACAAGATAGTGTCACCAAAGAAATGATAAAAGCCACTTGTTTTCCATTTTATCAAAATGTGCGTAAGGTTAGGGGATACTAGGTCACTAGATGTGTTGATCATGCTACGGCCTCATTGATCTACCCATGATTTCTAGCAGCACATGGTCTATACCCAAAAAATGACCAGATTCCATTGTATTTTGTTCAGCAGTTGTATGTTGAGGTCCATTTGGGCCTCAAAATTAACTACCTAGACATTCCTCCATATGTTGGTCAGGGACGTGGTAGGATTGTTGATAGGCCCACCTATCGTTGAGCAGATAGACCACCCCCAATGTTTAGGGTATTGGTTGGTGACAGGTCTCCTGCTCTCACCCCAGCTCTAGCCCCCATAGCAGACGAGGTTGTTGTTGCTTCCCAAAAGAAAGAAATTGACACTGTAGGTGACATTGCGGCTGCCACCACTAGGATATTCTGATGATCGTGTAGGTCAGTATTTGATATCTAGACATTCCCTATCCACACCATTTTCAGCACAGTGGACCACCATGGATCCTTTTACAATGACTGACATCCCTACTCCTACACAGCTTGATGCACTTACAGGAGATATGTCACGCATGACTCTACATTGTTTGGCTGAGGACCTGTTGGAGGCATATGCCCACATTGCATCAGATAATGGGATCGGTATAGAGCATGTTAGAGATCATTTGAGACATAGAGTTCATTCAGTTCCAGGATCCCATCACTCTCAGCCGAGCACTAGTGCGCATTAGAATCCACCTACAGTTCATACGGTAGCTACATAGACTATGGGTTTTACTGATATGTTGATTGGTTCTGGTTCATCATCACCAGTGCCATCTCACCTTCATAGTCCTCTACATTCATCATTTTTGGCACGACATGGGATAGATCAGATGGATGTAGATATTGATTCGTCACTTGATCATTTGGTCCATATGGTGGAGGTGAATGTTTCAGAGGAATTAGGTCATCTGATATCAGATGATGTGCATGTATGTGTGCATGTGCATGTTTCAATTCTTTTTTCATTATTTTTTAAATTTCTTTTTAACTAGATATTCATTTAAGTTGATATATATGTGTATATATTGATGCAGTGGACATACCTCATATCACTCCTAGCCTTGGTCCAGATCATGTGCATGATCGATGTGACTCTGTGGATGAATATGTTATCAGTAGACATGTGAGTTTTCATAAAATATATATTTATGTATGCATAGATAAATACAAGTTGTAGATTGATATTTAAAAATATAAGTTCATTTAAAAATAACTTTCATAAAATTTATTTAATAAAAATTATATGTATTTAACACATCTTGTACACAATTTTATTTACAGGGCTCAGCACATCCATCAGAGCAGGACCGTTCTCATTCAGATGGCCATTTGTCTAGGAGTAGACATTCTTATTAGGCCATGCATTCTAGATTTATGATCTTTATCACATGTGTATTTGATTATATGATGATCTTTAAAATAGTCACTAATATTTGATGATCTATAACTTACACTTGCTTATATGATATACATACATTTGCTTATTTTTTGATCTTTAGTATTCAACATTAGATGATCTTTAATTTACATTTTGCTTTTATGATATATGTACATATATTTTCTTATATGATATATACATACATTTGCCTCTTTGCTTATAATATGTGTTATTTTTATATGTATTGAATCCCTGTACATATATGTACATGTGTTTGCTTATGGTTTAAACATGTTTACACATAATATATGTATGCATTTGCTTTAAATATTCAATATACATACATGTTTTCTTATTTTATGACCTCTTACAACTTACATTTCATTATATTCAATATACATTTGATCTCTAGTAGAATTTTAGGGAAATCAATGCCATTTTATAATTAAGTTCATTCATGTTGATCACAATAAATATTTTTTAAAAAATGACTTAAGCAACATGAACCATTGAGTTGAGAAAAAGATATAATCTTTTTGACAAGTAACTTGAAATTCAATTCAAATATAATTTTAAGAAAATTCAATTCAAATTATATCGAGCTATTATACGTTTTTTACAAGTAACTTGAAATTCAATTCAAATATTTAATTAAGAAAATTTAATTCAAATTATACCTTTATTATACATTTTTGACAACTAACTTCAAATTCAATTCAAATATAATTAATAAAATTCAATTCAAATTATACCTCTAATATTTATACATTTTTTGACACTTTACCAAAATTCTAAAATTACTAGATATGTTGTACATACCTATGAATTAAATAACAACAAACTCCACAATGAAATAACTTGTTTGTTTACTACTTGATTCATTTAAACTAGGAACTAGTTATTCCATGTACACTTGAATAATTTTGATTCACTTGGAGCGCAGATTTTGGAGAAGTTTTTGCACATTTATCAAGGAGGCAAATGTGGAGCTCGACAAAATTTTCATTTTTTATCAATCAAGAAGGGAAAAATTTGGAGGATAATTTAACTAAGTTGGTAGAGGACTTGTTTAGAGAGTCATCTTTAAGTTGAAAAGAAGAAAATGGGACAACAAAGAAAAGAAAAAATGCATCTCAACGAAAGGGTGTCAAAGAAGAAGAACAAAAGAGGCATGTTGATCAAAACTTGGAAAATTATCATAGAAAGAAACAAGGTACATGCTTGTTTCTTCTCTCCTCTCGCCTCTCAAGTGTGTGTTTAGTACTTTTGTGAAGGTTTCTAACCATCATTGCACTTAAATGACTATAAATACTTTTAAATATCCTCAAGTCATCTTGGGTAATGCAAGTTGCAAATGTTTATATGATCCTTGACTCAATTCCTTATTGGTCTTGCCAATATTTATAGTGTTTTTTGTCTTTCATATTTTATTCTCATCACTTCAATGTTCTCAAATTATTTTTATGTTTTATGCTCTAGGGATTCCTCAAGCAGGAGTCAAGCCAAATCTAGATATTGGATCAAACGAATCCGTTGAAGAACACATGGACCTTGAAGTTAGGGAGGAGACCCAAGTTTAGACAATGTTTGTTGGAGAGGGGTCAATATCACTTCCTTCTACTGGTATGGATGAGCATATAAAAATAGCAAAAACTTCTCTCACTTATAGCTCATCATGTTTTATCAATTTGTTTGCTTGCATACATAAACTTCACTTATATATTTAACATCATCTCTCACTTTTGCTTGCAAAATATTTTGTGACACATGTGTAGGAAGGGCTCAACAAGAAGGAAGTTTTCATGCTCAAGTTGAGCCAAATGTAGACATTGGATCAAATGAATCCGCTCAAGAATGCATGGTCCTTGAAGATAGTGAGGAGGCACAAGTTGAAACAATGCATGTTGGAGAGGGGTCGGGATCACTTCCTCCTACTCCAGGTATGGATGAGCATATAAAACTAGTTGAGAAGGTGGGTAAAAAAATTTCTCATAGAAATTTGGATCATTTACTTGAAATGGATATGGAGAAACTCAAATATTATGCCAACTAGCCTTATAATAAGAGAAAGAGGTCAATGACTAAATCTGTAAATGGAATGATCAATCATCATTTCAATCATCTTGATACACTTGAAAAAACCCAATTGTTATCATGTTTACTTCTTCGTGATGAGCTCAAGAGTCATTACAATTGTTGGGTGTACATTCATCATCAAATAAGAAGAAACACATGGGATTACAAAAGGATATTGTTCAAAATGTTAAAAGGGTTTAGATTCCATTGGGAAAGGATCTCGAACTATGGATAAGGCCACTACAAGAAGGGTGATGTTGACATCTATTATACATCAAGATATAGCAAGAAAAAGAAAAATGTTAGCACT
>VDFB02281492.1:651716013-651769571 GCA_007258455.2 Sequoia sempervirens
ATAGAAGGAGGACTCAACATGACCCCCCAAGACCTACTTGAACTATCACACAAGTACAAAATATGTTCCCCCCATAGGAGAGAGAAGAGACTCCAAAGCCCCCCCAGAATGAGAGAACCCCTGTGCCAATGATTAAACCAATGTGTCTCCTTAGAGGAAGAAACAGATCCAATGGTCGAGGAAGAGGAAATCCCTGGATGTGAGGTGAAAATGGAAGTGCTGGATGATGCTCACTGAAGAACTAAACTCTAGTGTGAGTGTTTGAATAACATGATGGTGAATTAAACAACTCAAGATGATCCTAAAATGAAATCTCCAATGAAGATGGGATAGCATGTGTGTTGAAACTGTCATCTATGAGGAAAGGAATAACCTCTGATATGGCCTCAACAACTGCACGTGATGGCTCGATGAGTGGAGCTACAATGTCAGTCACAATTGAAGAGGAATCCTACTAAACAGATGTGATCTCAACAGGAGGTAGAGGTGTAGAAGTCTCAACCTAGTCTCATGAACAGATGGAAGAACACATAAGTTCAAGTGACCAAACTTCACCTCAGATACTACATGCTCTCTTGTAGAAAGAGAGGAATACTCAGACAGTGGAGATGGTGGACCAAAGTGTGTGAATGCATACAAACGAGAAGAATGATCAACTGTCCCTGTTGCAACAATGTTGCCAATCTGAATGTCTCTAATTTGCACTAAATCAGGTGTGAACTCAACTGTCTTCCCTGTCCCACTGTGAGCAATCTAATAGATGGAGAGAAGGTTAGTGGAAAAAGATGGTACACATAGTACATCATTGAATGTACCGTCATCAATGCCGATAAAACCTTTCCCACATACACTAATATAAGTGTTATTACCCATTAATATGTGTGGTGAGGACACAACCTCGAAACATGAGAACATGTCCTGAGAAGATGCCATATGGTGTGAAGCACCTGAATCTAGTAGCCATCTAGATGAATGTGAACTGGTGGTTGCACATAATGCATGACCCTTATGTGGGGCTTGTCCATTTGTCTAGAATGATGGTGACAAAGAAGACCCACCTGATGTAGATGAAGAAGAGTGATGAATATTGTTCCTCTCAAGAAGAGCTGTCAAATATGAAACTTGTTTTGCATATCCATCTATCTTCTTCTCATAAGACTTGGACTCATCATCATGTCCTGGCTTAGTACAATAAGCACACTTAGGTATGTCTTTCTTCATTGATTCCCCCTTAGGAGAAGGTGAATCAGAGGTTTTCTGTGAACTGGAATCCGTCCAATGCTTTGTGGTCTTTGGTTTTTGTTTATGCTTCTACTTCTACTTCCCCTTAGAGGACTGTGCTACCAATGCTTGGTGTTGTGATCCTATGAGAGCATCCAACTGTGATATCTTGGCCTGCTTTTGTGTCAACTGATCACAGAACACCTCAAAAGTAGGCATGGTAAAGTGGTTTCCCAATGCATTCATGGAGGACTAAAATGTCGAAGAGAAGATCTGAAAAGGACCTCGAAGCTTAGAAAGAATTCGGTAAATACACTCCTCATCTGTTTTGTTCTTACGACAACCCTGTAGAAGAGATATCTGCTGTTTGAATTTCATCATAAAGTCCTCAATAGTGGGAAAAGAATCAGGTACAAGTGAAGTCAACTCTTCCTCAATCTGTATTGCACAAAACTGATTGATGGTACCAAATAAATCATTAAATTTGGTCCACATTTCAAGAGGACTGTTACACCCATCAAGATGAAATAACAAGTTGTCTGAAACATGTAAGGAAATCAAACCCATAGCCTCATCCATCTTATTTCTATGTTGCATAACCTCAAATGGCCATGCCAAAACTGGTTGAATTATATCTAAACAGGACCACAACCCCTTTGATCTGAGAAGACATGTCATGAATGCTTTCCAAGTGTGATAGTTATGAGGTGTGAGAAGTTCAACGGAAGAAGGGTTTTTGGCCATGTTTGGAGAGGTTTAATGAATTTTTAATGTGAATAATTTCTAGTTTTCTGAAGTAAATGACAGAAAGAAAGAAAAAAACTCCCCCCACAATGCAAGAAACCAAACCCCAGTAGTGATTTTTCAGCGAAAAAGCAAGAAAAAAGCAAAAAGGCTTTAGACTAAATCTTGTGTACCTGATAAATTTTCTGAAAAAAATAACAGAAGATCTAAATAGAGTACAAGAAGATTTTTCTGACGCCTATTCGTTTTCAGAAAATGGAACAAAAATGAGCAAGTTATGCCCCCGGAGTGCAAAACAATCATCTAACTTTGACTGTGAAAAAAGGAAACCAAACTAGAAAATTTTGAAAAATATCCTACACAATCATGACGGGCTTAGAGACAGCTTTCCAATGCCTATTTTCGTTTGAAAAACTGAGCTAAAATGCCTGAGATATGCCTATTTTACTAAAAAAGGTCAAAAAAGGCTTGAAGGAGAGCCCTGGTGGCTCCCTCGCGGTGCTCCAGTGGTTCACTGGCGGTGGTTGGGTGGCCGGTGGGGTAGAAGCAGAGCTTTGGCGGTGGGCCGGTGGCCAACCGGTGGTGGCTGGGTGGCCGACCAGTGGAGGTGGCGGCCCGACAGCTATTGCCAGCGGCCGCCACCTCTGCTGGTGGCCACTTGGCTGCAGGGTGGCGGCAGCTTCCAAATATGAGGGAAGCTCAAATTTTTGAATAAAAAAACTTTAAAAATCAATTTAAAATTGATTTTTTTAATTTTTCACCTCTGAAATTGTGCCTTCAGGCCATACGGCCTTGGGGCCAAAAAAAATTTGCCTATTGGTGCAACTGTGTCCAAATTAGACAAATTTTATATGAAAATAGGGGTTTTTGGGCATTGTGGACTCAATGGTGAGGTTCATTTTGGCCCAAAATTCCCAAAAAATTAGGCAACCCCTAGATCCACAAAAAATCAAATTGAAAACTTACGAAAGCCAGATCCAACCCTTGTAGCTCCAAATTCTTCAAAACAAGAATAGGCTATAGCAGGTCCGCTCTAATACCATATAGAAGTTGTCAAAACTAAATTCAGAGTCCAAGAACACCTGCATGCAAAGAGATACCTATCACAAGGAAGAGAATAGAGAAAAAAGCAAGAAAGGATTTTGAAGCTCTGTAATATGAGAGATATATTATCAGAACAATAGAATGAAAAATATACAATGGATCAATCCTTAAGAAAGCAGATCATGCAAACCTAAAAGTAGCCCTAATAGGTAGACATTTAATAATTAATATAATTATTAAATGCCACAATATGCAAACTAAAGGGAAATCTTAAGAGAGGAATAAAGGTAACTTAATTAACATAATTAACTTAATAAAGAATAACATAAATTTAAAGAGGGGAGCTATATCATATCTCCCCATGTGTAAATATATGGTACTAATAATCCAAATAGAAAGGGGGAATAACATGGTGCCCCCAATGTGACTTTAAAGATATATTTATTTAAGCTCAGAGTAATAAGTAGAATAACCTTGAATGGTTTAAATAAGTGTATGATAATATATATCATTTCAATAGATAAATATGAAAACATAAAAGTGATATGAAATAATATGGTGATAAAGGCACAAGCTAAACCCACAATAGTGAGTTCCAAACTTACCACATTATATTTTTCAATTCAGATGAGGGAGAAAAGTAGAAATTGCCAACAACAAAGTTTGTAAAGCAATTGGGGTGTTTAAAAACATTGTTTCTAGTAGCCATAAAGGAAATGGTCCAATTTTCTTCCCATCTATTGGTTTAAATATTGTTTACAATTTTCTTAGATACTAAAATTCATGACAATTATGTCTCACCATGTCCTTGTAACATTTTGGTGAGTATTGATATAAGACTTACATTGGCATTTCATATATATGAAAAGTTAAGGTTTTTATTTAGTATAGGTCACAATGGTTCACAATGGTTGTGTATGTGTGGGGCCTCCAAGCTCTTCTATGCACATTAATCTTGCATGCCATAAAATTGTTCAATCCATTAAATTCTATTAAATTGACCCTTATTATTTCTAGGGTTGGTGTCTCCCCTTCTTGTAGTTGAATAAATGAATGTATCATAAATTCTCATATAGATGTATCATAAATTCTCATATAGATGTATCATACATGCTCTATGATAATTCCCTTTAATGATTCTTTGATGTGTTTTCTAAGTGAATGATAAATATTTTTAAATATAATAACATAGTACACAACTTAACACAAATGTGTATTAGGTCAAATCACAACAACTAGTAAGAAGTATTTGACAAGGTATAAATTTGAATATTAGATTTAAAAATTTGAGGTAGAGTTGGATTGGGCAGTGGGTTTGCTCCCCATTGGTCTTGGGTTCGACTCCACTCCCGGGTTTAAGAGGTGGGACTTCTTGCGGGCAGGGGATCTCACCCGCAGGGGACTAGTCTCGCCCTAGCTTGCTCCAGGTACCCAAGATACGGGCTACTAGACTGCTGGACTAGATCACAGGGGACACCCATGTTATATAAAAAAAATAGATTAATCAATTACAATCTTTGAATTTGATCCAAAATAATATATAATAAATCTAGAAATAAGATTTTAATTCTTTTAATGAATAATAATATGATCAAAAATTAAAATATGATAAATCTTACACAAATATAAACAAGTATTATTTGATTAAAAAACCACTCTAATATTAATTTTTCACCCTCACATTAATCAATTTATTTAAATTACCAAACACTTTAAATATCTATTGAGTTAAAAGCATTCAACATTCAAACGGTCATTTTTTTAGATAAAAGTCATGCAAAAACGAAATCAACGCATGCACAAAACGAACGCCAAAATGGACGTACTTTGAAATGTCCAAAATAAAATAAAATAATTTCAACAGCCGTCGAGAAATGTAAGATCATTTGAATAATCGCCAAAAAAGAAAGAAAGTGAAATGATGTCCCTTTCTATTTTATTACATTGCAAATCAAATGCATTCAATGATGTGATAAAAGTTTGACAATTTTTAGAGAGTTGGTGAACTTTTGTTCAATTTTATTTCTCAATCATATTCCGTAGATATTTTCATATTAGAAATGAAGCTTTCACTTGATTAGATTGTAAATCAGATGTATTCAATAATGTATAAAGTTTGAAAATTTTAATATAGTTTTATTTGTTTATATTAGACAAAGAGAGTCAATTTCATTCGGTCCATTTCATTTCTCAATCAAAATTTGCAAATTTTTTTTATTTTAAAAAATCAAAAATTTGACAATTTTTATAGAATTGGTGATTATTCATCTAAATTAGATAGGAAGAGTTATTTATGATTGTGTTCATTTATTTTTTAATTATGACTTGTAGATAATTTTTTGTATTAGAAAATTGAATTTTCTATTTGATTAGATTTTTAATTAAATACATTTACGGATGTGATAAAGTTTGATAAATTTTATAGAATTGATGATCATTTCTTTGAATTAGATAGGGAGAGTCACTTACAATTGTGTCTATTTTATTTCCCAATCATAATTTGTAGATATTTTTTTATACTAGTAGACCTTACTTTGCTAGAGGTTTTATAAATAGTTAATGTTACATCCTTGCTAATTGTTGTTACAAGTGAGTGAGAATGCCATTCCCATGAATTTGAAAATTCATTTTAAAAGTTTATGATGAGGTAATGACTTCTAACTAAATAGTATTTTAGCAATAGATCTTGAATTTATTTGCAAATGGCAGGAGAACTATACCCTCATTACTTATTATGTGGATCATATCAGATTTGACCAATCCATGCTTAAAAGCATGAAGTTTCCACAGTCCGTACTAGTATGTAGTAAGATTTATGGATTAAAATTGTGTGCCAATTTTAACATCAATGTTTCAGATCATACTCCATGATCCATTGTAAGGATAAAATGCAGAAAGAGAGAGGAGTGAAAAAATGAAGAGTGGACTTGGGTAGATAAAAGGTTGAGGGGTGTGGGAGGGAAGGACGGAAGTTAAGATATTTTTTCATACTATATTTATTAAGATTTTTTAAGATCTTGTTTTAATATCTATCATATTGTGATAAATATGATATTGAAATCATGCATTATCACAATATAATAGATATTATTACGATATATCTATTATATTGTGATAATGCATGATTTCAATATCATAATTATCACAATATGATAGATATTAAAACAAGATCTTAAAAAATCTTAATAAATATAGTACCAAACAATATCTTAACTTTGGCCCTTCCCTCCCACACCCCTCAACCTTTTATAGATCATGGAGTATGATCTGAAACGTTGATGTAACAATTGGCACACAGTTTTAATCCATAAATCTTACTACATACTACTATGGACTGTGAAAACTTCATGCTTTCAATCAAATCATATTATTTTGTGTTCCTTAAGTTTTTTATAACATTAAGAAAATACTATTAATTAAATCTTGAATACTATTAATTAAAACTTTTAAGATCTTATTAAACCTTCATATAAATTTAATCAAACATCTTATTTAAATATTGATTAAAACTCCAAATTTCAACTTTATGTCATATATGTTATGTGTGTACTCTTTTTCTTTCACACTTTTTTCAAAAAAAACTTCATTCATACGGTTGAATTTCATTTACAAAAGAATTCACTTTATCTTTTGGAAAGGGAAAGTTATGTTACTCACCCACTCCCACTAAATTTCTACCTACGCTCTTTGAATTTCAATTCATTTACTAGAAAAGGGACGAAAAGATCTTTTATATATCAAGATCTTGTTGTATTGTTTTTTAAATAATATAATTAAAAGGACCATAATATTTTTTTAATCAATTTTTTACAGTATAATTTAATTATATTTTATCTACAATTTTAATATTCATTCATAGAGAATGAATATGAACGAACATATTCATAAAATTATTTTCTTTTATATAAATTGAATATTCTTTTGTTAGATTTTATTTAATAAAATATTTATATATTTATTATTTATTAAATTATATGTTAATAATTAAAACTTAATAATTTATAATATAATTTGTTATTAATTAATTTATATTCATATTTGATATAATATATATGATGAATATTATAATGTAGATTAAAGTTATTGTATTAATTTTAAATATATTATGATAGTTGTTACATTATTATTAGTTATATTTTTATTTTTATTAAAAAATTAAATAAATAATTACTAATTTATATTTTGTTATTTATTTATTATTATTTACTCTTTTTATTATAACAATAAAAATATCCCATGTATAATATTTTTTATTCAAATCTTATTTCAAACTTAAGAAAATGAAAGAAAATAGCATCTTACAATTATTTTCTATATCATTATTATTACGCGGAGAGGCGTATTACAATGGCATCCATCAAAAAGCAAAATTCAATGTAAGGAAAAACTCTTTAGTATGAATTTGGCATTCAAATGACATGCAACTAGCATAACTACATTCATAGACGTTTTTTTCAAGCAAATTTAAAGTAGATTTAAAAACGGTTTTAAATCAATTTGATATCTTATTCACTCTAAAATACTTATTTTTTATATCATAATCAATTTTATAATGATTTCATTCTTATTATTATTAATATTAAAATTTAATATTAATAATTATAATTAATTTAATTATAGTAATTATTATAATAAATTAGTACTTATATAATATTATTATTTATATAAACTACATGGAGAGTTATCCTTAATGAGGCACTTATTTTCATCATTCATATAATTATAAAAAATTATTTTATTTTATAATATATATTTATACATTATTTATGCCTAGAGGCGTATTGTAATGGCATCCACCAAAAAGCAGTGTGTAAGGAAAAACTTTTCAGCTAGAAATTGACATTCAAATGACATGCAAATCCATATCCACTAATAAATCTTATCTTCTTATCTTTTGAAAAAAACACAATCATGGGCGGGGGCCCTAGCTCGGTTGGCTAAGTAATTCCGTTGCGGCTCTGCTGGTCACGAGTTCTAGTCTCCCCCGTCCTGTGGTACCGGAGGGCGTGTCGTGCCAGCGCTGCCGGTCACGTTAGCGCTGCCGGTCACGTTAAAAAGTTTACCAGGCGCACTGCAGTTTATAGGGGGTCTTGTTAAGAGATTTAAATAAAAAACTTTCTTATGTAAATAATTTTATAATTCTTTTTAATACATTTTTAAGTATAATTTTAGAAAATGAAATAATTTACATGAAAAAGAGGGGAAAAAAAAATAGAAAGATTATTTTTATATCTAAATTTAAAATGAATATAAAATTTTATTTAATTCATTTGTATAGATAATCACTACAATTTAATTAATTTAATTTTAGAATGAAATTTAAGTTTTCAAGATATTGTGGTGATTTCTCTTGCAAACATATTAAAGAGATTTAAATAAAAAGCTTCCTTATGTAAATTATTTTATGATTTTTTAAAATGCATTTTTAAGCTAAGAGACTGTCACACATTAGAAATGGAATTTCTTAGCTTTAGATTTATTTTTTTGCTTTTCTTTTACTTTAAAACTAATTTGATGTTTTGCATTCTTTCCATCATTTAGCTGCTTTGTTTAGCTTTCTTTATTCATGTAGTCTATTCACATGAGTTTTCTTTAATTGTTTTTATCTCTAAAATTTTTTATATAAGAGATTGTTGTAACAGATTTTGATATTCAATTGAATAATATTGCAGTTGAACAATTATAATCTACTTGTGTTTCTAACATGGCCGACAATAACTGTGAAGATGAACTACAATTACAATTCGATGAATGGAAAAGCTCTAGGAAAGTAGATGACCTCATGAAATCCAGACCTAGACATGGGCTAAATCACCTACAAACGAGTGGGTTGTTGTGGGTGATTGAAATTCTTCCCCTACCCAACACTAAGGATTATTTCTTACTACAAGGTGCATCCTCATTCTTCATATGAGGAAGATAATGGTAAGATATTTTGTTTAGGTAGGAGGTCTGACATAACTTAATTCTCTAAAAAAATTAGATTTTTCCTATTAAGGGTTTACGAAGTAAAGGTTTGGTCTCCATCCTTAGTTTTTTTCTTTTAATTATTGAGTTACATGTTTGGCACATTTACAGTTGGTTCCATAAATATAAGCAACATATTAGCTGGGAAGTGCCTAGCTAAGATTTGTGTCAATGATCCAAATATTCAAATTAGTCCAAGAAATCGTCCAAATGCATTTGCAATTAGAAGTACTCTACACAAAGCTCTTGAAGACATCACTGCCCTTCTATGATGAGGAACAGAATGAAGTACCCACAAAGTGTGCAAAGCAATGCATGCTTGATTGCTTAAGGATATGTGGTTGTAAGTTGATAGTAGCAATGCCAGCTATTCGATGTAATCCAAATTATGTTGCATGTTTCCATTTATTATATATCGGACTCCTTGAACATCAAACATAGATTACGTAGAATAGGGCATATAGACTGTGGAAGTTCATTTTTTTCAAAACTCATAATGATCTAGTGAATGTCTATTGTAGACGAATGTGTCCTTGTAAATCTGTATTTTGAAGTACAACTCATAGTTTCTACTGTGTAATTGTTGTTAAGGTAATTTTACCCATGTTTAATTTTTTTTCCCTCATGTAATTCTCAATTTTTGTTGGCTTATGTATTTTTCTTTGCCCACAAAAAAGTATTTTTAGAGTTTTAATTTGAGTGTAACCTCATGGTTTTAGTGGAAGTCGTGTGCCTTTCAACTTGGCGTAAATGGTGTATTTGATGGATTCTAATTGGGGGAATGTTTTTTTACTACATTAATTTTTTTGATCTTTACGAAGTTAAATCCAAATCAAGCACATCCATTGAGATGGTTGTATAATAGATAATTTTTTGTTTTATACTCTATTTATAAAATTTTATATTTTAAATCTTTTCAATAACAATTTATAAAGATTTTATAATGACAATATTTAATAATAAGAAAATAAAGTCTTTTTTTCATGTAATTAAGTGTTCAATTGAATACTTTATATAATATTATTTTAATTTTAAATATAAATTTTAGCCTCGAGAAGGATAACTCTCGGCATATTTTATATATATTAATATTTAATATATGTATGCTAGTTTTAGATAAGTCACAACAATCAAATTATTATAAATTTTTCTTATTTGACTTCAACATTTTTTATGAGATATCCATCATAAGACATTAATTGATGGGTTATAAATATTTGTCACCAAAGAAAATAAAATCATTTAAAATATAAAATGGTTAGAGTGAAATGAATAAAAAAATGTCACTCACATTAAGACAATGAAACTTTTCACTTTATTAGATTGCAAATTAAATAAATTCAATAACATGTGATAAAGTTTGAAAAAAATATGGAGTTGGTGATTATTCATCTAAATTAGATAGAGACAAGCACTCCCCATTGTGTCTATTTTATTTCTAAATCATGACTTGAAAAAAATATGGAGTTGGTGATTATTCATCTAAATTAGATAGAGACAAGCACTCCCCATTGTGTCTATTTTATTTCTAAATCATGACTTGTAGATATATTATCATATTGGAAGAAGACCTTGACTCAAGATAATATTTTTAATAGAATTGTTTTATTTTTTAATATAGATTTTTTATTTTATTTTTTATGGCAGAGGTTTTATAAATGATTAACATTGTTTTCTTAATATTTTTGTAAGTAATATTGAGAATTACATCTAAATGAGTTAATTTTATTTTAAAATTTTACAATAAGTTATGACTTCAAATCAAATATTATTGATTTTTTTTTTCAATTAGTATCCCCAAAACTATTTCATCTAGTCTCACCTGACCTAAAATGATTTTTAATTCTAAAGGAACACCTCATAGATGTTAAGATAAAAGATTGATTTTGTTTTTAAAACTCTCACCAGATTAATAATAATTTTATAATTAAAAAATAGAATACCTAGCTTTTTAAGCTCAGATAATTCAAACGATTGGGTTTATATTTTAGATCCAGCGCACTGCTCTGCTTCGAACAGCTAAGTCAAGACACGTTTCCAATACTTAGTGCTGCGCCATGCGGCGGTGTCACATATATTGGCCATATAAATAATCATAACCCTCTCGAAGATCAACTGCAATTCCCCTCGTCCACTCCATCCCAAATGGGTATCTCTTTACAGAAGCTCTGGTTTGTTATCGTTTCAGTTTTTGCTGTCGGCCTTCCCTCTCCACGCCCTAATCTTTCCCATGCATTAATCTCCACCAGATGTCTTGCCCACGAATCTGAAGCTCTGCTCAGCTTCAAAGCGGCCTTCAATGACTCCCACGGCTATTTCAGTTCATGGGTAAATGGAACAGACTGCTGTACCATGTGGAGCGGCATATCCTGCAACATTCAGACTAACCATGTTGTCTCTCTTCATGTAAGCCCTTTGGGTTCCATCCAAGGTGTGATCTCTGAGAGCCTGTGCCAACTTCGTTTTCTCACATCACTGAGCATAAGCGGAGTAACAGGTACAATTCCTCCCTGTTTGGGAAATCTCTCTTCTATTGAATTTCTAGATTTATATGGAAATGGGTTTAGTGGGACAATTCCTCCTTTCATTTGTTTGCTCACGCGCCTTACCCACCTTGGTCTTTCTAGCAATAACTTCAATGGAACCATACCCTCCTGCTTTGGCAATCTTGCTTCTTTAACTAACCTTCAACTTGCTGACAACCAGCTTAGCGGAAGCGTACCGGCTTCTCTGGGTAATCTTTCTTCCTTAATTTTCCTTACCCTTTACAAGAACCAACTCAGTGGAATGGTGCCAGATTCTCTGGGTAACCTTTCTTCTATAACTTACCTCCTCCTTAGTTACAACCAGCTTAGTGGAAGCATACCTGACTCTCTGGGTACTCTTTCTTCTGTAGGGTATCTTGGGATTTGTAACAACCAACTCAGTGGAAGCATACCAGCTTCTCTGAGCAATCTTTCTTCATTAAATCGCCTTGATCTAGGTGAGAACCACCTTAATGGAAGCATACCGAATTCTCTGGGTAATCTTTCTTCTTTATGGTACCTTATCCTTCATAAAAACCAGCTTAGTGGAAGCATACCAGCTTCTCTTGGAAGTCTCTCTTTGCTGAGGTCCTTATACCTTGAAGACAATCAATTGAGCGGTAGCATTCCAGATTCCCTGGGCAAGCTCTCTTTACTTGTTTTTTTGGATATTAGAAATAACCAGCTAACTGGGACCATTCCCCTTTCATTTGCTCAGCTTTCATCCCTCAGTGACTTCAAAGCTTCTGGCAATCGTTTCAATGAAACCATCTCTTCTTTGTCACTTCCTGCTTCTTTAGTTAATCTATACCTGTCACTAAACCATCATCAGTCGATCTCAGAAACTTTCTTTCACAACCTTACAAGCCTGAAGTTTCTGTATTTATCCAACTGTGTGCTAGATATAAGCACAACCTGGATTCCATCCTTTCAGTTAAGTCAGTTATCTTTAGTGTCATCTACTATTAGTCACGGTGAATTCCCACTTTGGATTTCAACACAATTCTCACTTGATTCACTGGAATTAGTTGACACCGGTCTTAAGGGAGAAATTACCTCTTGGCTATGGGAAACCAGTCCTCAGTTGAAATCTCTAAATCTATCAGGAAATCATTTGGAAGGAAGCCTACTCTCAGATACTTCAGTATGGATGGAATTAGTAATACTAGATGTCTCTAGAAATGCATTGAGCGGGCACATTCCATCAACGTGGGCTCCTAATATGACAATATTGATGCTCAATGACAATTTATTTAGTGGCAGTATTCCTCCAAGCCTCAGTAGATTATCTCAACTCCAGTTGTTAAATCTTGCAAACAACAACTTTACTGGAGTGATCCCTGCGAGCTTGTCCAGATGCTCTTCCCTCAATGTCCTAAATTTGGGAAATAATAGTTTGCAGGGAGGCTTACCCCATGACTTGAGTCAGCTAAGTGAATTGTATTCATTAGTTGTTCACAATAATAAGCTGAACGGATCATTCCCTCCCTCATTAGTAAATTGTTCAAAACTACAAGTTCTTGATATTGGGAACAACTTATTTAGAGGTGAAATACCAGCATCAATTAGAAACCTTTCAGAGCTAAGAGTATTGGTGATGAAGGAGAACAATTTTACAGGCAGTATTCCTCCAGAGATTGGCCAGCTGAAGAATCTCCAGATCTTGCTTCTTTCATCTAATCATATCTCAGGTTCAATTCCACATACAATTGTATCATTGCAAGCAATGGAAATAGAAAACCAATATGGTTTTATATTGTCCACTTCACAAGTTCCTTATCGAGATGGATTGGATATGACTTTAAAAGGAACAGATCGACACTACACATATATTCTTTCTACTCTCACATCTCTAGATCTCTCAAACAATGAATTGGAGGGAGAAGTTACTTCTAATTGGGGGAACTTGAAGGGTTTGAGGCTTTTAAACTTTTCAATGAACAATTTGAATGGAACCATTCCAAATAGCTTGGGAGAAATGAATCAATTGGAGTCATTAGACCTTTCAAGAAATTGTTTTTCAGGAAAAGTCCCTGCAGAGCTTGAATTTTTAAGCTATTTGGGTTCACTAAATTTATCAAACAACAATCTTTCAGGAAGTATACCACAAGGACGACATATGACTGGCACATTTGGAGAATCCTCTTATTCAGGAAATCCTAATTTATGGGGGTGTCCCCTACCAAAAAACTGCTCTTGGCCACAATTTTCTCCTACTCCTCCAATGTTAGTGGTCAAAAAAAAGAAAAGCATCAAAAGCTTTGAATATCCATGGTATTCTGTAGCACTAGGATTGTCATATGGAGCAGCTTTTGCAGGGATAATGTCAGCAATCCTAATAAAAGAGAGTAGAAGGAAAAAATACTTCAATAAATTTGATACAATCCTAAAGTATCTATTTCCATGGATGAAGAATCTAACAGTATGAAAGGGTTCATCTACAATTCATTGAAATGTCAAAGGTAAATCATATGTTTTTTCTTTGAATTATTTATCATAATTCAAAATATTATAATGCTTAAATTCAAAAGGAAATTAGTAATTATTAATGTAGAGAAAATCTCATTGGCTATTCTATCTAATAATTGTAGACTATTTGTAGTACTTTTAAATTGAATAATGGAAACCTTTGATTGTTATTAATATATAACTTTGTGTGCAGGAATTTGTTTATGCTTAGGTGCTTAGGATGATTCCCTACTATGTCTACCTTACTGAAGACATGCTATTGTTGGTGGCCTCACTCAAAATGTTGTCCTATATATGTTATTTATTTGTGCTAAATGAAGATTATGAAGAAAGGAAATATTTGAAATTTTAAAAAATTAGCCATTTTGTCTAGAAATATGAAAGCAATAATGTCTATGAAACACTTGGTATACCACTAGCAATCTAGTTCTAAGCAAGAATTGAGATGTAAACAATATGTAAAATGTTAATAGTTTCTTGTTTATAAAAAGGTGTGAAATATTTTTCTTCATTCATCAAGATCAAATGTCTCCAAATTTCTTTCAACTTCTCAGTGTTGTACATTTATTGGTTCCCACTACTTGTTCACTCATCATTTTATTCAATGCATTTTTCCTCAGAAGTATAGAAAGTTTCTAGTTTTAACACTTCAGTTGTTGAATTGATTTCTAGCATATGCATAGTTTTTTTCTTTTTAGGTAATTATTTTGGAAAATCAATATGGTTCTAATATAACCCATATTAGAATATTAGCATTATGTCTAGTTCAATATTTAATTGTATTTCCAAAAGTATTATAAAATATGGTGAGCATATATGGCAAGTATTATTGTCATAAGCTAATTAATCAATTGATTACAAGCCATTTTTTGTTTGAGCTCTATTTTTATTATATTGACAAATAAATGAAAAATGAAAAATGAAGTGAAACCTATTTTGGGGTTTTGTTCAAATGACAAGGTCATAAGGGTATTTAACTATGTCCTACTTACCTATTTATTTATTTATGTCTTAAATAAAATAAAACTTCAATTTTTTTATGCATTCACATCTTAAATAAAATACTAAGAATCTATGTCCAAATTATTAATTTATGTATAACTATATATCTATGTCTTGGAAAAGAAAAATAAGGTTTTCTTTTTTATAGTCTAAGCCAAACTAATAAATTGCATGCTTATAAACACAATCACCCTAGACTAATTAATTATTAGAAATATTGAACTATTGAAATGCATACAAATGTAAATAGAAAATAAGTATTTAGTTTAATAATAGATTAATGTCACATGGATAAGGTTTTGGAAATTCTAAATTGTAAATCCCTATAATATAATGTCTTCCTATCAATGTAACCACTCATTTTTATATTGGATTAATGTCCTATCAGAGGACATTCGTGGACGTAGGACTTATTCATGATAGTGGACTTGTACTTATGCTTTGGATTCATCTTGATAATATATGTAACTTTATTCTACAACTTCACCTAATGCTTTGTCTTCTACCCTACCTATTTTAAAAGTTTAGGGACTAATATAATTAGTGAATACATTGAAATCAACAATATTACAAACATCGGTCTTTAAAATGAATGTGATTAACTCCTTTAAATACAATGTAATAATATATATTCCACACAAGGGTTGGGGTGAAAAGTTATTTATCTCAACTATGTTTGACCAAACCTACCAAAAAATCACTTTAAAAAAAGATGAGACAAGTTTATTCTTTCACCCTATATGAGCATTAGAAAAGGGGTAAGTGGTATGTGTATAGAGAAAGGTATAATAAAGCAGGATTATAGAATGGAGTGAGGGACTAATTAGTATATCTATATGTTATAAAGAACTCCCTCAAAATAGACACAAAACTAAATGAGAGATAACGTGGATAGGAAAGTTTCACAATTATATTTTTCCCCCACTTGGAGGGGTATGTGATTCCTATAATGAACATGTATATCTAAGTATGTAGCAATCACAACCATGCATGTAAAGTAAATATTTAGACCTTCAAAGGAAAATACTATGGGCTCCATTTAAACTAATGGATCCTATGATGATATTATCATGTGTATTCACCTTTTCTATATGTATTTTCACTAAGATATTAAGATGAGTCTCTATAAGAACATGTAATCATCTGCATGTCTAAATACAAGAAAATTAGTGAAATGATATGCCTCCCAAATAATTGGTTATATTCATAGGATACAAAGAATTGTTAGAAGAGGAAAATAGTGCATGAAAATTAAATACAATTTGTAAGCATGAAAGCATATAATCATGCTAATGTAGAAAACAAATATAAATTACTCATGTAAGATATGGTGTTAGTAAATAAGAATGTTACTCCAACATGAGAAATAAAAATGGTGGTGTGGCCCTCAATAGCCTAGTAGCACTCACATATAAATAGAGTCCTAGGTAGGCATATATACCCCAATGTTGCTTCTAAAATCATGAGCATAAAAAGGTCAATAAGGCCCATTTATTCCTTAGTGATATAAAATTAAAAAAATGAGCACATGTGCAAAATAGAATGCATAAAGTGATGATAAGGGGCAAGGTTTTATCAAACGGAGAGCACTTAGCATAATACATTTGAATGTAACTACGATGGCTCAAGGAAACACAATATTGTGAGATATAATAGTGAAATTCTAATTCAAATAAGAGACCATATATGGGTTTGAAAATGTAATAAAGTGAAACATTGTGTAAGAGGAGTCATATAAAAAAATATCTCAACAATAATATAAATATTAAGAGGGGAGATACATCATATCACCCCATGTGTAAATATATGGTACTAATAATCCAAATAGAAAGTGGGAATAACACGGTGCCCCCTAATGTGACTTTAAAGATATATTTATTTAAGCTCATAGCAATAAGTAGAAAAGCCTTGAATGGCTTAAAGAAGTGTGTGATAATATATATCATTTCAATAGATAAATATGAAAACATAAAAATGATATGAAATAATATGGTGATAAAGGCACAAGGTAAACCCACAATAGTGATTCACAAACTTAGCACATTATATTTTTCAATTAAAATGAGGGGGAAAAGTAGAAAACACCTCCATTTAAAGGTGAGTCAAAAATCATCTTTGAAATAACATGAACCTTCGTTCAAAGGTGTAAAATATAAAATACCTTTGAACAAATATAATTTCCATAAATGGAAAGAATGGACCTTTAGACAAAGGTCCCTTTTCCATTTATGGAAATTACCTTGCTTTGAATATTTTTTGTAGAAAGGAAATACCTTCATTCAAAGGTCCTTTGATACCTTTGAATGAATGTTAGAACTAGAAATGACCTATCCACTTTAGGATACAAATTTTCCTTAGAATTTGAAGTTACAAACCTCTAGTTGTACCTTCAAATGGAACCAACTAGATAAGATAATTTGTAGGATCATAGAACACTAAAAACAAGTTTTCCAACGAGTATAATTTTAAATATGTATTTAATTTGATTATTTATTTTCTATTTTTCTAGTGAACATAAGTTTTTCAGCAATTTTTAAAGTCTATGTTCCACACACATGGAAAAATAGTAAAATAGATTTAAAATTTTGAAAAATATCAACACATTAGGTATTGATGTCCTTATTTTAACAAAATAAAAATAATTTAATTTAGATAAATATTATAAAAAAAAATATGTTATATGGAATAGGCCTGTGTCTAAATTATAGTTAATCTCACTTCAAAAATTATTAAAAAAAATTATGTAACAAAAAATTATGAAAAAATATATGTGCACTAGATATTAGTGTTACAAATCTATATTTAAAAATGTATAATTTAATCTTTTCTATAAAAAATTTATGTTGTATGGAATAAAAATCACTTTATAAAAATATTGTTAACTATAAAAAAATATTTCTTAATTTTATAAAAAATCTACAAATGAAATCTCAAAAACTACTAATTCATGTACAATCTTCAAATATTAATGGTTTAGTTGCTATAGGTGTCAAATAGTGAAAATTTTATTTAAAATGTTGATTCCAATGTCCCACTTTGACCAAAAATTTGGACACACTATTGTGGGATCACTACACAAGTAGAGTTAAATACTATAGAATTGGAGGAATAAAGGGTATGAAAAGATGGAAATCAATGAAGTACAAACCCTTTGCATGTGGTATTCAGTATTAATATTGTTTCAAATGCATGATATCGACCAAGACTTTCATTAGTTTTCTACCATGATTAGAAAGGCTAAAAGTACTAGTGCAATAGTAGAAAATATTGATGAATGATCCTATCCAATTAGGTTAAAATATTCCTCTCAATTAATTTTTCCATTTACATCATTTAGATTCGCATGAAGTAATAAAATCTCCAATTTTAAACTTTTGTTGAATGATTCCTTTGCCATATGTTATTATTAATTATTTGTTATTTATGCATAAATTATCCAATTCATTTAGTCTTCTGTCATCAATGGTTTTGATCTCTTTTAAATGATGTTACTTATTTGTATAATCATCAATAATTACATGGAAGAAAATATGCAACAATTCAATCTCAAGCTCAAGAGATATTTTCTAATTTATTCCATACATCAAAGAATAAGATGTAAACCTAGTAGGAGTTTAGATTATAGTAGTGTGTGCCCTTAACATAGGATTAAGTTGTGTATGCCAATTATTATTTTTCTTGTTAACTATGTTTTTCTTAAGATTCATTTGATTGTTTTATTTGTGGCCTCAACTATTCCATTTTAAGAATTGATTTACCTCTTTATTCTTAAATGATGTACCATTACCTAACATAATAGTGGATCGGAAGCCAAATTTACATATGTTATTATCCATTATGAAATTATTGATATCAACAACCATGATGACCTTAAATAATATTACTTCAACCGATTTCATAAATAATGTATCATTGAGATCTATTAAATGTATCTCCTTCAAAAAAGGCCAAATAAATAGTACCTACCAAGCATGTTAGAAGTATAAATTATTTTACAATTTATTTTTTCTATAAGAGAGAAAATCATAATAGAGGATACAATTTTAATAAGTGCAATTTATGAGCATTAATTTCACAAATGAAAAATTAAAATAGATATACAATTCATATTTTTCAAGAATAGATAAAGTGGAAAATTAGAAAGGAAATCTTATCCTAAGTGTTGAGTGTTTTAAGACATAAAATAATATGCTACCTACAAACAATATTCCTCCTCTTGGGAAGAAATAGATCCACTAGTGAATGTATGAAATTTTCATTCCCATAATTTTGATGAATAGGGGGGCCATATCCAAATATATGCCTCTGAATTCAACTTTGGTGTCATCAAACTTAAAATATATCTCCTTCAAAATAAGGATTAAATTCCCAATCAAATAAGTGGAAGTTACAAGAGAGGGAAGAGTTTGAACAATATTTGAAAACACATAAAATGATGTGATGACATCAATATCATCATTTATGTAATGTATTTCCTCCAATGAATCCTCAGCATCATCATCAATGTGAGACTCCACAAATAAGGATGAAATGTATGATAAATAGGAATCCCAAGGAGGTGGACCTCAAAGATTGAACGGATCTTGGTATAAGGAAACATTGGAATCTATTTGTGAAGCAACATGTGATGAAGTAGTATTGTCTACAAATGTTGGATTAGATGAACCAAGAAAATTGTGTTGGAGTAAATAGGTAATCACCTAATAATTAATCAGCTAGTAGTGTCATAGTGTGATGGTTAAGTTAGGATGTTGTTGTCATTTCCATCAAGGTTCAAACCCCATTGGGATGTTATTGTTGAGTGTTTATTTTGGGATGAGGTCCCCTATTTGTGTTCTCATCGGTTCATATCTCTAGATCAAATGTGATTACCCTTAAAAAATAACCTAATAATTAATTATTAGGCCCCTTTTACTTTAATTACTTAAGCAAAACTTGGAAGTTGTTTTTTATAATTATATTGGGCTACTTATGGTCAAATTGTCTCATTGCATAGGATGAGGACACTTGCCACAATCTAATCAAATCCTCATCTATGGTTTTCTTTTTGCTTTTATAAGCATTCATTTGTACATTGTAATCATTACAATTCACATTTAGATTAATTCAATGCATATAATAATTGATTTTTTGGATCAATCTCTCTCAAGGTTGCATGAGCTCATCAAATTTTTTTCTCTTCAGATGTGATAGGTGTTTTGGTTGCACATGATTTTTAGGAGTCATGGGGTTCACTATCAACTCCAATAAATTGATTTCATTGACAATACAAAGCTATCTTAATTTGAGTTTCCCAAAAACTGCCTCCAAAATGTAATCATCCATTATATTCCTTTTCTTCTCACAATAATAATATATCATGATTACAACTAGCAAGAAATATATAAAGTAAAGATAAACTAAAATAAATTCCACCCAAGATAATCGAACCTCTCTAGGTGCCAATATATCCAAGTTATTAACTAAAAACATAAAATCTAAAATCTAAATAAAATAAAATTCGAGTAGCACTCATAAATGATGTATCGAGCACCGACTTTTTTGACTGGCCAAAGTAATGGTAACAAATGGAAATCACTTTTGACAGTCTCAAGGGGCCCATTAGGGACGTCATTCTACTAATGCTAGGGCACTACATCATCTTTCTTACATTCCTAAAAAAGGAAACCATTTTACTCAAGGAAAAAGTTAATTCATGAGAAATAGGATGTTTTTGATATCTGCAAACCTGAACCTAAATATCCTACACAAAATTTCTCCAGCCATTCTCTCTAGATGGATGTTGTTTCAAATTTATAGGTTCCTTCTTATCCTAACAACATTCCTATTAAGTTTAAGTTTCTTGAATATCTTACGAAATAAAGTGGGGTGCCCTTCAATCCAAATCCTACGATTTCAAATGGAAAAATCTCTAATCTAGAGGTCACTGACCAAGATAGAGGAAAATATAGACATCAAAATGGAAAAGGCTTCAAAAATTGATGCCCAAAGCATGGAGGAAAATAAGGTTTACAATCAAGGAAACACAAGGGCCAACAGTGGAAGAAAGAAGGGAACAAGGAATGGAGGCCTAAGGTTGTGCTCTCAAGTCAAACAGGGGAGAAAGGGAAGCAAATGGGTCAGCAAGGAAAGCTAGTTGGGAATATGCAATGGAGGTGAAAGGTTGTACACTAAAGCCAAGATAAAGGAGTCATTAATGTTACCCTTTCACAAGAGTCACTTGAATATTAGATTCAAGATCTTCATGGGTGAGCTTTAATTTGTAAGTTTTGGAAAATTTACTCTAAAATAGACATCTTAAGAAATTTAATCCTAGATGAATGGGAAGGGGCTAGGTTTGGGGTTTTTTATTGTGATTTTTTATTCAAAATCTCAAAGGGATGTGATGAATAGAGATAAATCATGGATTCTTGATGGTTCGGGCCTATTCATTTAACCTTAGAAACCCAACTTTAATCCTCAAATTTTAGTTATCAAATTATTTCCTTTTGGATTCAGCTATAGTCCCTTCCTTTGGAGTACAAAGAAAAAGAAATAGTTGACATTTTGGAAAATCACATGGGTATATTCTATAGACATGATATTAGTTTCTTTAAGAACCCTATGAAACCAGTGAGGGTTTGTGTACTTTTGGATGTTACCAAGGATCTTCCTAAATAAATACATATTAAATCCAAATATGGGACATGGACTCAATAGCTTTTTATTGAAACACATGGAAAGGTTTGTTCAGTGTGCTATAGTGTAGAAAATTCTACGGTTTCCTGCTAGGAGCCTAATGAAGGTAAGGTATGATTAAGTGCATACATCACAAGAGCCTAAAAACATGTCACCCCCCTAAGAAATAAAACAAATAGAATTTCAATAGACATGACAAAGGAAGCTACAACTAGCCTTGAGTAGGAATCTAACATGTCATTGCCACTGAAGATAGCCAACTTCTTAGGGGGATTAATAAAGGCTGCTACATCTTTATGTGGGAAGGATATAGGGGTTTTTTTTATATCCTTGACTAAACCTTGTTTGGGATGTGTAGAGCAATGTTCAAGATATTCAAGCGAGTTTGGCATATTTTCATCCAAAAAAAAATTGTAAACCCAACATTACTTTCCCTTAATTTTTTCCTCAATATTGAGAAGGGGACTCTCCAAATGCCACTCTAAGGGATTCAAGGGTTGATTCAAAGGATTTCAAAGATCTTCAGAAGATTTTCCATACCCCCTCACTTCATTTATATAACCTTGGTACACCCTCTATCTCGTTACAAGTGGAAAGGATTGTCAAATCCCTAATGTTCGATGAAGGATCCTTCACCCAGATTAAGGTCCCTACATCAGAAGTTGACTTCAAAGTAGTAGAGATCCAGGAAGTCTAGAAAGCATAGTAGGACTCTGACTTACTAGACCTTTTTAGTTTTAACAACCTAATAGAGGAAGGAAATTTGAAAGAACTTGCAGATAGCATACTTATTGAAGAGGGTTCTAAATTGATTGAAGAAGTCTTAGAAGAAGTAGAGATAGGGAGGAGAAATTTATGACTTGACACCAAACACCCTGCAAATAATACATTGGATTTTTTCAAAAGTATGTGGATATCACAAAAGAGGTCTGTGAAGAACTGCAGACATTTGACTTCTCTCAAACCTTTTCTATTTCTCAGACACCTAGCACTCAAAAAGTAGTCAAAAATTCACTGAGTAAGAGGGGTAGAAAATCATGCATGATTAAATTAAGGGAAGAAATAGAGGTTGGTCTGCAAGCAACGCTAGACAAGAATTTTACAGTTTCAACAAATAAGCGTTCGAGGAGAGCATGTTGCTCTCCTTGTATGCAATGAAGATAGTATCATGGAATGTCAGGGGTATAAATGCCCCTAAAAAATTATCTAAGATAAAGCATTAGTTGGACGCTTCTGGAGTGGATCTAATAATTATGCAAGAATCTAAATTATCAAATGCTCTCTATGGCTCCTTAATTCTTAAGTGGTCTAAATGGAAGTCAACTAGCTCACTAGCACAAGGGGCATATGGGGGGTTAATAGCACTTTGAAATCCTAAAATAGTGGTAGTTGATTCAATCAAGGACATCAAAATTTGGTAACTCATGAAGGTATTTGTTAGAATTGGCTATGGCTGCCAAGATCTATGGACCAAATGGAAAGCACAAGAAGAGAGAGAATAGAATATAACAAGAATAGACTGTATTCAATGTCATTGATATGATATGATTCTTGATTACAATGAGAGACCCCTATATATAGCCAAGGTGAGAACATAGAAGGGCATAAGATTATGACAAGTGTTGTAATCTTATGACATGAGAAAACTAGGAAAACCTCACTCCACTTAAGGTAGAGAGATAATCACATGATGTGTCCACAAAAGGTGGAAATGATAAGGTAATGACATGTCAAGTCCACCAAAAGTGGAAATTCTCCAACAACCTCCTATGTGGTCCCTAAGTAAACTTAACTAAGGTGTAATCATGACCTAGGACAAGGTACAAGATATTTAATTACACCAACACCCCCCCTTAAGTGCAACTTAGGGAGAATGTACACAAAATAAAACAATGCAAGATGGGTCTCGGCTACTAGGCCATGTTAGGTACCCATGTACAAACAATGCAATCTCTCACAAGTGAGGAAAGGGAGAAAACCTCATGGGAAAAACTCCCCCTCAAAAGAGAGATGAAATACAAAATAGAAATACTCTCAATGAAGAATGAGAAGGTAAAAACCCCATGTGAGGAAAAAGACCCCCCCATAAGAGAGAAGTAGAAGAGAGACAAGGTAGCCCCCCCTCAATGTTGAGTCTCCTGCAATGATGGTAGAAGCTCGACATTGAATACTGAAGATGATCCAATCTCACCGAACAACATTCCTCCCCTTAGGAAGAAACAAAACCATGGATGTATGCAGGATATCATGGATGATGGATGATGAAGTCTTTGAAGCATGCTCAAGTATCTCCATGTCGATGCAGAAAGTTGACACACTCCAATTAGGTGTTCTAGGCCATACTGCTGAAGAGGAAAATCCAACATCAAGTAGAGAAGAATGTAGAGCACGATCCAAAGACAAGGATATCCCCTTTGAAGACAAAGAAGCCTCCTCCAAATTTTGTCCAAAATAATCCACACTCATGCCAATCTATGAAGAATGATCATGTAGAGAATGAACAAGAGGGTCAAAGTGTTCCCTCACAACAACTGAAGAAGGTGCATCTTCATCAAAGAGAAGATGAATGCTATCAATGGTGTCCTCCAAATATACAAGATGAGACTCCACAAACAACTCTGAAATACATGTTAGGAATTCATCCAAAGTAGCCATATCTAGAAGACTACGTATGTCCTGCTGCACTAAATCACTAGGAGCCAAAATTGTTGAATCGCAAGTAGTATCAACTGCAATAGTAGGTGGAGGAGATGAAATGCATGGCTTAAGTACTAGATCTTATGTGAGTATGCCCAAGTTCAAAAAGCCAAATGTTTCCTCTAAATCATGGTTCATGTGATCAGCAGTCAAAGGAACAAAGTCATCATCAAAAGCAAACTGTGCAAAGGAATACAACCGAGATGAATGATCAGCCACCCCAATAGCAATGACATCTCTAGTCTCCAAGTCTCAAATGATGACAGCATCAGGTGTGAACTCCACAGTTCTCCCATCTCCACCATGTGTAATCTGATATATGGAAAGTAGATTGTTCATCAAATGAGGAACACACAAGACATCCTGAAAAGTGTTCTCCCTAATGCTAATAGATCCCTTCCCTGTTACACTCATGTATGTATTGTTTCCCATCAAGATAGGAGACATAGAACAAGGCTGAAATGAAGAGAAGATAGTCTGTGAAGATTCCATATGATGAGATGCTCCTGAATCTAGAAGCCATCTTCTTGGTCTTGGACCTGAATGAGCACAAAGAGCTTGTCCTTTATATCTTTTTGTTTGACCTTTGTCCTTTTTAGACTGTTTTGAAGTAGGAGAAGAAGACTCAGACATTCTAGAAGGCAAATCAATGTGATTCTTTTTGAGAAGATGTTTCAACTCATCAATGTCCTTCTTATAACAATAATGTTCTTCGTGTCCATCCTTCTTGCAATATGCACAAAAAGGCCTCTCCTTCTTAGATGTTTCTCCCTTTGATGATGAGGATTCTAATTCTTTATGTGGCTTGTTATGTTTCTTCTTTTGCTTCTTATCAAGATTCCCTGATTCTTTCTATACCTTAGACTCATTAGCCACTAATGCTTGTGGTTTGGAAGACTTTATTAGACCCATGTTCATTAACTTAGCTTCCTCTTGAATTAGGAGATTTGCAAAGTCATCAAACTTAGGATCAACATATGATGCTCCCATAGAAAGTCGATGGGTATGAAAGCCAGAAACAAACACTGAATACTCAGGACCAAGCTTGGATAACACATTCAAAATCAATTGTAAATCCTCTTTTTCAATAGTGCATTCTTTCAATTGTGTTCTTAGTTGCTTGATTTTGGAGATGTAGTCTTGGATGTGGTCAAAACTTTTAGGATCAAGATTCATCAAATCATTATCAATCTGATAGCCTCTAATCTTATCTCTTTTACCATACAATTTCTCAAAAATCTCCCATGCCTCTTTAGGTGTATTACATGATTCGATATGAAACTGCAAATCAAATGAGACTAATGAACATATGCATCCAAGTGTTTTCTCACGATCAATCTCCCACCTTGCCAATTCTTTAGCATCAGTAGGTTTTTGAATTGTGTCTTTTAGTTGACCTATTAAACCTTTCATCATGAGATAGTTTGATACTAATTTTCTCCATGTAGCATAATTATGTGGATTTAGGGGTTCAATTTGAGATCTCCCCATTGCAAGAACACAAACCAAGCAAAAGAATGCAAATAATCACTGCAAGATTACCCCCCAAAATCACTCAATCAAGAAACCCCCCAAGCAATATCTGATTTGGCACTTTATATTTAGTGTGTTTACAATTTCCACTTGCCAAAAACAACAAAGTGGTCTTTGATCTTGGTGCTTACAAATGCCAAAATAGGCCACAGTATCAAGTAAAATTTTTGGCATACAATGAGATCAATTTGATCATATCACTGATAATTACACAAAAAATCATGCACTTTCAAAAAAAATTGCACACAAAAATGTTACCGTAGGAGCAAGTTATAAGCTCTCAAAGTTCCCAAAATGAGGATGAAGCAGCAACACCTATGAGAATCTGAAATTTCTAGAAAAACCATGCACCAAAACCAAAAAATAATTGCACCAATGCATAGAGCACGAAAAATTAGCCCAAATCAAAAAAAAATTCTCAAAAAAAGGAGCCAAAATGAGCAAGTTATGAGTCTCCAAAGTTGAACTACAAAAATGAAAACTCAAATGAAGAGGGGTACAAAAAATTTGAAAAGTTGTGTTCACGCAGAGTTGACGTCAGCTGATTACAAGCTTAAATTTTATGGTCATGTGCCTGTCTACTGGAATATGCGGTGTATTGACGAAATATTCTGGTATAGCCGTTGAATTTCTGTGAGCACCCCCAAAATTTTGATTATCGCTAGATTTTTAAAATGTCGTCGGTGATTTGAATAACTGCCGGAATTTGCCACTACAGACTGATCATCATCCATTGAATGTGGTGGGTAGCAGGGCCACAGTCTAGCGAATGAATGGACCCCGGTGGCACATGTACCTAGCAGGTACTGCAGAGTACGAAAGTACTCTGCGAAATCTACAGTCCGCAAAATTTATTTCTGCTTTTTTATTTTTATTTTTATTTTTTATTTTTTCAAATAAAATTAAACTTTTACAATAAAATTTGCAAATTTCAATTTTTCTGAAAAAAATTTTAAAAATTTCCAACAAGATAAAAAATATTTTATTTTCAAAATCATACCATGCATAATTATGACGCCTGGGGCATACGTCTCCGCAAAAAAAATTTGCCTCACCGGACAACTGCTCCGAACGGATTAATTGATAGTCAATCTTAGGGTTTTTGGCCCTTCTGGACGCGATGACAAGGTCGGATTTGACCCAAAATGCTCCAAAATTGCAGCTACCTTTTGGATCTGGCAACCACTCTTCAGCTTCAAACCTTCATAGATTTGGCCTCGAATCTCTGATTTGGACGAAACAAAAAGAAAAATTGACTTTCTTGAACCTCTCGGATGTAATGGTGAGCTTAGATTTACACTAGCAAGCTCGGATATGAACCTGCAACAAAGAGCCACAAATGGAACCTCCTCAGATATGGAATCTCTCTTCAGAATAAGACTCTCCAATGGCACCCAACAAGCTCTGATACCATGTTAGAATTGGCTATGGCTGCCAAGATCTATGGACCAAATGGAAAGCACAAGAAGAGAGAGAATAGAATATGACAAGAATAGACTATATTCAATGTCATTGATATGATATGATTCTTGATTACAAATGAGAGAGACCCCTTGGTTATATAGCCAAGGTGAGAACATAGAAGGGCATAAGATTATGACAAGTGACATGAGACAACTAGGAAAACCTATCACTCCACTTAAGGTGGAGAGATAATCACATGATGTGTCCACAAAAGGTGTAAATGATGAGGTAATGACATGTCAAGTCCACCAAAAGTGGAAATTCTCCAACAATCTCCTATGTGGTCCCTAAGTAAACTTAACTAAGGTGTAATCATGACCTAGGACAAGGTACAAGACATTTAATTACACCAACAGTATTGAACTTTGATTTAGGTTACGGCTAATAAATGTATATGGTCCAACATCAAAACAAAAAAAAAACAAAAAAAGCAATTGTGGAATAACTTGACTCAGGCCCAAGATGTTATAGGAGAGGAAAAAGAAATTATAGTTGGAGACTTCAATGCTATCACTTCATTACAAGAGAAGAAAAGAGGAATCTTTACTCCCACTAAAGTAATGGAGGATTTCAAGTCATTTATTTAGGATAAAGGCTTAATGGGCATATTTCCTGACAAAGGGAAGTACACATGGAAAAATTGCAGGAAGGGTTTTTTGTAAATTGTAGAACATTTGGATAGGTTCCTAGTTACCCCAAATTTTCTCTCAAGAAAATCCAATTTATCCTCACATATTTTTCCCCTTACAAGATTGGATCATTTTGCAAATTTATCCCTGGATATAGCTACTACTCTCACTTCCCCAAAAAGAAAACCATCATTCAAATTTGAGAAAATGTGGTTTAGGCATCCACATTTTCTACCTTTACTTCATCAATGGTGGTCAAGTGCTCCATATATAAAGGGTTCTAAAATGTTTCAAAGATGTAGAAAATCACTATATGTAAAACAACAAATTATTCATTGGAACATTCATTTTTTTAAGAATATCTTTGAGTGGAAAGAGAAGATTTCTCAACAATTAGTAGAATTAAAATGAGCAAATTATCCCTCATGATCTAGACGTAGACCCCTTTGAACAGAAAAAAAAAAATTATAATCATAATGGTAGAGCTAATGGAGAGGGAAGAAACATACTGGAGGCAAAATTCAAGGGAGCTATGGTTAAAGTAAGGAGAACACAATACAATGTCCTTTCATATCTCAACCTAGATCAAAAGATACATGAACTCTACAGTGCCACGAGTACCATGCTCTTTAAGGAAGATGAAATTAGGAATGAAGGGGTTAAATTCTTCTCAAATCTTCTCTCTGCCCCAATAAATAAGTCATTTACAGCAAATTAAGATGGGGAAGAACTTTTAGAAGCTATATCAAAGCTCATTTGAGAAGAAGATAACGTCTCTTTGTTGAAACCTTTCACCCTAGAGGAGGTAAAATTGGTGGTTTTCTCACTCAGACCTCTAGACAAGGCCCCAGGGCTAGATGGATTTACATCCTTATTCTTCCAAAAAAGTTGGGAGTTTGTGGGTTTCAATCTGTTAATGGAAATGGAAGAATCAAGAAGGACAGGTGTTATGTTAAAGCAGTTCAATGTCACTCACATTGTAATTATCCCCAAAGTAAAGGAACCCAAGACTTTTTTCTGATTTTAGGCCAATATCATTATGTAATACAATATATAAGATCTTCACTAAAGCCATCTATCTTAGGTTAAAGCCTCTAATAGCAAGTATTATATCTCATGAACAAGGGGTTTTTGTACTTGATCAGGAGTCTATGGAAGGAGCATTAGTGGCACACAAGGTACTTCATTCTATCAAAAATTGTAAGTTTCCTTCATTCATCATCAAATTAGATATGATGAAGGGTGATCCCACAATAGTGGTTTACAATTTTTGGCCAAACTGGACACTAAAATTATTTTTTTAAACTAAATCTTCACATTCAGGCACCTATAGCGGCTAAACCGTGAAGAATTTGAAGATGATGCAAACTAGAGTCTCGTCATATGTTGTTTTTAGATTCTAAAAATATTTTTTTCAAAACTTTTGGAATCAAATTGCACTTCTTTTTCCATCTCCCACGAAAACTGGTTTTTTTCAAAAAATAACATTTTTAAAAAGTGGTGCACACCATATAAAGCATACCTTTTCTTCCATGAAGGATAAAATTCTAATTCTTTCGAATTTAGATTCGTAACTCTAATATCTAGTGCTTCCACTTGGTTATAAATTTTTTATTGAATATTTTTTCTTTAATCAAGTATCGAAGTCAAACCAATTACAATTCAGAGCGCGACTGTATAATGCATAATTTTTTTTGTATATATCAAAATTCAATTCTTCTTTTTGTTGGATAAAGGACTTCAATATCTGGTGCACTCATATTTTTCAAATTTTTGTGTTGATAATCTACTATTTTTCCACATATACAGAACAAAGACCTTCATTTTTGATGAAAAACCTATCTTTAATAATAAAACTAAAAAAACAAATACATAATAAAACCAAAACATATTAAAATTATATTTGTTGGATAGCTCATTCTGAGGGCTACCTGATTTCAGTTGGGTTTGTGAAGATTCTTCCATTTTCATCCTCAACCCGATCTCTAAAGTGCCAAAATTTAGGGTTTTTTTCTGTCTCATCTAATAGAATAGCTGAAGAAAATGAGGAAGCTTGCTCCAAGGGAAGCTTTGCCAGAGTTACAAACCAAGCATACACAAATGCTTAAAACAATCCTTACACACACTTTGGCTGTTGAATGACGCAAAATGTAAGGATTGTTTTTAGCATATGTGTATGCTTGGTTTGTAACTCTGGCAAAGCTTCCCTTGGAGCAAGCTTCCTCATTTTCTTCAACTATTCTACAAGGTGACTATATGCATTTAGTCTCTTTCTCGATCAAAAAGGAGGTGCACTAGGTTTTAGTGGTTGTAGATCCTATCGAAGTGTAGCAATGGAGTACTACCCCCACAACTATAAAGTGCCTCTGCCAATTAATGAATGTTAAATGTCATTCTCAGAGGGAATTAGAGATGTTCAACTTCAACATATTTTCAAAAGCCATTGCAGCCAGTTAACAAAAAGCATCAAGAGGATTATAGGAGATGAAATCTTTCACTCATAGGCAAGGAGGCTAATATTCCCATCCCAATTGCTCTTAGTTTTTCTCTCTAATATTTTTAACCTACTACAAAATTATCATGTTGTGGAGTTAATTGTAAATAAAGTGGTCAAAGATATTTTCTTGCAAAACAATGTTTTATTGAAGGTTTCTCATGCATATGACCTCTACAGAGTCCAATTTTACATTAGAGGTTTGTTCCCCTACCATTTCATCCTACACAGGTGTGCCTACATTTCAATCTATGATGCCATAAAAAACACCCTTGAAATGCATAGTTAGAGGTATGTGAATTTGGCCCTAGTGAGATATGTTGGTGAAATTGATGATGACTTGGCTGAGATGATTAAAATTAGGGTTAATGTAATCTTGGTTCTATTAATGCATGACCATAATCCTCTGCTACCAGTGGTTGAAGTAGCTTTAGGAAACTCCAGTAACTCCCCATGACCACTCCACACTACCATCCCAAACATAAATGCAACACCTTCTCAAATTTGGAGATGGATGAGCCTCAAGAGCAGTAGGGAGAAAATGAGGTGGAAATTCTTTGGATGGAGGAATAGTTAAGAAAGCTTTAGGGCCAAATTTTGTGTTTAAATTGCAATAGTATGGCTATATTTTAAACTTTGTAAATGTTTTGAACTATACAATTGCATATGACTCTTGTATAACATATGCATAGTCAGTGGGTAGGGATGGGTAATGTTGTCAATCTAAAATATCCTATTTTATATGTTTTGAACTATAGAAAGCATGCAACTGTTGTGTAGTGTAAGTATAGCCAATGGGAGGGGGTGGGAAAAGATTTTATTCTGGAATATCCCATTTTTTACTCTACTTAAGTGATTTAACACCTGCATGGTGGGTGTCACCTAGACTCAATATTTTTTAACTCTCCTTTAATATATCTAATATATAGGCTTATAGCCTTTTTCCAAAAAAAAAAAAGGGTTTGAATCTAGAAAAGTCAAATATATGGCTATGTAGAGTTGTTCAATACCTTTCTAATGCCACAATAATCATAATAATCAAATATTGTGGCAAAATTTTATAAGTTCATAAGTCAGATAGATGGTGTAACATCAATTAGCAATAAAGTGAATCAATAAAAAATTCTAATAAAATTATCAGCACTAAAATGGATGGCTCTTAGAACTAGCTTTCTTATGACTATTCATTTTAAAGAATTGATATTGTACGCCCAAGTTATATTCCAAAAAGAAAAATAGGTACCTTAGATAAAATGAATAAGGGTTGGGTGCTTGGTTGGTGGCAACCCAATGACTAGCTAATGATAGGATGGTAATTTTGCTTATAGAAGTGGTAGAATGGTGTATTAGTGTATTGTTTGACAAACAATGATGAATGGATATCTCCCAAGCAATGCACTTTGTAACAATAGAGGAGCTCAATATTTGTGGGGGTGCTAATCCCCCTAGTCCTAGTAGTGACTAAGGGAAATGAAGAACATATGAATACCCACTAAAATAAACTCCTATAAAAGTGAAATTGTTGGTGAAAATATTAATCACCATATATTAATATAAAACTATCAAAGATATATTACCATATAAAGTTCATTGTAAAAACTATAAAATTCATAAAAATATGTTGAAACTAGCAACTATCATATTGTGCAGTGAACCAAACTATAATTAATTGTGTACAAGAAATACTATATAGTGTATGTGTTTTGTATATATGTATATATCCATACAATGCATAGAATTTTGAAGATGTGAATCTATAAACCCACAAAAAATTCCCAAAAAAAATGAACTTTGATTTTTTAATTTGAACATATAATCCTTAAGTTTTGACTACTTAAGTAATCACTCATGAGGTTCATTTCACTGTAGGATGCACCAATTAGAACCTCATGGCTAAAACTTTCAAAAATTTGAGAATGAGCTTACAGATCCGTGAGCTCTAATACCATGTTATAACTAGGAATTATTTTGCAGTATTTCTTCTATAAGAGAGAAAATAATAATAGAGGAAAAACTTATAAGTCATGAGCATTAATTTCACAAATGATAAATTACAATAGATGTATATAATCTATATTTATTAATAATAAAAAAATAGAAAAGTAGAAAGGTAATCTTATCCTAAGTGATAAGATTGAGATCTAATAAAAGAAAAAAAATGCAATTAACTCCCTAATAAAAATATTAAAATGTGTAAATATAATTTTATACCAACAAAATGGAGTCCCCTTATAGATAATGGTCAAGGTGGTGTATACTGATAAATTTTTTGAGTGGGTGGGTGTTTTAAAATTACTTTATCTTTTGTATCTAGTGCAATTTTGAACAAATACATGTGAATCCTTCTCCACTTTACTCCAATAAAATTTCATTCATAAAATATTTTGTAGTAAGATTTTTATGATAACATTTCCTCACATATAATGGCAATGGCATATTAAAGGATAATATGATTTTGTGTTGAATTAAAACACTAAATTAATAAACATTTAAATCCATGTTAGTAAAGGAGCCCCATAATCATCAAATATTTAGGAGTATATTTTTAATGTGTGTGGAAAATATGTGTAAATGAATAACAACACATTCAATGAAACATTACATGAGAGAAATCAAATAACAATTTAATTTAATTAAAACACACAGATTTCTCTAAAACCGTTCCATTGCTCTCTATCTCCAAGGATTTATTAAACCAAAGTGGCTCTCAGATTGTATGCACTATGATTATTAAAATTACAGTAGAGGATGAAGAAGTTGGAGAAGATCAGGGAGAGGATAAAACATTCCTCCAAGTGACCAGGAAGAAAAAGTGGAGGAAGAGAGCCAAGTCTCTTTAGATTGTTCCAAATTTGGTTGGAGAGATAAATCATAATTGAATACAATTTGAAACTTTCAATTTTGTTGAGAGATAAGCTATAGACATGTGCTCAAATTAAAAATAGGAATTATTCAATTTTGGAGAGGAATATTATTAAATAAAACAACAATTGAAATTTTTTATTTAATAAAAGGATGATAATTAAATAAAACAAACTATGTGAATTTGTCTATTTAATTAAGATAGAATAATATGATTAAAATAGAAGAATTAGAAGAGTGAACTATATAAATAAATATTTATATTTATTTATAAGTAGATGAATTAAAGGTTAATTAATCAAATAATTGTATTTAATTTTCAGACCATTTTTAGGTGTATACATTTTTCCCCTCTTTGAAGTGATGTGTTTACACATTGCTTCAAAGAATAATTTTGTTACTAGTACCGACAAAAAAAAATTGATATGCCCTAGACACTGATTTTTGAGTAATGATGGATATATGCCCCCCCTAGGGAAACAAATCGATGAATTTTTTGAATTTTTTAGGATTTTTTGAATTTTTCAAATTTTTATGATTTTTTGATAATTTGATGATGATATGATGTAGACACGATTTATCTCCTGATAAAGAAATATTGATTCTACCAGTTGATTAAATGTTGCCCTGCTTTACCTCCTTGTGTTTGATGTTTGATAATCACTTCAGCCAATTGTTTGATTTGATGATGTTTGATAATGTGTGATGATAAATTGACCTCATGATAGGTAAGGATCAATGATAGATTGATGATAATTGACATCATGATAGGTGAGGATCAATGATAGTTTGATTAATTGACCTCATGATAGGTGAGGATCAATGACAGATTGATTGATTAACCTCATGATAGGCAAGGATCAATGATAGATTGATGATTGATAGATTTATACTCATGAGATTTAATCAAAGTCTCACTAGAGCTGATTAGTTTGATAGGTTGATTGATTTTGATTGATTGATAAGATTACTAATTTGTGATATTTTGTGATGATAGGATCCTTTGGAAAATCTATAGATCTTCGAGAGCATTTCCCTAGGACGTGGGATTTGATACCCCACCTAGTGCAGACCGAGATAGTCATTATTGCATGATGTGGTTTGTCCTCTTTGATAGATATGCCCCAGATTAGGATTAACAGGGGTCTCTTAATAGCTTTAGTAGAGAGGTGGCATAGTGAGCATAACATCTTCCACTTACCTACCAACAAGATGATAGTGACCTTAGAGGATTTTTACCGCATTTTGAGGATACCTGTTGTTGGAGAGCTGGTATTATATGATTGGGTGAGACCGATGCATTGAGGAGAGTATTCCAGGATGACTGGATATGTGGTTACGAGATTCTATGGAGAGAGACAGTTTATGCTTACGTGGCATTGCCTTGTGTACTTGTAGCTGGATTCATTGGAGGATTCTTATGTCCTGACCATAGGTCGAAGGGACTATCAGTTGGATGGGGCCAAATTCTAGAGAAAATGATTGTGCAAGGGACGAGATATGTCTGGGGATCCTATATCCTAGCCCATTTGTATCATGATTTACATTAGGTAGTCTATCTAAGAGGACACAATTTGTCGATTAGAGTTACACTGTTGTAGATATGGGCATGGGAGCATATAGCTATCACCCGACCTATTGCAGATAGGTAGTGGCCAGTTGGGAGACCCTATGTGCATGGTTACACAAGTCCAGTTGTCTAGCATAGGCTGGGAAAACTAGAGTACTGGAGGCATGTATTGGATGATCTTGATATAGTGACATGGAGGCCATATATTAGTTGTGAGAAATGGCCAGAGGATGACACAAAGATACCTTACATGTGTAATGCTAGATACTTGATTGGGTAGACACGGTTCATCATTGAGAGATTTCTACTTATGAGAGTGCTATGTTAGTATGGCAGAGTACAGGGTATGCCTCAGGGGGTTTCCCATTATGCACGAAGACAGGTAGATTCTATAGAGTGAGGACCCACCCTATCATATGATGTCGCATATCAGGAGTATATGGAGTTGCGGCCAGTTATCTGGGAGTACCACCCAGAGATCATTGAGGCAATAGTATCATAGGAGTATGTAGAGTACTTCTTCACACATCCATTCTCATGGATATCCAGTGCTAATGAGTTGGTACCATTGTTAGATGATGAGGAGAGGGCAACAATACATGGACATAGGCAGAGGAGAGAGGGAGGAGATGAGGAGGTGGAGAGCAATGATGATGGGGATGGGGATGGAGATGGAGGCGATGGTGGTGGAGGAGATGAGGGTGGTGTAGGTCTCATGATAGATGTACGAGACTTTAGAGTGCCTTAGAAGAGGTGATCATTGGTAGTTGCAATGCAACAACATGTACAAATTTAGCTACCCTCATAGCAGCAGTAGCATAGATAGTTGCATTACAGGTTCAGGTGCAGACATTGTAGGGTCAGTTGGCACAGGTGCAAGCTTTACTGCAGACATAGACCCAGGCATAGATTTTTTCTCTTATGACCAAGAGGGATACCTTAAGGCAGCGGGTTGAGCAAGCAAAGGGTATGGCAGAGAGGATGCAGCAAGTAGCAAAGGGAACCTCCATAACTAGCATGCTTTGAGAGGTTATGCATGTGGGCCAAGAGGCAGAGTATTATAGAGATAAATACCATGAGTTAGTTCCTCCAAAGTAGCGAGTTAGCTATGCTTAGTCTATCAATGCTCATACGCATTCTAGGACCACCAGTTGAGAAGTGATAGGGCCACCACCATGCAAAGATCCAAGTGCAGGACCATCAGGAGGTGGTACAAGGCTGACAGGACTGATACCACCTGGGGCCAGCAGTACATAGCTACATGTGATGATCATTGATATATTTTGAGATATTTGATGATGTATACTCTGATTTTGCTTCATTGCCATTTTTATGTTATATCTCTTGACATTTCAGACATCATTGTATACTTGAAATTATGATTTCTAAGATTTATATGATATGCGGCAGATTCCTAATCTATATGTGTTGATATGATTTCATGATGGATGCCTATGATATATGCATTTAATTTCCATTCTATATGTTATGTGATGCTTTAATATGATGATGATGTTTATGGATATGTATTCAATGTAATGATAAAATGTTAATGAATAGATTATGATTATATATGCTTTATGAATGATGTTAATGTGATTATGCTATGAGATGGATGTGAGATGATACATGAATGATGATTTCATATACGTTATGAATGATGAGATGAATTTTATGATGCAAATGATATGTGATGCAATTTATTTTTATATGATATATGAAATGATGATGCAAATGAAATGATTTGATATGATATATGAAATGATGATGCAAATGGGATGCAATGCACTTTTATTTTTTGTTATTTTCTTATGCAAATATATATGATCTAATGCATGGATAAATGTATGATATGATAATTTCAATGATTATGCAACTATACACATGATTTGTTTTTGATATTTTTCCAATGAAAATATATGATGTGATGCACAGATGAAAGTATGATATGATATTTTTTTCTAATACATTTATGACAAGCAAATGATTATGCATGTAAATGAGAATGATATGTTTTTGTTAATGTCAAGTATACTCAATCCATTAATGATAGAGATAACATCATGTTGAAATTTCACCAACCTTAGAAAACCTACTCTGTAGATGCAAATTAACATGAATGCAATCTAATTTAATCATGTAAAACTAAATATGCAAAATTTGTCATCTTAACAGTACATTTATCATGCTTTTATCATCATTGAGCCTTTGAAATGTTGAAAGTGGGTACGAGCATCGATGGTACAATTTAGATCATGATGACCTAAGTACTACTTTCATGATTTTTGATATTGCAAGCTAACACAAGCATCTAGGTATAATTAAACTAAGATGACCTTAGAATTTCTTGTGTAAAATAGACAAGAATCAATCATTTTCCTATGCAAATTTTGAATGTCATCATTGATACTTGGTAGAGCATGTCTCGCGACAATTCACATAGTAATAATGATCAATTCATAGACATCAGGCAAATAAAATATCATACTCCTTCCTTGCTTCTCTAGTTTAATACATCATCAAGTTGCTCCAAAGACATGATAACAAAAATCAAAGTATAATATTTGAACATTCATGCTAAAGTGAGAAAACCATTGTTCAAAAGAATATCATCCATTTAAATTTGATTTAAGTGATTGATTGATCTTAGTCGTTGATTTGGATGGTTTTATTTTCGAAAGGTTGATGTGTGTTCAATGTTGGATTTTTCTTTGATCATTTTATTTTTTGCATTGTCATACTACTATTTGTCTATTTGTTTAAGCTCAAAGTTCATTGCCCAAGTGAGTTCAGGATTTTTCCCCCAAGCTAGGGTGAGACATGACTGTAATGCTAGGATATGTTCATGAGTTTCTCAATGGTAGGTGGAATGATAGTAAAATTGAATGGTGAAGATGTGCATCCAATAGATGGAAGAGCTAATCTATCACAAATATCACTTATTGCCAAGTTTTCACTACTTGTTTTTTATTGCACATTTTTAGATTTTATGATTTTTTTTATTTTTTAACTTTTTCATTTTTTTTGTATTTTTCTCTTCTTCTTTTCTTTTTTTTTTTTGTCACCAAGATGCCTATTTTCTAGGTTTTCATCAAGGCGGCCATTTTTTCAAGACATTTTTTCATTTTAATGTATTCTCTCAAGTCTTTATCTATGCACTGGATGATTCAAGTATAAAACTTCTTGAGATGGAGATTGTTGATAGGTTCATCAAAAAAATCCCCTTCAAGTGTAGATAGTTGATAATTGCAAAATACATAGACTGATATGATGATGAAGGGACCTAGCCAGTTGGGTTCAAACTTTCTTTTCTTTTTGCGATCTTGTTAATTGCGAAGGTTTTCTTTTAATACCAAGTCACCAACCTAAAATGCTATTGGTTTTACCCTGTGATTATAACTTTTGGACATCCTTTGCTGATATGCTTTCAAGTGGTCCACAGCTTGTTGATGACACTCATCCAATAGTTCCAACTCCTCAATTCTAGAAATTATATAATCCTCATCTGAAATGATTCCCTTTAGTGACACACGGAGTGATGGTATTTCAACCTCAATAGGTAGAATGGCCTTTGATCCATATACAAGAGCATATAGTGTAGCTCCCGTCAATGTGTGAATGATGGTTCAATACCCACAAAGTAGGATTCAATTGAATGTGCCAATCACATCCAGCATTGTTGACCATTTTCTTTAATATTTTTAGAATAGTTTTGTTTGAGGGGCCTTTGTCTGGCCATTGCCTTAGGAATAATACGGTGTTGAAAAGTGATGTTGGATATGGAATCTTTCACATAGTTCTTAGAAATCCTTATTCTTAAAAGTTCTACCATTATTAGTAATAATGGACTAAGGAACGATGTACCGACAGATGATGTAATTCAAGATAAAAGAAGAAATCTATTTTCTAGTGATTGTTTTAAGGGGTATAGCTTCGATCCACTTAGTAAAATACTCTATGGCTGTAAGGATAAATTTGTGTCCATTTGATGATGACAGAAGAATCTTACCTACAAGGTCCAATCCCCACTAAAAGAAAGGCCATGTTGATGCAAAGGGTTGCAACTCCTATGATGGTGCATGTATGAGGTTACCATGGATTTGACACTTTTGACATTTCTTGAAAAACTGAAGACTCCTCCATATTCAGCTAGTAATACCCCAAACGTAGGAGTTTATTCACTAGAGTTAGTCCACTCAAATGTGTTCCATAGATACCTTCATGAACTTCATGTAAGGTTGTCTTAGATTCATTGTGTTCTAGAAAACAAAGGAGAGTTCCATCAAGACCTCGACGGTAAAGTATGTTAGCAATCAAAGTATGTCGTGCGACTTGGCGGATGAAGTTTCATTTCTGATTTCATGAAAGATTGGGTGATAGGGTGTTGTCTTTTAAATATGCATAGATCTTTCCATATATTGAGGTCTCAGGGTCAACTATATGGCATTGTAGACATACAATTTGATCACTTCCATATGATCAAATGCGTCTCCTTATTCATTCGGTTGCTCATCCCCTCTGTCAATATTAATTAAACCATTTGTTTAATTAATACCCTGCATCTTGCATAAGGGTCCTAAAGTATTTAATTTAATACTTTACCCCTCTTCCTCCTCTAAATTAAATAAATATACCCTTTTATTTAATTTAGTCATATCCCCCTTTTAAATTAAAATTCATTTTTTAATTCCTCTTTTCTCTCTCATGGTCACATCCTCCAACTTTTGCAAGTTGATCCCCTAATCCATCTTAATTACTTCATCTTCTTCTAATTAACTAGGGTTAGCATGTGCACACCCTTAACCATCATTAAGGTCACATCCTCCATAATCTCCCACTTGCTTCTAATGAGTCATTAGTCCATCTAACTGAGTACTTGCACAACCTTAATCATTTGGTTAGCCTAACCTAATCCTCATCCTATTTATGGCATGTGTCCTTGAGTCAACCTTATTAAAGGCTTTCTCCTTTTGGACAAGGCACTCCACTTCCCTATGTGAATTTTTAATTCATATTTAATCCCCCAAGGCACCCAAAAGGAATTTTTAATTCCTTCACTTCTCCCCACATGTCCTCTTCTTATTCTTTATTCTTTCCCATCTCCCCATGAGAATATTTGAGGAATTTTTAATTCCTCACATGTCCTCTCACCCACATGTTGACAAGGACCTCCTTTATGAGGAGATCTTGTCCAATCCCAAGGTACTTTGTACCCCCCTCCATGTCATGTACTTCTCTTTCCACCTCATGTCCACTTCACCTTTTAGGGCTAAATCACATGCCACATGTCAAGATGTGAGGGCTTGTGAGTTCTCAACTCACCTTAGCCCTACATCTTGATATTTGGTGGCTCAATCTTGACCATCCATCTCCCCTAGGAACTCTCAAAAATCCTATAAATACCCCCTCTTTTCTCTCATTTTGGGGGAAATCATTTTGCTAGCCAAACTCTTGCAATTTTATTTCTCAATCTACACTTAGCCATTTTCATGTTTTCATCCACTTGCACTCATCCTCACAACATCATTTAGCTTGCATCTTGTGCCATCCAAGGAGCATACACATCAAAGATCGAAGGGCCAACCAAAGGATCGATTCGACGCAAGGTATAAAGTTCCATTTTGTTGCTTTCATCTTGTGTTGTTTCCAACTTAGGCTAATCTTGAGGTGTAGGTTGTTTTGGTGTTTATTTGCATTCTTTTTCTTGTTGCTTGTCTTCTAAAGCTCACATTCGACCTATCACATTTCTGGCATGCCCGGTGGGACCCACAAACGGGTCTATTTCTTTCATGTTTGTTGTTTTTTGCATTTTTGAAGGTCCAGGTTACAGAGTGGCAGACCTGTCGTGACAGAGTGGCAGATCTGTCCTGCAGTGGTGGACCTGTCCTGACAGAGTGGCAGACCTGTCCTGCAGTGGCGGACCTATCCTACAGTGGCGGACCTGTCCTGTTAGGGTGGCGGACCTGTCCTCCGGTGGTGGACCTGTCTTGCTGTGGCGGACCTGTCCTGCAGTGGCAAACCTGTCCTGACAGAGTGGCAGACCTGTCTCTGCAGAGTGGCAGATCTGTCCCTGCAGAGTGGCGGACCTATCCTCCAGAAGGTAAAAATTTCAAGTTTTTTCTGATTGTCTTTTGGTAAATTAGGCACATAGTTTAATTAAAGGTGTCAATAAACCTTGTTTGACGTGCTTGTGGGAGGCTATTTGACGTATCCAATCCCCTTGCGCCATTTGGCGATCCTTGGTGAAGAGAAATCATAGCTTTCCAAGTCCTTTGAGTCACCTATTTTTCATTTTCTTAGTGGGACCTGCTTGGGGATTTCATCACCCCAAGGGACGATTCCAACCACGCATACCGGCGGGGTATATAAATGGGGGAGAGCGAAAGTTGTACCTCAATCCAACCACGTTGTAATTGGCGAAGCGTCGGGATGACGTGAAGAGTTGGTCTAAGCCTTTAGTATCTCACTAAGGTTCCCGACTCACGCTTGTAATGGGTTGGTGTTCACGGTTTGGGCCTCACGTACCGGGTGTATATCGGGGACTCCTTAGCAACCATGTGCATCCTAGAGTAGAAGACTTTGTTGACCATACCCATTTCTACTAATCTTAGGGTTGTGTTGTTTGAATTGTCTTTCTCGTGCAAAAACTAGTGATTATCAGTTTGACCAAGTCTTTTATGATTGCTATATTTTGGGTCCTTTTCCTTACCCATCCATCCAAACATCCAACTTAAACTTATCCTTTGGTGGACCTGTCCTTATCCCTTGGCAGACATGTCCCTGTGCTATGGCAGACCTGTCCCAACCCTGTGGCAGACTTGTCCCTGCGCAGTGGCGAACCTGTCCTAGTGTTGTGGCAGACCTGTCCCAACCCTGTGGCGGACTTGTCCTAGTGTAGTGGCAGACCTATCCTAGTGCAGTGGTAGACCTATCCCTGTACTGTGGCAGACCTGTCCTAACCCTGTGGCAGACCTGTCCTAATGCTGTGGCAGACCTGTCCCTGTGCAGTGGCGGACCTGTCCTTGTGCTATGGCGGACCTGTCCTAATGTTGTGGTGGACCTATCCTTTGACCAGCCTATATCATCACTTGGAATTCATTGTCCCTATGTTTTGAACATCAATACAACCATTCAACATCCAAAACAAGCATCTGAACGTCCGTTCCAAGCCTCCATCCCTTCGTTCTAAGAGTCATTTATCCTGAACACTCTTTTGCTTGTTTCGAGAACCATTCATCTATCTCTGAGACGCTCCCCATCTGTCTTAAACCCGCTTTCATCTCCGATCTCCGTTATTCCATATAATCCCCGTTGGAGTAGTCATCTGAGTTGACCTAGGTATTCATCCCTAATCATAATCATCGTAACTAGCTTAGGATCGCTATCCATCTTAAGTCAGTTATCCTTTCTGACCCAATCAATCCGCTTCTATCTCAAGTTGGATTCGGTGTCGTTATCATACATCCATCTTTCAATCAATACCTAGTGTTACCAAGGATCCTTCTTAAACTTGGTTGTGGATCTCAGTCTTCATCATATTTATCATCACATCAATCCTAATCATCAGATCAATCCAACCCCAACATCATCAAATCTATCTGGATCAAAATCTAAAACCTAGACTAATACAGTGTCATCAAATCAATCCACGTCGGTCTCACCGATCGTCATCAGCTAATCTCCCATCAAATCGAATCAATCTTCCATCATCTAGGTCTTGCCAGTATCTTGATCTATCATCATCTTGCATGCCCGTTTAGACTCGATCACAGGCAAAGAAAATGGTCGACCAACAAGCCCTGAATGCCCAATCGAACAACCCTCAAAATCCCACCAACACAGTCAACATCTCATCAGATCCTAACTATGGTGCTAATATCCCTCACAATCCCAACGGCACCTCATCACAATCCAATGTGGATGGTCAAAACACGTCACCACCTGGGGAAGAAAACATGGCCGATCAACCCGAGCTCACATTCGAGGAACACTTCAGCAACCCTGTTAATGCAAAAATGATAGAACGCCTTCTCAAAAGACATGGTGACAAAATCTTGGCTCACTTGATTGAAAAAGGTGTCAAGTTGCCATCAGATGTCGACTTATCCAAGTATGGCACCTCCACATCTAATGTACCCCAAGGTTCACATGACATCCCCAGTAGCTCGTATGTCCCCAACGTTCCTTCCGTAGAAGGATGGCATCAACCTGAATTCGGCAATGTTGTCCTGTATCTCGTTGGCAATCCCACACATCCCACCATCTCGGTCACGGGAGCACCCTAAACCATTGATCCCAATGATCCTTTTGCCTATGGCATGCCACAAAACATCCCATAATCGCAACCATTAATGCTACCGGCACCACCCCCCTCGAACCCACCTCCAGTCAACACTGGGGGCAACCCTTTCGCCGCCTTGCCCCCACCTCCCAGGGCAACCAATCCTCCACCATTGTCATTCATACCCCAACAACCGCCCCAATCTAACAATCCTCCACCATCGTCATTCATCCCCCAACAACCGTCCCAATCTAACAACCCTCCTCCATCGTCATTTGTATCCCAACAACCTCCCCAAGCCTATGCTCCCACTAGCGCTCAACAACCTCCCTCGCACAGCATCTCAATCGCACCTCCACCTCAACAACAACCATTGGTCAATCCCCTATTTTCAACACAACCATCACAACATCAACTGCAAGGAAATCAACCTCGGCCTTCAACCCCGACCATATCTCCATTCCTTGCATCCATTTTACGCCCGCAAGCACAACCACCACATAACATCCCATCTCGCCCACCATAGCTGCCAACTATGCCTCAACAACCACCCCATCATTACAACTATTATAACCAGCAAAAATATCAACAACAATCCTCTTATGTGGCATCCCAACAGTCATATCAGCACCCCCAATATCCGCCAGCTAATCAACAACACCTTCTCCCTACTTCCCAACAGTACGCCACCCATAACTATCTGACCCATCCTCATCTTGCCCCACAACAGCAACCTCTTTATCAGCAAGGTCCCTTGGCATATCAGCAGGGGATGCCACCTCCTCATCCATACGCCCATCTCCAAACATCATCTCAGAGCCCACAATCGTCCTACCATCAATATCCATCCAACACATCGGCCAATGCAGACATCCTTGAAATCAAAGCCGCTCTGAAAGATCTCCAGGAAGGGACTGGCAAACAATCATTCAAGTTTGAAGATATATGCCCATATCCGTATGATCCCTCAATCTCATTGATTCCCTTCCCTAAACATTTTGAGATGCCAAATTTTGACAAATATAAGGGGAACAAAGATCCTAAGGCCCACTTACAGGAGTTTTACTCCTAGTGTCAAGAAGTGATCCACAATGACAACTATCTCTTGCGCCTGTTCCCCCGAAGTCTGGGAAGCAACGCGCTAGGGTGGTTCATGACCCTCAAAAAGGGATCTATAAAATCTTTTGCAGACTTGTCAGAAAAGTGTCTCCTACTTCTCCTTCAACTTGGAGAAAGATACCGATACCCTGGACCTTCTCAAAGAGAAACAACATGAAGGGGAAACCTTTACTAACTACCTCCAGAGGTGGCGTGCCCTAGCAAGCCGAATGAAAACCCCTTTGAAAGAAAAGGACATGGTCACCCTCTTTGTGGAGAACTCTCATCCTGACATGGCTCATAACTTCTGATTACATTGTGTCACCACTTTCGTGGAGGTAGTAGAGAAGGGACCCATCCTTGAGCGTGCCCTTGTTGCCAAGGGGCACATCAAAATATATAATCAAGATAAGGAAAGGACATTCAATGACAAGCCACGTTTTTGGAACAAGAACAAAAATGTAGTAAATGATGGTGTTACTGATACTAAACATGTCCACATGACCAACACATCCCAGAAACAACAGCAATCCATACCTAATGCCATATCTGTACCGCAAGGGACACCCCGTCCTCCCCAACAGTCCAATCAAAATAACCAAGGGAACACTAAACGCCAGTATGCTCAACTAGGAGAACCCTTGAGTGTCGTCTTCAACAAACTGCTGCAGATCAGCTATCCGATCATGTACCCTGTCACCAAGCCACTCGACGAATCCAAACCTAAGCCCGCATGGTTTAGGGAAAATGAATATTGCGAGTTCCATAAAATCAAAGGAAACTCTTTGAATAAGTGTCAGGGTCTGAAAAACTACGTACAGGATCTCATAGATTGAGGTGACATCAAGGTTGACCCTAGTCAAGCTCCATTGTCCAATGCTCAATTGCAGATCTATCAAAACACCTTCCTGAACCATAACCAAGGCCCAAGCACTTCCAACAGTAATCCTCAAAATAACAACACAAATAACATGAGCTATAAGAATGTACCCCTCAATTATGAGGGTATTATTCATTACATTGAGCAGGTAGAACCTCGTGTATCCATGATACATGTCAAAGCTAAAGACCCTCAATGTGATGTTACCACACGACGAGCCCGCATCACCATTCCTGCAACCTTCGCACCCGCCCAACTGAATCTTGTAACCACCCAGTACAATATCCTTGATCACTTAGGAAAGACCCCTGCACATGTCTCTATTTTAGATTTACTCAAGTCTTCCCCCGTGCATCAAAAAAATCCTCAACAGAGCCCTACAGGAAACCCATGTGCCTAATAACATTGATCCCACACAATTCCAAGCTTTGGTAGGACACCTAGCTTCATCTCACCAACTACACTTCAGCCAAAATGATATGCCCAACATTGATGTCAATCACAATCGCCCCTTACATATTGAGGTCATAGTTGCCTGGCATAAAATAAAAAGAGTCTTGGTAGATAATGGCTCTGCCCTCAACTTGTGCACTCTAAAATTCATAAAACAGGTGGGGTATACCCAAGCGGACTTAAGCAACCAGATTATTACAATCAAGGCTAATGATAATGCGAAAAGAAATTCAGAAGGGATCATTAATCTTCTTGTCCAAGTGGGACCAGTGGTTCAGTACATCACCTATCATGTCCTTGATCTAGACTTGCCATATAACCTCCTCCTCAGTCGTCCATGGCTCCATGCTATGCAAGCCATTCCCTCCACCTACCATCAGTGCCTCAAATTCCCAGTCAGCGGACAAGAGGTCACCATCTATGCCGACCCCCAACCAATCAAATATTGCCGCGCTCTAGAGGCATCATTTCCCCATTTACATTATTGTCCTGGGGTTGAAATGGGGGCATCTCAGTCATCACCCGTTAATCCACCATCCACCGTAATAACCACTCCATCCTCCACTGATCCTACAGTCACAAAAGTATAGATCATTGACAAAGGGTGTGGCGAGTACGAAATGCATACTGCTCTTAATATAGCGACCATGCCACCATCGCCACACGAGTATGGTCAACCTTCCCATGCTACCCCAAAGGAAGACAAGACTATCACCTTCTGTGGCAAAATATCCCTACCACCACTTTCGTATCCCCAAGTATCAAGACAGATGCGCCAGAAGAAGACAAAAGCCAATGGGTTTACCGAGAAGAGCCTCAGCCGGAAACTCCTCTCAAGGAATACTTTCAAGAAAAGTACCCCTGGCAGACAAAGTTCGTGGAAAAGCATAACTATCAAGGCAAGGGCCTAGGAAAGCAAGAACAAGGGCGGTTACAACCCATTGATACGTCTCCGCTACCAAAAAATGTGGGCATTGGGTATGACAGAAAGTAGAAAGGCCCCGAAACATCATCTAATGCTTCCAATAGTGTAGCTATGGACAATGGCTCATTAGAAGACATACCCGAGGAAGAATCCATCATACGTGCATACGATGATGTCGATCACGCTGACATATCTTCCATGTTCGAATGCCTATCCGTCTACACTATTAGCCTATCCCTCTGCCATCCTGAGCTCATTGATTAGGACCTACGTAATTGCACACCTGTCAGTATGTCTGCGGATACATATGTCAACCTCATGGGATTGGGGGAGGATGAACACTCCAGTCGCAAAAATGAGAATAAGAAAAATAACAAACGGTCATCTAGTGAAAACCTCCCTGAGGCACTTCGTGACCTTGAAAAAGTAAAAATAAAGGACGCATCTGATGGCGAAAACCTCGAAGAGGCGCTAGAAGATGGAGATGTTCATCTTCCCCTTATGGGAACTCAGTTATCTGCCTGACCATCTATTCTGATTGAAGAGACTCAACAAGTCAATCTAGGAACTGCTGAAAGTCCTAAGGTCACCTATGTAGCTAAGTCACTCTCAGAGCAAGAGTACCCGGTCATCGTACAGCTACTCCAAGAGGGAATCGTCAACTTTGCTTGGTCATACTCAGACATGCCAGGCTTAGATCCCGCCTTAGTGGTTCATCACCTGGACATCCACCCAGACGCTAAGCCTGTCAAGCAAAAACTTCGCAAGATGCATCCGCAAGTCGCGTTGTTAGTCAAGAAGGAATTGGAGAAGTTACTGGAGGTGGGTTTTATCAGACCAATTGACTACTCCAAGTGGATCTCCAATGTCGTGCCAGTTGCTAAACCAAATGGTGACATTTGGGTCTGCACGGACTTCAGGGATCTCAATAAAGCCTGCCCAAAAGATGACTTCCCCCTGCCCAACATTGACTTGTTGGTCGACCTAGCAATAAGACATGAGATGTTGTCCCTTATGGATGGCTTCTCTGGGTATAACTAGATCCGAATCGCACCTAAGGACCAACACAAAACTGCCTTCACAACCCCTTGGGGCACTTTCTGTTACAATGTTATGCCCTTCGGTCTCAAAAATGCGGGGGCAACGTATCAGAGGGCAATGACGGTCATCTTCCATGACCTCATACACATCATCATGGGGGACTATGTCGATGACCTATTAGGAAAATATAGAACACGAGCAGAACATCCTACCATCCTGAAAAGGATATTTGAGTGGTTAGAGCACTACAAGTTGCGGCTAAATCCAAAAAAGTGTGTCTTTGGGGTCACTTCTGGAAAGTTGTTGGGTTTCATAGTCTCTCGCAGGGGCATTGAGGTTGATCCTGCCAAGGTAAAAGCTATCCTGGACATTACACCTCCACGCAATCTCAAACAGTTAAGGAGCCTCTAGGGGAAGATGCAGTCCATTCGTCGGTTCATAGCCCAACTGGCAGATAAGTGTCAGCCATTCACCCATCTTTTGAAAAAAGATTCCACCTTCCGATGGAACCAGCAGTGTCAAATGGGCTTCGAAAAGATTAAGGAATATTTAGCCCATCCACCAATATTGATGCCACCTATTCCCGGCAAACCCCTCTTGCTCTACATCTTCGCCACTTCAGTCGCTCTGGGGGCATTGTTGGCACAACATGATGAGTCGTCAAAAGAGAGGGCAATCTACTACATCAGTCGGACATTGGTTGGCTACGAGTTAAACTACTCCCCCATGGAAAAATCATGTCTTGCACTCGTCTTCAGTACACAGAAGCTTCGACATTACATGCTTAGCCATCTAGTAAAATTAATCACCAAGATCGATCCATTGAAGTATCTGTTATCTAGAACCACTCTGATTGGCCGCATGGCTAAGTGGGTCATGCTCCTTAGTGAATTCGACATAGAATACGTGGACCACAAGGCTATCAAAGGACAAATAATTGCAGATCAGTTGGCGGAAGCCCCTTTAGTTGATACTTACCCATTGGTCACAGAATTCCCTGATGAGGAAGTCTTCTACGTTGATGAGACCCCCACGTGGACACTATATTTTGATGGATCATATACACATAATGGATCGGGGGCAGGAATTTTATTAGTTACCCCTCAGGGTGACTACATTCCCAAGTCATTCAGGATAGCATTCCCTTGTACCAACAATATGGCAGAATACGAAGCTCTCCTCACCGGCCTCAAAATTGTGAAACAGTGGCACATAACTCAGTTGAAAGTCTTTGGTGATTCTTTGTTAGTCATTAGGCAAGTTAATGATGAGTTCCTGACCAAGGATGATAAGTTGTTACCCTACAAGCGCATGGTGGATGATTTCAAGAAATATTTCACCTCTATACAATTTGAACAGATTCCTAGGGTACGAAACAAAGCAGCTGATGCGATGGCCACTATTGGCTCCCTCCTGGACATGCCCAAAGACCGAACAGAGTGTGAGTTCCTTGTAAAACAACTTTTAATCCCAGCATATGATATCCCTGAGACCGACATGGTGTGTGAAATTGTGGGTCCCACCTCCCCATGGTACCAAGACATCTATTCCTACCTCCGTGATAACATTATACCCCCACACCTTTCACGTAACCAACACAAATCCTTCATTCATCGCTCTTCTCGATACGTCATCATCGGTGATACGCTTTATCGTCGCGGGTATGATGGAATCCTCTTTAGATGTCTAAATGAGACCGAAGCCCATGCTACACTAACGAAGGTACATGGTGGTGTTTGTGGAGCACATTCAAATGGTATGGCCTTGGCCAAATGGATCCTACAAGCTGGATATTATTGGCCTACGTTGGAACACGATGCTTGCGAGTTTGTGAAGAAGTGCCTTCCATGCCAGCAACATGCAGATTTAATCCATGCTCCAGCACAAGATCTTCAACCCCTCTTGGCACCATGGTCGTTTTCTCAGTGGTGTTTCAACCTGATTGGCAAGATTCACCCACCATCATCCGACGGCCATACATTCATAATCACCGCCACTGAGTATTTCACCAAGTGGGTGAAGGCAATGCCCCTTTCACAAATCACTAGCATTCAGATTTCCAAATTCATCCTTTACCATATTCTCTGCAGATATGGTATCCCATCCACCATCCTTTCCGACAATGGCAAACCATTCAAAAACCAAGCCATGAAACACCTCTGTGACACCTTCCATATCCAGCACCATTGGTCAACACCTTATTACCCCTAGGGTAACGGCCAGGCAGAGGTGACCAACAAAACCCTTATCCGTATTCTCAAAAAGGTTGTCAATAACACTAGACGAGATTGGCACCTCCACATTCATCCTTCCGTCTGGTCATATCGCACATCCATCCGCACCCCGACAGGAGCCACCCCCTACTCTTTGGTGTTTGGTGTTGAAGTCGTCTTGCCAATTGAGGTTGAACTTCCATCATTGAGAATCTCTCTGAAGAACCTTATCAACGAAGAGGATGCTCGTGTTGTGCGGCTTGCACAGCTAGAGTTACTGGACGAACGAAGAATAAAGGCCTACAACAATCTGCAAGCGTACCAAAATCGCCTCAAGCGTAGTTACAACAAGAAGGTTCGTCCTCGCCAATTCCATGTGGGTGAACTTTTCTTTAAGGAGAACCAACGTAATCAGCAAGATCGAGACAAGAAAGGAAAATTTGAAGCAAATTGGTTGGGGCCCTATATCATAGCTGCTAAATATGGATCTGGGGCATACAAGTTGACTACTCTTGAAGGAGAACCCCTTGACGAGCCTATCAATATCATGCATTTGAAAAAGTTCTACGCTTAAATCTGCTCGGTTACCCCACCTTGTCAAAAAAAAAAAAAAATTAATTAATTAAGAGAAATAAATCTGTCCTATGGTGAAAACTACCTTTTCGTGGCGCCTTGGATAAGTATGGGTGGTGAAAACCTGGCAATAGGCGTCATCCATAGAGGGCTTAATCATTATCTACCTAACATCATAGTTATTTTATGCCGTCATCCGCACTATTGTCTTCACCCATCTCATCCCAGGTTGCTTGGTAAATATTGATTGAGCATTGGATGACCCATCTAGTCTATCCCCCATTCCTGAGCTTTTTTGTATCCCACTCTGAGCTTACGTCATTCACGCTCGTGTCATCAGGTGGGATCATCCATCGTGTCGGTCTTCACCTAGGTCCCATCCCGTCACGTTCGCCAGTCGAACTACGTTGCCCCTACGCTGTCACGTAGGCAAGGTTGATCATTTGATTCACCCCCGGGGCATTTGTCCATCATCATCGGTTACCATTTGTCTTATTTTCATTTTATCCATGGTCTTTTCTGGAACTACGAGGGCTCTGCGCTTTCACGTAGGCAAGGCTAATCTATGATCGGCCCCCAAGCCCCTAGGTTTGTAGGTTATGTTAGTTTTTTGTGCTTCGTCATCAAGTTATGCCCACATCTAACTGGTTCTTAATAAATGAAATTCCCTTGTGTTACAAGATCTTGTCCCTCGGCAACATCCCGCGTCAACTTGGTCATCTTATTTCGCATCCATCTTTCATCTCAACAGGATGAATCCTTCCTAGCAGACCTCACCAATCACATCCATCACCTTGATTTTATGGCAAAGGACCTGTTGTCTTGATTATGATCTTTTGATGCTTTCGAATTTTGTTTATCATTTTGGGTTCCTTCCCATCACTTGTCAGGGTCGCCTTGGTCCACCATACCATGGCGTGCTTTGACCTGTCGAAATGGGGGCATACCTTGATCTTTTTTTGTGGCTACTGTCTTCTCGATTGTCCCTCGTAAGACCCACCGAGATCTCCAAGGTCTTGTGTTATGCTGGGACAACTTTGTGTGTTTGTGGTTATTACAACACCACGCCCAATCGAGGTCATCGCGACCTCGGGGTGTTGGGATAACCTTATTGTTTACTGTGTTTGTTTCATGTGTAGAGTGTTCGCTCGCCTTGGTCTTCTATATCAAGGTGCTTGGTATCCTACGCTATAGTAAAAATCAATGCTCCAAAGATGGCAAAATCTCATTTTCACTACATTTTCACCACTTTGCATGCACCCTTCATTTCCATCATGACCATCGCTCAGGATTTCGGTTGTGCAAGTACTCTCGTTCTTTGTTCCTCTTAGGTCATCTTCCTCTCAGGATATTAATGGTTGTTTTTGGCAAATGCAATCTTCCATCTGCCTATCGCCTATCCGCATTCTCGTAACGGTCGTTATTGACATTTAGGTGCATTGTAAGCGTTTACCTTTTTGCATCCATAAATCATATAAACATGTGCATCGATAAATCATACATCATAAATCATATAAGCATGCATAAATTGTCCATCCACGTGTGCATCCATAAATCATACATCATAAATCATATAAACATGCATAAATCGTCCATCCACATGTGCATCCATACATCATAACTCATCAGAAACATAAATCATAAAGCATAAATCATCCATATAAATATGTGCATATATATGTAGATGGAACCACATCATGAATCATCTCATATAGCCACATAAAAGAAACATCATGCCTAATGTCAACAAAGGCCATCGCATAATCAAAATAATAAACATCATGTCATAATATAATACATCTCCATCATATATCGCCTGATAAAATACAAAATCCAGAGATGTGGATCACCTCTGCCCTCTGGCGACATGCACAAACCATCCATCATGTATCTGCCAAAAATAACCAATGTCCTGCATCTGCCTGCTCTACTATGAGCTGCCCACATCTGACCTCTGCAGAGAATCAGGTACTAACCCTCTATGTGCTGGAGTCCCCTGGTACTCACAGGTGGGTGTCCCCTAGTACTCACGGGTGGGTGTCCCCTGGTAACCGTCGTATGGAGACGGAGTCCGCCGATAGTCGCTGAAACCCCTGGTGCGTGTCCCTAATGACTGGGATGGCCCTGGTGGTAGTGGAGCTTGACTGACATAGCGTGTTGTATGCTGCGCTGGATCTGGAACAACCTGCTCATATACCCCTCTCCAATAACTAGCCTGCTACATAAAATCATCCCTCTGCCCAGCTATCAGTCTCGTGGCATTCTGCTCATGCCTATACCGATCTCGATCTACGCTGATCGCCCGCCGCTCTTGTGCCCAGGCCTCCTGAGCTAGTATCAACTGATGTATCTGCTCTGAGCCTCTATCCCTCTCCACCTGCATCGCCTGTAACTGCGTGTGCAGCTCCTGCACATCTGTGCCTGGCCCTCCCCCCTCAACCAGCTCCCTCTGCAACTGAGCCCGTGCTGCATCCCTCTCGCCCTATAATGTCTACATCCACGACTCTGCAGCATCCCTCTCCCTCTGTACAGCCTGTCCCCGCGCCACTGTTGCATCTCTATCCCTCTGCAGGGCCTGCAATCTTAGCTCAGCTGCATCTCGCTCTTGTCGCAAACTAGATGCCCGCGATGTCGCTGTATCTCTCTCTCTTGGAAGCAACTGTGCCTCTACCTCAGCCACTTGCCTCTCGCTCTGTGCTACCTGAACCTGTGCCTGTAACACATCCCTCCCAGCCTCCAACACCTCCACTTGTGCATGTGCCACATCTCTCTCTGTCTCCACTATGCGCACCCTATCCCTGAGCTCAGCTAGCTCTCTCTGCATACTCTCTGCATCCCCTGACTCCCTGCACGCTACCATCATGTCCACATCCAACTGACCCCGCTGCACTGGTAGCTCATCACTACCAAACACCACGTGCACAGACTCATCCAGCGCCTCATCCTCTGACCAGCACTCGCTAATCGGGAGCCCTGATATCGGGAGCCTCAGAATCCGCCACACATCCTCTAGTGTCACCGTCATCTCCCCTATCGGTAAGTGAAACATCGACGTCTCTGAATCCCACCACTCTATCAAGGCTGTCAACATGGCCCCATGGGCCTTGATCATCGGATATGTCAGCATATGTAGTAATTCTACCTCCGCTAATCTCTGGTGATCCTCCCCGGTCATCCTCGCCATACATCTCAACA
>VDFB02281492.1:651769671-651796176 GCA_007258455.2 Sequoia sempervirens
CCCTTTTAAATTAAAATTTGTTTTTTAATTCCTCTTTTTCTCTCTCATGGTCACATCCCTCCAACTTTTTGCAAGTTGATTCCCTAATCCATCTTATTACTTCATCTTCTTCTAATTAACTAGGGTTATGTGCACATCCTTAACCATCATTAAGGTCATCCTCCATAATTTCCCACTTGCTTCTAATGAGTCATTCGTCCATCTAACTGAGTACTTGCACAACCTTAATCATTTGATTAGCCTAACCTAATCCCCATCCTATTTATGGCATATGTCCTTGAATCAACCTTGGACAAGGCACTTCCACTTCCCCATGCACTTTTTAATTCACATTTAACTCCCCTTATACTCCCAAGAGGAAATTCTTAAATTCTTCACTTCTCCCCACATGTCCTCTCTTATTCTTATTTTTCCCCATCTCCCCATGAGAATATTTGAGGAATTTTACTCTCTACATGTCCTCATCACATGGGGATGCTAATCCCTTGGAGTGAGGAGATCCTTTGTCCAATCCCAAGGTATCACTTTGCACCTCCATGCCTGTACCTCCACCTCATGTCCACTCTCACCTCATGTCCACTTCACCTTTAGGGCTAAATCACACGCCACATGTCAAGATGTGAGGGCTTGTGAGTTCTCAACTCACCTTAGCCCTACATCTTGATATTTGGTGGCTCAATCTTGACCGTCCATCTCTAGGAACTCTCAAAAATCCTATAAATACCCCCTCTTTTCTCTCATTTTGGGGAGATCATTTTGCTAGCCAAACTCTACAATTTTTTATTTCAATCTACACTTAGCCATTTTCATGTTTTCATCCACTTGCACTCATCCTCACAACATCATTTAGCTTGCATCTTGTGCCATCCAAGGAGCATACACATCAAAGATCGAAGGGCCAACCAAAGGATCGATCCGACACAAGGTATAAAGTTCCATTTTGTTGCTTTCATCTTGTGTTGTTTCCAACTTAGGCTAATCTTGAGGTGTAGGTTGTTTTGGTGTTTATTTGCATTCTTTTTCTTGTTGCTTGTCTTCTAACGCTCACATTCGACCTATCACAGGCATATCACTTGGGATTCAAGATTATCATAGGCAGGGTTAAACACTTGTCCCACCATAAACTCATAATGTCTTCATTTTTTCGTTATCTGCAAGAGAAGCAATTGTATCCATTGCATTAGCAACTTTGTTATCAACTTTGGGAATCTGTTCAAATTTGATTTCAACAAAGTACTTTTTGAAATCATCCACCATTCTTTTATAGGGCATCAAATTATCATTCTTTGTTTGATAATCGTCATTTACCTTATTTATGACCAATTGTGAATCTCCACATACTAGTAGCTTTGTGATCTGCCATTCAACTACTACTTTGATGCCAATGATTAATGCCGCATACTTAGCTATGTTATTGGTGCAAGGAAACATGAGTCTATAAGATCTTGGGATGGTATGTCCTTGAGGTGTGACAAACAATATTCCAACACCTGACCTGTGTTGCATGTAGGACCCATCAAAATATAGCATCCATTGTTGTGGTGTGATGGTAAGTACATCAACATCAGGAAACTCAATATGCATTAGGTGATTGTCTAGCAGAGGTGCTTTGGCTAATTGATCAGCTATTGAACCTAACCCTTGATGGCTCTTTGATCTACATACTAGATATCAAACTCACTCAAGATCATTTTCCATTTGGCTAGTCTTTCTATTAAGGTAACTTTGTTGAGTAAATACTTCAATGAATCATTTTTTGCTATGAGTTTGACTATGTGAGTCAACATATAATGTCACAATTGTTGAGTAGCAAATACTACCACCAAGCAAGCCTTTTTGATGAAGGTATAATTGATTTCATAACCATTTAATGTCTTGCTAATATAATAAATGGAGTGTTTTTTTTCCCTTTGAATCCTCCTGTGTTAGTAGAGTGCCCAAAGAAATCTCAGTTGTTGCAATATAAAGTAATAATGGCTTTCCTTGTGTAGGTGGCACCAATATGGGTGGATCCATCAAACACTGCTCCAGTTGATCAAAAAAAAAATTCACACTTTTCATCCCATAAATTGAAAGACATTCTTATGTAGCAAGTGATTAAACGGATGACTCTTATCTGCCAATCGAGAGATGAATCTTGGAATAGATTGAAGCCTTCCCTGTAGAGACCATAGTTGACTAATATTTTTAGGTGGCAGAATCTCCATGATGCCCTTGACCTTAGCAAGATCAACTTCGATACCTTTCTCTAAGACTATGTACCCTAGAAGCTTAGCTAATGTCACACCAAACACACATTTCTTAGGATTTAATCTGACATTGAACTTTTCCAAAGGAGTGAAAATTTTGTCTAGGATCTCAAGTTGTCCCTCTCTGGTATATGATTTTTCCAATAGAGCATCCACATAGTCCTCCATAAAGGTATGCATCGTGTCATGGAATATGGTGGTCATTGTCGGTTGATATGTAGCTCCTGCATTTTTCAACCCAAAAGGCATGGCGTTCCAACAGAAAGTACCCCATGAACATGTGAACATTGTTTTGTCTTGATCCTCTAGTGCTATTTTGATTTGATTGTAACTAGAAAATCCTTCCATTAATGATAACATGATGTGTCCCGCCATCAAGTCTACAATGATATCAATGTTAAGTAGAGGAAAACCATCCTTTGGACATGCCCTGTTGAGATCCCAAAAGTTAGTACATATCCTGATGTTATGGTTTGGTTTAGAAATAGACACAATGTTGGAAATCCACTCAGCATAATCAATAGATCGAATGAATCCCATGTCTAACAATTTCTTCAATTCTTCCTTCACCAACAAGGCAATATGTAGATGCATTTTCCTTAGTTTTTGCTTCACGGGTTTAACTCCAGGTGGTAGAGATAGATGATGCATCAGGAGATCTAGGTCTAAGCCTAGCATATTAGAGTAAGACCAAGAAAATTTGATTTTTCGTTCCTCAAAGAACTTGGTGAACTCAGGCTTCTCTTGTTCAATCATGGATGCTGCCAAATGCAAAGTCTTTACTTTTCTATAGTGCCAATATTGATAGACTATGTGGGCTCCGCCAACACTAATGATCTCTCATGATAGTGTTCAGGAAGTGTGTCATATCCCCCATCCTTTAGTGCCTTAGAGAGGTTTTCACCATTAGATGCACTCTTTATTTGTACTTTTTCTAGATCTAATGCTTCCATTAAATGGTTTTCACCATTAGATCTATTTTTCATACACTACAACAAATCCCTGTGATTAGCTCCCTTTTTGCTTCCACCCACTATTTTAATGTATTTTTCTCCAATTTTTTGAAAAAGTCAGTTCTATTTATTGAGATGGCACTATTTTTGGCATTTTTTGCACCGATCAAAACAAGTAGGCACTAATTAGCTCCCGGTTTAATGTCAGGTTTTGTATAGAGTTTAGCATTGGGTTTAGCGCCAAGTTTAGCATTGGGTTTAGCATCGGGTTTAGTGTCAGATTTAGCACCAAGTAGGCACTAAATTAGGTGCTAATTAGCACCCAATCGTCAAGTTTTGTGCCAAGTTTAGCACCAGGTTTAGCACCAGGTTTAGTGTTAGGTTTAGTGCCATATTTAACACTAGATTTAGCACCTAATTTAGCACCTAATTTAGTTCCTAATTTATCGCCTAATTTAGTTCCTAATTTAGCGCCTAATTGTTCTAATCTAGCAGGGATCAAGGGTTAAGGGATTAGGGGTATTATAACAAAAAATCCTTCCCTAATATTCACTAGCCTTCAATTACATGCCTACATTTCACTTACATCAAAAGATCCCTCAACCCTCAACCATCAACCTTAAACCCTAAACCCCCAACCCCTATACCCTCTACCCTATACATTGGACCCTCAACCCTAATCCTTCAACCATATACCCTCAAACCTATACCCTAAATGCTCTACCCTCAACTCTTAACCATCAACACTAAAACCTTAAACCTTAAACTAGCCTTAAACCTTCTACCTTCTACCCTCTACCCTCAACCCTATACCCTCAACCCAATACCCTAAACCATCAATGCTATAGGTCCTCAACTTTATACCCTTAATTCTCAACCCTCATATATCTATGCCCCTCCCTCCTCTTCTCTCCTTGTCTCTATCTCACTTCTCCCTCCATCCCTCACTCCATCCATTCCTCCCTCTCTACCCTAATCCCTCAACCCTAAACCATCAACCCTTAAACAATCAACCCTAAACCTTAAACCCTCAATGTCCCTTAGCCCTTAAAACCTAAACCCTTAAAGCGACCTCTACCCCCTACGTACCCTCAACCCAATACCCTCTACCCTCAACCCTAGTCAACCCTTAAACCCAAGTAAACTCTTTACCCTAATCCCTCAACCCTCAACCCTTAATCCCCCAACCCTAAACCATCAACCCTATACATTGGATCCTCAACCCTCATATATCTTTGTCCCTCCCTCCTCTTCTCTCCTTCTCTCTATCTCACTTCTCCCTCCATCTCTCACTCCATCCATCCCTCCCTCTCTATGGCCCTAATCCCTCAACCCTAAACCTTAAACCCTAAACCCTTAATCTAGCATCTACCCTTTACCCTCAACCCTTAAACCCTAATCCCTCAACCCTTTACCCTCAATCCTCTATCCTCAACCCTTAAACCCTCTACCCTCTACCCTATACATTAAACCCTCAACCCTCAATTCTCAGCCCTCAGCCCTTCAACCCTAAACCCTCAACCCTATGCATTGGAACTTCAACCTAATCCTTCAACCATATACCTTCAAATATACCAAATTGAAATAGATTTGCTATTTTCTTATTTATATTATATTTATTATATAATATTATACAATAAATAATATAATATATACAATATATAATATAATATAATACAATATTTATATTATAGTATAATATAATATAATATTATAGTATAATACAATATTATAATATAGTATAATATAATATTGTAATATAGTATAATATTATATCATAATATAATATTATATCATATTATAGTATAATATTATATTATAGTATAATATTATATTATATTATAGTATAGTATAATATTATATTATATTATAGTATAGTATAATATTATATTATATTATAGTATAGTATAATATTATATTATATTATAGTATAATATTATATTATAGTATAGTATAATATTCTATTATATTATAGTATAATATTCTATTATATTATAGTATTATATTCTATTATATTATATTATTATATTATATTATAATATATATTATAATATAATATTATAATATTATAATATAACATAATATTATAATATAACATAATATTATAATATAACATAATATTATAATATTATAATATAATATTATAATATTATAATATAATATTATAATATTATAATATTATAATATTATAATATTATAATATTATAATATATTATAATATTATAATATTATAATATTATATTAAATATAACATTCTATTATATTATAATATTATATTAAATATAATATTCTATTATATTATAATATTATATCATATAATAATATAATATAATATTACATTATACCATAATATAATATTATAATATTATATTATATTATAATATTATATTATATTATATTCATATTATAATAATATTAATTATATTATATTCATATTATAATAATATAATATAATATTATATTATTATAATATTATATTATATTATTATAATATGAATATAATATAATATTATATTATATTATATTTATATTATAATAATATAATATAATATAATATAATATTATATTATATAATATAATATAATATAATATTTATTATATAATATAATATAATATTATATTATATAATATTACATTATAATATATTGAATAATGTCTATTGTGTAAGATAAGCAAGATTTATGTATCCTAATTTATTTATTTTGAAATGCATTTTGAAATCCTCTTTAGCGGGAATGTTTCCCAACAAGCAAATAATTTTTTTTTGTCCATTTTGAAAACTAAAACTAGTGCTACAAAAAAACCAACCCTAAATTCCCATACTTTTCCCTAATCACTAAATGCGGTGGAGGAAACTAGAGGAGGGTTAGTTTGCAATGCGACAGGAGGACTCGACCATGGTGGTTGGGTCTCCTTTTTTTCCCTCTGATCTTCTTCTCCATTCTAGACACTGTTCACTACGAAGGTATGTTCTTGTAGGGACCAAGATTATACCAGAAATTAAAGAAAATAGACTACCTAAGCCACCCAAATGATACATGAGGGAAAGAGGGTCCACAGTACAATACTCTGGAGTGAGATACTTAGTAGTTGCTTAGTAGTGAGTTCATTTTGCTCTGTATTTTATTTTAGTTTGTTTTACAACCTAAACTCCTTCTGACCAATATTCATTGGCTAATGTTCAGCTTTTTCTCTTGATTGTTTCTTTCATTTGCTGGATCTTGGCCGTATTTTCATTTTAATAAACATACTCTAAAACCCTCATCAAAACCTTATTTTCAGGCTGCAGCTCACCAAAACAGAGAAGTGAAAGGTGAATACCAGCAATGAAGAGTTTGAAGGAGCCAAAACAATAGGCATTTCTAGGATTGAATGAAGAATGGATCTCTCACCCTCTTTTGCAATTAATATAGAGGAGGGCTGCCTAGAGGTGGGTTGAATCAACATATTGAAGGAGAACCGCAACTAAGATCCCCAACTTTGAGTCTTCTACAGGTATGGATATTTAAGATTCAACGCTCTTTTGTAATTTTAGAGAAACAATACTTTGAGTTACATATTCAAAACATTGCATGTAAGAGACCAAACTTCAAGTGTTTGTAAGACTCAAAGTGGTATATGCACTAGAGGCATAGTTGCCAAAAGAGATGGATACAAATTTTCAGAATTTAGGTATGAATGTGTATAGGTTCAAGGTATAGGATATGTCTAATATATTTGCACCCAAAAAAATCAAAAATTAAAACATGATTCTTCCAAGGTAATCTTGTTCCCCTATTTGCCCCAATCCTTTTGGCAAGTTCTATGCTACCTTCAAATTTGCAACTAATTTCTTAGTTTGGATTTGTGAGAAATAGTGTATGTGGGCTCTTTTGACCTTCATTTACTTTTTATCTCTCAATATGAGGAGGCATTCACTGAGGCACCAAGAGAATCAAAAGCCATCCCTGCTTGCAAGAGACTACTCTTGCATGTTCCCTCATCTCTGAAAAAATGCACCCTATTCCAGGGCAACATCTTCTAGTTTTAGTAATTAGAATCTTTGATATAAGAAATGGATATACCGTTTCCTTAAATTGCTGCAAGGAATAGCTAAAAACCACTGTCCAAAAAAGAAGAGAAACTTTGTTCTAATCTATTTTAGAAAAAAAAAAAAAAAAAAAGTTACAATAGAAAAAAATGACTTTTTTTATTTATTTATATTTTTTAATTAAACTACTTTTAGATGTCACTATGTTCTAAAAATAGAATCTACTATGGTTGTTCCTATATTTCCTTACATACCAGCATACTGCATTTTGTACAAAGAGAGAAAATTGAATTGTTGCATCCCTGTGTAATGGGATTCAATGTAGTCCATAGCCATTATAGATAAACGAGTGGGAGGGATGTAATAATAGACTAATATCTTTATGTACGCTAATGACCAACTTGCACTCTACTCCAATGCTTGGCAATCTTACCATAGCCACCTGCAAATGAATGAGGGAAGCAAACTATGTATTTAAGACTAAAATTGTTGCTCAAACGATAGGGTACCTTATTATTTTCACATTTCTAAACTTTTCCCTAAAAAATGTAGATAACCATCATTAGCGGTGGTTTATCCATGTTGTCATGTCATCCCTCGTGAAAATTAACTCTAAGATTTAATTCTCCTTCCTTAAAGGAGAGGGGAATATGATCCCTTATTCTCTTAAAAAGAATCTAATAAATTAATAAGATTTTAAACAAGGGTAAAGATTAGTATTTAATTGAAATTCTTTAAAAGAGGGTTAAACTTCTCTTTATTTGTTTCTTCTTCCCTTTTTCCTTTAAGGGAAAATAATAATATGTAATATGTAAATGAATTAATATATCTAATTATTTGTTTGGGGTATTCTTTAATCTTATTTTTTAAAATTTATAGAAGGTATATATATATTTATTTATTTATATAAAGGCAAGTAAATATGTAAATTAATATTAGATAAAAATAAATTGATAAAAGAATTAATAATTAAAATAAATTACAAATATTTTATCCACTTTTGTATTTGGAATTTTCAATTTCAAGTGTAAATTGTGAATTATCATTGATATCATCAAGGTGGCTAAAGTGGGTTGGGCTATCAAGTAAAATATTGTTTCGTCAATTAATCCTTAGGGTAAACCAAATTGATAATATTTTTTCCCAACCACCATCTTCAATAAATTTATTTGGCTCATCAATAATAGTCTTCAAAATTGTCTGCCAGTTCAAGTTCATTCTTCTTTCATAATACTTTGTATCCATGGAGTTCAGCCATTCTTGATGCCATGAAGTGAAGATTGAGGAATGGTGTCAATGCAAAGTACATACCGCTTGAATTCTTTGAAAAAAATAGCCATATCAAATGTCTTTTTCCCAAGTCCTACTCTCTCAAGGTTAACAATCTCAATCTCACTAATAGTGATTACTAAGAAAGGTAATTCCACCAACTCTACCAAACAATTTACCATAGGAATAATAAAATCAGACGCTTTAAAAGGAACTCCATGAAAACAAAGCTCACTAAATGGTATATCAAACTCTAGTTCAAAATATTTTAGATGAGGCTACTCCCATAGCTTTGTTACTCGCTTGACAAATCCTTGAAACTCTGCATTGATTTTATTTTTCCTGTCCCTCTCTTGTTGTTCTTCCTCAATTTCATCAGGATCATACATTGACCTTCTTTCCCTTCCTAAATTTTGGACCACATCCATTACCTCCACTTAAAACTAGACATCCTTATTCTTCTTGGTTCACACCATGATATGGTTATGCAAATGAAAATGAAGCAAAGTAATCATCTCCTTCTCTGCTAGTTGGAAGAATGCATGCTTAATGTTTTGATACATGATATCAGCTCTCTCTTCTGCTCTCATGTTTGAATACTAAAATCCATTATGGTGGGCTTTTAGAGTTCCAATCATCTTTCTTCCTCTTCCACCAAATGTTGGCATATTTTACTAATGTTTATTAGAATTGTTGCATGTTTTACATCATTGGAATGACATATTAGCTATAAATTTTTTGAAATTTTATTATGGTATGTGCACATTGATAATGTAATATGATTATGGTTTCATTTCATATGTTGTAATAGTAGATATATAACAGAAAAGTAAATTATTGCATGAAATAAATAATAACTTTTCATTTTAAATGTTTTTTTGGGGTCTTCCAAAAGATCAAGATAATCATCATTATGATATAGATCCAGAAAATGTTAGTTCTGGTACAGATCACATGGCAGAGGATGGTGATGACGCAAATACAGAAGACACCGAGGTCGATGACAATGACAATGACGACGATGATGATCATGACGATGACGATGATGAGGCAATTGCTGGTAGTAGCCAGTGACATTCATGATCATATAGACTACATCATGGATCATTGTTGATATATCGTTATGATGCCTCTTTTCATGGTTCCCATCATATGTATCATTTCCGCAGCCTATAGTACCATATTATTGAGTTGTATCATATTCACATGTATCATTTTGACTTATATCATTTGGACATGTATCATCTTGACTTGTATCATTTTGAGTTACATAATTTATCATTTTTACTTATATCATTTGTACATGTATCATTTTGACTTATGTCGACTGTTGGACATGCATCATTTTGGCATGTTATTGATCTATTGGCATATTTGACTTTCACTTGTTTTAGTTATATATGATGATGGTCTTATCAGTATTGACTTGTCAATTTATATATATTGGAAGTGGTCAATGATTTTTTTATGGATATTTATTATGTATGATGATTTTAATTTACTGCTCAAGATGGATGTTGTCAAATTCAATTAAATTATAGATATTTGACTCACTTGTTTTAATTAGAGATGATGATCATGTTATAATAATTATCTTGTTATTTAATCATGAGTTAAATAATTAAATTATTTATTATATAATCATGAGTTAATTAAGAGGCATGATATATCTAACTAATTAAATTGAAATAAAACATATTAAATTAATAAATGGAAGCAAAACAAGAAGCATTTTTAGAAGCAAAAAAGGAAGCAACAATGGAAGCCAAACTAGAAGCAAACCAGAAGCAATCTTGGAAGCAAAACTTGGCGTTATCTAGGAAGCAAGAATAGAAGCAATTTAGGTAGCAAACAAAGAAGTAATAATGGAAGTAATTTTAGAAGCAACAAAAGATGCAATAATAGAAGCCATATTAGAAGCAACAAAAGATGCAAAAATGGAAGCAAAGCTAGATTCAATAAGTGATGTTATAGTGGAAGAAAAAATGGAAGCAAAATTGGAAGCCAAACAAGAAGCAAACCTGGAAGCAAAACTGAAAGAAAAATGGAAGCAAACCTGGAAGCAACATTGGAAGCAACACTAGAAGCAAACCTGGAAGCAAAATTGGAAGCAAACCTGAAAGCAACATAAGAAGAAAAACTAGAAGCAAACCTGGAAGCAACACTGGAAGCAAAATTGGAAGCAAACTTGCAAGCAACGCAAGAAGAAAAACTAGAAGCAAAATCAGAAGCCAAATTGGAAGCTTCAAAAGTCAACGCTAAACCAAGTGCTCAATTCGGTGCTAAACCCAACATTGAATCTAATGCTGAAGTGAACATACCATTTTTCATCAATTTTTATGCTAGCAAAAGTGTCCAATTCATGAACTCAAATGCACTAAAATTTGACGCTAATTGCCTATTCTGTTGTAGTGATATTATCAATTTTGCAGTTGGGAGATTTGACACCCTCCTGACTCGAAGCTTCATTATGAGATTTATCGATAGAAATTGTGTCAAGTTTTTTAGAACAAAGGAAGTTAACTATTGCATCGTCATCTACAAAGATAGGTACATTGATAGGTTCGGTTGGATCCCAGTCAATAAGTTCACGATGTATTAAGGGTAAAAGGTCATTAGATTGTCTAAGGTCAACAGCAGTGAGGGTTTTGATAGCAACATTGTCAATGTTGTTGATAGCGATGTCAAGGTCTATGATATTACTCTCCTCCAAGTTGTCTATCTTTCTCAGTGTCTATTCATCCTCACTTGAGTCATCGATATTCTGTGATCTAAACACAAGAGGTCTAGTCCCTGAGCTTTGTCCCTCCTCATGTGTAGGTGCATACCTTTGTATCACGTCAATTTGTTTATCATGACAAGATTCCTTAGACAACCAATACCATTCATACTCATTAGATTTAGTCTCATAACTAGCTTGAAGTTGTAGGATTCATTCATAGATTTTCTCCTTTGTGTCTTCTTTGGTTTCTTCTTTATATCCCAGCCCAGTCTTATCCTTTGCTTGAAGTGTAAGAGGTTGAATAGGTTCTACAATACTTTCTTTCCTTTTGCCAATAGGCCCTTGTCCTTCATACCCCATCTTCTCTAGGATTTTTTTTCCTTTACCATATTGATCCATTTGTATGTTGGGGGTTGTTGATGTAGAAGTTTCCTCATCCTTGTATAGCCAATTGAGAACAGCCTTATCTTTAGATTTGTCAACTAAAGTTCCTACCTTTACAAATCTTCCATCAAAAACCATGGTAGTTTGTGATGATTGTTGTGTTCATGTAGATGGTTGTCCATAAGTTCTTGGTGAAGGGAGCAATTGTGAAAGACATAAAGATTGCTCAATGGAATACTCTCCCATGCCTTTGTCCTTTAATTGGATCTTTTCTTTGAATTGCTTTGATAAAGAGTTTTCATTGTTTGATGTAGTAGAATCAGCAACACCTTTATCTTTTGACTGGTCCCTTTTCTCAACCCATTTTGATACAACATTTAATTGCTTTTCTCTTTTTGATGAGCTAGGAGTGTTAGCTTCCCTGTTGTGAGGTACAAAGGTATCTTGAGCTACCTTAAGCATGTTACATTGTTGGGGATTGTTTGAATCGGATGAGATGGTTATTTCTTGTCCATTGACTGGAAACTTCAAGCATTGGCGATATGTGGATGGCACTGCTTGCATCTCATGAATCCAAGGACGTTCCAAAAGTATATTATATGTCAGCTCTTTGTCTAACACTTGGAAAACTATGTCTTTCACAATTAGTCCCACTTGGATAGGTAGCATGATCAATCCTTTAGAAGATCTCTCTTTTTCATCATATGCTTTTATTGTGATTTTCCTTCTAGCATCAATGGAATTCTTAGAGTATCCTATTGCACAGATGAGTTTTAAAGTACAGATATTCAAACCAGCTCCACCATCTATTAGCACACTTGACTCGGTGTTTATGAATGAGAACCTCAATGTGGAGGGCAGCATTGTGTGGATGGTTAAGTGGCATGTCATCATGTTCAGAAAATGATAAGCAACATTTGAGGAGCAGTCAAGTGTCCTACCATAGCCTGGAATTGGAAAACTTCCAAGTTATTGGGTACAATGGTAGTTACGAGAGCTTGTTCTAAAATTTCTTTGTGTGTCGGTGATATTTTCAAGAGTTCCAATATTGATATTTGTGCTAATATTTTCTTCAATTGATCAACAACATTGTATTGGGTTGATGGGGCAACAGTTGTTTTAGGTGCATCTCCTTTGAGTATTAATTTTGCTTGCCCCCTTGCAGTTGCGTTGACAGGTTGGTACTCTTATTTCTCTTTGATTTTGATAATAATAATCTGATTTTCATTTGCAGCAATATTTGTGATCAGATTTAGTGGTGTGATTTGATTTGATTCGATTTGATGTTGGTGTTGATGTCATGAAAGTGATTTTCAAAGATAAAAATATCTTCGGTTTGATGATCAACTGCAACAAGGTCATTTATTTGATTTTCAGCAGCAAAAAATTCATTTATTTGATTTTCAGTAGCAACAATGCTATGTTCATCATTGATTTCAATGTTATTAGTTTGATCTTCAACCACAAAAATATGAAGAATCATGGTGTCATAAATGTAATTCACATTTTTTTCCTTTACCATTTGTAGAAGATGATTCTCCTTTTTCATAATTTGGTAGAGGATTCTTGAAAGCTCCATGATCATTGTTGGTTTGTGGTCCTTCTATAAAAAAATTCTTGTTATCAATCAAATCTTGTATTGCATGTTTCAATTGCTAACAATCCTTTGTTTTATGGCCTTTTTTCTAATGATAGTCAAAGTAATGTGCATCGTTCCACCAAAATGGTTTAACTTGTGGATCCCAATTACATGGTTCTTTTACTATGATAAGCTTGGCTTCAAGAAGTTCCTTTAATGTTGATTCCAATGATTGCCCCACAGGCGTGACTTTCCTTCAATTTGATGGTTTTTGAAATGGTGATGATTTAGACTCAGCATTGTTCAAGTTGTTGTTTTGATTAGCATTTAAATTGTTGCTTTGGTTATTGTTTTGATTAGTTTTGGTGGAAGCTACTGTCAAATTGAATATTGGTTTGGTATTTTTCATTTTAGCCACAACATCATTATTACCAGCATTTTTATTCTTTTGCCAAAACTTTGGTTTGTCATTATTATTGTAGTGATTAGACAAGCTTACATTGTTTGATCCTTCATTGTATATTTTTAGGACTCCTCTCTTGACCAACGCTTCTTCGATCTTGAGCTCATTTTCAATTATTTTCTCGAATGTAGGTGGGCATTGTAGTTCAAGTATATAACTCATTTCATCATTTAAATTGTCAATGAATAGTTCCATCTTTTCCTTTTCAGGTATGGAACAAGGATATATTGCAAACAATCTTCTCCATCTTTGCAAAAATAAGAGAAATGTTTCACCCTTCTTTAGTTTGGTATTGCAAAGATCCTTCATTATGATATCATGTTGTATGTTATAGGAGTATTGGGTGATAAACTTGTTGACCAAATCTTCAAAGGATCTAATTCCTGGAATTAATTTAGAGAACCACTCCATACATTGTCCACCCAAGCTTTGTGGAAATAGCCTCATCAAATATGTCTCTTCATGGGAAAACTCTAATCTCATAGCTTGAAACTACCTTACATGATCAAGAGGATCTATTTTTCTATTGTATTTATCATACTTTGTGAATTCACAATGTTTAGGAAATGGAATCATGTTCACATTTTGGGTAAAAGGATATGGACAAATATCATGCAGCAAGTATCTTTTGGTAGTTCCTCCTTGCATATCTTGGAATTGTTGTTGCAAATTTTGTATTTGATTTGTTAATGTAGCCACTTCATCTGTATTTTATGGTTCAATTTCAACTCTTTTACGTGTTTCTTTCAATCTATCAATGTCAAAGTCCTTTGAAACTTTAATACCTAGATCAACTAGCATTACAAGGTATTTTTCCCCATCTCTTTTGAGGATTTTCTCCATGAATTTATGAAACTTGGGATCTTGTTGAATGGTTTGCAATTCTTCTTCAGTTATTTCATCACTTTCATGTTTATTGAATCTAGTGAATTCATTTTCTTCACCCTCAGACATGGTGTTTTGGATTTTTGCTTCCTTTTCTTGGAGTTTTTATCTTTGTGACCTTGTTAGAATGGGCATACAAGTGTTTTTTTCACTAAAATTTGATCTTTGTTTGGAGTAATGTCAAGGGTATTAACTAAGTCAAATAAAATGATAAATTCTATTGATAAGACTAAGATGATAAATCTGATTATACATCTTCGTTTCTTGATGTAGGATGGCAAATCCTGATAATGAAACTCCACTTAACAATCAAATGTGTTTGATGATTTTGACACTTTAGGATGATAGATCTTAGTTTAATTTAAGAAATTTTACTTGTAAATTCCAGCTTATGTAAGTTTAAGATACTATTTTGATTTAGGAATGCTTTTGCTCTAATAATAATCTTGAATTTTGATGTTATTTGTCTAACAAATAGTGAAAATAGCTCTCTGTTTTGTAATTTATTGGATGTGCTAAAATAGTCCTTAGATGCACTAAAATAATTCACAAATGCACCAAAATATTGCTTTGATGCACTGCTAAATAGATTGTATGTCCTAGACTGTTCCTCCTATGCGCCAGAAAATAAGTTGAATGCACTAAAAGACAAGGCAGATGTGCTAAAATATGCCTAGATGCGCTACAGGATGACTCAGTTGCACTGAAGTATGGATTAAATGCACTAAAACTATCCAGGGATGTGCTAGATTGCCCCTAAAGGTGATTTTAAGTTAACTGGCAGCTGTGAATGTGTTAAATAGATATGCAGATGCACTGGAAAATTGAACAAATGCACTAGAGTATGCCCTATATGTGCTAAAAGATTCTATGAATGTGCTACAAGATGACTTAGATGTGTTGCAAAAGGTAACAAATGTGCCAAAACAGATACTGTATGCACTAATTTGGAAATGTTCAGTATTTTTGGTAGTTTGTTTGTTTGTTCTATTTTTAACCAGTGAATTTGATGTTTATAAGGGATTATCTTCTAATTAATGAGTTTGTATTTGATTTTCTTGTTTGTGAATTATGGAAATTAATTTCTTTAATTGGATGATTTCCTTGAAAGTGATTTACACACATAGCAACAAGTTTGTAAATAGTTTTTCAATTCTATGCATTAAACATTTAGTGTTTGTTCTAGAAGCGGGTCTTATTCTTTCAATTTCCATAGGTGTGACACAATAGAAGATAGATCAAGCACTTTTCTAATATCAAAAGGTCACTTGAAATACCACATCCCACATCTTAAAACTATGTCAGCTCACACAGCCTTGTCACCCCCTAGAGTGCACCCGTGTTTTTTCCTTTCCCGAGTCTTAACCAAAGTTGAATCCTCCACTTTTGGCCAAGGTCTTTGATAGTTATATGGTGAGTGTCTTGGGGGAATATTCTTCCCTCCCCTTGCACTATGATATAGAAAATGTTCAGAAACTGACTCAATTGACTTCTATCTTAAAGTTCATAGAAAGGGTTTGCATTTGGTGTTGCAAATAGATAAACTCCCTCAGGAGAACTCCCAACCTTTAGAACAAGACTTTGGGGATGGTTATCTTGCATACTACCATCAAATTGCGGACTTTCCTTGAATTCACTTTTGATTATAGTGGGTCAGAAAACTTAGCTTTGGTTGTTCCCACTTAGGTCGTTCCTATAGGGTGAGTACTTTTCACCACTATGACAGGCCTTCTAAAGGTATTAACAAAGCATAAAATAGTGAGTCTATCATTCTGATCATCCAATGAAGGGGAGAGCATAGGCCAATCACTTTCAATCACAATAAACAAGGGGTTCAATTATCCTTTTTTAATTAAGCTAGATGCCTATCTTAATCAAAAGAAAGCAATAATAGATTCAACCCTTGAAAAACACCATTAGTAATTTGCAATATTTGTCTTTGAACAACGTAATTGTCTCAGATAGATGTCTCTGACAAGCATGTTTGGTACCTGCAACACAGAAAATAGTGATTAGTATCCAAAATTTTGAAATTTTGTAAAATCAAACAGATGCGCTAAAACTTTAAGCATATGCACCAAAACTTTAAGCATATACACCAAAACTTTAAGCATATACACCAAAAGATAGATGTCCTATAGAAAATACTAAATGCGCTATAGAAATTATTGGCTGCACCAAAATAACAATCAAGTGCACTACAAAAACCCCTTGATGTGCCAAAGTATGAGATCTATGCACCAACGTATGTCTTAGATGCACTAGAATAGAGATCAGATGTGCCAAAGAATTTTTCTTATGCACCAAAACAAAGATCGAATGCGCCAAAGAATGTTTCGTATGTGCTAGAAGAACTCTCGACCGCACTAAAATAAATTTACGTCAAAATCTACAAAGTCACTTTCCAGAAGAAAAAAAATTAAAATTAAAATGGGGTTTTTCCCCATGGTGGATGCCAATTTATGTATGTGGAAAATAAGTGTAAATGAATAACAATAACACACTCAATGAAACATTACATGAGATAAATTAGATAACAATTTAATCTAATTGAAACACACAAATTTCTCTAAAACCGTTACATTGCTCTCTATCTCCAAGGATTTATTAAACAAAAGTGGCTCTCAGATTGCATGCACTATGATTATTAAAATGACAACCTAGAGAACGAGATAATGTAAATGCAAGAATCTAATCCTATATAATGATTGCTATATGATAATGTTGTGATAATGATGTTGAATGCTATGATAATGATTCTATTATGATAATTAATATGCAACTACAAAAGCCATTTTTATGAATTAATATGATTGCTAAAATGATTCTAATTGATAATTGCTAAATGCTCAATGTGTAAATGCTCTAGTATGATTTTTGTAGAGTTTATTTGCTTAAAGTGGGATCCATTTCATGTAGCAAGAAGCTGCTTTTATAGATTTTCAAAGGAAAATTGTGATGTGGTAGAAAGCAACGGTTCATATTCGATCTAGATAAATTGACAGTAGAGGATGAAGAAGTTGGAGAAGATCAGCGAGAGGATAAAACATTCCTCCAAGTGACCAAGAAGAAAAAGTGGAGGAAGAGATTCAAGTCTCTTTAGATTGTTCCAAATTTGGTTGGAGAGATAAAGCATAATTGAATACAATTTGAAACTTTCAATTTTTTTGAGAGATAAGTTGTAGACATGTGCTCAAATTGAAAATAGGAATTATTCAATTTTGGAGAGGAATATTATTAAATAAAACAACAATTGAAATTTGTTTATTTAATTGAGATAGAATAATATGGTTAAAATAGAAGAATTAGAAGAGTGAACTATATAAATAAATATTTTTATTTATTTATAAGTAGATGAATTAAAGGTTAATTAGTCAAATAATTGTATTTAATTAATTAGATTTATCTAGACCATTTCTAGGTGTATACAATGTGATATTGGTATTCTTACAACATTGAGGGATGAATACCCAAAAAATTAAGGTAAACATAATTTTCATGGAACTAGACCTCAACCAAGAGTGAAAATATTTCATTTATCTACGCATGAGTAAATTAAAATGATCATCATCATCTTCCATGCTTATCAAGGAAGCAACATTAACTATAGCATCTTTATTTTGATTCCCTTGACATGGGATAACATAAATAAAATATGAATCAAAATGCATGAGTGACTATAATATTATTTCATGATATTACATTAATTTACCTTCCTTATCTTCATATTCTCCTATTATTTTTCAAAAAATTATTTTTTTCACCATGTATATGAATTAACATTGAGGGATATCATGGCTTATAGACTAATATTTGGTGTGATACTTAATTACAATATTAGTACATTGAGAATCAAGAAAAAAATATAATTATATAAGTTCACTTAAAGGAGTGATCAAAGTCACTCTTACTCCCAAACTTTTCATGCATCTAGATCCATGAAAAATCATGATCCAAGGATAGGAGGTGTCAATATGTAAAATATCCTCATTGAGCAATGGGGTATCTAACTATCTGCAAATAAGGGAAGGCATTGCAATCGATTGAACAAAAATTACTTATTTTTAAATAACATATATGAGATGAATTTAATATCAAATTTTGAAAGCAACGTCACCCAACATGCATCCCTACTTAAAAGAATATTTTTTACATATATTTTAAAGTATATTCTTATATAATAGCATGTATCTTGAAATGAATCATATAATTTCTAAGATTGTATAATGGAAAGATGATAAAAAATATATTATCTCTTTATAGTTGTATACCATATCTCATAATCTAATAATATATGACTATAACAATAAACTATGTGTTCTTTACCATTTTCATTATTTTGAGTGAATAGATCTCTAATAGTGGACTTTATGGCTAAAACATATAATACTAAAAAAATTCTATGGATAAAATTCATGAGGACCAAAGGATTCAATAATAATTATTTAGTGTCCTCGAATTATTTTTTATAATATTTTTTCCATTGGAAATGAACATCTTTCTTTTAACAATCTTGTCAATGGGAATGCCTTATCCATTAATTAGGCTATAAACTATCTAATAGCTTTTCTTTTTCCTTGGAGACTACAAAATTTCTTCAAAATTATTTAGAGGAGACATGCTAACAATAACATAAATATTATTTGTATCTACCAAGAAATACCTCTCGAGGACATAATAAATTTGAATGACCACTATCAACTCCATATACACACTTTTTAGCATTTAACCTTAATTTGTACCATCACACATGTTTAAATATTATCCTCAAAAATTATAAATGCTCTAGTTATCTTTTATATTTCCTAATATATCATCCATATTATCTTCTAACACTTTATCCATAATATGATGGAAGATCAATGTTATATAGTCATTTGATATATACCTACAACATTTTTAAACCCAAAAATGCATGATAACACATAAAAAATGTTCCCTAATGTGTAATAAAATTGGTTCTTTATTTATCTTTAAGATTAATCATGGTATAATTGTAGTGTAAGAATTCATAAATGATAACAAATCATGTCCAATGGTGAAGTATACATTTATATCATTATTAAGAAAAGGGTATCATTCTTAGGATATTTTTTTTAAGATCTCTAAACTTGGTTCAAATATAAATATGACCGTCAAGTTTTACAAGTACCATATTAGAGAACCAAAGTGAATAATCAATAGATCTATTAAATATATTCTTAAGCATAGATTTATAATTTGTGTTTAACCATTAACCCCACATTAGGATGCAACTTCCTAATATTTTGTTTTGCATGTTTAGCATTAGGATCAATAAACTACATATCTTGATATGACCATGCAAAAATATCTCAAAAATATTTCAAAAAAAAATATTTTAGTTTTAAATAATCACCAAGTTTCAAGATCTTATATTTATTATATGGTTTCATATCTATAATATATATAACACCAATTATAAGTGTATTAGAATCCTCAATAAATGGATCATTAGATAAAAATGAGAATTACAAGGTGCAAATGAAGCATCTTCCCCAAAGTATGAATAAACCTAAAAAAATATGGGGAGACTCTTATAATGATGATATCTAGGTAAATCCTCAAAAACATCTAATATTTAACTAAATCTTCCTATAATGCATAAATTGAGCTAGAAATCAATGGTCAACCTAAAAAATTATTATGCACATATTTTTTGTAAACTTACGTTTCATATTTATTAATTTTTTTTAAATTACAAATATTAATTTTCAGACATATTTTCTCATAATGCTTGTCTTTCATGCATACCCATATTTTTTACTAAAAGAGGAACATAAATATGAAGGGAAATCTTTTTTTATTCCATTACTATCTTTCCACGTGTGTCTAATAGAGATCTTTCTATTTTTGTAATAAATTTATTTTTATTAGAAAATACAAAATAGAAAATAAATACAATAATAAATAAATATATTTAAATATATATTTTTATAAAGTTTACTCTAAGAAATACATTGTAAAAATTTATATTTTGATTTTTTTATTTAATCATAAAAAGAGGATCTAAATTATTATTTTATTTCTAATGAAATCCATCCATGAGTCTTACAAGTAAAAGGGTAGCACATAGAATGTTCAAGGGACACACATATACATATTGAGAGTCTCATCTATAATAAAATTAGTATATTTTTTCTTGTGTCCCAAGTTTTTGGCATACTATTTTGTATAAATTGTTATATCATAATATGCTCAAGTGGGATAGGGTTTTATGCTTCCACCCAAATATCAATGCTTTATCTTTTTCAACAATTTGGAAAAATTTATATGGGTTATCATTAGTTGTCACCACATATCCTTTCTTTTGAAGAATAAAATTAATTTTACAATGAAGTGTCAATGGGAAAGAACCAATTACATGAATCCATGTTCAACCTAAAAATTCATTATGTTATAAAACTTCAAGCATCACATGCAAAGTCATCTCAAGTGTTATGCAATCTAAAGTGATGCATAAGGTAAGTAGCCAATAGATTCTCATATAACATTGCTAAACCCTTTTGTAGACACCTAAGATTGAAACATATTCAATTACCTAATAACCCAACCATTTCATCTATATTTGATTGAATAAATCCTTATTTATATGATTTTACCCCCTTAATAATTAAATAATATTTCATTATTTAATTAATAAAGTCACTATTCACCCAAATCCTATTTCTAGTGTAAAATGAATTACCAATCTTATTTTATAGTTCGCATTGTTGGAGTACAATACCATGTACTCCACTGAGAGGGGGCGTGAATCAATGGTATACTAATTCAAGTTAACTCCAATATAATCTTTCAAAACTTTGAGACATAACCATCGTGAGAACATGCATACTTAGAATCAAGAACTTTGGTAATCATTATTAACTCAAGGCATCGACTCAAACCTTTAACAAGACTAACATGAATATCAAGGCAACTTCTATTGACATGAGATGGAGCATCATTTATGAACATCATGACACTTTTTCTGAATTGAGATAGGAATTATGACAACTAAAGCTAACAGATGAAAACTAAAGATGCACCAACACAATATTTATGATAAACAATAACTCATGAACAAGGAATGTCATTCTAAATAGTGATACATGATTTATATGCATTCAAGCAAACCAAACAAACTATAGACAAAATGCCTCACTGGCTACAAAGTGCTTCATTGGCAATACTATCTCACTGATAGATTTCAAATACCTCATTAGCAATACTATCTCACTGATATATTTCAAATACCTCACTAGAAATACTATCTCACTAACAGATTTCAAATGCCTCACTGGCATGCAAAGCCTCACTGGCGTACAAACATCTGCCTCACTAGCATACTTTACATGGTCTTACTGACCAATCTCTAATGAAGGAAGAAACATAACTTCAAGGGTTACCCTATTACTATACAATCCATCAAATGAATTACTTCTTCAACATACATACAACATCACTGAAAAACAACTCTTAACAGAGTAAATGATCAACTGTTGGCATATCTTTTGTAATCAACAACATCATGAAGATATTCAACATAGCATAAATAATGTTCATAATTTTTGAACTACAAACGAACTACTTTCAACTACATAACTACCTTACAGTTGCAAACTACCCATAGAAATATTTCAAAGAAGCGCATATAATGTCTTGCAAACTTGAACTGAAAGATAACTGCCATCCTCAAGTTGTTAAACAATTGTTCCTTAACAAACAACAACCATCACTAGTGTGTTCCTCAAAAAAATGTAAATAAGAAAACTAACTACTTGTATGTACTTTAACCCTTAATCAGAAACTAATTTTGTGATTTTGTAACAAACTTGTCATCATTTACACAGCAATAAAATAAACTAAACAATAGTTCAAGATTAATGATCATTTTTAGCCTTTGTCAATTTAGATAAACTGAAAACCATCAGGGTTAAGGAATGAAACCACCTATTCAAACTTTCTTGAAGACATTTCCTCATCACTTCCATTTCCTTGTCATGCCCTAGCTCAAGAGAGCACTTATAATCAACATTCTGACAATCTACTGAAGCAACAGTTTTTAAAAAGATAAATAACAAAAATGCAATATCAATTTTGAATAAGAAAAAAAAACTTCACTTCCCTGTTGTTGCTTCACTTGAAATCGAGCATAGTATTATCACAAGAAAACCATCATAGACTGTAAACCCTCATTCTCTCCTTCGCAATTGACAACCAACACAATGATTTGTGTTTTTCACATGTTAACAAACTTTCTCCATCAAACCCTAATTAAATTTTCCATGTGACCAAAGCAAGTGTCGATGCATGCTTTTTCTTTTTCAAAGTTAATTTCACCTTTTGAAGTGGATTTACCACTGAGATAAAATTATTACAAAAATCTTTCAAAATAATGTGTTAAGGGACCAATGATACCATGAAAAATACTTTAGGATTTATGAAGTTCATGACCTCTAGGAAAGGTCTTTCATAATGCCTTATCGGTGTGAAGACCACAACATTGTTAATATCAAAAAATAACATCATTCCTTATATCAACCTTGCATGAAGATCACAACATTATAATGCTTTTCAAGTGGCCCCAAGTGCCACGTTCAAAAACTTTGATAATTATTGTTTCCTTAATCACAAATCAAAGATAGTCAATAATCACCAAACACCAACAAACTTTTATTCCCTTCAAAACTAAAAGTTGTTATTCTTTATAACCTCTTAAAGTAGTGCAATCAAACTTGAAACATAAGATATACATGAGTGTGTTGAATGTAAGTCTTGACTTCATGTTCCTTCTTTAATTTCAATGACAACACAACCTTTGGCATCAATGAAAAACTCACATGCCAACAAACTCCTCCTTTGTCATTGATGGAAAACCTCTTCAACTACCAATCATTATGCTTGCTTTCTCTCCCCCTTTGACATCACATGACAAAGGGATACTTGATCATAAAGTAAGCACTCCCCCTGTGAGAAAGCTTCATAACAGAACTAAAAATTTCATTGAATTGTGCACATGAACTGCCATGTCATTTGTAAAATGTTATTTTCACTATAAACAACCCTGTCACTAATGAATACAATGCATAACACCAAAATGTCCCAAAATGAGATGTCATTGTAATACCACAACTAAAAATAATAATCACAGAATCAAATCATTGCAAAGTATCACTAAACTAATGCCAACAATGCCAACAAGAATAAGAATAAGCATGAAAATCTCCCTCTAAAGATGAGCTCTACACAAAACAATAGTCATCAATGTATCAACCATTAGGAATAAAAAAAAATTTATGAAGGATAGTATATAGCATGTGCCAAGTATCACTATGTACCTAAAACCAATCAGAGATACTACCTTTTCATAATCACCAAACAAAAATGTACCATCTTGTACCATGTCTATATTATGATCACTGAAATATGCCAAAGATGTCACATGTAAACTGAAAGATGTATTTCCATATCAGTGCCAAAAATTTATCAAAGTGTGTCAATACCAACCATATCAAAGAATACCTACTCAAAACATCAACCAATATAACTAAAAAACAATATCAACAATCAACTGCTAAACTTGTAACCACAACCACTAATATCAATATATGCAAGTAGCCATAGAAATCACATATAATCACAAGAAATAATCATATGCTTCAACAACACTAAAGCAAAAAATGTATAAAATTCATCCAATCTAAAACTTAACTAGAACCAAATCATCAACCAATGCAATGCATCATAGCAGAATAGCAACTAAGCACCAAATCAATGAATGTTTTGACAACAATTCCAAAGGTTGGGGTCAACAAAGTTGGAAGAATATTTTTCTGCAAACCACTTATCATCATTCACTACCCTTAGTGCAATCCATGCATCAACAAAAGACTATTAAAGAAGTAAAGTCTCAAGAAAGAGGTGAAATATCAACCAACTGTCAATAGTACCAATAACAAAGTATCAATACTACCAATATGCATTAAAACCTTGCACCAAAACCTTGAAAGCAAGTAGTGTGTCAACAAAAGAGTCTCAAATTCCAAGTACCAACTAAATATCCCAACTGCATAGTATAAAAATCAACATACTATCAAGAATATTGTCTTCAAGAAATGTTTTTCATTTTGCATTGGACTTCAAAATGTTGTCAACTGGAATCAACATAGCAAGGGAATCAAAACCTCTTGTCATTGATATATGCCACCATTGCCATTTTTTGATCTGAGATTGATAACAAGACTATGATCTACAATTTTGATATTCATATGACAAATATATGACATGTATGATCAAAGCAACATAATTATATTGTATCAAATAACTTATCATTTTGCTCCTTGTTATTTTCCTTATATCACTAAGCACTATACTGAATCAGAGAATGATAATGCTATATAGCATAGCACATAATACTCTAACATGCTCCACCTCATACCAAATCACTAATTAGGAGTAAATAATTGAAGATTAATTCCAGAAACAACTACAACAAACCACACTAAAAAAACACCAACTGAAATACCAAAGATACAGTGGAATAGAATCACACTAATAATGCAAAGCACTAACTGCTTGAATGTGTAATCACTGATTCAGTGTCTGTGTAAATAATTATGCAACAAATAATGAATCATTGTCAAATGTATATTCATAAATGAAATCACCAATGTGTCAAATAATATGGCAATCTCAAAATAGAATATCTATGTTTCTGTCAAAATCACCCAATATTGTATGAGGAGCATTAACCATTATATGATCTATTAATCACTGTCAACCACATATTCACAGTCCAATATTTTACTAAGAACTCACTATCATTTTTGACATGGAAAGTTTCTATCAAAAAAAGGTAATCCATTCCAACAAAATATCAAAATGAGTACTAGTCATTTGATCTATTACCTACTCACGTGTCTTTTTACTCACAATCAAAGATCTTTGTTACTGAGCATATGTCTAAAACTTTAATATGCATTTGTGATGATGAACCTACAGCTAAACTAATACAGAACAGAAGGTTGAATATTTATTGCATTCTAAACTCATTTGAAGAATCTCCAGTAATGTAGCTGATATTTTCTCTATCTTGCATAGTGTGGATCTTGAATTGTAGTAAATCCTTCTTCATGTTCGCATGACTACTTAAGCCATTTTTGATATCTAAGTTGCCAAATCAAATTGAGAGACTAGGATATCATTCCAATACAAACCAAAAAGGATCTTAAGTATTTCTACTAACAAACACACTAATCTTAGAGTCACTTTACTACATTTTGAACGATCATAATAGACTAACAAAGACCCCTGTTAACATGAGTGTGATTTAAAGGAAATGACAAGATATTTTCAATACAATGAAATTTTGAAATATGTATCTAAGACTAAGGATATCAGATAGATACATTGTACTCCTCTTGATTGTATATCAATCTCATGCTTTTACTTAAGTTTCTTGTGCAATATGCACAAGATTAGGTTCTTGTTGTTTTTGTTCAGATTTCCTTCTCCAAATTTTCTTAGGATCTTTCTTTTGCTTGTCCAAAGTTCTTATCACTTTTTTATATCTAATTGATCTTACAAAATTACTCTTGCAATACTGTGATTTATGTCCAACACTGTTGCATCTATAACATATGATATTGCTATAAGAATTATGATGTCTATTTTTTGAATTTCTATAATCATATCTTCCATGCATCCAACAATTTCTTTCTAGATGACCAACTTTATTACAGTTATAGAAAACATTATTATAACCTTGATTTGACAAGCTATAAGAACTTTTATCATTAGTCCATCCAAAAACATGTATGAAATCTAGAATCTCTTGCTCTATGACCATATTTATGACACAAATAACAATAACCATGGAATTGAGAGTAATTGCACCTCATTGAATGATTTTGTCTAATAGATGGAGGTCGTGAGATTTTAATTGTTCTTCTTCTTCCAACATCAACATTTT
>VDFB02281492.1:651796276-652066550 GCA_007258455.2 Sequoia sempervirens
TAGTCCAAACATGATATAAAGGGGCTTTTACACTTTTTGTGATTATTGTAGCTTGTGTAAAAGGCCCCATGAATATTGTTGTAATTGTAGGATGCATGAATAGGGTACAGGATGAGAAATAAAGAAGGTATAGCTGCAGTCCTCAAGAGTTTTGTAAAGAAAAGCATGTGAAATGAGGGGTTCAAGCCTAGGTTTCAACAAAATATGTATGGGAGATCTGATTTTATGAATTTTTTATCCATGTGCAAACCTAATGGGTTGTTTTTGAGCACTGAATATAAATGATATACATGCACACACACACACATATATATATGTATGTATGTATGTATGTATGTATGTATGTATATGTATTTTTAAATGTAAATGTAAATGCAATTACTGGATGCTCTATTAGAACAATAAATGCAACATATCATTAAAGAAATCTATATCTATGTATATAAATGTGTATTTCTAAATTCAAGTGTAAATGGAAAGAGCATATGGTTTTTTAGTATTATAGATACAACATATCCATAAATTAATGTAATTGAAATTCTAAAGTCTTCAACTAATGTAATATGAAATCGATAAAACTATTAAACTACATGAGAAATAAATGAAAACAGTAAATGCATATGTATGTGTATTTGTAAATGTAAGTGTAAAATAAATAAGAAAAATGGAAATTATAAAAGAATACAAGGGGAGACCAGTGCCTTATTGGGTATATGGAGTCCAATGAATATCTGCAAATGTGGATTTCAATAATGGCAATAATTCAAACTATCAGGCACATAAATTATTTACAACTTGTGCAAACGTGCAAGTGAATAATTGATAAACTCTTCTTGAGATAGAATGGAAATTCTAGTTATGTTATTCTTCTTATTAATCCAAGTATCACTTTCCAATTGTTGTGTTTGATTAAAATATTTTAATCCCTACTTTAGAGAACTGAATAACTAGATCACACATATATAGCAAATGTAGAATGATAAACTGAGTGTAAACTTGTTATATCAATTTAAACAATAGAGAAGCATCAGAATGGAGACAATCAAATAACTTCATAAATTTAACAAATAGTTGATACCAAAATCTTAATCCGCAACTTAGATATCTTCATTTACTCCATCAAAATATATGCATCTAAATATTTGTATATCAAAATTCATTGTCTGCTACAAATGACCTAAATGCCATCTGTCTGGTGTTTGTATCTTAACTCTCTTCAACACTTAGTTCTCTAGGAGGGCAGTTGTAATCTTGAGTTTTTAGTTCTCTAGGAGGGCTAAATAGAAATATGAAATTACAAAATAGAACCTTGTAATCGCATTTGATGCAGATTCAAATACTAGCCGTCGATCCTTCACTTTGGTCAGATGATCGAATGGCTTCCTTCAAAACAAACTAACACAATCTCCATCATGGAAATAAGGGCCCACCATACTATGCGTTGCCAAGGAAATCCATGTGGCACTCACCCGTGATATCACGATCGATAAAGACCTCGCAACTTCTAATCACGCTATGGCGGGAAACCATGGATCTCAACCATCAGTAATCTTGTTCGTTCAACAAAGTCGCCAACTTCGTCATTAACCATCAAGCACCTTTCCTATCAAGATTATAACATCTTCATTGATTTGAAACACATGCATCTCATAAATTCTTTAGTAACCCACTACATAATGTATTAAAAATAGATAAATGCATCAAAGTATTTCTATCATCTCTTTGGCTTCATTAAATGAGACACGTGTCACTTGCCCGTGATATCACAATCAACCAAAACAGTGTGGTGGGGTCATCATGCGATGGCAGGAAACGACTGAGATCAAATGATAATTGTTCTATGGTCACACAAACTTGTCCCTCTGCAAAATATAAAACATTTATGAAAAGAACGAGTGGACATCACTAGGCCGATGATAAACAGTGACATAATTTTTTTTTTAAACGAGGGAGCATGGGACCATCCAAGACTTAAGAAATAATAAAGTCATGCAAAGGAAATAAAATGATAAATCAAAAGGGGCCCAACCTAGACGAAGTGATGGGGCTTAAGTTGTTTTAAAACCCTCCCCAAAAATTAATGGTCCAAAAGATCCCACCCAAGGTGTAAGATAAACACTAGGGTTTTACATGAAGAAAAAGGTAAAACCCCAACCTTAGCATTTTCTTGAATACCATAGATGACTAGAGACATAAGGTAAGATAAAAATGGAACACAAAGAGCAAAATTTTGAAGTTCCATCACAAGGAAAAGTCTCCCCCCTTCTTGGTAGTGATAACCTCCACACACAACCCTTAAAAATTATGAATAGAGAAATATAATATTTGAAGAACTCAAATTTGATTCTCTCCTACCTGATGCAATTAGTCATTTTATCCTTACAAACATTTATAGTGATTACTAGAGGCACATAGAACAATTCTTCATAATAGAAGAATTTGATCATACTTTTCCAATGATGGCATTATGAGAAAACCTTAGGTTAAATGAATAATTCCTAGCTAAGTTCTTTAAATCATGTCCAACCGTATAAGAGAAGACTACTGCTATGTGTACCTAGATACCATGGAGAAAGGATCTTTGGGCTCTTTCATCAATCATCCTACCTTAAAATATACCAAAATTCTCCTAGCAATTAGACATAGGAAGATTTAAGATGATTTAAAAAAAATATATTGTCAAAGCATAAACTTATGATGACTTAACCAGGCCTAGTACACACTCCCTCCCCATTAACCACTTAGACATATGGAAATTAAATGTAAATTTTCTGCTAGTTTTAATCATGTAGATGTTCAATAAACCACTTGGTGTTGTTTCCCTTCAAGTTTATTTACTTGAATGAAGAGAAAAAGTCCTTTGATTACAATTAGAGAATACATTTGAGGCCTTGGTTATGTAACTCGTGGACCATAGTCACATTTAACACTTGTTACAAAGTTTGGGAGTTAAAACATTGAGTAGATTTGATTTGTGATGGAAACATTTGGACGGCCGTAACAATAACTTGCAATCTATCAAGACTTGATTACCTTATAACCTGTGAAATTCTAGCGATGAAATGATAGATTAATCATAATGTCACCTTGGGATCACATCACCATGAAAGAAATTCATCCAACATCCTTATGAGTGCAGGTACCGCCAAATAGGTATTTTTCAGATCTGTCTTCCTCGAGCGAGGGAAATTCAGGAAGAGAAGAGGAAAGTGAGATGTAGTATGTCTAAAAGAGGGAGATCAACTAGAGGTCAAAAGATTAGAAGAAAATTCTATAAACTCATGGAATTTGTTCTTGCAAAAGTGGGGTCGTGATCTTATGATGATGAGAGCATAAGCAATGTTGAGGTTCCCTTGAGGTACAAACATCTATGGAAACAATGGGTACCCAAGGAACTTCCTCCAATAAACATTGATTTTTGTGTCAATGAGAGGATATATCGCAAAGCACCATTGTCATTACATTGTTTGGGCCTATTTTGCATGGATGGAATAAAGGTCTATTAGGAAAAAATTTCTGAATTGATGGAGTACGTCAGATCCTATTAGAGTTACAAAAATTGGATGCAACTGGTTCGATATACATGAAGTATGCGTAGGTATGCACTGTCAACAAATTATAAAAGATAAGGATCAAAATAAAGGAGTGGCTATGTACATTGATGGAAGGCCAAAAGCATCAAGGAATATTGTAGGGTTTATAAATAGTACATGACCTGGGTCAACATATAAGCAACCCAATTGCATATTTGAGGCACTCAAGGGAAACCATGTATTTGTATGTGCGATAAAATCAATAACTATAGTGGAAGAGTTGCTAATCGATTACAATTTGAATTACTTAGTTACAAACACAGTTACTATTGGGGTGGTACGTACTATGTACCATTTTACCCAACCTCCAATTAATGACTCCAATATACCATTTTATTCTTATGTTTTTTTTCATAAGTCTATTGTTTCATTTCGGTAATGTTTTTTATGTTTAATTTTTGTCACAGTGGGACATTGATTGTATGGAGAACACTCTAGTCCAGAACACAGATCGCGATGTATCTTTAGGTGCTTCTACCCAATAGGTTTACCTCATTGTAATTGTACAAATTAGATACGAACAAAATGTTTAATTATTATGTTTTTTCCATAAGTTTATTGGGTTAATTTCAATAATGTTTTTAATATTCTTGTTGCAGTTGACTGATCAGGGAAAGGCACCAGTAGTAGACGAGAGCATCCATAGGGAGGTGCAATCAATAGTATGTGATGATGAAATCGCTTATTCAACAAACCCTCTTGATATGATAAGGAAGACCCAAAAAAATGCAATGAAGAAATCCTTAAGTTGTTATTCATAGTGCCTCAAATAGATGAGATAAGAGAGGGTTAAAATATTGACTGAGAGATAACAAAATTTGCAAGTAAGTTGTCATGAGGTCTTTAATTATAACATAAGTTCATTCATGGTTTTATATTTTGTACCCTTTTATGTAATGAACTAAAATATGTGTTGTTTTTACAAGATTTTTTGCATCCTCATGATGCTTCTGGCCATGATCAGGGTACTGCAAGTGCTGCCTGAGGACTAGGGGTTGGTACAAGTGTCTAGCCTAATCTTTCTGTGCATACATCACATCATCTGACCCCATCATTTTTTCCTATATTGTCATCTGAAATGTCAGCAACACATACCATGCAGGAATCCGTTAGTGCACCCTCTGGCAGTGAACACATGCCAGAACATGCGTCAGGACATGCACCTGGGGATGTAGAGGCCACTAGTACTGGTGATATTTTAGCAACATTTCCTAGATCTTCCCATAATAGTAGTATGGGAACATTTCTGGTCACATTTGTGGTGACCGATGATTTCGTTCCCATAAAGATAGAGAAGGTCCTAGGTACTTTAAAATGTTTTAATTATTATTATATATAATCCAGTTGAAATTTACTTATTTTTCGCTCTTTTTATACTATTGATCCCATGATCATTTTGCAAGAAATGATGTTTTTTTATAAACATCTAAGTGATATTGCATTGGAGCTCTTCGGTCCCACCATACATAAACGGTGGAATGCCCAAAATCAAGATTTAAAAGATGAGATCATCAACCATTTAGTTGTGTTGTTCGGTGATAAAAAATTCAACTGAACCAAGGTCATTAACAAAGTTGGTACCTATCTAAAGCATGTGAGGGACCAATATAGGTCACATTTAGAGAAGAAAAAAAAGTATGAGCATCCCCCCATGTTTCTGGAGAGGGAGTGGAAGGACCTGGTGTTGAATGGAAAGGAGAAGGCTAAAAAGAAAAAAGGAAAGGCACCACCGAGCCAAGGAAGGTATGTGATACTATCAACAATGTAATTATATACTGATTACTCTTTCTTTTCACATAATGTAACGTATTTCAAACTTTTCATAGGCTGATCGACACATCGAAGGAAACAAAGGAAAGACTAGAAAAACACGGGTAGCACAAACTTGGCTTTGGTGGTTATATGAAATTAGCTGTATGAATTGTAAGTATCAATAAGTGAAATATTGTATCCAAATAATAAATTGAAAACAATTTTGGTTTTATCACACCATAGAAGAAAAATTCATAATATTATGCAAAAATGTAGGGCTCTGAATTTAACAGAGTTCCCATAGAAGAGGACCTGAAGATTTCCTTCCAGCAAGGCTATGGAGCTGTGGTTGAACACCTAAGAGTCTTGACTGGGAAAACACAATCTTCCACTACATCTGACACATAGGTAAATAAAATCAATAAAGTTTATTTAAAATTGAATACTTGTGCAATCTATTCAATATTAATTTCCACCATAAAGTAATTATATACCTATTTGTTTGAAACATTCAAACAATGATAATACTGCGCATGAAATTGGAATGTAGCCTAGTGAGGGTGGAGCACAACCTGTAGATGAAGGTCATGGTGTGCATCCCGGTACTTTAGAGCATGTAGAGCGTGATCAACATGTTGAGCATGATCAGACTAGAGAAGATTAGGGACATGATGTGGCCCCATCAGGTAAAGAGGACCACTCTAAAGTTCTTTTAAACATATTTAATTGTAATTGGTATATTAATTAATGTAACCTTTTGTGTTTCAACTTTAGAGCATGTACAGCATGATCAGGCTAGAGAAGATCAGGAACATGATGTGGCCCCATCATGTAAAGAGGACCACTCTAATGTTCTTTTAAACATATTTAATTTCAAATTGTGTATTAATTAATGTAACCTTTCGTGTTTCAACTACAAATTAGGATTTAGAGGGTGTTCAACATGTTGAGCATGAGTCTATAATAGAAGTTCAAGAACATGATGTGGACCCATCAAGTAAAGAGAACCACTCTAATGTTCTTTTAATTAATGAAATACTTGTAACAATAATAATAAAACATATCAATTTAACATTTCTTTGTTATTGCAGCAAACCCCCTTGCAGTGGTGTCCACATCGTAATCAGATGACTAGGCGTACATTAAGATCACAAGCAGAGGGAAGAAAAACTAAAGGGGGGATAGATGATTTAGAAAACGATACTCCACTTCAGATTTTTTTAGCTTTAAAAAAGAAACAAAAAAAAAGTGATTTTAATCATATCATGACAACCATATTTTTGATAATATGTAAAACTGAAAGAATGAATATTATATGTAATGAATAAATGTGAATATGTTAGTTAATGGATGAATGAATGTTATATGTTATTAATGGATGAATGAATGAATGCTATATGTTATTAATGGATGAATGAATGAATGTTATATGTTATTAATGGATGAATGAATGATTATTGTTATATGATTGGGTATGGGGAATTGAGAGTGATGTGAGGGGGGGAGGGGCCAAAGGAGCTTCCACCATTACGTGGTTGGCCCTGTTAAGTAGAGAATATTAAACTATTCTCAAAACAAATAGGAGCTCAATAAGGTAATGCACTTTTCAATATAATAAAAGCATTGTTTGAAGCATCAAACCAATATGCAAAGATGAAAGAAAGTGCTAACTTTTCACTATGGTGGCAAAAAAATGATTCTTTATACCCTGAATCCATGCTCTGCATCATAATTTGAAGTTGTTTCCATTCTAATGTTTTGAGTTTAGTTTGTTTGTATGGATTTGTATGAATACCACATTGTGTTGTGTGTGGATTTGGTTTCAAAGCTCTGTTTCTTCTATTTTTAGTGGTGACCTAACTCTAAAATTTGACTTTTGTGCATAATAGGTTAGTGGAAAAATTGATAGCTCTGAAGGGTTTAGAGGCTCGATTGAGATAGATACACAAATATTTGGATCTTGTTGTTGATGGGAGGCTTCCACTTAATCATGAAATTTTGTACCATCTATAGGTATGCAAAAATTTCTCTACTTACATTCATTCTTGATCATAAATGTTCTAAATGATATTAATGCTTCAAACTTAAGATTCGTTTCATCGTTATAATGATCAAAATGTTATACTTCGCTATACATTCAAGCATTCTCTTGCCCCCTACCCTTTTCTTTCTCCCCCCTCATTTTAAGAATTTTCTTTGTCATAAAAGATTCACATTTATGTCTCATTTGCACAAATTTATCTAAAGAGCTAGGAGTGAATAAAGATATGTAAAAGATGATGGATTATTTCTAAACAACAACTTTCCATCTTATAGTACTTTAAATGGTTAATTGAAGGTGCTTCTTTAGATCTGAGATAATTGACCCCTAGATTAAAATATGGTATTGGATGGGCAGTATAATGATAAAACTAAGGTCCATTAAACACAAATTATGAACATAATTTACTGGACTATGAATAGTGTTACAATTATAATTATTTCTCCTTTACCTACCTCTGCATTAATGAAAAAGATAGTAGATATTGGAAGTTCATTACATGTCTCATGTATGTTTTAGTATTTTAATTTTTTTTAAGTTGTTCAAGAGCTTGATTAGGTCAAAAATATGTTCTACAAGCTTTGTTCTCTTGACACTGCTCAACATTTTCCCTACACATTTTCTCTTCAATCCAGATGTTTCTTAACTCCTTCCCTTGTTAGCCCTTGGCTGTTCTCAAGTGTAATGCATTTTTATGCATCTTGCAGTCTGTATGTATGATCAATCATCTCTTATGAAGCATGGATAACCTTTCATGGAATTGTTGTTGTGATTAGACAATTGCCATTGTGAGAATAATCATTTAATTTGTATGGAAGTAAGTCTTTTTCATATTATTTGACTTGGTATTGTAAACATGTCTTTGCAGGATTCTCTAGGGGGAACAACAGAACTATGATGATAGGTAGAGGGTCACAACACCATAAATCATTTGGCATTATCAATATATTGCTTATAGAATACTCTGTGCAAGTAAAATGGAATGTGTAATGACAGTTAGTCTCAAATTCAAATCTAAATATAAGTACATTATACACAAGAAGATGGTATCTATTATATGATTTAAAGAACCCCAAAATAAGAAAATTAATGGGTTCCATCTGTTTACTTACTCTTAGACACTTTTTTAATCGACGAGACCCTCAGAATGTCTTGCTAATAACCAACAATGTTCAAAACTCCTGAAGAGGTCAAATCAGTGTGACATTGGATCTGTCTTGTTGATGGAAGTCATTGGAAAGACATGGACTATCAGAATGAGTTTTCTATCTTGTGTCGATGATTGATCTCTCACCGATGGGTTGGCTTCGGTGGTCATCGCCAAGAGTCTTTGTGATGACATGGTGTAGGTCTATTTATAACTCCTAAAGAGGTCAGATTAGTGTGACATTGGATATGTCTTGCCAATGGAAGTCATTAGAAAGACATGTATTATTGGAGTGATTTTTCTATCATGTGCCAATGATTGATCTCTCACTGATGGGTTGGCTTCAGTGGTCATCGCAAAGAGTCTCTGGGATGGTACATTTCAACGAATATTTATAAAAAAAAAATTGCATTATTTCATTGCAATTTTGACAAAGGTCACCGATGAATCACCGAAAAGGTTCTACAAAGTTGCTATAGTTGTGACGAAGGCTTCATCGTAACTCCTTTCCCATTTTGTCAAAATGGTGATGAACTTCTAGTGTTGTTTCAATGCTTCAAAAGAGCCATTGCAATTGCATTTTGGTTATAATTCATCAGTGGATACATGAAGTTGTCGTCGATATTCCAATGAACATCTGAGTCATTTTATGATGTTGACGACTGATGAATCTGTGCTATTATTTCGACATTTAATTTGTCATCAAAATTTTGACAAAAAAATGGCAACAAAAATTCTTTCGTCAATTCATCAATTGTTCAAAAAATGTTTGTTGAATGACCAACAAACGCTTGTTAGAAAATGGAGTGAAATTCAGTAGTGAAAGTAAAGAGACCTTGATGTAGAAGGTTGTCTTAGTATTATGCGTCGTTCCCAAATTAAGAAATAATACACTAAAAAGAATGAAGAGAGGAGAGGCATATACTCAAGATGAAGAAGATGCAAGTGTTCAATCCGGTATATACAAGAGAGAAGAGAAGACCGAAAAGAATTAAAAAATGTAAGTGCCTTACAGACCTATAGACCTACAAGGAAGGTGTCCTCCAGGATCTCTCACATGAAGGATACCCAAAAAGGTGCCTTACAAGCCCACAAACCTATAAGGATGTGTCCCCCAAGATCTCTCACATGAGGGAAACCCAAAAAATTATCTTACAGACCTACAAACCTATAAGGAGGCATCCCCCAAGATCTCTCACATGGAGGAAAACCAAAGAAAGCACCCCACATACCCATGGACCTATAGGGGAGCGACCCCCAAGATATCTCACATGGAGGAAGTGCCCTACAGGTTCTTGGACCTATAGGGAGGTATCCCCCAAGATCTCTCACATGTAGGAAACCTAGGAAAGCAGACTCCACAAAGTCAAGAAGCAGCTTCACAGGCGCACCAGCAAAGCAAAAGTAGCCACATAGGCAAGTAAGCAGATAGTCACCCAGATCGTCAATAGATTAGAATAATTTCAAAGGGGTCCCTCGGGAACCCTTCAAAAGAAGAGTGGTCCACTCAAGGTACATACTATTTGAAAGATGAGGTCTAGTTAGGCTGCCCCTAAGCTAGACATGAATGATTTCACTTAAGAGAAAATATTTCAAAGGGGCTCCCTCAGGAACCCTTCAAAAGAAAAAGGGGTCCAATCAAAGGATGATTCATTTGAAAGATAGAGACAAGAGAGGGGGTCATTAGAAGGACACATGTCTACAGAACAAGTTATCACTACCCCCAACATACAGGGGAGGAGAACCATGTGAGATACTTAGATCATACAGGATAGAGGTGAACCTCAATATATCTTGTCATGAAAAGAAAAGGAAAGTGCATGAATCAAACGAGAGTTTGATGGCACCTGAATCAAGAAGTTGTATTTTATCTTTCAAGGCCTTACATTCACTAGTGGAATGGTCAGGCACTCGATGGTATGCAAAGAAAGAATGCTTTTCTTTATCATGTTTATGGAATTTCTTACATGTAGGAGAAGGAAGAGTGATCAAATAGGCTTTTAGAAGCCACAAAAATATACACTCTTGCTAAGATAAGGAATGAGGAGTAGGAAGCAAGCCTTTCTCTTGTGGAGAAAATATTGACTGCTCACAAGAAGACACAAAGGTAGAAGAAAAAGGAGGAGGATCTTCGTAGAGAGTGTTATTCCGGTAAGGGGGATCACAGTCCTCTATGGGATCACCATCATCCTCTTTGACAAGAATATCAACATTAACCTCCTTAACATAAGTGTGATCATCTTCCTCAAAAAGAGGATCAACACCAAGAACCTTACAATTTGCATTCACCTTACTCATGATACAGATGAGTAATCATCTTCGATAGTGGGTGTGGATAGAAGGTCTTAGTGGATCAGGTGAGCTTTATATTCCCTAATGAAGGATTTTGTAAAGCCTAAAGAACCCCAATCATCACCAAGACATGCATTCTTTTGAGAAGAGGTAGAAGGAGAAGACTTAAGATTTATTACTTCAGAAGGATCTTCCTCAGGGGCATTTATCTCGAGAATATCCTTTGTATTAGGTATTGATGGAGTAAACATTGACACACTAGAAGACATTGAAGGAATAAGAGTAGGCACAATCAAATCTTGACTAGCAGCTACCATCTCACATAAGTGCATAGCCTCAGGGTCAGCCTTGACTATGACTACTTTATTGTTAACAATGAACTTAATAGATTTATGCAAGGTAGATGGGACTGCACCCAGAGCATGAATCCACGGTCTACCAAGAAGAAGGTTATATGGTAACTTTTCTAACATAACATACAAGGGTGGGTACAGTAACGGGTCCAAGCTACAAAGGAAATACTATTGTACCTAGAGCTTGTCACCCAACATTATCAAACCCATGAATAACAATAGAAGAAGCATAAATAGAAGATGAATCAACACTAATCTTAGGAAATAGATCAATGCTACATACATTGAGTGTTGAACCAACATCAACAAGAGTATGTCTAATACCAATCTTATTAATGTTAACTATGATCATTAAAGGGTCCACTTGCTTTTTTACTTCTAGAGATGGGAGCTCCTATGAATAGAATGTAATATTCAAAAAATCCACACAAATTTAAGATTTCAATGCATCAACATCTACCGGCCTAGCGGAAGAAGGAAAGAGGATCTTTTGCAAGGCTTCTCAAAGCATACCTTGATCGAATTAGACTGAAGCAAGTCCCATAGTGATATCTTAGTTAGAGCAGCTCATAACTGCTAAACAAGATCATAATCACCAGGTGATTTAGTCGTGGGTTTAGGAGCTTGAGGTAAGCTTGGTTGTTTATTCATTCTATTCTCATAATTATTGGCTACTTCTCTATAAGAGGGAGTCATAGAAAGATCAGGAAAGTCACTATCAAATGGAACACCATTAATAGAAAAAACCCATTTAGGAGGACTAGCTAGAGTCACATAAATGATTAGTCTCTTAGGCCTTTTAGGGGTAGCAGGGACATAGACTATATTTACAAAATCATCACAACTAGTAGAGTAATTTTTTGAAGACATATTCTCAACATCAATCCAAACATGATCAAATGTGGAAGGAGATTCATCACTCACTAATGCACCATATCTAGATGAGAGTGCATTGGAATAGAAAAGAACTGCATCATTCAAAACTATAATGTCTTTAGAAGAGAGTGCATCAGAAGGTATAAGAGATTCATCATTCACGAATGCATCATCTCTAGAAGAGAGTGCATCAGAATGAAGAGGAGATTCACCATTCACAAATGCATCATCTCTAAAATAAAGTGCATCTGAATGAAGAGTAGATTCACCATTCACAAATGCATCATCTCTAAAAGAGAGTGCATTGAAATGAAGAGAAGGTAGCATAACATTAAGAAAGGTATCAATGATTTCATCTTCTTGCAACAAGATATCCTCCGAAGCAAGAGGAATCTCATGAGAAGGATCGAAGATATCAAGTGACATGGGTAAAGCTAACTCATCATCACATGCATGAAATGAAATATCACTAACATTTTGAACAAAATTAGATACAAAACTAATAAAAGAAAATATTAAATCCATTATAATTTTTTCATTATTTTCAATGTTCTAGTAATTCACATTTTCAGAGGTCTTCGGAGCAGAATTTGAGGTTGGAACTTGTGTCAGTTCCTAAAATTTGACTACCAAAGGCACTAGTATTTTAGGGATTGAACTAATTCTCTAGGATACCTTTCTAACAGTGCAAACGGATTTGAATTTTGAGCACTGAGTCAAAAGTTATGACCCCGCCAAGTAGGGGTAAATAAATTCCTAGTTTTCAGAAGATTTTTTCTTCACGTCAGGTTCACCAAAATCTAGAAGAGAGGGATTCACTACTCACGAGTTATATTCATTCAGAGAGCCTCATGAGATGAATTTCCCTAAACTACCTTAGGAATAACAGTGAGAGTTCTAGGATTTGAAAGAATAGGTCACAAATATTCTCTAGACAAACCAACAAGCTCTCAGCCAAAGGGAAATAACATAGAATATAGACAACAACGCAACGTGCTGGCATCCCAAAGGCACACTGGCATCTCGTATGGACTAGAAAGTGAGAATATCATAGAGAATGCCTAAATGACTACTTCTACTCTGATTATTGAGAAATTATAGAATGTGGTGAAGTAATAAAAATAGATAGAAATGAAAATAAAGCAAGGTAAATGATAGAAATGAAGATGAGAAAGAAAGGAAAGAAGATGATCACAACCATGCAAGTGATGAAGCCTCATGTATGTAAATGTCTTCAATACCTATAGGTGTGATATTTGGAGAAAGTGTTGGGGTTGTATAGGGGTTTTCCTTAGTCAAACCCCCATTTTGGTGTTCCCACCTTCACGAACAACCAAGAAGATAGAGAGAAAGAGAGAAATGAACAAATCATGTCATGAAAGAAAAACCCACTCAGGAGTAGAACCTGCACGACCAAGTATGAGTGCTAAAAGCAAACAACACTCAAGGAGGAGAACCCATATCACAAAAGAGGTGATAAAAGCAATCCACGCTTAAGGAGCATAACTTGTATCATGAAGTAAGGATGCAATAGGAAGAGGATGTGAACAAATCCCAAGATGCTTGTAAGAACAAGGCAAGGGAAATAGAGATGCAAGAACCAAAGGAGCTGCAAAGAGAGAGACAAAGAGAGCTGTAAAATCCAAGAATTTGTTACAAAGAGGTGGAATGAGAGCTTGAGAATGTTGCAAAGGGAGGTGCTAAGAGGGCTTGAAGTTTCTATGAAAAATAAGGGAGTTTTGAAAGAAAGAGCACCATGGTAGATGAAGTTAAGCTAGAATTTGGAAGAATGGAGTGAGAAGAAGTTAGAAGATGCAAATGGAGTGAAAAGACTACTTTTAAGGAAGGAAAAGAAGCTTCTCTAGTCATTACAAGGCATCTCAAGCTATTACCACCTACCAAAGGATGTGTCAAGTGGAAAACATGCACGAAAATGATCATTTGAACATTGAAACATTGTAGGATGCTAGTACGAAACGCAGATGTCCGCATGGCATGCTAGTGTCTAGACACGTCACGTTACAAAATGAAGAGAATGGAAAAATCCCAAGATTTGATGCAAAGTTAATAGGCGAAGGGTAGCTACTGAAAAAGGGTGTTGGAGCATCTTCAGAAGGTAAAAGGTTGGTGCAAGGGCTAAGGGAGTGGATATAACCATAGTAGATGCAAGAATGTACGTGAAATTATGAGGGGTACAATTTTATGCTTATACAATAGGTAATTGAATGTCTATAGAGACTAAAATAAACATAAAATGTAGCCATAAAATTCATCAAAAGAAAGAACTCCTTCATCCAAGTCATATATGCAAATAATCTACAATTCATAGATGCAAGATCCACTGATATTTTTTATAAAAGAATTAATACTAAGTTCCTCTTGAATTTTAGCATTATAATAATTTGTATTTATGATAGGTATTCCAAAGAACAAGAAACTCAAGAGTTTACCTCTCACATTTCTATGAATTGTAGATACATATTTCTTTATAGTGCCGAATTGTTCATCCATGGAAACAAAAACTTTAGGATTTTATCAACTTTATTGAAGTATTTCCTTTTCCAACTAATTCTTATCAAGATCAATGAAAACATCCCTCAAAAACCTACTCCATATGACAATCCCACTGATAACTTATACCACGGATATTTAGTACATATTTTTTCATTGTTCACAAAAAATGGAGGAGGAGAAAATTGTGGCAAGAACAATTTTTGGGTAGGGGACATCCCCATAAATATGGATTTCCTAAATAAGATAATTCTTGAAACATGCCAATTATATGCTATCCTTGTGGTATACCTCCTAAAAGATTGTTGTTTGATAAATTCAATGAACCCAAGGAGTTTAGAGATTCAAGCTCTATAGGGATTTTTCTTGAAAATGATTTCTTTAAAGGTCTAATGAATCCAGCTAACTCATTTCTTCCTAAATATTTGGAATGGTCCCTTTCAAATTGTTCATTAAAAGGTTTAGAAGCCTCAACCCCTTTAAATTCCCAAAATCAGAAGCAACTTCTCCCTCCAATTCATTGTTTGAGAATTCTATGGATGTGAGAGTGGAACAAATATACTTTTAGTGTTGAACTATTCCTTTTAAAGTCATTTCCAATCCTTCTTGATAAGGAATATTAGAAGTACACAATACAAAACCATTTTGACTTTTTGTTGCCATTTCTTTCAATGATACACTTGTGTGTGGAATTGAAAAGATATGATTGGAAGAGAGGAGAAAGATTTGGAGGCTTCTTAGTTGGCCAATCTCTAGAGCAGTGCTACTTGTAAAATTGTTCTCCTTCATCACCAATACTCTTAGGCTTGAAATATTTCTAATTGATATTGGTATTTCACCTCCAAATAAGTTTTTCCCAATATCAAGAACTTTTAGTTTTGAACAATTTACTATTAAGGAAGATAATGGTCCATTAAGGTTATTACTCCAAATAAATATTGAATATAATTTACATAGCTAACTAAAGTCGTGAGGTAAGCTTCCATCCAAAATAGTATCCCAAATTTATGACAATGAGGGAATAACATTTGGACAAGATCATAGGGATCAATCTGATTAGGTAGTTGTTTGTAAGATTTAATAGTTGGAGTTGAGATAACTTTCTTATGATCATAGGTATCACTTCAGTTAAGTTGTTTCTTCTAATATTTTATTAAATTAGTTGAGATGTGAATTAATTTCTTCTAGATTATGGTATGATTCTATCATGTTGTTATTATTTATAACCCTTATGGTGCACTCATCTATACCTTTTTCTTCTAAATTTTCTTTATTGTCTTGTTCAGTTATAGTCCCTCTAACAAAATATCCCTCTTGGTGATCTCAAATTTCTCCTTAGCAACAAACATCTTAGTGTTCTCTAATTCTATCTCTCTAGCTCTCTCCATACATTTTTGGTATCTTTCCTATTGTTCTTGTGTTTTTGTTGTCATTTATCTTCCATGTTCAACTGCCTTGTTTGATGTACGAGCATCTAGTGGTGTAAGGGTAATAGATTGCAACACCCAAAAATATTGTATTTTCATTCTATTTTAGTTTCATTTAGTTGTTTTGGGGCTCATGGAAACACATGCAATCTTTGGCATAGTTAGAATAATCACCTACTATTTTGTGTAAGTTGACCTATTCTAGTTCCCATGGACACAGAAACTAAACCCAAGGAGTGAAATTGAGAAATAAAATTATTGGTGAAAGAATATTCTCAAGATCATGTACCATTTGGAAGATATTGAAATTTTTATCTTGAGGAATTTCTCCAATGAAGTTTCAAACTAAAAATTGAGGAACTTAGAAGCCTTGAAATAGGTTGAAAAGTGTTGATCTTAAAGATTTGGGAAAAATTGCTAGCATTTTGGGGAGTTTGCTAGCATATAGTGTTGTCATTGATGGAAACCCAAGTCATCCCTCTGGTTTGCAGATCTGGATATGATCATACTAGTAGACAAAGTGCAAAACAAGGTATTACTGGAATAGTGAATGGAGAACAAGGCATCCGGTTAGTATGATGTTTCACCAGATCGTCATTTTGGGTTGCGGATCTCAGATGAAGGATGTTGTGTATCTACTATACCTTATTGATGAGTTTTATGATGTTGCATTAATAAGAGTGTAAGCTTGGAGGTCCAATAGGATAATTTCCTGTTGATCAGTGCATGAAGGCCAACATCATGCATTTAGCATGTGTGGATACATAAGAAGTGTTTGTACAATTTTTTTGTGCTTGGACATTTTTCTTGGGTCCCAGCTAAGTTGTAGCTGACTTTGGAAGATACACATTAAGCGTTGTTGGAGAATTGTGCTGACTAAGTGATGAATATATTATATTTGGTTGAAGGTGATATGAAGCAACTAATGATCTTCGGTAGCGGATTTTGGTGAATTCATTTTGGTGTGTGAGTAGTGGTTGGTGAGTTTGGTATGAGGTGACGTGATCAGAGTAGAGTAGAGAAGAATAGAGATTAAGTGTCGAATTTGACATAAGGTCTAGATATTATTTTGAGAGCTTAATTGGAACTGTAACCAGGCATTTGGAGATGCTATCATTTTAGTTCATCTTCTTATTGTAATAAAAACTTTTTGTAAGGCAGTGAGCCTTCTTTATTTTAAGAAGTGAGCTCTAGGCAGTGAGCCTGAATGCAAGTGCCTTCCCTTTTTATTTTCATACTTTTAACAGAGTACACAATTGTGGATTAACCTCCACCATGGTTTTTCCCCTAATAGGGTTTTCCACGTAAAAATATTGGTGTCATGGTGTTATGAATTATTTCTTCTTGTGGTTGCATATTTACTTCTATTTATGTGTTATGAATGGTTTATGATATGCTTTATAATTTATGTTTTACTGAACACTGATTCACCCCCTCTCAATGTTCCTTGAGTCCAACAATTGGTATCATAGAAAGGTTCCTTTGTAGAAGTTTAACAGCTTGAGGTAGATCTTGAAGCAATGGAATCTGGTAATCTTGAACAACAACTCTTGGTGGCACTTGAAGATCTAGATTAGTCTAAAGCAGAAGTATTGGAATTGAAATCAAATCTTGCGGATACTAAAAATTTCATTCAGTCACTGAAGGATAAAATCAATGATTCAAGAGAAAAGAGGAAAGAACTATGTGATAAGCTGAAGCAGAAAGAAATGAAAAGCTTGGAAGATGTTCATCTGAATTGGACTCTGAAAGAAATAACTAAAGAATGTGAAAATCTTGCTAGAAATTGTTGGCCTTTTGGGGAGTTTGATAGTATATAGTGTTATCATTGATGGAAACCTAATGGAAATCCATGTCATCCCTCTGGTCTGCAGATTTGGATACAATCATACTAGCAGAAAAAAAGCAAACAGTGTATTACTGAAATAGTAAATGAGGAACAAGGAATTTGGTTAATATGATGTTTCACTGGATCATAATTTTTGGTTGTGGATCTCAGATGAAGTATGTTATGCATCTACTATACCTTTTTGATGAATTCTTGTGATGGCACATCAATCAGAGTGAAAGCTTGGAGGTCCTATAGGATGATTTCCTATTGATCAGTATATGAAGGCCAACATGATACACAGTGTATGTGGATGTATAAGATGTGTTTGTATAATTGTTTTTGTGCTTGGAAATTTTTATTTGGTCCTCAGCCAAGGTGTTTCCAACTTTGGAAGATATGCACTAAGTGTTGTTGAAGAATTGAGCTAACTAAGTAATAAATATTTTATATCTAGTCGAATATATTTTTGGTTCAAGCCGACACAAGGTGACTAATGATTTTTGGTAGCGGATATATATATGAGTTTGATGAATTAATTTGAAGGATGATTCAAGTGTGAGAATAGAGTATGTGATGAGGATGCAAGAGCATGTAACAATTTTTGAATTAAGTATGTGGTGATGTGAGAAGAGTAGAGTAGAGCTTAAGTGTCGAATCTGACAGATGGTCAAGATATTGTTTTAAGAACTTAATTGGAACTATAATTAGGCATATGGAGATGTTATATTCTCAGATCATCTTTTGTTGTAACTCAAAAATTTTGTAAGGAAGTGAGCCTTCTTATTCTAAGCAGTGAGCTTTAGGCAGTGAGCCTCAATGCAAGTGCATTCCCTCTTATTTCATACTTTTAATAGAGTATACATTTATGGATTGACCTCCACCATGGTTTTTCCCCTAAGAGGGTTTTCCACCTAAAAATATTGGTGTCATGGTGTTGTGAATGTTTTTCTTCTTGCAATAACATCTTTAATTCTGCTTATGTACTTTGAATGGTTTATGATCTAATTTATGATTTAAGTTTTATGAAACACTAATTCAACCCCCCCTCTTACTTTTTCCCTAAGTCTAACAAAAAAAATGCTACTCTGAAGCTTGAAATGGAATCCATGGTGATGAAGTTAACTAAGGAAATTGAAGAAAGAAAGAAGAATGGGGAGAATCTAGCCCAGTCTTTAAAAGAGAAATCTGAAGAATGCAGTCGTGCTAATAGTGGGTTCATTCAGTTGGATATTGAACTGCAACAATACAGAGATCATGAACAAGAACTTGAAAGGTAGGTAATTATTCTTAGAAGTGAACTTTCTACTACTAATGAATACAAAGAAAAGTTTAAGATCAGTTATGCTAAGCTTGATGAGCTGACTAATGGACAGAAGGATGCAAATGATAGAAGAGGTCTTGGATATGAAAAGGGAGAAAGCTCTGGATCTAAATAGAAGGATTTTAAGAAAGGAAATCAAATGAAAAAAGGTAGAAGAAATCTGATAAGACAACCTAATGCTCAGAAGTTTAATGATCAGTGTTTTTTTTGTAAACAATTTGGTCATATGGTATCTCAGTGTAGAAGTAAAGTAAATTCAAGAAGTCCATCATTTTTTGGTCAATGCTTTAGCTGTAATAAGTTTGGACACAAGTTAATTGAGTGCAGAAGTAAGTCAAAAAAATCTATCAATATAAGGAATACTAAATGTTACACCTGTGGAAGGCTTAGGCACATTGCTAAACATTGCAAATCTAGAGAAAATCAGTGGAATGATAGAATGAAACACATAAATCATGTGTGCTATTATTGCAATAGAGCTGGGCATATTGCAAGATTCTATCGAAACATAAATATGGATAGGGGAGGTCCAGTATACAGGAGCAAAATTTCTCAAAAGAATGATAAAGGAAAAGAAAAAGTGACTTTGGAAGAGATAAGGGATTAGATAAAGAAAACATGGGTAAAAAAAAGAGTGATTTTGAAGAAGGAAGTAAGTCTGCACAAGAATCCACTTTTGGTAATTCCTCCAAGAATTGATCTTAGGCCATTGGCCTAGGGGGAGATATCTAAGAAAATCCTTTTCCCCCTTGTCAGATGTTGTCACCGGTATGCAGGATCTTGTCACTAGGTGTGCTAGTAATCTTAAATTGTGTTGATGATCATTTGTGTAGAAATTTGAAGAGTGGAAGGTCCGCAGATGAATTTTTCCCTTGTTCTTTGAGAAAGCAGGTTTTCCAAAACCTTTAGGGAAACACATTTAATGAAATAAAAGTTAGGCGTGTGAAGCTATAAAAAGGAATTTTAGACCCTCATTTGTTACCGTGCATTGAAGAAAAACTAAAGGAGAGCTTCTGTAGAAAATTTTGAAGGAGAAAAGTAAATTCATTGGTGAATCTATCAAGTATTTCAATTGTTTGAAGAATTTTCACTTATTTTGGGAATTCAAAAGAAAATTTGCTCCGTATGAAAAAGAAATGAAGGAAATCAAAGGAACTATCATTTTGGATGAATATTGTAGCGAGAATATTAGGAATGTAAGAAATTCATTGACAAAAAATGAATTGAAATGTCTTGGAAATGCAACCCACAAAATTCTGGACATTTGGCATGAATTTCCTTTCTTTGCTAATGCGGAAGTCATTAGGTTTGTCTTGAACAGATTGGATGATGATATTTTAAACCTGGACAAACGCTATCGCATTATGAAAGAAGTAATTAAGGATCTAACTAGTTGTGTAATAATGGGGATGTACTGAAAAAGAAATATATTCAGAACACTGAAGTTCAAACCCTAACTAGTGTGACTGACGATCAAAGAGCTCTGATAATCTTTACGATCAAAGATCTAATTACAAGGTACATTATGCATGAAATTTCCCACAAAATATTTTTCTAGAACAGGGAAGGTGCTACTTTAGTAGGTACAATATACATTTCTCATTAAATGATCATGGAGAATCAAGAATTTGATCTATACAGTTTATTGAAGGATCAGTTGATGGAAAATGTTCAATTAACAAAGGAAACAAATCACACTTTCAGGTTTGGAACCTTGATTATATGTCTTGCAATGTATTTGATAAATTGTCTACCACAAAACAACAATGTTGTATGGAAATAGGATGAACGATTCTGCAAGTAAATCTATGAATATTTTAATGCTTTGGATAATTGTGAGGATGTGTATGCAAAATTCTTTAAGGAATTGCTAGGGAAGTTCAGAAAAATCAGCATTTCCCCTCTAGTGAAAACTCTTGAAGTTGGATCATCATCTGGTGAATTGGAAAGGAAGAAGAAGAGAGATAAACCAATTGTTGTTCATACTCCTCTAATACTCATGGAACCAAAAACTAAAGAAAAAGGTAAAAATCAAGTGGTACTTGATGCTTTTGATGAAGAATCTGAGGAATATACCCCGGTGGATAAACCAAAATCAGTTGAACTGGTTGCAACAATAATAGAAAGAAAAGAAGAAGAAGAAGATTTAACCAAAGAAATGAGATTAAAACTTGTTCAAGAAAAGGATGGAATGAAGAAGATTGCTGACATGTGGTCTAATAGACCATCATTTGAACAAGATTTGATCCAAACCACCTTGAGTACTTATTTTGAGTACAACAATATTGATTTGGAAAGTTTGAATAATAAATGATTGAGCACATAAAAGAAGTTATGAATTCTAAGTCTCGGGACAAAGAAGAGGATGAGATAATCTTGCATCTAAAAGAAAAGTTTAGGTAGTCACTTACAAAGTTGAAGAAGAAGATGAATGAAATGAGACAGTGCATTAGTGCAACGAACAACATCTATAATTACTGTCTTCAGTGGCCCCATGCAATTGGAAAGTGTAAGGAAAATTTGGATCAAATAGAAGTTGAACTGAATTTTTTTTTCAGTATTATAACATGTATCAGGACAAGGATGGTGTTGAGAAGAAAAAGATTCAAAAATTGCAATCAGAGCATGCAAAAGTCCTATACAACAAAGTTGGGCTTGTGGACACCTTTCGGAAGGTGAAAGACTTGACTGAAGGCAGGTTGGAGCAACTAATTGAAGTTCTGAAGAAAGGAGAGAAGCTAGCGAAAGAGATTACAATTCTTGAATCTCTTGTCAAGATCATAAATCAACATCTACAAATAACAGCCTGATTCTAATAATTGGAATCTTAGTGGAAGCCTAGAAGAAATTTCTTCTAGAAATGAAGGAGAAGTACAAGGTGATCTTCTAGCCTTAGTGGAAATTGAATCTCTTTAAAAATTTGAAGCAATCTTGGGGGAGAGCATGCATAAGTGGGGAGAGAGTGCATGTTTTTCACCTATTCAGTTTTTTAAGTTTCTTTGGGAAAAGAGTAAGCAAATTCTGGAGAGTTAGAAAAAGTTTTCAATTACATTTCTGATATTAAAAGGGAAGAAGAACATTGTTGAGATCAAATTTATTTTTTTCATTGATGTCAAAGGGGGAGAGAATCCAGTGAAAAATTCCTTATCATGCTTAGGGGGAGCTATGTTGGGGAGATTGTTGGTATTTTGCACTTTGGCAACACAATCATGTTTCTGACACTTAGTCATTTTTCACTGAGTGTTTCCATCAATTCCAAAGGGGGAGATTGTTGGAATTTTGGGGAGTTTGCTAGCATATAGTGTTGTCATTGATGGTAACCCAAGTCATCCCTTTGGTCCACAGATCTAGATATGATCATACCGGCAGACAAAGTGGAGAACAGGGTATTACCGGAATAGTGAATGTTGAACAGGGCATCTAACTAGTATGATGTTTCATCAGATCGTCATTTTAGGTTGTGGATCTCAGATGAAGGATCTTATGTATCTACTATACCTTATTGATGAGTTTTATGATGGCACATTAATCAGAGTGTAAGCTTGGAGGTCTAGTAGGATAATTTCTTATTGATCAGTGCATGAAGGCTGACATGATGCATGTAGAGTGTGTGGATGCATAAGAACTATTTGCACAATTTTTTTGTGCTTGGAAATTTTTCTTGGGTCCCAACTAAGCTATAGCCAACTTTGGAAGATACACATTAAGCATTGTTGGAGAATTGAGCTGACTAAGTGATGAATATTTTATATTTGGTTGAAGCCAACATGAAGCAACTAATGATCTTTGGTAGTGGATATATATATGAGTTTGGTGAATTCATTTTGGTCTGTGAGTAGTGGTGGGTGAGTTCGGTATGTGGTGATGTGAGTAGACCAGAGCCGAGCAGAACAAAGCTTAAGTGTTGAATCTAACATAAGGTCAAGATATTGTTTTGAGAGCTTAATTGGAACTGTAACTAGGCATTTGTAGATGCTATCATTTGATTTCATCTTTTTATTGTAATTCAAACTTTCTGTAAGGAAATGAGCCTTCTCTATTTTGAGCAGTGGTATTGAATGCAAGTGCATTGCCTTTTTATTTTCATACTTTTAACAGAGTATACAATTGTGGATTAACCTCCACCGTGGTTTTTCCCCTAATAGGGTTTTCCATGTAAAAATATTAGTTTCATCGTGTTATGAATGCTTTCTTCTTGTGGTTGCATCTTTACTTTTGTTTATGCTCTATGAATGGTTTAAGATCTGGTTTATAATTTATGTTTTGTTGAACACTGATTCACCCCTTGTCTCAGTGTTTCTTGAGTCCAAAAAAAAACATGTAGATCTCTTCACGAGCATTTCAATGATATATTACAATTGAAAATTGAACAATGGGATTGAAATTTATGACCCCAAGAAGTTGTAACTATATAAAAATAAAAGAAAAATATTTTAGAGTGAGAAAATGGACGGTGGAATTTCTACCACCAAAATAGGTTCAGGCCTTCCAAAATATTCTAAGGCAGATACACTTCAAGGATAAAGATGGAGAACATGGGTTATGGAAGGGAGCTCTAGTAGTGTAGATCATAATTTTTGGTTTGTATATTTTTGTAATGAGAAGGCCCATGTAGCTATAGTATACTACTTTCTAAGTATTACAATTTTACTTCATCAAATTAATAGAAAAAAATTGTTTCTTCTTTTTCTATTTATTTCTCATGTTTAGTTGTGTGTGTGGTTTTGTAAGGGGAGTACCCTTCATCATTGTCAATTGGATCTCTTCTCTAATCTCTCTTAATCTCTTGTTATCTCATTTTTCCATAGGTGTTTAAACATTTCAAATTTTAAATGGTCCTTTTATGCATCCCATGGTGTTCATGGTTGTCTTTCTTTGAAGTGTCACATCTTTTCAAGGTTCTCTTTCAAGATCCCCCACTTCTCCATTTTGCATCCCCTAGGTTCCTAAACCCTCTATTATGAGGCTACTTGACCTAAGGGAATTTGTCACAATTCATAAAATATATATTTCTTATAATATATTTAATAATTTTCTTTGCTCCACAGTTCCTACTTGGTATTTATATTTATTATTTACTGCTTGACCAAGGTCTCAACAACATAACTAAATGTTGGGAATAAAAGTGAAATAACAGACTGGAGTTTTGAGCCATGAACTCTTGCATGCTATGTTTATACCCTTGTGGCTAGAGTAAGTAAATGATTAGAGGGCTTTTAGTATGTAACACTAGCATGCAATGCTTTAATATAGTTGTGAGTACATTATACACAATTTGGGCATTCATTATAGATATTAGAACCACAAACTTGTATATGCATTTGCATATGTATATGCATCTATATATGTGTGTGTGTGTGTGTATAAATGTATACATATATATGCATACATACATATATACACACATACATATATACATACATACATACATGCATACGTACATACATACATATACATATACATATACATATACTATACATATGCACACACATATGCACATACATATACATATACATATACATATACATATACATATACACACACACACATATTCATCACTATATATATAAATAACATATATAATATCCTCTACTCTTCTTATATTTCTTTCTTATTTATATCATTTCATATGATTGCTACATATTGAATCCTATCATAGTTTCCTATACATATCAATTCAATGGGGATGTGTCCATTCCAAAAGACATCTTTTTCTACTCAAACTAGTCACCCTTATATTTCACATCCCTTTTGTTGCCAAGTGTAGTGGATCTCGAATGCCTTTTGTCAAGTTTTCCTTGATAGTAATTATTGTTGTGGGTCTTATGCATATAGCCTATATATACAATTTTATGTAGAGAATATGGTGATGGAATGGCTTTGCATGTTGAAATCATGACATGATGCTTTCTAAGACATATGCCATTGTGTGTGGAGAAAATTAGATGCCACAATAATGGGATTGGAAATTACATTACTTGTCATAGTAAAGAGATTAACTAGTGCTAAGATATAAATTGGTCCCATGTGAGTAACCAATTAACCACCATAGAGGAGGTAGAGAAAATAGTAAGGAATGGTCAATCACGTTCAAATGAGGAAAGAAAAGTTAATTGAGCATGGGCCCCTCCTTCTAACATGTCAAGAAAATATCAAACTTAATATGGGTTCATGTGCTAGTTAACCTTAGCTTATTTATTTAGAATGAAAGCTTGAGTCTGAATGCCACTTACCATTAACACTTTCACAATATGCTAATGATCAATTATATAGTGACACAAAAGCTAATTTAAAAAATATTATCATATTTTCCCATATGTTTATGTAGTTGTAAATATATACATACACAACATATTAGAATATAATATCAACATTTTATCGCTCCCAGTTTTAAGAGGTGGGACTTCTTGTGGGCGAGGGATCTCACCTACAGCGGACTAGTCTTGCCCTAGCTCGCCTCAGGTACCCAAGGTAAGGGCTGCTAGGCCACTAGGTTGGGTTACAGGGACACCCATGTAGTATATATATATATATATCAACATTTTATAATAAAGCCATCATAATAACTTTGTGATATTTATAATTAAATAAATTATTCTGAATATAAATAATTTTTAAAAATTATTTTAAAAAATTGTTAAATATCTTGTTTGCAATTTATTTGATCAAATTATAATTTTCTTCCACTAATGAAACCTCTATTACACTATACATCTAAAAGAAAATTTTAAATTTTAATTATGGAAGTTCATGCAATAACACATGTATAAAATTATATAACTAACACTTGCACCTAAAGGAGGTTCAAGGATTACACCGATAGAAAACTTTATGTAGGCTAATATGTTAGAGAGTATGTGTTTGTGCATGGATGCACTACAACTTCTAGTTGCATGTGGCTGGATCAAACAATTAATATAAGTGCTAAATATTGGAATGAAATAAACTGAGACAAATCTAGATTTTTTCCTTAAAAAAATTAAGTATTATCTAATTATGAAATATTTAAAACATAAAGCAATGCAAATGAAAAAAGAAAGTTGCCATCAAAATAGAATGTTCTCATCTAGTTGTCAAATTAATATTTATCTGGATTTTATGTGATAAGTGATATTTTGGAGCCTTTTACCATTAACAACAGCTGAAACTTGTTTTTTGATGACTCAATAGTGATTTGTAGGCGTGAAACTTGTTTCAACTCAATTCTCACACTTTATGCAGCCTATCGACTAATTAATTAATATAATCTTAACTAGCAATCGCATGCACATGCATGCAACAAGTAGCCAATAGGGGTCCACCACAATTGTTTTTGCAATGCAATGTGAAGTATAAATATTGAGAAATATTTGCAATTGTTTGAATGAGTCAAAAAAGGGGAAGCATGTTAATTATTCAATATGGAATAACGTGAGGCTAGTTTATAGTAGGAGGTGAATATTTTGACTTAGGATTTTACTGAGGATATGATTTGTCAAGTACATTATAATAAAGAAATATGTTTGAAAATCAATTTATATATTTTTATGGATACTTGGATAGATCAATTAAAGAAAAGTTATGTGTACATTAAAAGATGAATTTAACTTACATAACATGAAGATGTTATAAAGCACTTAAATTTTGTGAAAGAATTATTTTCTATCTCTACATTTATTTGGAGCATTGTACAACATTTTAAACCCCATGTTATAGTCTACTTCTTTATTGTTATCTATCAGGCAATGCACGAGAGATTAAGAACCATTTGCATAAAACATAAAATTGATCTTTACATTTCCACATCAATTATTTTTAGTTGGAAATTGATTATGGAAATGTAAAATAAAACTATAGGTCATCTTTATTATTTACAATGTATCCATTAATTGCAATCTCAAACAATTGATCATCAATAATTTTAGTTACAATAATTCTTTTTAAATGATTTTGATTAATAATATTAGGAGAATGATTTTTTAATAAATTTTTTTTAATAAATTACATTTGGTAAATTAAATACAATTTCAATTTTCAAATAATTAGTTTTGTTATTTATAATAATTTTTGTCCGAAATTTAAGGTATGATATAATTTTGTATGTATTTTAGTTTAATAGTTGTTAGGCCTATATGGACATCTATATATTTGATGTTTTTTTCTAGGTTAATCAATCAATCGATTAATTATTATTTAATTATCTTAAAATAAGGCAATGGATGTGAGATTAATAACCATTTGCATAAAAGAGGAAATTGATCTTTGATATTTTTGTCTAGGTTAATCAATGAATTGATTGATTATTATTTAATTATCTTAAGATAATGCAATGCATGAGAGATTAAAAACCAATTGGATAGAACGGGAAATTGATCTTTGTGTTTCCACATCAATATTTTTTAGTTGGAAATTGATTATGAATTGCAATCTTAATCAATTAAACATTAATAACTTTTTTTCTTATTAATATGGACTATTTAATAATTTTAATAACAATAATTTTTTTAAATGATTTTAATTAATAATCTTAGGAGAATTATATTTTAATAAAAAAATTCTTAGTAAATTACATTTGGAAAATTAAATACAATTTAAATTTTAAAATAATTAGTTTTGTTACTAATAATGATTTCTCTCCAAAATTTAAGGTATGATATAATTTTATATGTATTTTATATGTATTTTCATTGATTGAATCTAGTAAAAAGAGATTCTATAATTGGTGTATGAATAAAATTACAAGGAATTAGTTAAACCAAAATAATGAATGGATGATCAAATAAAATAAGAAAAAATAGAACTCAGAGAGGAAAGATTCTCATAGTCGAATTGAAGACTAACTTACACCATATTTGATGGAAAACAAATAAACAAACCTCACGAGAAGAAGAGTGTGATGAAATGATACATATTTTCATTTTTATAATAATTGAATTAGAAGATATGTCTTGTTTTGTGGGGAAACAATGATTTATTTGACTTCAAAAAAGATATTCTACCCAACCCATTAGAATAAAAAAGGAAGCATTAAAAGTAACTAAGTATATATGCAAAACCAATAAAGACAATGTGAAACTAAAAAGAATAATTGGTTCACTGAATCTATTTATTGATATGCTAGCAGTATATAGTTGGGAGTGATGGACATATTTTTTGGAGCACCCATGTTGAAGTAGACATGTACGCTGCATGCAATCAAAATAATCAACAAGTGGAAATTCTGACGCTTGCACAACAAAGCATTGTTGGCCTACAAAGTATGCAATAAGAAGTGTTATAAAATCCATGGAAAACAACATAACTTATAATTTCTTGGAAAATGTCATCAATTTTAAAGTCATGACAAGTGCCACGAATTTTCTAACACTTCCTTGTATACTTTGTAGATCAAAATAGTTGTTTATTTTCTTCATCTCCATGATTTTTTTAATGAAATATGTACTATGAAAATATTTATCCAATGAACAACATATTCGATGACTACAATTATGCAGATTTCCACTTGCAAAAGCAACATGCTTATCAACAAAGACTAGTTTCATGTTTATGTACAAAACCAATAAAGATAATGTGAAAGTAAAAATAATTACTGGTATTTACAATTCGTTCACCAAATCTATTTATTGATATGCAAGCATTATATAGTTGGGAGTAATGAACACATTTTTTGGAGCACCCATGTTGAAGTAGATGTATACAAAGCATGCAATTGACATAATCACCATGTGGAAAATCTAGTGCATGCACACCAAAGCACTATTGGTATACAGAGTATGCAGTCATAAATGTTATAAAATCCATGGCAAACAACATAACTTATAACCATGAATGTTAAAGTCATGAAAAATTCGACGGGTTTTATAACATTTGCCTACATTCTCTCTAGGCAAAAATAGCTGCTTTTCTTTCTTCATCCCTGTGATTTTAAATGAAATATGTGTTTTGTAAATACTTTTGCAATGAAATGCATATATGATTACAATTATGTAGATTCCCACCTAAAAAGGCTCTATTTTATCTAGGAAACATTATAAAGGAAAAAATATAGATATAGAATAAAATAGGTTAGCATTATTTGTTGTAAATAGAAAGAGAAAAAATAGAATATTTTGAATACATGAGATCCTAATAAACAATTGTGTATAAGTAATCTATTGAAGAAGTTGAAAAGAGGGTTGTGGAAACAATGAAAAATACAATGGATGGAATAGAGTATGTTTTTGGTGGACAAGTGGATGTGAGAATTTGTGTGTCTATGTGTATAAGTAGATACCAATATATGATGATAGAATCCAAAAACACTAAACCCATGCTTGTTCTCCTCCCTACCATATTGGCATCATGAAGCCTCATAGGCTCTAGCTAAACCCCCAAGCTAGAAAGGTAGGTAAGGTCCATGGAAAATCTTAAGGACTCTTATCATATATCACGTAATAACAAAAATAGATAAATTATTAAAAAACTATTAGAAAAACACTTAAGAACCACAAGTAAGTAATAGATGGTCGGGAACCCACATTAAACAGATTCATACAAGACAAGCAATGTAGCCAATAGTTGGCTTGTTAATTGAAGGTTCAAGCTACATTATGTGGTACTAAATATTATAAACAGATAGATAAATTGTAAAAGAGTTGTTAGGAAAACACTTAAGAACTTTAAAGTATGGAAAATAAAAGAGGAAAACTATGATAAGGAGCAAACTATTATGAAAGACTAGGAGAAATGAACAGTATGATACATATTGAAATGAATAAGTTGTGTAAGGGGAATTGTAAAAGAGCTATTAGGAAAACAGTTAAGAAATCAATATAGACATTCTGAAATTTGAAATAATTAATAATATTTACAATTGCTTCATTGGATCTATTTATTGAAAATGGAAAAAAATTGTACTTACATGTGTTGTTGTTGGTGTTGAACAAGGACGAGCAACATTGGATCGAGTGGTTGGAGTATGAAAGGAATTAAAATAGAGAATTTACAACACACTAATTCTCTTGAATGTATATTGTATATGTGCAACATTATAAAGTAAACACTATAGATATAGATTAAAAGAGGTTAGCATTATCTGTTGTAAATAGAAAGAGATAAAATTGAACATTTTTAATACATTGAATCTTGGCAAAGAGTTGTGTGTAAGCAATCTATCAGGAAATTTGAAAAGAGAGTTGAGGAAATGATGACAAATGAAATGAATAGAATAGAGTTTTTTTTTAGAAGAGAAGTGTGTGTCAAAAAATTGTGTCCATATATATAAGCAATGAGAAATAGACGATGGTGGAAGGCAGAAGCAATAAACCCACACTCACTCTCATCCCTACCATATTATCATCATGAAGCCTCGCAAAAATATGATGAAACATATTGATACAAGACAAAAAATCTATGTGACAATTGGCTTCTCAATTCTAAATTCAAGCTATGTATTATTTGGCACTAAACACTACAGACAAATAGGTAAATTGTAAAAAAACTATTAGGAATATACGTATGAACCATAGGATAACAAACTGTTCTTCATGATACTCTTTTTCCCAATTCCCCATAGCATACCCTCCACTATTGTAGATTACATAAGAATCACAGGTAAATGACAGATGATCAAAAATACACAATAAACATATTCATACAAGAGAAGTAGTGTATGTAAGAGTTGACTTGTCAATTGAAAATTTGAACTACATTCTTTGATAGTAAACCCACATTAAACAAAACTTGTAAAGGTAATGGGTAGCAATAATCTGTGCAAAATGGCTATAACACCATAGAGTTAATTGGGAATTTGAGCTACATCACTTGGCACTAAATATTATAAAAAAATAGAGGATACTTGCATGGGATTTTTTTTGGCAATGTGGAACTTACCTCTTGAACAAAGTATGTTGCTAAATGTGCCTCATTGGTTAATAAGAATTGCAAAAAAAATATGAATTTAGAACTAACAACTGAACTATTACATAGATTGCTTGTCTTGTATCAAAATGTGTCATGATATTATTTTTGCCTCATCTATTTGAAGGTCCCTGTAATAAATTATTCTATTGTTCCTATAAGAAGCATTGTTTTCAATTTCTAAAATTCTGAAAAAAATTCATGGTTATTTTGTTTGGATGGAACATGTTATATGTCTTCTATCAATATGTTTCATGATATTTTTTTTTCTCATATGTTTGAAGTTCGTGATAACAAACTATTCTTCATGATATTGTTTTTTTTAGTTTCCCATAACAAAATTTTCATTATCATAGTTTGCCTCTTCTATGCTCCATATTTTAAAGTTCATTTGCAATCATCTGTTATTCTCGTGTGGTTCTTAAGTATTTTCCTAATAGTTCTTTTACAATCTACTTATTTGTCTATAGTGTTTAGTGCCAAATAGTGCAGCTTTAATTTAGAATTGAGAAGCCCAGCCTCAGATATATTGTCATCTTGTATCAATTAGGAAAACAAACAAGAGTCATAGGTAAACGTCAGATGATACGAAAACATACACAAACCAAAGGAATTGAAAGTAGGCCAAAGGCTTCCATCCATCTATCATTTATGCATGATTGTTAAATGTTATTCCAATACCTATTACAAGTGTCACATAGGCTACATGCCTTATAACAATATGTTCCATCATACATCCACTAGCCTTTGGATCCTGATTTCGTAAGTATAAATTTCCTTTTTGTTATACCTATTGCAAATTTGGTGTTATTGTTTCCAGTTGTTTTGTCTTTAAGGTCTATACACACATGGGTGAACTTGACAAAGCATATAGATGTGGTTCATAGATACTCATTGATATTTTCCAGCATATAAAAAACATCGCTTTCATGTATGTTCTTGTTAGAGGGAGAATAAAATAAGACACTCATAAAGTGTCATGCCAAGCAAAAAAAAAAGAATATAAGAGCTAAACTTTGGGAATCAATAGTTTATTACACATAATTCTTAATTAAATGCACAAAAATATTTACCTAGCCTAAGATATGAAGAATACAAGAGCTAAACTATGGGAATCAACAGTTTGTTACACAGAGCTTAAAATAGATGAGGAGAAGAGTATATCATGAAACATATTCATCAAAGACAAGCAATCCATGTAACAGTTGGGTTTTCAATTCAAAATTCAAGCTACATTATTTGGCACTAGATATTATAGACAAATAGGGAAACTCTGAAAGAGTTTTTTGTGCATTTAATTAAGAATTTTGTCCTATTTTTTTTTTCTTAGCATTATAGTGGTAATGGTTTGATAGCAAACTATTATAATTTTTTTTTGCTCTTCCTTTGTTTAATAGTAGATTGGAGGGTTTTAAAATAGTTGTGCTCTAGAACCTGTGAGTTGTATATATATATATATGTATGAATATATATATATATATATATGTATGCATATATTAAGTTTTTGCCTATTTTTTTATCATAGCATTATATGGTATGGTTTATAGCATATATTATATTTTTTTTTGCCTTCCTTCTTAATCTAGATATAGGGTTTTAAATATATGATCCATATATATATATACTCTATATATATGTGTGTGTGTGTGTGTGTGTATATGTATATGTATATATATATATACATATATACATATATATACATATATACATATATATATACATGTGTACATATATGGATATATACATACATGTATACATATACTTATATATGTATATATATGAAATTATTTTGGTGTCTGTTAAGTGCTATTAACTTCCCAATATCTCTTTTTATCTATTCAATTTATTTGTTTGAAGTTTCTGACATGATTTTTGTCAGCCCAGCTGTGAATAGGATTTGTCATGTAATAGCTCTTTTACAATTTCTCTATTTGTCTATAATATTAATGCTAGGCATGTAGCTCAAATTTTTAATTAAGTTTGTGGTGTTATGTATACATATACATACATACATACATACATACATATATGTGTGTGTGTGTGTATACATGTGTATATATATGTATATATTCATAAATACATGTTTGTATGTTCTACTAATAGTTGTGTTACGATTTTCCCTCTTTATCTATAATATTGAATGCCAAATAATGCAGCTCCTCTTATAAAATTCCTCTATTTGTTAGCAGACTAAAAAGAACATGGGCACCATATTAAAATCAAAAGCATGGGAGCTCAATGAATTTGCAAATGTATATATGCAAACAAAGGAATAAATTACGTTCATATTTGCAAAACAGAATTCTTAGATAGGATGTAAGCATATCTTGTGGGTACAACTAGATGCAGTATGAATAGAAGAAAAAAAGGCCTATAGTCCACCCTGTCATATTGGGTCATGCAGCCTCATGGCCTATCACCAAATCCCCGAGCAAGAACATATATTTCCCACCACAAATCTTAAGCATTGTGGATTGTGGAAATATCATAAAATTAACCTGAGAATTTTCTTTAGTTGAAATCACTGCTATACATTTTTAAAAATATATATAGTTGTATGATTTATGAAAAAGGATTTGACATGTAGTCATGGCACCATATCAAAATCAGAAAGATAGGATCTCAATGAATGTGTGAATATATATATATGCAAACATAGAAATAAATCACGTTCATATTTGCAAAATAGAATTCTTAGATAAGATGTAGGTATACCTTCTAGGTGCAACTGGATGCAGTATGAATAGAAGAAAAGAAGGCCTACTCTCCACCCTGTCGTATTGGGTCATGCAGCCTCATGGGTTGTCACCAAACCCCCAAGCAAGAATATACATTTCCCACCACTATGATCAATGGAAAATCCAATGTTTGGGTACCTAAGTTTGTTGTTTCTGGATATTTGATTGTGTTTGAATTTTTTCATCCGAAAATCAAAACACAATCAAATATCTAGAAATAACAAATCTTAAGCATTATAGATTGTGGATATCTCATAGCATTAATTTGAGAATTTTCTTTATTTGAAATTAGTTTTATACATTTTTAAAAATATATATAGTTGTACCATTTAGGACAAAGAATTTGACATGTAGTCATGAAATAAGAGATGAAATAAAGGACATATAGGCTTACCTTCTATATAAATAGAATGTATTTGCAACTTGTACACCATGTCAAACATGTGATGACAAAGCTATTTAGTATTGTTGAGATGTGTAGTTATAGTTGAGAATGTTTGCAATCTAAAATGGTTTCAATCAGATATAGTTAGTCACAATGAAAATTTGAAGTTTAGTGCGGTGAACATGTGTAATTGGTAGACAATATGTAAATTAAGAAATATAAACAGTTGTATAGTTCATAACAAATAATATGTAATGCATCTACAATAGAAGAGATCACATAAACAAGATGTAGGTATACCTTGTGCAGAGAGTGGGACAAGCTCAATGAATATACAAATATATATGTACAAACATAGGAATAAATTATGTTGATATTTGCAAAACAAAACTCTTAGCATCCCATAGTGAACATTAAAAAAGAAAGACACAATAAATAGAACTTAAGAACATGGAGAATGGAAGAGGTGAACTACAATAATGAATAGTTTGTTATGGGAAAGTGAATATTGATACAACATAAACAATCTATGTAACATTTGGGATGTCAATTCAAAATTCAAGCTACATTATATGGCACTGAATATTGTAGACAAAAATGAGAAATTGTAAAAGACCTATTGTTTTTAAGTTTCAAAATTCCAAAATTTTGTAGATTAGTATAAAGTACAAACATGACATTTACCTATACCTTTGCACTGCTTTCAATTTTTTTTGCTCTGTGTATGTGTTATTTTTTGCAATTAAAGTTGCAAGACCATTCAACTAGCCTTTGGTGTATTGCTTTTGATGAAGCTACCACTAGTTTACTACAAATTCCAACAAAAGATCTCTACATGTTGCAAGACAACTCTGAGTCTACAACAAATCCTATTGTTTTTAATATTTACTAGCTAATTAGTGTTATTATAATACTTCTTATACAATTCTCTATTTGTCTTCAATATTTACCACCAAAGGATGTAGCTTGAATCTTGTATCAATATGTTTCACATTTTTTTAGTTATGTATAAGTTTAAAGAGATCCAGGCAAGGTTTTTTTTACATAAAAACATTTAGGATCACATTATATAATTGTTGTCAAAACCTAAAGAAAGTAGGTATCATCATAAAAATCTAGGTTTAAATAGTTGAATTAGCAAGCTGAAAAGATAGCTCTATAAGCATGGAGAAATATAGTCAGAAAAATACAATATGTTGTGTATTTGTAGCAACCAATGTATGATAGTAAAATGAAAAACCACATAACCCATGCTCGTTCTCCTCCCTACCATATTGACATCATGAAGCCTCATGGGCTCTAGCCAAACCCCTGAGCAAGAAAAGTATGCAAGGCCCATCAAAAATTTAGTGGAGCCATGACATATATCACACAATGGTGAAGTAGGGGAAATTTTGTTGTTTCCATATATGATTTTTTATATTGTACTATTTTTTCATGTAACATCTTTTAAAAGATGGATATGTTGATAAAGAGATGGCTATAGATAATTTTTACCGTAAGCTGAAAAGATAACTATAGAGACATGGAAAAAGGTAATGTGTAGAATAGACTATGTTTATTGTGCTCTAGTGCATGTAAGAATTCTTGCATTCATGTATATCATATATTGTACAATGGCGAAGTTGCAAAAAAAATAATGTTGATAAAGAGATGGCTAAAGATAATTTTCGCCATAAGCTGAAAAGATAATTGTAGAGACATGGAAAAATGAAATTTGTAGAATAGACTATGTTTATTGTGCTCTAGTGCATGTAAGAATTCATGCATGCATGTATATCATATATTGCACAATGGTAAAGTTGCAAAAAAAAATTGTGTTCTCATAGCTGATTTCCTTTTTTGCAGTGCTCTTTTTGCTACAATAAATTTAAGGAAAGGATAATGCAAATAAAGAATTGGGTAAGATGGGACTTCTCTATAATATTGATAAGTATATGGAAAGAAGAATATATGGGAGCTCTTTTTTGAAAATAGAACCAATTTTTTGGATAGTTCATAACAAATAATATGTAATGCATCTACAATAGAAGAGATCACATAAACAAGATGTAGGTATACCTTGTGCAGAGAGTGGGACAAGCTCAATGAATATACAAATATATATGTACAAACATAGGAATAAATTATGTTGATATTTGCAAAACAAAACTCTTAGCATCCCATAGTGAACATTAAAAAAGAAAGACACAATAAATAGAACTTAAGAACATGGATAATGGAAGAGGTGAACTACAATAATGAATAGTTTTTTATGGGAAAGTGGATATTGATACAACATAAAAAATCTATGTAACATTTGGGATGTCAATTCAAAATTCAAGCTACATTATATAGCACTGAATATTGTAGACAAAAATGAGAAATTGTAAAAGACCTATTGTTTTTAAGTTTCAAAATTCCAAAATTTTGTAGATTAGTATAAAGTACAAACATGACATTTACCTATACCTTTGCACTGCTTTCAATTTTTTTTGCTCTGTGTATGTGTTATTTTTTGCAATTAAAGTTGCAATACCATTCAACTAGCCTTTGGTGTATTGCTTTTGATGAAGCTACCACTAGTTTACTACAAATTCCAACAAAAGATCTCTACATGTTGCAAGACAACTCTGAGTCTACAACAAATCCTATTGTTTTTAATATTTACTAGCTAATTAGTGTTATTCTAATACTTCTTATACAATTCTCTATTTGTCTTCAATATTTACCACCAAAGGATGTAGCTTGAATCTTGTATCAATATGTTTCACATTTTTTTAGTTATGTATAAGTTTAAAGAGATCCAGGCAAGGTTTTTTTACATAAAAACATTTAGGATCACATTATATAATTGTTGTCAAAACTTAAAGAAAGTAGGTATCATCATAAAGATCTAGGTTTAAATAGTTGAATTAGCAAGCTGAAAAGATAGCTCTATAAGCGTGGAGAAATATAGTCAAAAAAATACAATATGTTGTGTATTTGTAGCAACCAATGTATGATAGTAAAAGGAAAAACCACATAACCCATGCTCGTTCTCCTCCCTACCATATTGACATCATGAAGCCTCATGGGCTCTAGCCAAACCCCCGAGCAAGAAAAGTATGCAAGGCCCATCAAAAATTTAGTGGAGCCATAACATATATCACACAATGGTGAAGTAGGGGAAATTTTGTTGTTTCCATATATGATTTTTTATATTGTACTATTTTTTTTCATGTAACGTCTTTTAAAAGATGGATATGTTGATAAAGAGATGGCTATAGATAATTTTCACCATAAGCTGAAAAGATAACTATAGAGACATGGAAAAAAGTAATGTGTAGAATAGACTATGTTTATTGTGCTCTAGTGCATGTAAGAATTCTTGCATGCATGTATATCATATATTGCACAATGGCGAAGTTGCAAAAAAAATAATGTTGATAAAGAGATGGCTATAGATAATTTTTGCCATAAGCTGAAAAGATAATTGTAGAGACATGGAAAAATGAAATTTGTAGAATAGACTATGTTTATTGTGCTCTAGTGCATGTAAGAATTCATGCATGCATGTATATCATATATTGCACAATGGTAAAGTTGCAAAAAAAAATTGTGTTCTCATAGCTGATTTCCTTTTTTGCAGTGCTCTTTTTGCTACAATAAATTTAAGGAAAAGATAATGCAAATAAAGAATTGGGTAAGATGGGACTTCTCTATAATATTGATAAGTATATGGAAAGAAGAATATATGGGAGCTCTTTTTTGAAAATAGAACCAATTTTGTGGATACAATAGACATATATCGTTAATAGTAAAATATAGTTTTATAAAACAAACCTTGTTTATGCTTACAATGATGGCCATTTTTTAGGCAGCAATTATCCCATAGATGGGCTTCATATCTCCTTGTCCATCTATGTTTGCGCTCAGCCCAACATAATATTACTATAAAGCAAAATTTTATTTCAATCTATCAAAATGTCTCTCGATTGTTAGATGCGTATGGAATGGGGAAAAGACATTGCAACACAACTTACAACAACAGTAAGAGCCCAAATGTTGTAGGTTGTGGAGCACAACACTCGCTCTGATGTACACACACCAAAACACTCTTTCCCTATAGAGTATGCAGTCAAAAGTGCTATAAAATCCGCAACGAACAACATGACTTGTAATTTCTTGGAAAATGCCATGAAATATAAAGTCATGACAAATGCCACAAATTTAATAACATCTGCCTACATTCTCTATAGGTAAAAATCGCTCCTCATTTTCTTCATCCTTGCAATATCAAGTGCAATACGTGGTTCACAAATATTTGACCAATGAACTACATAACCCATGATTACAATTATCCAAATTTCTATGTGCAAAACAACATGCTCACTAGGGAAAAATAGTTTCATGTTTATCAGTTACATGAAATGGGCTTGATGCACAGAGGCTTCACAAAACATTCCACACTCTTCACACCCTACTCCTTAATCACATCAATTTTTTCATAAAGCCTCTATGCATCAAGATCATGCCTCCTGTCATGAATGGAAAGTGTTTTCTCGTGCAAGGGTTAGTGCATGTTGGTTTTGTTGTACGGTGACATGGAAGGAAGTAAATGCAGTGTTCCATGTTGTACTATGACAAAGTATAAAAGCATACATGGGAAAATGATCAAAAATAATAGTGGGTTATTGATATGCAAGCATTATATGGCTGGTAGCAATGAACATTTTTTTGGGAGCAGGCGTGCTAAAGTAGGCATATACATAACATGTAATCAACATGACCATCATGTGGAATAAGAGACTCGTAAAGTGTCATGCCAAGCAAAACATATTGAAACATAGAGAATATAACAGGTGAACAACAATAATGAATAGTCTGTTATGGGAAAATGGGGAAAACAACATCATGAAACATATTGATAGAAGACAAGCAGTCTATGTAACAGTTGGCATGTCAATTCAAAATTGGAGCTACATTGTTTGGCACTAAATATTATAAAGAAATAGAGAAATTGTAAAACAATTGTTACAAAAGCACTCAATGCTGATAGGTGAACAAGAGATGACCGAAAACCCACATTAAGTAGAATCTTAATAGAGGTAGAAAAACATACACAAACATAGGAAATTGAAAGCAACCCAAAGCTACAGATCAGTTGTGCCATGTTTTCAGTTCATAGTAGCCTACAAAATTTTAGAATTTACAAGACTTTAAAAAATATCATAATGAACAATTTCTCACAGGGGCCTTCAAGTAGACAAGGGGGAAAAAATATGATGAAAGATATTGATTGAGGATAAGCAAATTATGTAATAGTTATCTTGTCAATTCTAAGTTCGAGCTACATTATTTGACACTAAATATTATCAACAATCATGAAAATTCTAAAATAAATATTAGAGAACCACATGAGCACCACAAGAAACTAACAGATGACCAAAAACCCACAGCAAACAAAAAATTATGATAAAGAATAGTTTTTAATGGGAAAAATAATGCCATGAAACATATTGATAGAAGCCAAGCAATCTTTGTAACAGCTGGCTTGTCAATTCTAAATTTGAGCCACATTATTTAGCACTAAATATTAACTAGAAAAAGAGATGCTGCAAAAAGAACTATTAGGAAAACACTTCAGAACCACAGGAAACTGATAGATGATCAAAAAACAACATTAAATGGAAGAAGATCATAGGATGTCATTTATTATTTTAGTTATCTTTGTGCATATTTTCCGTTACACCCATTAACATAGCATCAATTGCAGATTAACATAGGAGTGATTGCACACGTATATATATATGTAGAGGGTTAGTGTGAAAGCATAAACATATTGGAGATAAAAATTACTTTGGTGGCTATTAAGTATTAATGTTTCTAATATCTCTTTTATATGTTCAATTTATTTGTTTGAAGTTTCGAGCAGGTTTTTTTGTCATCCTAGTCGTGAATAGGATTTGTCTTGTAATAGCTCTTTTACAATTTCTCTATTTGTCTACTATTGTTGCATTGTGAAACAAGCCATAGTGGTCTTGGTCTATATATATGGATATATATTTCTACCTCTACTATTGGTCACATTTCTTTTGTCAAGCCTAGTTCAAATGAAGAACCCAGTCCTAGCGAAGAAATTGTTGCTACACCTTGTTTAGATACTACTAGAGTTTTAGTTTGGAGCGTATTCGAGTGTACCTAAAATTCTATTAGTATGTCAACAAGGTGTAATAGCAATTTCTTCACTTGCATTAGGTTCTTCATTTGAACTGGATTCTTCACTTAGAATGTTTGTAAGTAATTTTGCATACATAAATGGCCACATATCAACCTTTTTTGGGAAAGATTTCAAATCACAGCAAAACACTTAAGAATCAAAGGAAAATGACACATGATCGGGAACCCCAAAATTTCAAAATTTCAAAATTGAAAACAATTCTTCTTGCAAGAACAATAGAATAATTTGTTAGAGGGAGCTTCAAACAAATCAAATAAAAAGAGTACCATCAAACATATTCATAGAAGATAAGAAATCTATGTATTAGCTAGCCTGTCAATTCAAAAATATATATTTACATACAATGCACGAACTATATGTGAAAATAAATGCTTCAAAACATCAACAGATACATATATGCATATATATATTGAAGAAAAATAGAGTAATTGTATGAGAGGTATTAAAATAACACTTATTCACTACTAAATATTATAGACAATAATTGGCACTAAATATTAAAGACAAATAGGGAAATTGCAAAAAGAACTCCTAGGGAGACACTTAAGAACCACACAAAAATGACAGAACTTGAGACACAAAAACAGGTTTAGACTAGGAGAAGATCGTACGATGCACTATCAAGAGGACATTTTTTGACCATTTCATAGGACAAAAAATACTCAGAAAATCCTATGTTGTTGCTCGCGTTTCTTTTGTCCAACCCAATTCAAGACAAAAAGTGAAATTGGAAAAGAGTTGTTAAGAAAACACTTAACAATCACAAGAAAATAATAGATGCTCGAAAAACCCATATTTATATTCCATATATACTTATATATACACATGTATATATATTTATATTACATATATATGTGTGTGTGTGTGTATTTTTATATACATATATATATACATACATATACATATACATATACATACACATATCTATATGTGTGTATATATATATACATATATATGTATGTATATATATATACATAAACTTTTCATCCTTTGTTTATTGTTTGCAGTTATCTCTATGCATCTTTGGCATTATACCCATCACCATAGGAGCAATTGTAGTTAAATATTCTTTCTTTCACCTAAAATACGGCAATGTGAAACTTAAAATAATTGATAGTACATGCATTTGACTTGAACTGGGTTCTTCACTTTGAATAATCTTTGTAAGTAATTTCACATACATAAATGTCCACAACGTAGAAAATACTTATACATGCTATTTTAAACTCAACTTAAAATCACAGTCTACATAAATACAAATAAACATAGTATATAGATCTGTTTAGATATACATATGTATATATAAATTGTTGTTGCATTCTCAAATGATCCACAACACTCTTCGTCTACATATATGGATATGTATACCACATATATGTATCAAAACAACACCACAATGGCTCTTTCAACTATATAACTTAATCAAAGTATACTTTCCCACATGGCAACATTTAATATTGCATTTACTTCATCTATCGCTATTGTACAACAACGATGGGATGCATTAACCCACATTAAATAGAACTTTAAAAGATGGAGAATAAAAGAGGAAAACTATGATAATGAAGAGTTTTTCATGGGGGACTGGGAAAAATAATATCATGAAGAATAGTTTTTTGTGGGGAAGTTGAAAAAGATGAGGAATAAAGAATATAATGAAACATATTAATATAAGACACTGTCATCCCACGTAATTAGCAAGCTCCATCACTTACATAAATAGACCCGGGCAGTTTGTTCTAGGGAGCCTCAACCAAATTAGGAAAAAAATAATATCATTAAACATATTGATACAGGATTCCAAGAAATGTAGCCCAAATTTTTGATTAAGCCTATGGCATTATAGGAAATTTTGTACAGGTTATTTCTACTCATTGGCTTTATGAGTTCTATTTAATGTGGCTTTGGTGCCAAAGAATGTAGCTTGAATTTTGAATTGACAATCCAACTTTTACACAAACTGCTTGTCTTATATCAATATACATTTAGTGTGGGTTTTCTATCATTTGTGATTTACCTATGATTCTTAAGTGTTTTTCTAATAGTTGTGTTACAATTTCCCTATTTTTTCTATAATATTTAGTGGCAAATAATGTAGCTTTAATTTTGAATTGAGAACCCAACTGTTACATAGAATTTGTTTTACACCTTGTCTAGATAGTGATATAATTTTAGATAAGTAGGAATATGCTGCAAACTAAAATCTATAGATGCATTTCACTCTAACTAGGTTCTTCACTTTGAATATTATTTGTAAGTAATTTCACATACATAGATGTCCATATCTAAACCTTTTTAGTGAAGGGAAATTGGAAAAGACCTATTAGAAAAACACTTAACAATCACATGAAAATGACAGATGTTGGAAAACCCACAATATGTTTAATGTGGGATTTCAATCATTGTCCTTTACCTCTGATTCTTATACTATTTTTCTAATAGTTCTTTTACAATTTCTCTAATTAAAATCATTGTATAAAAGGTATTAAAATAACACTTATTCACTACTAAATATTATAGATAGGTAAATGATAGATGTTCAAAAACCCACATTAAATAGAACTTAAAAATATGGAGAATAGAAGAGGCAAACTATGATATTAAATAATTTGCTATGGGGAACTAAAAAAAATAATATCATGAAGAACAGTTTGTTATGGGGAACTTGAAACAGTTGAGAGAAAAAGGGAAATTGGAAAAGAGCTATTAGAAAAACACTTGACAATCACAAGAATATGGCAGATGTTCGAAAATGCACATTAAGCAGAACTTTAAAATATGGAGAATAGAAGAGGAAAACTATGATAATGAACAGTTTGTTATGGAGTAAAAAAAAAAAAATCATTCATGCGACATATTGATACAAGAGACATAACATATTCCATCTAGAGAAAATAACCACGGAAAATAATAGTTTGTTATAAGGAGCTTCTACACAAATACAAAAATTCTAAAAGAGCTATTAGAATAACACTTAATAGCTTTCATACTAACCCTCTGCATATATATATATATATTTATAGAAAAATATTAAATGCATGGATTAGTAATTTTTTCAAGTTTTATTTATTGTTTGTGGTTATTTTGCTCTGGAATCTATAAGAAGTTTTACATGGGTATTTTGCATAAATGATTAATTTATTGTTTATTTCTTTCGCTCTCCGCTTATTGTTCCTTGTTATATGTTTGTATCTTTGTCATTATACCCATTTTTAAGACTTCAAAGAGATTATGGCTCTATATGGATGGATTTATTTTAGTTCAATCTTGTTTCTTTCATCAAAAAATATGGTTAGGTTTAGTAATTTTTTTGCGCTTCATTTATTGTTTGTAGTTATATTTATGCTTCTTTGGCGCTATACCCATTAATATAGGAGAAATTTTAGATTAACATAGGAGTGATTGCATACATACATATTGTTGAGGTTCAAAACAACACAACAACATTAAAAAGAATATTAATATTCTATTTCTCCTGAAAGAGAAAGATAACACATGGTGACCTAACTCCCAAGGTTCTGGTAATTGGTTCTCAATTATGCTGATATCACTCAGTGGTTGATATAACTATAATATTCAAGGGGCCTTTGCTAGTAATAAGGAACATGATTGCATAGCATCAATTATTCTATGTTGGGGGTGGGGTTTAAATAAAAGAAAAAAAAGATGAATTAGAGCTTCAAATCAAAGAAATGTGAGTAAAATTCTTACATATCCAAACATGCATATCAATAATGAGTGTTTATCTCACCTAACCACAACTATAGAAAGATGAAATCCATAGAATAAACTATGCTACTACATACATCCATAATGCTAATTCAAATACCATCAACATTCACTAAAATTATTTCAAATAAATCACTCACTCATCATTTAAAACACAGATCAAATGAATACGATAACAACTTCATCCACATATAATCTAATGATATAATCTTGAATACAGTTCCTTCTATTGACTTTCATCAAATAAGAAACAATTAAGCACAACAAAAATCACTGGCATATGGATTGATCATGTACCATTAACCTTATCAAAATATATCCAAATTTTAAAACCATAACATAAAGATGTATGAAAAAACTGTAAAATAACCAAGTTTTACTGAACTTTTAGAGTATCTATCCTAAAAAACATAGAAATCCTAGATCTAATATCTATTTTCTATCATCAGGTGGTTGATATTCCTTCAATTAGCTGACCTTTACAAAGTAGAACCTAATAATACATATAGGGTGCCACATGCACAAGTTTCACACTTATCAATCAAGATCCACAATTAATGGAACTGGAATGGAACACAGAAGTGGACTCATGAACTCTTTTTCCAAGGCTAATTACTCTATTACACCAACAAGAAATCTGATATTCCAAGAAGAAAGTGAAACTGACAAATCAAACTCAGAGTTGAGCTTATGCCAAAACCCACACAAAGAGGAGAAAAGTAGATATTGAGAATGGTGAAAAGAGTCAGTTCAATTTTGCACTGAATGCTCAAGGATGTACTCGTCATAACTAGAGAACACTTGTTGAAGAGTACCTGAATCAGGTTCATTCAACCAATCATCTTCAAATATGATCCTTTCAAATTCTGCATAAACCAATCTTTGTATCTCCTTTAACTTGATTAACTCCTTTCTAATAGTTGTTACCGTCTCCCTGATATCCATAAACTGATCTAATAATAGATTCTCCCCATCATCTCCTTAATGCATAATTTATCTCAAGGCATACAGAAGTTGTTCCACTTTGATCTTCTTTGGTCTAGCTCCTTGCCATGAAGTTTCACCTGGTTGGCTGCTCTAAGAGGCCTCATTTGATGTCACCGACATTTCTCCATTCTTGCAACAGCTTCCTGTATTAGATGAAAAAACATCTAGGTTAGTCAATCATATAATCCCTTCTCCATCCTCCTAAGATAATATTTACTTAGTCAAACTATGCCTTTATTAGAGGTGAAACCGTAGAAGTATTAGGCATAAAAGATATTTCTTATCATATGGTGGGGCCAGGATTGGAACTGGATAAGAGCCAAAATGGGGTCAGAAGTGGGATCAAAACTAGATAAGAGCCAAAATGGGGTCAGAAGCGGGATCGGAATAGGTACCAGACCAAAACCAGTTGTTAGTTCTCAAATTCAACTTCCACTTTGAATCTGGTTCCGACCAAGAATAGGTATAAAGAACATCGTAGATAGGAGTGGAATAATTTCATGAAATAGAGACTATTACAAAAAAGGTACAGTCATTTGAACTTTAAACCCTCGGTCACATGGGCTTAAAGAAAACCAAGAATAGCATAGTTTAATCCTCCAATTAATTCGCACATGCAAACAGGCATCATTTAATGCAATAAATGGGGTGATTTGAGACAGAGCCAAAGACGTGAACAGATAGTTAAGTCAAGTCCATAGAACATCAAAAGGTAAGGCAGACGCGGATTTGGGTCAGAGACAAGATAAAGAAACCCACACAAGATTTCCTTACTTAATTTCCAACCTTGTATCTGGTCCCGACAAAAGGACAACGACCAAAACATGACACAAGAGGACGGGGGTAGAGACAAAACCAAAATGGAACTTCACAAAGTTTGAAGTTCGATTCTGGGTCCGAATCCGGTCCTGACCAAAAAGCAAAGAACAAATCACAACACAAGGGAAGCGAGACCAGAGTGAAAATTGGAACTGGACCAAACAACAAAGAAAACAAGGAAGAAAATGAGCGGAGATGGAGTCGGCATAGGGGCACAATATGGAAACTTGAAATTTCATACTTTCGTTCCAATCTTGATTCCACTTCCACGCGAGCAAACAAACAAAACACAAGGAAATGACCAACAAACAATTGGACAGATCAACCCAAGTGTTTGTTGAAAACAACCAACAAAACAAAGGAGAAACAAAACAAAAGGCAGAGTTGGAGTCAGAACGACATCCGAACTAGAAACCTGTAAAGAGTTCCACGTTTAGATTTGGTTTCGGACCTGCCTCCGAAAGAGAAAAAGACACAATTAGGAGCAAAACAAACAACTCCTAAGACCCAACCAAACAACCATAGGTGAACAAAACAAAAGAAAAAGTGGGACACATTTTGTTCCAAAATAAAATAAAATGGGATGGTTATGCAAGGCATAACAAATGGCGACTTGGCTGGGAAAAATGGTTTACCAATTTTTAAGATATTGAAGAATTGTGTCACCACAAAACCTATAATTTATGAGACATGTTAACTTAAGTGTGATCAGAATATTTAAGTAAAGTTGAGATGGAATCTCAAATGTAGAACCAACATAAACTAATGCTTGAATCTGAGTGTGTGCATGCTTATGGTGCATCCTTCTTTATTTGAGCTTTCTCCACACCTAAACAACTATATCTATGATCCAAGCTACATGGGTTGAGTCCTTTGACTATCATGCAATGGAATCCTGGGTATTGCTTTGCTGCCAGTCAAGCGTCCATAGCCCCGATGGAGATACCTCTAGTTCTCTCAAAGCATTGCTCTACTTCCAGCAAGGTGTCCATAGCCCTAATAGAGATACTTGAATTACCCATTTAGTATTGAGTTTGCCTTTATTTTAGTGCTTTTCTTTTCTTATTTCTTTTATAGGCCTTACTTCTGAAAATTATTTTCAAAAACCTTCTCAATACAAAGAAATTTATAGTCTGAGATGTGGGTTGAGAACTACAATGGATCCTATGATAGTTTTTGGGAAACAAATTTTTCACTTGAATCGAAGATATAATCACTCTGAGATGAATAGGCACTTTATAGTCGGATGTTTTATCTATTTTATGATAGATTTCAATGATAGTTTAGGAGGTTATCTACAACATACCTTACTCTTAATAGCCTTCAGACTCATGCTAAAATGACCATAAGGCATGAGCTTTAGAACAAAATCTTTCGACATATATGCCTAAAAATTCCTAAACCAATTTCTCTCCTAGTTCCTATAGCATTCTTTGAATAAAAACCCCAATATTTTAAGATGGAAAGAAAACATAATCCCCAAAGAAGAAAGCAAAAATAGACACAAAAAAACAAAGGAAAAAAAGAGAACAAAAGAAACAACAAACAAACCACCAATAAAAGCAAAGAACCAGAAATTACACAAAATACATATATATAATTAATTAAAAAACTCAAACCTTTACGATCCAAAGTAATGCTTGAGAAACTACCCATTGACCGGAAATAGAACAGGTTCTTCCATCAAGGTGGTTAAATGAAAAGAATTCTCACCCAAGATCTTAGCTACTTGATATCAACCTAGCCAGAGTCTATCAAATTTCTGGTGATTGCCCTTTTTCTCCTTAGCCTTATCCCACAACAACACTAGATCTGAGTTTTTGAATGCCTTAATCTTAGCCCTTTTGTCAAACCAACGTTTGACAACAGGCTCATGTTTGAATTTTTTTTGTAGAGCAGCGTCTCTCTATTATTCCATGTTTAAAAGGTTATTTAATCTTACCTCAATCTGGTCATCTCTTGTATAAAACTCCTGCATGAACTTAAGAACAAGTATCTGTAAGTGTATGGGGAAAATTGGATCTTTTCCATAGACTAATTTAAAAGGGGAATTTCCTAGAGCAACCTTAATACGGGTTTGATCTACCCATAAGGAAAATCTTAACTGGGTATGCCAGTCCCTAGGATTACTTTCAAGTAATTTCTTTATCACTTCTAACAAATTCTTGTTAGTAGATTCTGCTACACCATTTCCCTACGGATAATAGTTAGAGGAATATTTCAAAATGATTTTATGTTTGTAAGCCCATTGTATGAATTCAGTAGATGAAAAGGCATGGCCATTGTCACATATCAGGGAAAAGGGTACTCCAAACCTGGTAACAATGTTTTCAGTAAGAAATTTTATAACCACCTCAGTGGTTTTGTTCTTGCATGGTTGAACCTCAGTCCAATAGGTGCAATAGTTTGTAGCATTTAGAATGAATTTTTGTCCTGCAGAAGAATTAGGATTAATTACCCCAACAAAATTCAGTGCCCATTGGGTGAATGGTCTTACCTCATATAGTAGTTGTAGAGGCATTGTTTTATTATGCTCCTTTGATGTAGAAGTCTAACATGTATGACATGTACTAACATGCTGATGTGCATCCCTGAACACATAGGGCCAATAATATCCTGACCTGAGGATTTGATGGGCCAAAGAATTTGTTGATCTGTGTCTTGTGCCATGCATACTGTGGAATTCAGCCATGGCATGCTTGGATTCTTGTTGATCTAGACATCACAGGTACACCCCCTCATAATTTCCTTTGTATAGAGCCCCTCCTTTGAGCATGTAATGAGCACTCTTCATCCTGTCCTTCTTGCTGGCAAGCACTTGGTTATACCTAGAATAGCCATCTAAGAATGACATCATTTGAGATCTGTTGACAATTTGTACTACCTCATCAAGAGAAGGAAGTGGATAGTTATCCTTCTCTGAGGCTTTGTTTAGGTTCCTGAAGTCAACACACAACTTGATCTCCCCACTTTTCTTATGTACTGGAACTAGATTGGAAACCCACATAAAGTGTCGTATTGGGAAGATGATTCTTATTGATAAAATTTTTTGCACTTCCTTTTGTATTAATGCTTCAATCAAAGCATTGACTGGGCACTGCTTTTGATGAAAAGGCTTGGCTTCTGGTTTCAACGGTATTGTGTGTGTGATCACAGAGGTGTCAAAAGTCTTCAAATCTTCATAACTCTAAGTGATTGCCACAATATCTTCTTTTAACACCTTAATTATTTCATTTCTGATCTCCTCAGGGCAGGTCTTTCCTATAAGGATATTTTTTTCAAGACCCGAATAAGCCAAATTAATAAATTCATACTTCCCTCCTTCACTTTGCACTGGCACTCTCTCCTGAACCTGAGGATTAGAATCAAATATTCTTTCTAAGACTACCATCCCCTTGGGGATGTTGTTACTCTTTAAGTTCATTACTCCTTCCATATCATAACCTTTAGGGTCCCATTCTCCATGATCCCTATTTGATTCATCTATGATTTTCCCTTCAAAGACATCTTAACTTGCCAAGAAGGCGAGTATGTGTTGGTCGTCATCGAAGACTTGAAAATTTTGAACATTATCAAGGACTGCTGGGATTGAAACTAGTTCAACTAAAAATATTTTCAATTTGGAGTCCTGCAGAGGCTCCAAAGTACTATTAGTAACTGGCAGAGCATCTACAATCTGATTTTGTTCCCTACAAATCAAAGTAATTCTAAAAGCGTCAAAGTCCTCAATCAAATTCCAAACTCTATTTCTGTAAGTAGCCAATCTTTTATTATGGCAAGTATATTGGTTGCAAACCTATTTGATAATGACTTCAGAGTCCCCCATCACCATAAGAGATGTGACCTTCTTCTGATGGGAAAACATTAAGCCCCTAGCAAGTGCTTTGTATTCTTCCATGTTGTTCGTGCAACCAAATTGTAGCCTATAGGAAGCAAAGTAAGTTTTCCCCTTCAGATTGGTTAATTCCACCCCTACTCCACTTCTTGATTTGGACTTAGAGCCATCAAACTTCAGACTCCATAATTGATCTAGGGCTGGGATCTCTTTCTTTTTCTGGCCTATAGTTTTTTTCTTGGCAAAAGTATATGGCGGCTTGGACTGTTGCTAATCATCAGTATTTGAAAGTAACTTGGGGAATGGTTCACCAAAAGATTCTCCTGAATTCAAAATTTGTTTAGGAAGTGATTCCTGAACTTCCTTTTGAGTCAGGTCATGATTTAGTACCTTTTTCACCAATTCCCTGGGCATTGGACGTGTTTCTAAGGTAAGTGTAATTGGCAAAGACTGAGATTCCTCAGTCTCTAGTTGTAGTTTAGAACACAGAACCTGAGTCTGCTAGAGATGAGAAGATTATTCCCTTTGAGCAAGGCTAGCTCTCATAAGGATGGTTGCATTCTTTGCTTGAAATGGAAATTCATTAGTAGAGGCTTGAGGTCGACATTCACAAGTTTCTTCTACCCAGGAGACATGTTTTAAAATATCTACACAAGGTTGGCAAGTTAACTCAGAATGATTCTGGTAATGAACCCTACACCAATTAGGAAGTAGGAGACTCCACATATCAACCTCCTCTCCTAGTACCAACCTATCCTATTGTAATTTCATTGTTAGGACTTGCTGATTAACAGTAATCATTGGGTCATTTTTCTCTGAAAGGGGTGAGTCATGAGAATGAAGTACTCAAAAAGTCATGTTTTCCTCCTGCTTGTAAACTCCTATCTTAGTTTTGAAATAGTCTACCTCATTAGGGAAATCATACTCGGTGATCATGTGTTTGAGTCTAGGCTCACTTTCTATTCTAATTTGGGTCGCTATCCCTTTCTAGGGTAGCCACATGTGTGAGAAATCCAAAGACAAGTATCCACCAAGACTTTTCATCAGGTCTCTGCCCAAAAGCATACCATAGGTTTTTGGGATATCTGCGATTTGGATATCCATGTAAGTTTGGATCCTTGGAGCAGATGCAATTTGTACATGGATATTTTTAAGCTCTCCTGCCACATTAACTTCTGGTTTGTCTAAGTAGATAACCTTTTTATTTGTCTGGAGTGGACTTAGACCTAACTTCCTACAAATAAAAAATGGCATGATGTTTCCTGATGCCCCAGAATCTAGCAGACAGTTGTGTAATTTTTTTTGAAAAATTATTAAGCTTAGCAAGAAAGGTGGAGTACAAGTCTTACCTTTATAAAGTGTTGCATTCATCTCATTAGTAGGAATCACCTTTTCTTTTCCTTTTGACCTGTCTACTTCCCCCAAGGCTTTCAACAAGATTTCCTTTTGAGAAAGGCACCATTTCAAAATATCAAAGAAAGACATTGAAGTCTTCTACCTTTGCATCTCTATAATGAAATCAAATTCTGAATCATTCCTAACCTAATATTTAGGAATTGAAGGTGAATTACCTTTATTCTGAGAATCTGATGGTCCCTTTGGTGGTGGTGGATTATTATCGGCATTCTTATTTGGTGGGACCATATTATTAGGAGGGGAAGAGGTTGTGAATGGCCCTCTATTCTGATTTCTAAGGAAATGGCCTCCCTTGGTTTGGAAGGCTTGGGCATCGTACACATCTTCTACCGCTTCATTGTCTTCCTAGTTGGTAAATGGAAGTTCTTCCTCAAAGATATCATTTGCCATGGCAGTATCCGTTGATCCACCAGATTTGTTGAATGTACCCTGGAATGGAGCATCGGCTTGGGCTATCTTAACCATCTTTTCCATCTCTAGGAAATTTACCTCAGAATGGACCACAATATCATGTAGTCTACACCAATTGGTCATAAGATTGAGGTTTGCCATGTTGCTAGTGTGCAGCTTTTCGTCTCCTGCTTGATAATTGTGGGAAACTCCTCTGTTGTTGGGTCCAGTATTCCATGACCTATTGTTGTTAGACCTTTGATTTTATCCTCTATTCTAATTTTTATATTTTTTATTAGAGGAGTTTTGGTTCTGGAAATTCCTATTGACGTTCTAGTTGGTGTTATAATTCTGATTAGTATTTTGGTTAGGATAACCACCCTGGTTAGAATATCTTCCCTAATTCTAAAAACCTTGGTTCTAGTTCTAAGGGGGCTTCTGTCTAAGTTGAGCCATCTCATTAGACATATGAGATAGTTTCTTTTTGAGAGTCTCCATCTCATTGGTTAGTTGGAGATTATTTTCACTTTCTATAGTCTTCATAGCAAAGGATTGATTAATTAAGTTGGATCCTTCAACTTCATTTTAGTAATTTTGATTTTGATAGGAGGAGTCTTGGGGACCATTGTTAAAAAAAGGAAAGGGAGGTGAAGCTTGGAACTCAGATATGGGTCCGTATTGGGAATAAGACATCCCTGGGACCGTATTGAATAAAAGGGGTGGATTGGACATTTGGTATCCTATAGGAGGGAGAACTCCTCCTAGACTCTCGGATTGTAGACTTATCTATTGTTGCAACTGGATAGTGATATGATATACCTTGGCCAAAGAATTAGTTTTGTTAGCATTATATTTCCTTTTCAAGAACAATCCAATCCAAGGGTCCACAGCTCTTAAGTATGCAAAAATGGCAATGTTCTCAGCCAACAGGTAAGGATCCTATAACCTTCGATACATTCTTTGGAACCTGGCATTGAATAGAGGCAGCGGTTCATGGTGTTCTTTTATTATTGTGGTAAACTGGTGGTAAAGGATAGTAGGGTCTACATAAAACTTAAACTGATTGATAAAGGAATTCTCCAAATCTGTCTAATTTAGAACCGACCCTTGGGGTAATTTTAAGTACCAATTGTATGCCATGTCCCCCAAAGAATAGGGGAACAATCTACACACAATGTTGTGATGAGCCACCTGAGCACAGGTACATGCATCTTTAAATGCATGTATGTGCTCCTCGGAAATTCTTCATTCTCCATGCATGTACTTAGGACAAAACCTCTCTAGGTTATTGGGGAGATCATGTATACCTCCAGGGATAGTCCCTAATGGTTAAGGGTTATTGAAAAATTAATCCATAGGTCTTGGTGGTGATACAGGTTGAGTAGGTTGCGGAATGGGTGAAAGTGGCCGGTGAGGTGGTGTAGGTGGATTTGGTGGAAACCCAGGTGGGGTGAGCGATGGTGATAAAGGTTTGATCAAGAGTCTATGAGCCTGTGGCCTATACATGATAAGGGTTTGGATTTCAACAAGTGGTTCAGGGTTCTGAGAATATCTAACAACTCTCTCATACCTATCTGGTGAAAACAACCCAATGCGAGCCAACTTGTTCCTCAGGTTCTCCATCTAGCACCAAATCTATTGAGGGTCATAACAACACAACAACATTAAACAAAATATTAATAATCTATTTCTTCTTAAGGAGAAAGATAACACATGGTGACCTAACTCCCAAGGTCCTGGTAATTGGTTCTCAATTATGCTGATATCACTCAGTGGTTTATATAACTATAATATTCAAGGAGCCTTTGTTGGTAACAAGGAATGAGACTGCATAGCAACAATTAGTCTACCTTGTGGGGGGGTTTAAATAAAGGAAAAAAAAGATGAATCAGAGCTTCAAACCAAAGAAACGTTAGTAAAATTTTTACATATCCTGAAATGCATATCAATAATGAGTGTTTATCCCACCTAACCACAACTATAGCAAGATGCAATCCATAGAATAAACTATGCTACTACATACATCCATAATGCTAATTCAAATACCATCAACATTCACTAAACTTACCTTAAACAAATCACTCACTCATCATTTAAAACACATATCAAATGAATATGATAACAAATTCATCCACAGATAATCCAATTATATAATCTTGAATCTAGTTCCTTCTATTGACTTTCATCAAATAAGAAACAATTAAGCACAACAAAAATTACTAGCGTATGGATTGATCATGTACCATTAACCTTATCAAAATAAATCCAAATTTTGAAACCATAACATAAATATGTATGAAAAACTATAAAATAACTAAGTTTTACTGAACTTTTAGAGTATCTCTCCTAAAAAACATAGAAATCCTAGATCTAATCTCTATTTTTTATCATCAAGTGATTTATCTTCCTTCACTTAGCCGACCTTTACAAAGTAGAACCTAATAATACATATAAGGTGCCACATTCACAAGTTTCTCAATTATCAATCAAGATCCACAATTAATGGAACTGGAACTGAACATAGAAGTGGACTCATGAACTCTTGTTCGAAGGCTAATTACTCTATTGCACCAACAAGAAATCTGATATTCCAAGAAGAAAGTGAAACTGATGGATCAAACTCAAAGTTGAGCTTATGTCAAAACCCACAAAAAGAGGAGAAACGCAGATATTGATTATGGTGAAAAGAGTCAGTTCACTTTTGCACTGAATGTTCAAGGATGTACTCATCATAACTGGAGAACACTTGTTGAAGAGTACCTGAATCAGGTTCATCCAACCAATCATCTTCAAATATGATCCTTTCAAATTCTGCAGAAACCAATATTTGTATCTCCTTTAACTTGATTAACTCATTTCTAGAAGTTCTTACCTTCTCCCTGATATCCATAAACTGATCTAATAATAGATTATCCCCATTGTCTCCTTCTTGCATAACTTATCTCAAGGTATACAAAAGTTTTCCCACTCTGATCTTCTCTATTCTAACTCCTTTCCATGAAGTTTCACCTGGTTGGCTTCTCTGAGAGGCCTCATCTGATGTTATCGACATTTTTCAATTCCTACAACAACTTCTTGTATTAGATGAACAAAAAATCTAGGTTAGTCAATCATATAATCCCTTCTCCATCCTCCTAAGATAAGATTTACTTAGTCAAACTCTACCTTTATCAGAGGTAGAACCATAGAAGTATTAGGCATAAAAGATATTTCTTATCATATGGCGGGGTCGGGATCAAACTGGATAAGAGCCAAAATGGGGTCGGAAGTGGGATCAAAACTGGATAAGAGCCAAAATGGGGTCGGAAGTGGGACTAGAATGGGTACCGAACTAGAACCAGTTGTTAGTTTTAAAAGTGAACTTCCACTCCGGATCCGGTTCCGACCAAGAATAGGTATAAAGAACATCATAGACGGGAGTGGAATAATTTTAGGAAACAAAGACTATTACAAACAAGGTACAGTCATATGAACTTTAAACCCTAGGTCACATGGGCTTAAAGAAAACCAGGAATAGCATAGTTTAATCCTCCAATTAATTCACATGTGCAAATAGAAAACATTTAATGCCATAAATGGGGTGATTTGAGATGGAGCCAACAATGTGAACAGATAGTTAAGTCAAGTCCATGGAACATCAGAAGGTAAGGCAGACATGGATATGGGTCAGAGACAAGATAAAGAAACCCATGCAAGATTTCCTTACTTAATTTCCAACCCCGGATCCGGTCCAAACAAAAGGACAACGACCAAAAAATGACACAAGAGGACGGGGGCAAAGACAAAACCAAAATGGAACTTCACAAAGTTCGAAGTTCAATTCCGAGTCTGGATCCTGTCCTAACCAAAAAGAAAAAAACAAAAAACAAGCACAAGGGAAGCAAGACCGGAGGGAACACCGGACCCAGCCCAAACAACGAAGAAAACAAGGAAGAAAATGAGTGGAGACGGAGTCAGAATAGGGGCACAATATGGAAACTTTAAATTTCATACTTTTGTTCCAATACCGATTCCATTTATGCACGAGAAAACAAACAAAATACAAGGAAACGACCAATGAACAAGAGGACGGACCAACCCAAATGTTTGTTGAAAACAACCAATAGAACAAAGGAGAAACAAAAGAGAAGGAGGAGTCAGATTCAAAACAACATTCGAACTAGAAACCTTGAAAGAGTTCCATGTTTAGATTTAGTTCCGAACCCACCTCCGATAGAAAAAAAGACATACTTAGGAGCAAAACAAACAACTCCTAAGACCCAACCAAACAACCAAAGGCAAACAAAACAAAAGAAAAAGGGGGACCCATTTTGTTCCAAAATAAAATAAAATAAAATGGGGTGGTTATGCAAGGCATAACAAATGGTGACTTGGCTGGGAAAAATGGTTTACTCATTTTTAAGATATTAAAGAATTTAATCACCCCAAAACTTATAGTTTATGAGACATGTTAACTTAAGTGCGATCAAAATATTTAAGTAAAGTTGAACTGGAATCTCAAATGTACAACCAACATAAACTACTGCTTGAATCTGAGTGTGTACATGCTTATGGTGCATCCTTCTTTATTTGAGCTTTCTCCACACCTAAACAACTATATCTATGATCCAAGCTACATGGGTTGAGTCCTTTGACTGTCATGTAATAGAATCCTAGGTATTGCTCCGCTGCCAGTCAAGTGTCCATAGCCCCAACGGAGATACCTCTAGTTCTCTCAAAGCATTGCTTTATTGCTATCTAGGCATCTATAGCCCTGATAGCAATACTTGAATTACCTATTTAGTATTGAGTTTTCCCTTATTTTAGTGCTTTTCTTTTCTTATTTCTTTTACAGGCCTTACTTGTGAAAATTCTTTTCAAAAACCTTCTCAATACAAAGACATTTATAGTCTGATATGTGGGTTGAGAACTATAGTGGATCCTATGACAGTTTTGGGGAAACATATTTTTCACTTGAATCAAAGATATAATCACTCTACGATGAATAGGCACTTTATAGTCGGATGTTTTATCTATTTTGTGACATATTTCAATGATAGTTTAGGAGGTTATCTACAATATACCTTACTCCTAATAGCCTTCAGAATCATGCTAAAATGACCATAAGGCATGAGCTTTAGAAAAAAATCTTTTGAGATATATGCCTAAACCAATTTCTCTCCTGGTGCCTACAACATTCTTTGAATAACAACCCCAATATTTTAAGATAGAAAGAAAAGAGAATGCCCAAAGAAAAAAACAAAAACAAACACAAAACAATAAAGGAAACAAAGAGAAAGAAAGAAACAACAAACAAACCACCAATAGAAGCAAAGAAGCAATAATTACACAAAATACATATATATAATTAATTCAAAAACTCAAACCTTTACAATCCGAAGTAATGCTTGAGAAACTGCCCATTGACCAGTAATAGAATAAATTCTCCCGTCAAGGTGGTCAAATGAAAAGCATTCTCACCTAAGATCTCGGCTACTTGATATGCACCTAGCCAAAGTCTATCAAATTTCTGGTGATCACCCTTTTTCTCCTTAGCCTTATCCCACAGCAACACCAGATCTGAGATTCTGAATGCCTTAATCTTAGCTCTTTTGTCGAACCAACGTTTGACAATAGTCTGATGTTTGAAAAACTATTGTAGAGTAGTGTCTCTCTGTTATTCCATTTTTAAAAGGTTATTTAATCTTACCTCAATCTGGTCATCTCTTGTATAAAACTCTTGCATGAACTTAAGAACAGTTATCTGTAAGTGTATGGGGAAAACCAGATCTTGTCCATAGACTAATTTAAAAGGGGAATTTCCTAGAGCAACCTTAATATGGGTTCGACCTGCCCAAAAGGAAAATCTTAACTGGGTATACCAGTCCCTAGGATTATTTTCAAGTAATTTCTTTATCACTTCTAACAAATTCTTGTTAGTATATTCTACTACACCATTTCCCTAAGGATAATAGTTAGAGGAATATTTCAAAATGATTTTATGTTTGTAAGCCCACTGTATGAATTCAACACATGAAAAGGCAGGGCCATTGTCACATATCAGCACAAACGGTACTCCAAACCTGGTAACAATGTTTTTAGTAAGAAATTTGATAACTACCTCAGTGGTGTTGTTCTTGCATGGTTGAGCCTCAGTCCAACAGGTGCAATAGTCTATAGCAGTTAGAATGAATTTGTGTCTTGTAGAAGAATTACGATTAATTAGGTCCCAACAAAATCTAGTGCCCATTGGGCAAATGGTTGTACCTCATATAGTAGTTGTAGAGGCATTGTTGGATTATGCTCCTTTGATGCAGAAGTCTGACATGTATGACATGTCCTAACGTGTTAATGTGCATCCCTAAACACATGGGGCCAATAACATCCTAACCTAAGGATTTGATGGGCCAAAGAATCTGTTGATCTGTGTCTTGTGCCATGCCTACTGTGGAATTCAGCCATGACATACTTGGATTCTTGTTGATCTAGACATCGCAGGTACACCCCCTCATAATTTCTTTTGTATAGAGCCCCTCCTTTGAGCATGTAATGAGAACTCTTCATCCTATCCTCATGGATGACAAGCACTTGGTTATACCTAGAATAGCCATCTAAGAACAATATCATCTGAGATCCGTTGACAGTTTGTAATACCTCATCAAGAGAAAGAAGTGGATAGTTATCCTTCTCCGAGGCTTTGTTTAGGTTCCTGAATTCAACACACAACGTGATCTCCCCACTTTTTCTTATGTACTTGAACTAGATTGGAAACACACTTGAAGTGCCTTACTGAGAAGATGATTCTTGATGATAAAAGTTTTTGCACTTCCTTTTGTATTAATGGTTCAATCAAAGTGTTGACCGAGCACTACTTTTGATGAAAGGGATTGGCTTCTAGCTTCAACTGTATTGTGTGTGTGATCATAGAGGTTTCAAAAGTCTTCAAATCTTCATAACTCTAGGCGATTGCCGCAATATCTTCTTTTAACACCTTAATTATTTCATTTCTGATTTCCTCAATGCAGGTCTTTCTAATAAGGACATTTCTTTCGAGACCTAAATCAACCAAATTAATAGATTCATACTTCCCTCCTTCACTTTGCATTGGTACTCACTCTCGAGCCCAAGGATCAGAATCAAATATTCTTTCTAAGGCTACCATCCCCTTGGGGATGTTGTTACTCTTTAAGTTCATTACTCCTTCCATATCACAACCTTCGAGGTCCCATTCTCCCTAATCTCTATCTGATTCATCTATGATCTTCCCTTCAAAAACATCTTAACTTGCCAAGAAGGCCAATATATTGGCTACGAACCTATTTGATAGTGACTTCAGAGTCCCCTATCACCATAAGAAATGTGACCTTCTTTTGATGGGAAAACATTAAGCCCCTAGCAAGTTCTTCATACTCTGCCACATTGTTCTTGCAACCAAATTGTAGCCTATATGAAGAAAAGTAATTCTTCCCCTTCGGATTGGTTAATTCCACCCCTGCTCCACTTCTTGATTTGGACTTAGAGCCATCAAAATTCAGACTCCATAATTGATCTGGTGTTGGGATCTGTTTCTTTTTCTGGCCAATATTTTTTTCCTTGGTAGAAGTATATGGTGGCTCGGACTAGTGTTGATCATCAGTATTTGAAAGTAACTAGGGGCACGGTTCACCAAAAGATTCTCCTGAACTCAAAATTTGTTCAAGAAGTGACTATTGAACTTCCTCTCAAGTCAGATCATGATTTAGTACCTTTGTCACCAATTCCTTGGGCATTGGAAGTGTTTCCAGGGTAAGTGTAATTGGCAAATACTGAGATTCCTTAGTCTCTAGTTGTAGTTCAGAACACAGAACCTGAGTCTGCTTGAGTTGAGAAGATGATTTCCTTTGAGCAAGTTTGGCTCTTGTAAGGATGGTTGCATCCTTTACTTGAAATGGAAATTCATTAGTAGAGGCTTGAGGTCGACATTCACAAGTTTCTTCTACCCGGGAGACATGTTTTAAAATATCTACACAAGGTCAAGGCAAGTTAACTCAGAATGATTTTGGTAATGAACCCTACACTAGTTAGGAAGTAGGAGACTCCACATATCAACCTCCTCTCCTAGTACTAGCCTATCTTGTTGTAATTTCATTGTTAGGACTTGTTGATTAAGAGTAATCATTAGGTCATTTTGCTCTAAAAGGGGTGAGTCATTAGAATGAAGTACTGAAAAAATTCTTGATTTCCTCCTGCTTGTAAACTCCTATCTTAGTTTTGAAATAGGCTACCTCATTAGGGGAATCATACTCGGTGATCATGCATTTGAGCCTAGGCTCACTTTCTATTCTGATGTGGGTCGCTATCCCTTTCTAGGGCAGCCACATGTGTGAGAAATCCAAAGACAAGTATCCACCAAGACTTTTCATCAAATCTCTGCTCAAAAGCATGCCATAGGTTTCTAGGATATCTGCGACTTGGATATCCACATAAGTTTGGATCCTTGGATCAGATCCAATCTGTACATGGATATTTTTAAGCTCTCCTACCACATTAACTTATGTTTTGTCTAACTGGATAAGCTTTTTATTTTTCTAGAGTGGACTCAGACCTAACTTCCTACAAATTGAAAATGGCATGACATTTCCTGATGCTCCTAAATCTAGCAGATAGTTGTTTAAATTTTTTTGAAAAATTCTTAAGCTTAGCAAGAAAGGTGGAGTACCAGTCTTACCTTTATAGAGTGTTGCATTCATCTCATTAGTAGTGCTACCCCCAAGGCTTTCAACAAAGTTTCCTTTTGAGCAGGGCACCATTTCAAAATATCAAAGAAAGACATTTAAGTCTTCTGCCTCTACATCTCTATAATGAAATCAAATTTTGAACCATTCCTAACCTGATATTTAGGAATTGAAGGTGAATTACCTTTATTCTGAGAATTTGATGGTACCTTTAGTGGTGGTGGATTATTATACGCATTATGATTTGGTGGGACCATATTATTAGGAGGGGTAGAGGTCATGAATGGCCCTCTATTATAATTTCTAAGGAAATGCCCTCCCTTGGTTTGGAAGGCTTGGGCATCGTACACATATTCTACTGCTTCATTGTCTTCCTAGTTGGTAAATGGAAGTTCTTCCTCAAAGATCTCATGTTCCATGGCAGTATCCGTTGATCCACCAAATTTGTTGGATGCTCCCTAGAATGAAGCATCAGCTTGGGCTATCTTAACCATCTTTTCCATCTCTAGGAAATTTACCTCAGAATGGACCACAGTATCATGTAGTCTACACCAATTGGTCATAAGATTGAGGTGTGCCACATTGGCAGTGTGCGGATTTTTGTCTCCCATTTGATAATTCTAGGAAACTCCTCCATCATTGGGTCTAGTATTCCACAAACTATTGTTGTTAGACCTTTGATTGTATCCTCTATTCTTATTTTGATAGTTTTGATTAGAGGAGTTTTAGTTCTGGAAATTCCTATTGATGTTCTAGTTGGTATAATAATTCTGATTAGGATTTTGGTTAGGATAACCACCCTGGTGAGAATATCCACCCTGATTTTGAAAACCTTGGTTCTGGTTCTTAGGGGGATTCTATCTAAGTTGAGCCATGTCGTTAGAAATTTGAGATAGTGTCTTTTTGAGAGTCTTCATCTCATTGGTTAGTTGGAGAGTCTTTTCACTATCTACAGTCTTCACAACAAAGGATTGATTAACTGAGTTTGATACTCCAGCTTGATTTTGGTAATTTTGATTTTGTTGGGAGGAGTCCTAGGGACCATTGTTAAAAAATGGCAAGGGAAGTGAAGCTTGGAACTCAAACATGGGTCCGTATTGGGAATAAGACATCCCTGGGACTGTATTGAATAAAGGGGGTGGATCAGAAATTTGGTATCCTATAGAAGGGATAATTCATCCTAGACTCCCGGATTGCAAACTTATCTATTGTTGCAATTGGATAGCGAGATGATATACCTTAGCAAAAGAATCATTTTTGTTAGCATTATATGTCCTTTTCAAGAACAAGCCAATCAAAGGGTCCAAAACCCTTAAGTATGCCAAAATGGTAATGTTCACAGCCACCAAGTAATTATCCTGCAACCTTCGATACATTATTTGGAACCTGCTATTGAATAGAGGTAGCGATTCATGGTGTTCTTTTCTTATTGTGGAAAACTAGTGGTAAAGGATAGCAGGGTCTACATAAAACTTAAACTGATTGAAAAAGGCATTCTCCAAATTTGTCCAACTTAGATATGACCCTTGGGGTAAGTTTAAGTACCAATTGTATGCCATGTCCCCCAATGAATAGGGGAACAATATGCACACAACGTCGTGATCACCTGAGCATGGGTATAGGCATCTTTAAATGCCTGTATGTGCTCCTCAACACTTCTTGATTCTCCATGCATGTACTTAGGACAAAACCTCTTTGGGTTCTTGGGGAGATCGTGTATACCTCCAGGGATAGTCCCTAATGGTGAAGGGTTATTGACAAAGTAACCCATAGGTCTTGGCGGTGATACAGGTTGAGTAGGTTGCAGAATGGGTGAAAGTGGCCAGTGAGGTTGTGTAGTTGCATTTGGTGGAAACCCAGGTGGGGTGAGCGGTGGTGATAAAGGTTGGATCAAGACTCTACGAGCCCGAGGCCTATACCTGATAGGAGTTTGGAGTTCAACAAGTGGTTTAGGCTTCTGAGAAGATCTAAGAACTCTCTCATACCTATCTGGTGAAAATGACCCAATGCAAGCCAGCTTGTTCCTTAAACCCTCCTTCTAGCTCCAAATCTATTGAGGGTCATAACAACACAACAACATTAAATAGAATATTAATAATCTATTTCTCTTGAAGGAGAAAGATAACACATGGTGACCTAACTCCCAAGGTCCTGGTAATTGGTTCTCAATTATGCTGATATCACTCAGTGGTTGATATAACTATAATATTCAAGGGGCCTTTATTGGTAACAAGGAATGAGACTGCATAGCATCAATTAGTCTACATTGGGGGGGGTTTAAATAAAATAAAATAAAGATGAATCAGAGCTTCAAACAAAAGAAACGTGAGTAAAATTATTACATATCGAGACATGCATATCAATAACGAGTGTTTATCCCACCTAACCACAACTATACCAAGATGGGATCCATAGAATAAACTATGCTACTACATACATCAATAATGCTAATTCAAATACCATCAATATTCACTAAACTTACCTTAAACAAATCACTCACTCATCATTTAAAACACATATCAAATGAATATGATAACAACTTCATCCACAGATAATCCAATTATACAATCTTGAATCTAGTTACTTCTATTGACTTTCATCAAATAAGAAATAATTAAGCACAACAAAATCACTGGCGTATGGATTGATCATGTACCATTAACCTTATCAAAATAGATCCAAATTTTAAAACCATAACATAAAGATGTATGAAAAACTATAAAATAACTAAGTTTTACTGAACTTTTAGAGTATCTCTCCTAAAAAACATAGAAATCCTAGATCTAATCTCTATTTTCTATCATCAGGTAGTTGATCTTCCTTCACTTAGCCAACCTTTACAAAGTAGAACCTAATAATACATATAGGGTGCCACATGCACAAGTTTCTCAATTATCAATCAAGATCCACAATTAATGGAACTGGAACTGAACACAGAAGTGGACTCATGAACTCTTGTTCCAAGGCTAATTACTTTATTGCGCCAACAAGAAATCTTCTATTCCAAGAAGAAAGTGAAATTGATGGATCAAACTCAGAGTTGAGCTTATTTCAAAACCCACAAAAAGAGGAGAAAAGCAGATATTAAGTATGGTGAAAAGAGTCAATTCACTTTTGCTGGTGAGCGGTGGTGATAAAGGTTGGATCAAGACTCTACGAGCCCAAGGCCTATACCTGATAGGGTTTTGGAGTTCAACAAGTGGTTCAGGGTTCTGAGAAGATCTAATAACTCTCTCGTACCTATCTAGTGAAAATGACACAATGCGAGCTATCTTGTTCCTCAAGCCCTCCTTCTAGCGCCAAATCTATTGAGTGTCATAACAACACAACATTAAACAAAATATTAATAATCTATTTCTCTTGAAGGAGAAAGATAGCACATGGTGACCTAACTCACAAGGTCCTGGTAATTGGTTCTCAATTATGTTGTTATCACTCAGTGGTTGATATAACTATAATATTGAAGGGGCCTTTGCAGGTAACAAGGAACAAGATTTCATAGCATCAATTAGTCTATGTTGTGGGGGGGTTTAAATAAAAGAAAAAAAAGATGAATTAGAGCTTCAAACGAAAGAAACGTGAGTAAAATTCTTACATATCCAGACATGAATATCAATAATGAGTGTTTATCACACCTAACCAGAACTATAGCAAGATTCAATCCATAGAATAAACTATGCTATTGCATACATCCATAATGCTAATTCAAATACCATCAATATTCACTAAACTTACTTCAAACAAATTGCTCACTCATCATTTAAAACACATATCAAATGAATACAATAACAACTACATCCACAGATAATCCAATGATATAATCTTGAATCCAATTCCTTCTATTGACTTTCATCAAATAAGAAACAATTAAGCACAACAAAAATCACTAGCGTATGGATTGATCATGTACCATTAACCTTATCAAAATAGATCCAATTTTTAAAACCATAACATAAAGATGTATGAAAAACTGTAAAATAACCAAGTTTTACTTAACTTTTAGAGTATCTCTCCTAAAAAACATAGAAATCCTAGATCTAGTCTCTATTTTCTATCATCAGGTGGTTGATCTTCCTTCAATTAGCCAAACTTTACAAAGTAGAACCTAATAATACATATAGGGTGCCACATGCACAAGTTTCTCAATTATCAATCAAGATCCACAATTAATGGAACTGGAACAGAACACAGAAGTGGACTCATGAACTCTTGTTCCAAGGATAATTACTTTATTGCGCCAACAAGAAATCTACTATTCTAAGAAGAAAGTGAAATTGATGGATCAAACTCAGAGTTGAGCTTATGTCATAACCCACAAAAAGAGGAGAAAAGCAGATATTGAGTATGGTGAAAAGAGTCAGTTCACTTTTGCACTGAATGCTCAAGGATGTTCTCATCATAACTGGAGAACACTTGTTGAAGAGTACCTGAATCAGGTCCATCCAACCAATCATCTTCAAATATGATGCTTTCAAATTCTGAAGAAACCAATCTTTGTATCTCGTTTAACTTGATTAACTCCTTTCTAGCAGTTTTTACCTTCTCCCTGATATCCATAAACTGATCTAATAATAGATTCTCCCCATCATCTCCTTATTGCATAATTTATCTTAAGGTATACAGAAGTTGTTCCACTTTGATCTTCTTTGGTCTAGCTCCTTGCCATGAAGTTTCACCTGGTTGGCTGCTCTAAGAGGCCTCATTTGATGCCGCCGACATTTCTGAATTCCTGCAACAACTTCCTGTATTAGATGAAAAAAAAATCTAGGTTAGTTAATGATATAATCCCTTGTCCATCTTCCTAAGATAATATTTACTTAGTCAAACTCTGCCTTTATCAGAGGCAGAACCGTAGAAGTATTAGGCATAAAAGATATTTCTTATCATATGGCGGGGTCGGGATCAGAACTAGATAAGAGCCCAAACAGGGTCAGAAGTGGGATTGGAACTGGATAAGACCCAAAACAGAGTCGATTGCGGGACAAAAATAGGTACCAAACCAGAACTAGTTGTTAGTTCTCAAATTCAACTTCCACTCTGAATCTGGTTCCAACCAAGAATAGGAATAAAGAACATCGTAGATGGGAGTGGAATAATTTCAGGAAACAAAGAGTATTGCAAACAAGGTACAATCATATGAACTTTAAACCTTGGGTCACATGGGCTTAAAGAAAACTAGGAATAGCATAGTTTAATACTCTAATTAATTCGCGCATGCAAACAAGTAGCATTTAATGCAATAAATGGGGTGATTCGGGACGGAGCCAACGACATGAACAGATAGTTAAGTCAAGTCCACAGAACATCAAAAGGTAAGGTGGACGTGGATCTGATTCGGATACAAGATAAAGAAACCCACAAAAGAGTTCCTTACTTAATTTCCAACCCCAGATCCGGTCTCGACAAAAGGACAATGACCAAAACATGACACAAGAGGATAAGGGCAGAGACAAAACCGAAATGGAACTTCACAAAGTTTGAAGTTCGATTCCAGGTCCAGATCTGGTCCCTACCAAAAAGCAAAGAACAAAACACAAGCACAAGGGAAGCGAGACTAGAGCAAACACCAGACCCTGCCCAAACAACAAAGAAAAGTAGGAAGAAAACAAGTGGAGATGGAGTCAGAACGAGGGCACAATATGGAAACTTGAAATTTCATACTTTCATTACAATCCCGATTCTGCTTCCGCGCGAGAAAACAAAGAAAACACAATGAAACGAGCAATTTCAAACAAGAGGACAAGCCAACCCAAGTGTTTGTTGAAAATAACCAACATAACAAAGGAGAAACAAAAGAGAAGGCGGAGTCGGAGTCAGAACGACATCCAAACTAGAAACCTTGAAAGAGTTCCAAGTTTAGATTTGGTTCCAAACCCGCCTCCGATAGAGAAAAAGACAGACTTAGGAGCAAAACAAACAACTCCTAAGACCCAACCAAACAACCAAAGGTGAACAAAACAAAAGAAAAAGGGGGACCCATTTTGTTCCAAAATAAAATAAAATAAAATGGGGTGGTTATTCAAAGCATAACACACACACACACACACACATATATATTAACCTTTTTTTTGGCGAAAGAAAGAAGATTTAACTACAATAAATCAATCCATATAGAGCCATAATCTCTTTGAAGTCTCCAAAATGGGTAGAACGGAAAAGATACAAATTACTAACCCTAACCATATTTTTGGGTGAAAGAAAGAAGATTTAACTGCAATAGATCCATCCATATAGAGTCATAATCTCTTTGAAGTCTCCAAAATGGGTATAATGAAAAAGATACAAACATATAACAAGGAGCAATAAGTATAGACCGAAATACATGAACAATAAATTAATCATTCACACAAAATATCCATGTAAAAGAGTGTACAGATTCTAGAGCACAACAGTCTTAAAACCCTCCAATATGCTATAAAATGGAGCCGAAGGCGATGATTTTTACAATAGTCTACTATCAAACCAACACCACAATGGCTCTTTTGACAATGCAACTTAATCAATATACTTTCTTAGACATTTCACAAAACATCAATGTTAAAACAGGCTCCAACCTACTATCAAAAAGAACAATAAGCAGAGAACGAAAGACATGAACAATAAATAGTCTACTATCAAACCAACACCACAATGGCTCTTTCGACAATGCAACTTAATCAATATACTTTATTGTACATTTCGTAGCACATCAGTGTTAGTACCCTCCAACCTACTATCAAAAGCAACAATAAGTAGAGAACAAAACACATGAACAATAAATTAATCATTTATGCAAAATACCCATGTAAAACGACTTACAGATTCTGCAGCACAACAATTTTAAAACCCTCCAACCTACTAAAAAATGGCACCGAAGGTGATGATTTTAACAATAGTTTGATATCAAATCAACACCACAATGGCTCTTTCAACAATACAAATTAATCAAAGTATACTTTCTCACATGGCAACATTGAATATTGCATTTACTTCGTCCATCGCATCGTACAACAATGACAGGATACATTAACCCTCACGAGAGAAAACACTTACCATTCAACTTCTGCGTATCGAGGACACCAACTCCAGCACTGCCAACTGACGTAATTGCCAAGCTCCACATAACCTCAAAAAAATCCAGTCAACTCACCACCGGCTAGGACATCTCTGGCACCAACAAATCCAATTCATAGTTGAGTTGATGAAAATCCTTGTGGAAACTTCAAACAAAATAGCCTGTCGGCTAACTAAAATATACTAACAATACTCTAATGCATACACATTATACCAACAATGGTGCCAATCCAGGGTTTTAAAAAATATACTTAAAATTAAGCCTTCAACAAAGCCAATCGAGATTCCAAATGACAACACAAATTATGAGTGTGTCATCCCAACACAAATTTTCTTAGATTAAGTCTCCTCTTTTCTCGAGGAGTGTCATGTGACTTTTTTAGAACACCTTGGTTAATTTAAAGTACAGTACTTCACCTGCATGTCTTCTTCTTTCGACTAACTCTGATATAGAAAATATGCTATAATTTACAAAAATGTAATATAAAAAATTATAGCAACAAGGAGCAATCATACAATGACCAAAGTAACTAAGCAGGATTGGTTTCATAAAGCTAGAGATAATTGTAGAACATAAAGATAAAAGAAAGTAACATAGCTGAGAAGAGAAAATTTGTTAGAAATAAACTTCATCAAGGAATAAACACAATTCTACCAGAATGGCCTTAGATGTGATCTACAGACATAATAGCAATCTATCACTGACAACAAAGAAGTAGTAAGTTATTCTTAACATAAAAACTAGAATCTCAACTTTTTTAGATAAAAGTAGGAGCAACCATATGAAGATTCATTAGCAAAGCACAACTAGGAGAAGATCCTGCTAGAAGATTGTTGATGATAAATAAGTAACAAGGTGCCCATAGAGACTTAGAAGAAGAGAGCATGTAGCAATAAACTCCATAAAAAAAAGACTTCCCTCCACCAAGAAATAGATGCATACAATCTACAATTCATAAATGCAAGAGTCAATGATAGAATTTAATATTAATTTATCTAGATAAATTTGAATTGTGATAAATATTTCAAAGAACAAGAAATTCAAGAGTTTACCTCTTATATTTCTTTGATTTGTAGATGTGTATTTTTTCATAGTGTCAATTTGTTCATCCATGGAAACAAAAACTTTAGGATTTTATCAACTTTATTGAAGTATTTCCTTTTCCAACTAATTCTTATCAAGATCAATGAAAAAATCCCTCCAAAAACTACTCCATATGACAATCCCATTGATATCTTATACCATGCATATTTAGTAATTATTTTTTCTTTGTTCACAAAAATTGGAGGAGAAGCGAATTATGGCCAAGAACAATTTTTGCATAGGGGACATCCCCATAAATATGGATTACCTAAATAAGAGGATTCTCCAAATGTTTCAATTATATGTTGTTCTTGTAGCATGCTTCCTGAAAGATTGTTGTTTGATAAATTTAACAAACCCAAAGAGTTTAGAGATTCAAGTTCTAGCGGGATTTTTCTTGAAATTTGTTTTCTTGAAAGATCTAATGACTCAAGTTGACTCATTTCTCCCAAACTATTTGGAATAGTCCCTTTTAAATTGTTTATTGAAAGGTTTAGAAGCCTCAACCCCTTTAAATTCCCAAAAGGAGAAGGGACTTCTCCCTCCAATTCATTGTTTGAGAGATCTATGGATGAGAGAGGAAAGAATATACAAGTACTGTCGAACTATGTCTTATAATGTCATTTCCAATCCTTCTTGATAAGGAACATTGGAAGTAGACAATACAAAACCATCTTGACTTTCTATTGCCATTTCTTGCAATGATACAATTATGTGTGGAATTGAACCTGAGATATGATTGGAAGAAAGGAGCAAGATTTGGAGGCTCCTTAGTTGGCCAATTTCTAGAGGATTACTGCCTATAAAATTGTTCTCCTTCATCACCAATAATATTAGGATTGAAAGAATTCTAATTGATATTGGTATTTCACCTCCAAATAAATTGTTCCCAATATCAAGAACTTGCAGTTTTGAAAATTTTAGTATTGAGAAAGGGAATGATTCGTTAAGCTTATTACTCCAGACAACTAATGAATATAATTTACTTAGCTGACTGAAGTCATGGGGTAAGCTTCCTTCCAAACTATTAATTCCTAGATTTATGATAATGAGGGAATATCATTTGGACAAGCTCATAAGGATCACTCAGGTTAAGTAGTTGTTTGCAAGATTTAATAGTTGGAGTTGAGATAATTTTCCCAAACTCACAGGTATCACTCTGGTTAAATTGTTGCTTCCAAGATTTAATAGCTAAAGTTGAGATAATCTACCCAAGATTGAAGGAATATTGCTACTAAACGAATTGTCATTGACCAACAATTATGCTATATTAGGAGACCAAATTAATGGGATGTTCCCACTCAATGCATTTCTAGACACATCTAGGATTACTAGTTGCTTCTTGATATTGAAGTATTAGAGAGTAGGGTTCCTTGTAAATGATTTCATGAAATATTTAGATATTGCAACATAGGTCTGGTTTCCCATAGCCAAGACGGAATTTATCCCACAATATCGGTGTTAACTAATTCTAGTCTAACAAGAGAGACTTGCATTGAAATACAAGGTGGAAGTTTATCATCTATCATACATGACACTAAACTTATTCTAGCTAACTGAAAGGATGGAATCCAACTTCTACTAATATTTAGCACACAATTGGATAAATGCAATGACTTTAGGCTTGTAAGGTTGTGAAAGAAAGTTTCTGAAATTCACTGGTTATGGTTTAATGTTAGGGATAGATTAACCAAAGAAGTTGGAAGTGACGAAGAAGCGATGGTTTCACTGAAACAATTGCCATGACCATACAAGTAAATGAGAGAGGAAAGATGAGAAAATGAAGGGGGAATGGTCCCACTTAGTTGGTTGTGTGCAAGATCTTTAGAAATACCTCAGTAAAGAAAGATTGCCCAAGGAATTTGGAATGTTCCCACTTAATTGGTTTTCAAAAATATTTAGATACTCAAGAGAAAAAATATTGCCAAGCAGGATGTGTAAAAGAAAGAGTGTGAAATACAGAAGTGCAAAAAATGGAGTAATCACATATAGGAAAACACAAATCGGATGAGACACCAGGATTTATCGTGGTTCACAAAAATATGGCTACATCCACACTGAGTAGAGGAATTTTATTATCATCAATAAAATATTTACAAATGAAAAGTGCAACATATATATTGTTACATTTCACACCAATATAAGAATGTGAATAGACAAGTATTGGACGGAAAACAATGTGTCTGTTGGGCTTCAGCTCTTAACAATCTCCCACTTGAAGTCCAACAGATGTTGCAACTTGCCAAACATTCCCCTACTCTAAATTTATTGTTACTTCTTACTAGACCAAGAGAAGTCCTCACACATTCGAACTTCTCTTTGGGAACAACGTTGGTCAAGATATCTGTCAGATTGACCTTTGTGTCAATTTTAGCAACTTGTAACTTGCCCTCTTCAACCACATGACAAATGAAATGAGCATGTATGTCAATATGTTTAGAATGATGCTAAGATGAATGATTGTGAGCCATAAAAATAGCATTGTGACTATCACAAAACAAAACATAATCACTTTGTTGACATCTCAAATCACTAAATAATCATTGTAACCAAAGCATCTCCCTAGCACCTTCAGAAAGAGCTAAATACTCAGCTTTAGTAGAAGAAAGAGCAATGGAATGTTGCAGCCTCGAGACCCAACTAATGTCAGCTCCAACAAACATGAAAACATAGCCAGTAGTAGATCTTCATTTATCTAAATCTCCGACAACATCAAAATCAATGAAACCTTGTAGCTGAACATTATTACCACCAAAACATAAAGCATAATCAAAAGTTCCTTTAAGATACTTTAATATCCATTTGACTGCTTCCCAATGAGGCTTCCTAGGATTGCTCATGAACCTACTCACAACTCCCACTGCATGAGAAATACTGGGATGAGTGGAGGCCATGGCATATATAATACTTCCAACTATAGATTTATTAGGAATACCTTCCATAAACTCCTTATCCTCTTATGTTTGAACAAACAAAAATAAGAAGATAAATGAAAATGGGCAGCAAGAGGAATAGAAAAAACCTTCGCATCAGCCATACCAAATCTTTCTACAACCTTGTCAATGTATTCCTTTTGTGACAACATGATCTCCTTCTTTCATCTATCTCTAGTGATTGTCATTCCAAGAATCTTCTTGGTTGTGCCTAAGTCTTTCATAGAAAATCTCTTAGCTAATTGTGTCTTCAACTCATAAAAAATCCTCATACTAATACTGGCTACCAACATGTCATCAACGTAGAGCAAGAGAATAACAAACTCACCATTAGGAAGCTACTTATAATAGACACAAGGATCAAATTCACACTTTAAGAAGTTTTTCTTAATCATGAAGCGATCAAACTTGAGATACCATTGTTGTGGGGCTTGCTCAAGAGCCCAAACAAGTTGCACTTCAACCCACAATAAAGATGTTCTTATCCCTATTGTTTAAATCCTTCTGACTGCTCCATGTATAGCTCTTCATCAACATCACCATGTAGAAAGGTTGTCTTGACATCCAACTGGTCAAGTTCAAGATCCCAAACTATAGCTAGCCAATCCCAAAACTGCCCAGATTGTGTTCATTCTCACAACTAGGGAGAAAATCTCATTAAAATCTATGCCTTTCTATTGATCATACCCCTTGACAACCAGTCTAGCAAGATAACATTTCTTGCCTACATCCTCCTCTTTCAACTTGTATACCTAACGATTCTTCAAGGGTCTTCGATTAGGTGGAAGCATCACTAAATCCCAAGTATTATTAGCCCACAACGAACTCATTTCATATTCCATCGCCTCTTTCCATTTCAAAGAATCAATTGCCTTGAAAGCCTCTTTGAAAGTAGCTAGTTCAGGTTGATCAGAAATCAAAATTTCAAGTTCTGCCTCCTCTGAATACAACAGTTCATAGTTTGAGAATTTAGAAGGATGTCTCCTTTCCCAGGTAGACCTCCTTAACTAAGGAACCGCTTGTTGCAAATTAGAATAATCTAGATTCATTCTCTGTAATTGATTTTGAATATTTTCTATCTCATTTTGCAAATTACCTCTATTTGGAACATGTACTTCATGTCTCTGCGTCTGTATATTTTTAGGTTCCATAGTCCCCTACATCGGCACATTTCCTTGTGCTTGTGCAAATTGACCAATGTTCTGCCCCTGCACACTAATTGAAGAGTTTATGAGCTACATAAGGACTTATGTAGGCAATGTAGACTAATAAAGTGGCTATGTTGAAAACAATTGAGGCTTCATCACATGTGAAGTCTGTGCATTGACTGGAGGAGGCAGTGTTGCATGTCCAGAAGGCTGCGTAACATATGGAGATGGAAATTTGGCTACACAGGGAAGGATATTTCCTAAAGAATACTACACATGAATTTTTGAAGGCTACACAACATGAATTGGAAGCTGCAGATGGTCAACACTAGAAGATTGGGATTCATAATGTGTAGGATTAGAGAGTTGTGTGGGATGTGTTGAGTGCTGGATTGGAATAGTTTGTGGCTGCATACAAGTGGAATGAGGGGCAACAATGTTTGAAGATACAAAACTTACATTTAATGGCTATGAAAAAGAAATAGCAGTTTTCCTGGTAATACCATTGTCAAACAAATCAATTGATATATAGTCATTTGAAGATGCATTTTCTTTTTGCAAACCTGGGAAGACTGTTTCGTTGAAGATGACATCCCGACTGTGAGTGATGATTTTGGCAATGGGATCCCACAACCTGAATCCATACTAATCCTCGCCATACCCAACAACAATACAATTATGTGATTTGGGATCCAATTTGGATCATTTCTCCTTGGGAACAAGAGAAAATGCTTCACATCCGAATACCTAAAGATTTGAATAGGAGATTCACTTTCCAAGCCACTCCTCCTTTGGAATACCAAAATCCAACTAAGATGAAGGACTCTTGTTAATTAAATAAATTTTTGTATTGTAAGCTTCAGCCCATAACTCTTTTCCTAATCCAGCATTGGAAAGCATACATCGAGCTCTTTCAAAAATTGTTCTATTTAACCTCTCTACAACCCCATTTTCTTGAGGTGTAAAAGGAACAACTTTGATTCTTTGAATACCATTGTCCGCAGAAAAACTATCAAACTCTAGTGAGAAAAATTCACCACCATTATCCGTTTGCAAACATTTGATGTTGTGCCCACTCTGATTTTCAACTAAAGCTTTAATTTTTTTTAATTTACTAAAGACTTCAGATTTCCTATTAAGCATAAAAATCAAGACCTTCCTAGTGCAATCATCAAGGAAAGTTACAAAATAGTTAGCCCCTCCAAGAGAGGTTACCTCAGTCGATCCAAAGATCTGGGTAAACAAGCTCCAAAGGTGAGGTATTCTTTACATGACTCGTCTTTAAGAAGTTGAACCGCTTATGTTTGCCATAAAGACAATGTTGGAAAAAATCCAAATCCACTGATTTCAAACTTGGTAATTGATCTCTTTTGATCGTCACTTCAAGGCCTTTCCTACTCATATGTCCAAGACGTTGGTGCCAAAGTATTGTCTTGCTATCTGACAGTGCCATAGTAGCTCCCGCTTGAGATTCATTCTCAAAAATATATAAGCATGCCCACTCTATCTCCTTTGGCAATCTGCAGGATACCCTTAGTAACTTTCCATGAATCTGGAAAGAAAGAAGTATTGCAGCCTTGTGAAAAAGGTTGGCTTATAGAAATTAGATTCTTTTTGAGTTTAGGAACATGTATGTCGAACATCTTGCAAAATCCATGTGCTTTCAGTCTTGGATTGCAAGAGAACATCACCTTTACTAATAATTTCCAAATATTTGTTATCCCCCAATTAAACATTCCCGAACTATCCTTCTTGATAATTTGAGAAGGCATTCATATAAGAGGTAGCATGGAAAGATGTGCCCGAATCTAAAACCCACAAATCTGAAGTGATTTCACTTACGGATAAAACCAAAACACTATTAGAGTTGTCATAGACAACATTAGCCTTGATGTCTCAAACCTTCTCTTGTGCCTTCTTATAGGAATAATAGTCTTTTTTAGTGTGACTAGCCTTACCACAAAACCAACAGTCACCAATTCTACCTCTGGATTTAGACCTTTTGTAGATTTTGATCTTCTCCTATTATTGTCTTTGCCTCTATGTCGATGCCTTCCTCTACTAACAACAGTTAGGGCTTCGCCAGAAGAGGTTTCTTAGTTCTTCCTTCGCATATCTTCACTGAGGAGTGTAACTGCGACATCATCAAACTTCAATTTATTTTTAGCAACCACTAAAGTACTCATGGCCATAACAACTCCCTCCCAATTATTAGGTAGCGAACACAACAATAAAATTGCTTTAATCTCATCATCCAAGCTAATGCCCACTGAAACTAATTGAGTAACCAATGTGTTAAACTTATTAAGGTGGTTGGACAAAATTCCACCTTCTTTCATTTTAAGGTTATATAACCTCTTCATAATAAATACCTTATTAGATGTTGAAGCCATCTCATATATCCAGGAAATTTTATCTCACAATTCCTTCTTATCCAGCTTCTCTCACTCTTCATCTAGCATCGAACTTGGCTTCTTTGCTTTCCCATCAAGCGTGAGTGAGAGGTCTTGCTTTATCAGCAATGACTCCATTTGCAACTTCCACAAACCGAAATTCTTACCTGAGAATTTCTCAATCTTCGCTTCCTCCATGACTCAGGAAATTCAACACCGATTTCCCAATCAGCTATACCGTCACCTTACAGCTCTAATACCAATTGTAAAAGAAAGAAGCATGAAATACAGAAGTGCAGAAACTAGAGTAATCACAGATAAGAAAACACAAATCAGATGAGACACCAGAATTTATCCTGGTTCACCAAAATATGACTACATCCACACCAAGGAAGGAATTTTATTATCATCAACAACATATTTACAATGAAAAGTGCAGCATATATATTGTTACATTTCACACCAATAGAAGAATGTGAATAGACCAGCATTGAAGGGAAAACAATGTGTCCGTTGGGCTAGGTATGCTTACATTGAATTTATTCACACTAAGATCAAGATATGTAAGCCGGGTGAGAAAACAAATCGAAGAGGGAATCATCCCACTCAATTCATTGGAAGATAAATCAAGAGACGCAACGTAGTTGGTGTGAATGTTGCAGACTATGCCGTTCCAGATGGCACAACAGTCTGTTCCATTCACCCACGAACTGAGAATCCCCTGGGAGTCACTGAAGGCTACTTTGAAGCGAAGGAGTGCTTCAGATTCATGGGAAGGACATGTGTTGAGCATTAATCGATGAGAAAGAGAAGGGCGTGGAGAGGCGAGGAAGACAACAAAAACTGAAAAGAAAACTAAACACAGTTTCTGTAAAGCGATGGCCATTTGGGATAGAACGCGGAAATGGAGAAAATCTTTGGTTGGGCTATTCTTAATTTAGCGAGCCCGACCACGATCAATAAGTTTTTTTATTTTTATTTTTATTTATTTATTTTTTTTCAAGTAATTTCTGTTGTAACTTACTTAAATCACTAAGATCATGGGACTTGTGTTCCCACCTTTACGAGAAGTAAATCTTATAGTGTAATCAAGTTCTCCAAACAACAAGTTATTCTACATAGTTTAATTGGTTGTTTTATTTATTTCTAGGAGACTAATGGTTTCAATAGAGAGGTTGCTAAATCAAATTTATTTAAATACATAATTGAAGTGAGATGTGATGATCAAACATAGAGGATTGGAATAGGTTTAAGCATACTTGAGATTCAATAAAAAAGTAATAAGATATAAATATAAATTCTTTATATGAAATTAGGGATTAATCTTTTTTACTAAAATAAATTGTGTGTCATATAGTCTTGTGTATTATTGAAATTTAATATGTTAGTTTACATCTACTTTCTTATCCATTTATCATTTAAAAATATGGAGAAGGTATTTGCACTAAAAATCCTCTCCATGATCTAATTGTCTCAATAATTGGTTGTAAATATAAAGGAATAATTAAATCTATAGGCATACATTTACTAGTTTGTTGCTTTCTTTGATTTGTTGGTTAATAGAATAATTATGAAAACTTTAAAGTCTTTTGAACACTCTCTTCAAAATAGCATTATAAGGGATTTCTCTTATTAACTATGGATTATTAAAGTAGATTTAGTCATGTGAAGTGTCTAGCAGATTGTGAAAATAATTTAGATTAAATTGTAGTTAGATTGATTTGATTCTAAAATATATTTATAGCTCTTTATTTTTAATGTGGTGACAAATCCTTCTAGCGGGCTCAAACATTCATTTGTGTTTTTACTTGATATTGTCATAAATGGGAAATTAATTTAACCTTGAGTAGTTGATACTTTGTATTTGAATACATTATTTTTTCTTTATAATCCTTTGAGGGATATTTATTTCTATAATTTCAAGGGTTATGTATGAAAGGAAGTAGAGGTGTGTAGTACGCTTCTTACAACTAATATATGAGAGGAGTTCTATGAAAAATTAAAACTCATCATACTATTATAAAGAAATAAATACAAAATTAATATACCACAACATAATGATTTATGTGGGGAAAAAACTTTAGATAGAAAAATCCATACTCAAAAGAAATTTAAAGTATCATTAAGTAGTTAATAGTTGTAAAACACTTGTAGAGTCCTAGCCTTTGGATTCTTTTTACCAATAGGAAATTTGAAGTGATTTAGTTAGCATAATAATACATATAAAAATCACTTCGAAACCTCCATATAAAAAACCCAATAAATAAGAGAAGAAAACAATATACAAATCAAATGATAATTAGGAAACCATGAGTTAAAACCACCCAAACTATGGTGCCCAAATCCCTTGTCAAAGCCCAATGTTCAAATGCCAAGACAAGTCTATAGGCTAAAACTAACATATTTATTGCACCTATCAAAATCTTGTCATAACTCTCACATAAACTTGGGTGATCCCTTTTCTATCTATTTTCTCCAACAAAATATTCCTTATGATATTTAATAATATCCGTCAACAACTATAGCTCTCTCTTGAAACCTTCGTATGCACCATAGATTCTTTTACATTTAGGATGTGGGAGGTTCAACTTTAGGAAATCATAAATTTTGAATTGGGAATTTGATTGAGGTTTTTTTTAATATTAAGATCTCAAAGAGGCCCAAATCACCATTACTAAAGTGCTCCAAATAAGGCCCATTTTGACTTCTTTTTAGGGCCAACATCAATATCTAGAGGCTTTTAAATTATATTTTTGTGTTATATAGCCTAGAAATTAAAAAAAAATGTCTTATAATTAGTATACAAGATGAATGACACCTTTCCTAATACTCTTTCATTGAACACCTTAATAGGGTAAAGGTAATATCCAAATTTCCAACTATTTGCAAGGTGTTGAGAGACCCATAGAAGTATTACATCATGCTTGAACTTCCCTATGTTGATTGGCTTCATCATCAAATCTATGAAATTTTATAAAGTGTCAAATATATTCGTAATAATTGTCCCATGCTCCACCACATCATAAATAAAATGGTTCTAGATATTTATATTCTTCTTCCTTGCATGAAAGGATGTTTTCTTTCTCAGACATATGGCATTGACTATCACAAAGAAATTTGATACCTTCTTGAATCATTTGCAAACATGAGAACAATCTCTTAATATCTAGACAACCAACTTATAAAATTTTATATATTTAATATACTCAATATCTATAGTGAAGAAAGAGACCATATTATATTTCTTACTCAACCAATTAATACTGGTCACCAAATAAACTAAACACATATCCAATAGACACTCTTACTCAATTTGAATCCCAAATCCATGAACATATCAACTAAGTGCTTGTCTCCTATAAAATCTCCATGAAAAAATAGAGTACTCAAATGTACCCCATAAATATTTGAAGATCCTCTTGATTGTATCCTAATTATCTCATCCAGGATTTGTCATAAAGAAACTCAAGGCTCACACTTCTTTTATAATTTTGATCCTCATATATACCATAACATACATCCAACTCCCAACTATACTATAATAAGGAATACAATCCACATTATCCATCTCTATGGATTTTATAGGACACTGCTCTACTATAATGTTAATTTCCACCAAAAATAAGAACATTAATTGTCTACTATCTAGAATGCTAAAATGTTATAGTAAAGGGTTCAAATAAATACTTTGGTCCAACCAAATCTTTTTTTTCACTTTATTATCTAATATAATTGGTAGCTTCCAACTCCTTTATGCTAAATCTTGTTGAAAGATAAGAATTGAAATCACAAATCACATCCTTACTATTACCCATTTTTATAAATGTACAATGTGATACAAGGAATGAATGGTTCAAATATATCATCTATGTACAATGTGATACAAGGAATGAATTATCATCCATTTTTTTATAAATGCATTAATCTAATTTGAATCTCAAAAATCTAAAACCAAAAATGAATTAATCAAACTTCTAGTACCACTTTCTAAGAGACTATTTGAATACAAAGATATTTTTAATCCACAAACCAAAGACTCCTTGAGTTTCACATAATGTTCTAGTTATGACATGAAAATTTCTTTCTCCAAATCATCATTTAATAATGTTGTCAACACATCTAGTTGGAACACATCTATTTGTTCAACTGTAAATCAAAAGCTACTATTATACATGACAATAAATTGATAGTTGACAATTTAGTAGCTAGGGAAAAATCTATCTAAAGTCTATCCCCTCAACATATAAATATCCTTTTGCAACTAATATTTTGTTACACATTTTAACATCACCATCTGAACTAATATTTTCTAACCAATATTTTCTTTGAAAACCTATTTACATCCAATGATTTATTTCTTCTATAAATGACACAGTCCCATGCATTTCTTCTTCAACATAGCCATATCATCATCCATAACTACTCTCAAAGACTTATAATATCACCCATATTCATCACCTCCATCATAGTTCTAGGCTCATTGATATAAGTAATCAAAGAAAAAATAATTTCTCGAATTAACCTTCCCAAATTACTAACAATACTCCACTGGTGCCAACAAAAGATCTTAAAAAAGTCACTTGAATTAAGCCTTCAACAAGGCCAACTGAGATTTCAAATGACAAAATCCTTCTGTTCAATAGTATTAAATCAAACTATCTACATTTAACATGTGGATTGCAAACAACCACCCAATTCGTGGAAGCGCCATCATACTCCCCAGTATGAGCCTTAATGTAATCTGGACTCTATGGGGGCGTACTGATGCCAACACAAATTTTCCTAAATTAAGTCATATTTTCCTGAGAATGCCTTGGATAATTTAATGTATAGTACTTACCTTCACCTGCGCGTATTCTTCTACTTCGGACTAGCTTTGACACAGAAAATACAGATGTAATTTATGGCAATATAATTTAGAAAACTGTATCAACAAGGAGCAATCATACAAAGACCAAAGCAGCCAAATAGGATTGCTTTCCTAAAGCTAGAGCTAATTGCAGAACATAAAGACAAAAGAAAGTAATATAACTGACTAGCTGAGATAATCATTACAGTTTTAGAAGAGAAAAAGTTGTTAAAAAGAAACTCCAGCAAGGAATAAACAGAATTCCACCAGAATGACCTTAGATGTGATCTAAATACATAATAGCCAAATTACTGATATAAGTTATTCTTGGCATAAAAACCAAAATCTCGGTCTTTATAGATAAAAGCAGGAGCAACCATATTATTAAAAATTCATTAGCGAAGCCCCACGCAACCGCGCAGCTGGGAGATCTTGCTGGAAGATTGTTGATGATAAATAACTAACATGACACCCATAGAGACTCAGAAGAAGAGAGCATGCAGCAATAAACTCCATCGAAAGAAAAACTTCCTTCCTCCGGGCCATAGATGCAAACAATGTACAATTCATGGATGCAAGAGTCAATGATACAATTTAATATTAATTTACCTATAAAATTGAATTGTGATAAATATTTTAAAAATCAAGAAACTCAAGAGTTTACCTTTCACATTTTTTTGAACTATAGATGCATATTTCTTCATAGGGTCAAATTCTTCATCCATGGAAACAAAAACTTTAGGATCTTATCAAATTTATTGAAGTATTTTCTTTTCCAACTAATTCTTATCAGGATTAAAGCCAACACCCCTTCAAAAGCTACTCCATATGACAATCCCACTGATATCTTATACCATAAATATTTAGTACTTTTTCTTTCTTTGTTGGCTGAAACTGGAGGGGGAGGGGTAGGAGCAAATTGTGGCCAAGAACAGTTTTTGGGTAGGGGATATCCCCATAAGTTTGGATTGCCTGAATAAGAGGATTCTCCAAATGTGCCAGTTATATGCCGCCCTTGTGGTATACTTCCTGAAAGATTGTTTCTTGATAAATTAAATGAACCCAAGGAATTTAGAGATTCAAGCTCTACAGGGATTTTTCCTGAAAATTGATTTCTTGAAAGGTCTAATGACTCCAGCTGGCTCATTTCTTCCAAACTATTTGGAATGGTCCGATTCAAATTGTTCACTAAAAGATTTAGAAGCCTCAACCCCTTCAAATTTCCAAAATTAGAAGGAATTTCTCCTTCCAATTCATTGTTTGACAAATCTATGGATGTGAGAGTGGAAAGAATATATTCATAGTGTTGTTCTGTGCCTTTTAAAATCATATCCAATCCATCTTGAGAAGTAATATTAAAAGTACTCAATACAAAACCATCTTGACTTTCTATTTTCATTGCTTGTAATGAGACAATTGTGTGTGGAATTGAACCTGAGATATGATTCGAAGAAAGGAGCAAGATTTGGAGATTCTTCAGCTGGCCAATCTCTGGAGGAATGCTGCCTGTAAAATTATTCTCCTTTATCACCAATACTCTTAGTTATGAAATATTTCCAACTAATTTTGGTATTTCACCTCCAAATAGATTATTCCCAATATCAAGAACCCGTAGCTTTGAACAATTTACTATTGAGGGAGACAATGACCCATTCAGATTATTACTATGAACAACTAATGAATGTAATTCACTTGGCTTATTGAACTCATTTGGTAATCTTCCCTCCAAACTATTATTTGCCAAATTTATGACTTCAAGCCACGAGCATTTGGACAAGCTTGCAGGGATCACTCCAGTTAAGTAGTTGTTTGCAAGATTTAATACCTTGAGTAGAGATAATCTTCCCAAGCTTGAAGGAATATTGCCCCTGAATGAATTGCCATTGAGTAGCATTTCCGTTATTTGAGGGGACCAAATTGATGGGATGTGCCCACTCAATGCATTTTTAGGAACATCTAGGGTAACTAATTTCTCCCATGTTGAAGTATTTGAGAATAGAGTTCCTTCTAGATGATTTTTTAAAAGATTAAGATGCATCAACAGAGGATTGGCTTCCCATAGCCAAGAAGGAATTTCTCCCACAAGACCGGTGTTAACTAGTTCCAGATAATAAAGCGAGAATTGTGTTGAAATCCAAGGTGGAAATTCATTGGCAATCATACATGACACAAAACTTATTTTCTCTAACTGAAAGGATGGAATCCAGTTTGTGCTAATGTTTAGCACACAATTGGATAAATACAATGACTTAAGGCTTGTAAGGTTGTAAAAGAAAGTTTCTAAAACTGACTGGTTATGGTTTAGTGTCAGGGATAAATCAACCAAAGAAGGTGGAAGTGATGAAGAAGTGATGGTTTCATTGAAATGATTGCCATCAACATACAAGTGAATGAGGGAGGAAAGCTGAGCAAATGAAGGGGGAATGGTCCCACTTAATTGGTTCTTAGAAAGATCTAGACTGTAAAGAGAAGAAATATTACTTAGAGAAATCGATATACTCCCACTTAATTGGTTCTCGTTAAGGTGCAGAGAATCAAGAGAAGAAATATTACCCAGAGAAGCCGGTATTTTTCCACTTAGTTTGTTGATAGAAAGATCTAGAATTTGGAGATGAGAAATATTACCTAGAGAAGCTGGTATATTCCCACTCAATTTGTTCTGAGAAATATCTAGAGTAATGGAATAAGAAACAAGATAAGGAAAACCATTCAGAAAAGCCGGTATGTTCCCAATATTACCCAGAGAAGGCATGTTTCCACTTAATTGGTTTTGGGAAATATCTAGATATTCAAGAGAAGAAATATTACCTAGAGAAGCCGGTATGTTTCCACTTAATTGGTTTTGGGAAAGATCTAGATATTTAAGAGAAGAAATATTACCCAGAGAAGCCGGTACGTTTCCACTTAATTGGTTTTGGAAAAGATCTAGATGGTCAAGAGAAGAAATATTACCCAGAGAAGCCGGTATGTTTCCACTTAATTGGTTTTGGGAAAGATCTAGATATTCAAGAGAAGAAATATTACCCAGAGAAGCTGGTATGTTTCCACTTAATTGATTTTGGAAAAGAGATAGATATTCAAGAGAAGAAATATTACCCAGAGAAGCCGGTATGTTTCCACTTAATTGCAGGTTTAGGGAAAGATCTAGATATTCAAGAGAAGAAATATTACCCAGAGAAGCCGGTATGCTTCCATTCAATTGATTCTCGCTGAGATCAAGGTAAGTTAAAGAAGAAAGATTGGCCAAGCAGGAAGGTATGCTTCCACTGAGTCCATTCCAGCGAAGATCAAGGTGTGTTAGGCGGGTGAGAAAACAAATGGAAGAGGAAAACATCCCACTTAATTCTCTGTAAGATAAATCAAACTCGACAACGTGGTTGGTGTGATTGTTGCATGATATGCCATCCCACATGTCGCAACAGTCTGTTCCATTTACCCACGATCCGAGAACCCCGTGGGAGTACTCATCTAAGGCCGCTTTGAAGCGGAGCAGAGCTTCAGATTCGTGGGGATGACATCGGAGTGGATGAGAAAGAGAAGGATGTGAATAGAGGAAGAGGACAACAAAAACTGAAATGAAAATTAAACACAGCTTCTGTAAAGAGATGGCCATTTGGGATGCAGGGGACGACACAAGAGAAACGAGATGATAATCTTGGGTTATTTTTAACAGCGAGCCCGTCAAGGGTCAATGATTTTTTATTTTTATTTTTTTAAAATTAGCTGATTATTTATGTGGCCATCATTCCTAACCTCCGTACCCGTCAACGGTCAATGAATTTTATTTTTGATTTGATTATTTGTGTGGCCGATAGTTGATGAGAAGGAAATTAAATTTGTTCTGAATTTTCTTATATTTTCACAAAACTACGATTACAAAGAAGTCAAAGAATATCTAGAATTTTAAGTGGCGGACAACAAAAGTCAAGTCAAGCAAGGAAAATAAATTTGCAGTCTTTTTCATGACTATTGTTGGTTTTTAGTGGGCAGAGAGTTGTAGAGGGTCTCTCACGTGCCTCTGCTTGGAATTCTCACTTTGTCACATCTTTTGCCTGCCTTTTTTTGTTTCTTTGCACATTACCTAATCAATGGTAGTTGATTTCCATGAAAGTTCCAAAAGAAAAGAATTTATATTTAATGCTTGTTAATGTTTGTTTTTTATTTTATCTTTGAAAAAATATTAATGGACAATAAAGATTTTTTAATGGATGAGACCGTGTTATAGTCAACACTATTTACATCCATATGGAACGCAGGGTACGAGTTTGTCTACATGACATTTTAATTTGATATTTTTTCTTTCATTAGTCGATAGGCTACATATAGTGTGAGATTTGAGCCTAAAACAAGTCTCATGTCTGTAAAGCCTCAAAAATCTCACTTATCACATAAAAGCCAGTTATTTGACAACTAGATGGGGCCATTCTATTTCCATTAGCAGTGTTTTTTGTCAATTTGATGGGGACTTTCTTATTTCATTTGCATTGCTTAATGTTTTAAATCTGTATGCAAATATTTCATAATCAGATAATATTTAATTTCTTTAAGGAACAAATCTAGATTTGTCTACGTTTATTTCATTCCATTATTTAGCATTTATTATTAATTGTTTAATCCAACCACATGAAACTAGAATTTGAATGCACAAACACGTACTCTCTAACATATTAACATACATATAGTTTTTTATTGGTGTAATCCTTGAACCTCCTTTAGATGCAAGTGCTAGAATATATAGATACTAATGAAATTTCTCTATTAAAAAGGACATGAATGAGATTTTGAATCTAGATTGTCTCTTTTGTTGTATTGTATATTCTTGAGTGGAGTTTATTTTCAAGAAATATAGAAAATTTTGTTCACACATTTCTTATGTAATTTGCGTGTTGAGTTACTCCATTTTCAAGGAGAATGTTCAAGCTTTATGAATAGCAATTAGGATGTCCAATGATTGCAAAAAAGTAATAAATAGAATCTAGTATTTATGTATTGTATTTGAGGGTTTTTATTATTATAAGGCATTGATAGTTGTTGTCAAACCTTGGAGTTAACATATTGTTAGCATAAAATTGTGTAACAATCTTTGTCTCTATTTTTCCAAGGAGCAAGCACTGGTCTTATTTCCAATCCATTACATATTTGAAAAAAAACTATAATTTGTTGTTGTACATTAGTATTTTTGGTGTTGTGTTCATGTTGAAGCATTAAAGGTACAAGGAATTTGTGAAAATGTGAAATAATCATTCAACTCCTTTCTATATTTGCATGCATTCTTATCTACTCTACATTGTGATATATCTATTATTATTATAAAATATAGAGTTGTTGCTAGGTTGACCTACCTAGGTTTGTAGAGCCTAAAGTGTAGGAGAGACATTATCCATATCTCATTTGAACATTGACCCATCCTCACAATATTCTCAATCATAGGAACTAACAACTCCTTAGAGAATATTGAAATAAGGTTGGAGAAGGATAAAATGCTAAAAATTACTCACAAATATAAAGTATAAATTGGAGCTTGAAATTTTGACTATGAATAAATTAATTAGAATATACAAATTAAGGTTGAGTAGAGAATGCATTCCAAATATGTAATTATCTATGTACTTGATGAATTTACTAAAAGGATTGATCAAAAGTTGAGAAAAAAGTAAAGATATTATAATAAAATATTTTTCAAAGCATATGAAAATATAAAATAAGTTTCTTAATACAAAATTACCATAAAAGATTATTTGTAGATGCAAAAAACAACAATATTTGAATAACATAAAAAATCCATAATCATACAAGATTTGTGAAAAATTCCTTTCAATAAAAATATCTAGAGATAGAGAAAAATCAGGTATTAATCTTCAATATATTAGATACAATATCAACACACATCACTTTGTGTTCTTATGCCAATTTCATAGCACTTGTATACTTGCAAACAATGATTTGAAACCACTATCCCATACCTCCACTATATAAGAATGGATAGAGCCTATAATGACAAATGGTTTTATCAAAATAATAGATATGAAAACCACGGTATCATACAAAAACCCTATGCTCGCCTTGGAGAGTATCTTCTAAGAATAAAAAATACATTAATGACTCTATATGGACATTAAATAGGCTTAATCAATGAGTCCTCAAATAGTAGATGTAACTACAAAGGAATCTTTGACTAATAACTCCTCAAACCGTCACATCCTTAAGTCTAGCAATTTATTTTGGATACCACGAACTCATGTGTTCCCCATCCATCATGAAAATATGCTTCACTTATTCCTCTATTACCTAGGAATTGGAAAATAGCTTAAATGAATTTAATGTCAATTGTAACCGCGACCATCTAGTGTTCCATCTACTTCATAAATGCATATGAAAAATAATGATAAGATTATAGGAGAACATAAATATAATTTGTCTCTCCTATTATGTCCTAAGAATCTAATTACACCTTCCAAGAGTGTTTGAAATACATAACATATACATAGGATTGCAAGGTAAATGAAACTATAATCCTAACAAGATGGTTCCCTCTCTTTTTCTCTAAGATGATTAAAAATGAGCATGCATAACCTAAAAAAAATGCATCTATACCTTGCCCCATATGTGTTAAAATTAATTGGAACTATGTATAATATAAAATCATTTAACAGAAGATAATGGTAAATATGTAAAATAAAAAATGTTATTGTAATTTACATCAATATCTATAGGGTCAAAAATATGTCATAAGGATCCAATTCCCCTTTCGCCTACTTCCCATGTGATTATCCCCTAAGACACTTGTGCATGTGGAGAGAGTGATAATTTGTTATTATGTAAACTACGTTTCATGCATAAAATTGGCATATAAAGTTGATCATTTAGATGTTTCTTTCATGCCATGCCCTTATTTTGGAGATGTGTCCATATATACGTTTCATTATTTTTATCATGATCATGAGAACATGTATATCTAAATACTACTTAAATATGTGTCATTTATAAATTTTTTCTTATGTCAATTTTCTTTATATACCGTTATTTCTAAATCAATTTTCATTAAAGCACTAAGGTCAACAACCATAAACTACATGTTGTACTATTGATGCTCACTTATATATAAACTATTGCATCATTATGATGGAGTTTTCTGAATTTATGTGTAATATTATCATCTGACATAATTGATTCTCTAAACTTATGATGTTCCCCATGATTAGGCTTGGAAGGATTTGTTGGAAGCCCACTTTGTTGTGCCTCATTTTTCCTTATTTTACTCTAAAGGTATGCGTTTTAATTTTGATTAGCCCAAGTTTATAACTGGTCTAAGAAAATTTAAATGGGCTTTTCATGATTAGAAAGTTTCTTTTTTGTTGTGTTGCTTGAACCTCCTTTCAAGTTTTAGTTGGTTACCCAAGTTGAAAACTCCAAAATTGGCTAAGTGTGAAAGTTGTTATAGTGTTAAAGTTTTGAGGGTGTCCTTATTAGCTTGCATTTCCTATCATTCATGAAACCCCACCTACAAGGCTTGTGAATTTTCCTAAGTATTGAATTTATCATCTTTTCAGACCATTGAGGCTTCTCTTTATTTCATGCCATTCATTCAAATTCCTAATCCCAAATTCTAAATTTTAAATAGAGCCTAGTTCTTGGTCTTTTGGACTTTCAAAGATTCTCGTCCCCTCATACAATTTTATTGGTCTTTCTAATCTTTGAATTTTGAAGATTATATTTCCGAAGTGTTTTGTTTTTTGGCCTTTTAGGATTTTAGTGTTCCTCTTACTTTCATGTTGTTCATTGTCATCCCCAATCCTTGAAGATTAATTTTTTTCATAAGACTAAGTCCTTTAACTATCATAATTTCAAACTTCTTCATCCATCGATCACCATTAAACTTGTCATCCTTATCATTCCCTACTTGAAAGTTCAATTCCCTAACATTTCCCTTAGTTCTTTCCAAATTTCTTCTAAATCTTTCAAACTTTTAGCCTTTCTTATATCCTCACAACTTTCCATCTTTCCTAGAAAGATGAATCTCTACCTTTTCTTGTTGATGTCATCCCCCTTTACTAACATCATGGTGACATAATCCATCCCAATAAATTCTCCATGTTGATATCATCATGAAATCATACCGATGTCATCCTTTGCTAACTTCATCACCCCTTTAGAGTTTGAGTTTCTCACCCCCATTTTAATGGAAAATAGTTTGATGGTGATATAATTTCTTGATATCCAATAGCTAAGTGTTTTCAAGTATTAGAGGTGGATGTCTTGTCCTTGGCTTGATGGGTATGCAAATCAATGGATCCTTGATGCATTAATTCTCTACAAGACAAGAGCGATAAAAGGTTTTAGAAGGCATGAGAGGTTTTAATGATTCTCTCCTGGGTTTGATTTTATGAAGATAAATGGTATCCTAATACTCTTTTGATAGTAATAGGGTGATTCTAGAAGGACTTCTTTCCTTCACCTTCCACTCTACAATATCATTAATATTCCTATAGCACCCACCAACCCCTAGAACAAATCCAAAGGTTCCTAAAGGTTATTCTAAATTCATTTTAACATGGATACAAAGGAGAAATTTGAGTCCCATACCTCAATTATGGATCACAATGCCTATTTTGTCATAATCTCACCTCCAACTCACATTTCAATATTTTTCATGGTCATTTTCTCTAATCCTTGCACACATATCTACAAACCATTACTGCTAGAATTAGGTCTTTTAAATTTTTATTTTGACCATTATGAGTATTATAAATAAGTAAAGGTTCACTTTTTTCTTATTATTTCATTTTTGATTATATGTATATTGTTGTGGACAATAAAACATTAATTTAGAAACTTAAAACTTAATTGTCTAGTTTTTTTAGAAAATAATTAAGAACTAGTAGAGAAATGATTGGTGTGGAGATATGCAGTATGGCTAAACTAGAGGAAGTATGATCTTGAAACTATTTTTTTGGATATTAACAATGTTAGATAGTAAATAGGTTAGTTCACTCATATTAGCTGGCAAACAATTGAGTATGGAATAATGCCCTAAATATATGGATGATTTAGATGACATCAGGAATTTTTCTTATGCTAGTGTAGTAGTAAATATCATGTATGTGTTGGTATGTACAAGGGTAGAAATTGTCAAGTTATGAGAGTTCTAAAAAATTCATGGTGAATCTAGGTAAAGATCATTGGAAACATGTGAAAAGAGTGTTTAGGAACTTGAAAGGAACTAGATAGATTATTGCTTTAATTAAATGATAATTCTAGTGACATGGAAAAAGTATTGTGTAGATAGATTTGTAGATTTGAATTGGGTTGGATATCTTGATGATTGAAGGTCTACAAGTGGTTATGTTTTTATTCTATTTTATGGAGCATAGATTCAAATGAGAAAGAGGTGAAAAATAACTACCCTATCCACTCTTTTCACACTTTTTTATGCTAGTGTGGCAGGAAGTCTCATGTATGTACTCACATGTACAAGGATAAAAATTTGCTAAGTTGTGGGAGTTCTAAGTATCTTCATAGAAAATAAAAGTAAATAACATTGTAAACATGTGAAAAGAGTGTTTAGGTACTTGAAAGTAACTCTAGATTATTTCTCGATATATAATAGTACTTATGACGTTGGAAAAGTCTTGAGTGTACGTGGATTTGTAGATTTGAATTGGGATAGCAATATTAATAATCAAAGTTCAACAAATGATTATGTTTCTATTTTGTTTCTTGAAGCATCAAGTCAAATGAGTAAGAGATAATATATAACCACCCTATCTAGTTTTAATATATAATATATGACTACACCACATGCTTGTAAGGAAGTAATGTGGTTGAAAAGGTTGATTAATAGTATGAGTTTTGAGTCATATAGTGATGAAATTTGATTTAGAGTGCATTGTTTCTTGTTAACAAACATTTTTATCATGTTATGACTAAACATTTTGAAGTTCAATATCATTATATTACTAGGGAGATGGTTAAACTTGTAGGAAATTTAAAATAGATAAAATTGATGCTTAGGTAAATGTTGTTGATTCTTAGGTAAAATTTAGAAGCATTGTTAAATTTGTATGATACAATGATGAGATGGGATTATCCCATTCTTGAGCATGAGGTTAACTTATTAAGTTGAAATACAAAAATTTTCCTTGTACTAAATATAACATGGGAGAGTGTTGGAATTTTAGTGGTATTTCCCTTCAAAGAGTCCTTGTAGGATGAGTTTACCTATAGAGTGCATTGCAATAAAATGTGATGAGTTAAAGGTATTGTAATAAAGAAAGTATATTGAATAAAATGTGGTAATGGTGTGATAATAAGTTACAATCTAGCATACATAGTTTTTTAATATGTGGTGGTGTTATGATAGCCATCATAACTAATCTAGAAGAAGGAATCATAATCATTTATATAATTAATGTTTGCTAGAAGCATAAATAGTGATGTAAGAGTACTCGCAATAGAGATTGAATTTATGTGGCACTATTTACAAGTGGGATAATGTTCTAAAAGACGACACAAGGTACCACAAGTAGTTAGAATTGAAATTATGTTTATGTATGCTACCACATGTGAGGAGTTGTTGGTGATGACTAAAGTAGAAACATGTATGCATACTAATAGTGTTAAGGTTGTAGCTACCAATTAATATTGTATGACAACAACAAAGTATACAAGGCAATCATTTACATGAAGACATCATACTTGTTGATATATGATGTGAGAGACCTCTCATTTATATAATTTTCAAGAAAGAAATCAAAAGCCAAGATAGATAGATTAATGGATGACTAGGATTGAATGAGGATTAGGGCTTGGATCAAAAGTTGTAGTCATGGGACAAGTGTTACATGAAGGATAAGATACAGGTTTAAGATTTGATTAGGGCAACATCCTTATGTGAATGGTTAGGATTAAGAATTGTGAAATGAAATGAATGGATGGGACTAATGCATCCAGACAAGATCTTAGTTGGTCATGTGAGGACTGACAAGTTTAGATTGTGGTCCATGTGAATCGATATAATGACTAGGATTAAATGGACAAAGATTGAAGGATAACATGGAATTAAATATTAGAGGAAAATATAATGGGAATTAATTATTTAATTAGGAATTAACTAATTAATTTAGTTGGAGGATTTTAGAATAAAGGTAATGGATAAATTGCCAATAGTGGCATAGTGTTATGGTTAAGTTGTTGTGGTATTGTTCTTGTCATCAAGGTTTAAACCTCATTGGGGTGTTATTGTTTAATGTTTAAATCAGGGATGAGGTCACCCAGTTGTGACCTCACAGGTTCGTAGCTCTAATAAAAAAGATTTACCCCTTTAAAAAAAGAACAATAGATAAATTAATTAAATATTTGACAAAAAAAAATATAAATTAAAGATCATAGATAACTTAATGACTTAAATCAGATTAAAATTAAATATGGTTGAATAAAATCAGATCTTAGGTATCTACAGATTGTAAGGCAGACATAAATTGTAATCATCTTATAAAGAATGGTCAATGGTTCTCGTCTGAATCGGTGTTGTCTTTGCGATAAGCATATTTGGCCGTGCCCAAAACTTTGAATGAGAAATTGCACTCAATTGATAAATTCTCATGGTTAGGTGGGTTATTTTTAACAGTGAGCCAACTAACAGTCAATGAGTGTTTTTTAACATTTTTAAAATTAGATGATTATTTATGTGGCCATCATTCCTATCCTCCATGCTGGTCAACGGTCAATGAATTTTATTTTTCATTTTAAAAATTAGATGATCATTTAGGTATTTGGCCGACAGTTGATGAGAAGTAAATTAAATTTGTTCTGAATTTTCTTCTACTTTCACAAAACCACGATTACAATGAAGTCAGATAATATCTAGAATTTTAAGTGGCGGACAATAAAAGTCAAGTAAAACCAAGGAAAATAAATTTGCAGTATTTTTCATGACAGCTATCAGTCCTAATCAAATGAGTTTTCTTTTTTCATTTTAAAAATTGGATAATTATTTATGTGGCCAAAATTCCTAACCTCCGTGCCCGTCAGGTCAATGAATTTTATTTTTCCTTTTAAAAATTCAATGATTATTTGTGTGGCCAATAGTTCAGGAGAAAGAAATTAAACTTGTGAATTTTCTTATATTTTCACAAAATTACGTTTACAAAGAAGTCAAATAATATCTAGAATTTTAGGTGGCGGCCAACAAAAGTCAAGCCGAGTAAGGAAAATAAATTTACAGTCTTTTTAAATTAATGGGTAGAAACTTACGTTCACTTGTGGTGGGTCTTTCAAGTCCCTCATTAAAAAACCAATTATAATTAATGCTTGTTTATTTATAATTAAATTTATTCTGAATTTTCTTATGTTTATATACAGAAATCACTAAACTACGATTAGTAAAAAGATTTCCATATTTAACTAAGCATTAACTGGTCAACGAAAGTCTCACCGTGCAAAAATGAAGTTAAAGCAAACAATAATAAAGACATCCTTAACCTTTTCAATTTGTCATAAAAGTTTAAAGAATTTTTTTCCCTACGTTTTATTATTAAAAAGTATAGGTCTATTAGAAATACTTTTTATCTTTGAAAATAATTAATGGACAATAAAGATTTTTTAATGGATGAGACTGTAGTTATAGTCAACAATATTTACATCACCGTCTCAAGACATTCTAAGTTGATCAAATTTTCAAAATAGTATATTTTTTAATTTATTTTTGAAGGAATATATATATATATATATATATATATATATATATATATATATATATATATATATATATATATATTGGAAATCTAATCAATTGAGTTCTATTAAAAATGAGTAAATTTATTCATATACACAGTCAATATAACTAGCACTTGCACTAAGAGAAGGTGCAATGGTTACGTCGATTGTAGTTTATATAGAATATCTTATAAGTTTAATAGGATATTTGTAGTTGAATTTATAAGTGTTTTATTAAAACATTGATACAACATAAAAAATGTGTACTAATGATTAATAATCATTTATAAGTCTTGATACAATATTAGATGTTGTGTTTTGGCATGAACTGTTGTAGCAATATTAGATGCCATGCCCATTGACATATTGAACTTGACATTTTCTTGAATGTACACAATCAAAATAACCAATATAAATAAACCACTACATAAACCCCATCCCCACTTTAAAATATCTCCTACTCTCATATTTCAATGAAAAATTGGACATCCACACAAAAGGGCTCAAATACAAATCCTTCTTTCAATACCAATCTTAGCAAAAAAGTTGGAAAATGAAATGACAAAGAATCCCACACTTTTTACATCAGAGTAGCTACTAAGATCTCCAATCCAATACCCACTTTATCAAACCCTGTACTTGCTTCAAAAATACACAGATACAATTATTAGTTTTGTAAAATTTGAATAATGTTTAATAGAAAATAAATATTAATAACATGTCTGTTGTTTGTAGATATTTCTAGACAAAGCTATTACATATATATATATAAACAAAATTAATGCATGTATAGTTGTTCATCTAAAATATACATGTAACTTTTATTTTGGTCTATCATATACTCTTTTTTATTCTTCAACAATAGACTACCAAAGATGTTTTAATAAAATTCATGTATTCCTTTACACATTAAAAAAATAACCAAATATTCGCCACTTAAATTTCCTATCTATCCTTTTTCTTTTTTCCTTATTTTAAAAAAATCACTTAATCCCACAATCAATTCAACATTTCAGACTAAAAATATTCATGTAACTTTCATTTTCGTCTATCATATACTCTTTTTTATTCTTCAACAACAAACTGCCAAAGATGTTTGAATAGAAGTAATTCATGTATTCCTTTACACATTAAAAAATAAAAAAATATTTGTCACTTAAATTTCCTATCTACCCTTTCTTGGGTTAAGAGAAAAAGAAAAAAGTTTACTTAATCCTAGTAATCAATTCAACATTTCAAAATTTTATTTCCTACCATTACAAAAGAAAAGTGTTTAGAAGACTTAATGCTTCACCCATGTTTGTGAGGAAAAATTACACATTCTCTTCAAATGAGAGTGTAAACCATTGCATTTTTCTTCTAGTTCATTTCTACATTTAAAACAAAAGGACACATTTGTATATATAGAACATAGTACATTCAAATAGACAATCAAATACCCTTATGTTGTTCTTTTGCATTTTGTGACAAAAATACATGTATGGTAATTGTTGATACACAAACAAGGCTCATGAGTTGCTCGATAAAATACCTTAGTGAGGTGTTATGCAAGGCATAAAAAAAAGGGATTGTTGGAAAAAAAATAGAAATTTGAAGCAAACACCATTAAAATCAAAATTCCACAACTTTTCCACCATGATCTATGTAAATATGGGAGATGTAATGCCCCGTCTTGTAACCTAAGGAATGTTGCATTTTTCTATGTAAGTGTATTAATTTTTTTTTTAAGTGTTAATGTTAACTTTATTAGTTGCATACATTCTCTAAGTTACACGATGTCACACTACTTGAGATTCCATAGACGACTTTAGTATTTAGCATTACATGTATTTAATTAACATAAACTTAAAAGTAAACATTGCATAACATTTGAATTCCATTCATGATAGTATAAAGTACAAATAAGATTCTTACATTGCATTTGAAATGACATTACAATACTCATTATTTAGATGAGGTAGATCAAATAATAGATTACAATTACATATTTCAACTATTCACCTCATAACAATTGAGGGATGTTTCAAATACAAGATTTCCAATGATGCAATAAAGGAAGTACATATATATCCAAATATGAGCTCTCCATCCATGAAGCTATCGTTGCCATGATCATAAACTGGGGACCCAACGGAGTAAGGTGCACGTTCCACCCAACCATGTGGTACCTGTAGGTCCACCCCCCGTGCTAGGAGATAGTAATATGGTTCCCTAGACATAATCTACTAACCCTAGACACAAGTACACACTTAACTGATGGTTACATTGCTTCCAGATTTAGGATAATCAAACATACTAAGCTCACAAAATAAACTGTTATTTTAGGTGGAGTGTCATTACAATGTTGTATAGGTTACCCTAGTGTTTCCTCCTAGGTTCTAGCCCCCAACTTGAGTTACCCTGGTAACCTCTTACGAAACTCAGCCCCACATGTAAACTATTGCGGAATCGAATATCTTTTAAAGTAACAAGATATCGATTTGCCATTCTAGGCCTTCTCATCTTATACTCAAGACTGAACTAACTCTTGAGTCTATAAGTGAGGCATATTAATCTAATTAAAGATTTTAAGCTAACCAATGTTTTGTTTTAGTTTCCACTGACTTACTAACTATTTGTATGTTACCCTGGCACCACTTTGTGTGCCGGCCCTCACACAGAGCCACTCCCCTAAAGATAACATAAGGAATCTAAGTTTCGCTGACTAAGGTAAAAAAGGTGCACAAGAATCAACATATAATACCAAACGACACACAACGGTCATTAAATCTTTGTTCATAAATCTAGGTGTCAAAACACCATACTATAACATGTGCACTACCCTAGTCAACTCAAGGATTGTATTTCAACAATAACAACACCCTTACTATACAAACTAATCTGGAAGACTTATTCATCTAAAACATTCCCAATTTGCCCAATAAAAGAAACACAATTTAAAGCAAATCGAAACATTGGGAATCTACATTAGGATCTACGAAATCCAGTCAAGCAATAATTTGAAGTACACAATTAATCTTCTAAGATTTAATTCAACTTCCATTCAATACAAAAATCAAATCTATGATTTTCTCAATTTCATAACCACATATTATAATGAAATCTATATAAACTCAAGAACAACAGTTTAATCTAAGCACAAATAACTTTGTTATAATAAATTGATTATTAAATATTTATATCTAAATATTCAATAAACTATTTTTAAATATTCCATTATTAACATAAATATTTTTAAAGTTTTTTTATCTTAACATTAAATAATTATATAAATTATAATTACTAATGCTAAATATATTAAAATTAAAACAAATAAATTAAAATTTGCATGGCATTTAAAATTGGAAGTTAGGGCTTTATGCCCTAACCTTGCGTAGGCCACGCTATGGGTAAGGTTGCCTTCACAGCCCGCCCCACAGGGCTGGGTCGAGGGCGGTTGGGCTGAGCACTGCCTATGAGGGCAGCACTGGGCTCAGCCCTCACTGCCGTCCCCTTACGAGGTCGGTCGTGGGTAGCCCTGCCCTAAGCACTTCGACTCACACAAAATATTAATAAAAATTTTTTAAAAATAAAAATAAGTTTATGGGTGTGTGTAGGATCATGATGGGCCAAAAAGTGGCAATATTATGGGTATGTGTAGGGTATGTGGCTGATGACTTTTTTTTATCCAAAATTAATGAAGCGAAAAGGGTTTTCAAGGAGATTCTCAGCTTTCCACCAATATAAATTATGCTTTAATTTGAATTTAATAAATAATATTATTTATTTTCTATTAGAATTACGAGTAAAGTCCCTCGATCAATAGGCCGGAGTGAAAAACATCTATAACTTTCAACGGTATCACATTTTTTAACTGAAATATGTGTCACATTCTATGCTTCACATACTATAGGATTAAAAAAAGAAAAATTAAATTTCATGTAGTTTTGACCAAGTTAAGGTGGTCAGACATACGAGTTTTTATATTTCTAAAAAGTTGTAATAAAAATTCATAATTAATTATTTATATGGAAAAAAATTACAAAAAAATATGCATCACATCCGAACATGAGTTGTCTACTTATATATAAAATATTATAAAAAAATATTATCATTTTATTATGGTTAGGGTGGTCAGACAGACACCTACTTCTTATTTTTTCCTTGAAATTTAAGTACTACTGCATTGAACTTTCAAATTTTCACCAAATAGATTTTATTTATTTTTAAATAAACCTAGTAGTTTAGAAACTACATTCAATTTTCTACAGATTATATTCTTACATATTTTTGAAATAATATAGATAACTTATTCAAATTTTTATGTCAAATTGCCTACGATTGATTTTTCTAATTTTTTTGCCACTTAAGGGCCTATTTTTTCCATGATGATCCTGCACATACCCTTATATAAAATAAAAGTGGACGACGATAATTTAATTCCATTTTTTTAATAAATTTCCTAAATCCACCTGTACGACAATAACCATGAATTTTCCAAATGAAGTTCTCACAATCCAATTTATATATGAAAGTATATATGTATAAAATAAATGTATATATATATAAATATATATATATATATATACAAATTCAACAGGGCTTTTCTATGGGGAAATTTAGAAAATTCTATAGAGTTTTACATTGGAGTAGATTTTCAAAAGGGTTTCAATGGGGAAATTGTAAAATTTGAACAAGGTTTTATAATGGAAAATACACACAAGAATTTCCAATCAAATTCTAATTTATCCCCAGAGGTTTCAATTGTCATTTCCCCAAATAGATGATTTCCTTCACAAATTCTTACTCAAACTGTTTCCTACAAGAGCTTTTAACAAAGAAATAATAAATCCTCTACAGACTAATTTGCCGAGAAGAATACAAAAGTCACAAAACACAATAGTTTACTCTGCAAACTTCTAAATTCATAATTTAACAAATTTGCACAAATCTAACTCTTAAACAGGCAATCTTTCAAAATGAGATAAATTAATTTAAATAGAAAATACCTGTTTCTCTGTAGCTTGTAGAACTTGGCTGGTGAAAAGTAGCTTTTCCTATAGCTTCCAAAGCCCTTCCCGAATACAAAATCCCAAAATATGCCAAAATCTCAACCAGAGATCTTCCAAAAATATACAACAATTCACAAAGGCAATCACAAATTTTTCCCAAAAACAATTTTTAACAGAACCCTCTTCTTTTCATTTCCTGTGAAAAAGTAAACTTCTCTTTTCCCCAAATCCTAGATAACATCCTAGAAAATTCTCAACAAGAAGCAATAATTCCACTGGCACACATTTCGAGAAGAAAAAATATCTTTCAACAACCTCACGACAATCTTTTATTTCTTCCTTATCAAAAATTGAATGCATTTCTAGATTTAAAGAATTCAAACTTTTAAAATGCAATTTCCCTTTTCTTTATTTATTTTATTTATTTAACAATTAAAATACCATTTCCCACATAAAAATTTATTTAAAATTTAAATCTATTCACACAATTAAAGCAATTTTAATTTAATTAACTAATTTATTTAATTAAATAAATTTAATCTTAGTGATCAAATTATTTAACCAAACAAACCAATTAATTAATTAAATGAAATGTAAAACTTATTTTAAACATTTAAAATTAATTTAAATAAACAATAAATTAAAGAATAACAAACTCTCATTAAATTGACAAAATTTTCCTTTCAAAACAATTGATCCAATCAAACACAAAGAAGACCACCAAAGACTCCAGACTAAAACTGACAATATACTATGATTGGGTTTAAGACTAGACTAGGATGAACCTTGTTACTACCTTCCAATCAACATTTCCGTTGAGTCTTGACATGCTCAGACCTGAGTAACCAAGTGGAGTCGGTGTCGTGTACCTACAATCCTGCAACCAAAAAAATAACATACATATATATAATCCATTGTACAAACACATTGTGTGGAGAAAATCACGGAAATCACAGGGCACTCGCAAGTGAGTGGTGCAACTCCATTCTCCACACCAATACACGTCACATCAAACTAACAATTAAATAATAGTTAATCTACCATAAACATATATATAGCAATAACATCTGAAGGAAACATCTACGCTAGTACAAAGCATGTTAGAAATTAGTTATCACCATAAAATATATCATCATATCACAAAACAAATCCACTGTCACTCTAAAGTCAGCGATCAAAATATCCAAAACAAGGTACCAAAGTCTAACAATGTGAAAACATGCTAACAGAAAACATAAGCAAAATGGAGGGGTACTACATCCTCCCCCCTAGGATCAGGCTTACTCCTGGAAGCCTGCTAATAGAAAACAAATAACACACACATCCAAAATGGGTCCTCCCAAGAAATAGAAGACTAGCCACTAGGATCCCTTTGGATTAGTACTCAGTCAACGTCTTGACCCTTGACAATCAACTCTTGATGTAGAAGGACTTGCACGGTTCCCAAAGAATGATGACAGTTCTCCACTAGGAACCTCTCCAACTGCACCCTGGTGTTCGACCTAGTGGTTATCCACCAAGGTAAACACCCTATGCGACCTACCTACATCTCCTATAGTCGACTCTGAAGCCGCCGATCTCTGAGTAAACCCAAAAGTACCCTTCTAAGGACACTGACGAGCAATGTGACCCTGTTGGCCACAAGTAAAACATTCTATACTCCTTCTAAATCCTCTATCACCTGGAGGTACACTAGAATGTGGAAAACTACCTCCACTAACTGCAGACTGAAAAAACTATGTAGGCTAATCAGAATGATCACGCTGCACTTGCTATCCACTTCGATCTCTCTCATTCTAAAACCATCCACCACCATGTTGAGACTAAAAAATATTACCCTGTTGGGGCTGAGTATTCCTATTCTTTTGAGAATTATGTTGTTGTTGCTGTTGTCCACCCTTAGAGGGTGTCTATCGATTCCTAGAGGAACCTCATGTCTATACCTGTCCACCTCGTGGACCAAAACCTGCTATAGGTGCACTACCTATCTGGACACCTGTATGTCCACCCAAAGCTAGAACCAGATTTTCTTCCACAATGCATGCTTTCTCAACTACAATGTCCATGGTCTTCGGTTCAAAGACTCTAACACCTCCACTAATACAGGCATTCAAACCCCTGATAAAATGCTACACCAGCATCACCTCATCATCTCCAACTCCTACATACTGCTTGAGCTCAAAGAATCTACATTCATATTTCTCCATAGATAGAGCCATTAGACGTAAATCATGAAACTCGTTAGCCTGTCGCTGCCTCCAATGTTCTGATAAGAACCGTGCTCTAAACCTCTCCAGAAATATCTCCCAAGATATTGACCCAATCTCTAAGTGGAGCTTCTGCTCCTCCAGGCACCACCAAGTAGATGAAAATCCTCTAAGATGCATTATGGCACAATGAGCACGTGTGTTGCTACCATAAGGATGCATCACATAGCATTACCCTAAGTCAATCAACTAGGTTTTAGTGTCTAGACCACCCTCGGATCCATCAAATGTAGGAGGGCGTGCCCTCAACAAATCCCACATGTGTCCTGCAATAATAGCATCCTTCTGCACTGTATCATCTACTCTACTTGGAGATCTATCACACTCTCTAACTACCTCGTGATCAACTTCCTATCTAGGTCCAAGTTGAGCTAAGACCTCCTCTAATAAAGGGCGTAATTATGATCCCTCTACTCCAAACTGTTCTGGAATCTATCCCTCATTCCTCTGATCCAAATGCTCTGCCTGATCACTCTAATGAGGGCTCAGAGGGGGAGTAACCTGAGGGATTGGCCCTTGGCCTCCACCTCGACCTCTACCATGACTTCTACCACGTCACCTAGGCATGATCCTACACATAAAACAATAACGAGTCTCAAATACTAAACAACCAAGGCTAACAAATAATGATACTATGTACTAGGTCAACCTAATGGGCTCGCGATTACCCAAAGCATCCAGTATTAGAACCTTGGCTCTGATACCAATCTGTAATGCCCCGTCTTGTAACCTAAGGAATGTTGCATTTTTCTACGTGAGTGTATTAATTTTTTTTAAGTGTTAATATTAACTTTATTAATTGCATACATTCTCTAAGTTACGCGAAGTCACACTACTTGAGATTCCATAGATAACTTTAGTATTTAGCATTTCATGTATTTAATTAACATAAACTTAAAAGTAAACATTGCATAACATTTGAATTCCATTCGTGATAGTATAAAGTATAAATAAGATTCTTACATTGCATTTGAAATGACATTACAATACTCATTTTTTAGATGAGGTAGATCAAATAATAGATTACAATTACATATTTCAAATGTTCACCTCATAACAATTGAGGGATGTTTCAAATACAAGATTTCCAATGATGCAATAAAGGAAGTACATATATATCCAAATACGAGCTCTCCATCCATGAAGCTCTCGTTGCCATGATCATAAACTGGGGACCCAATGGAGTAAGGTGCACATTCCACCCAACCATGTGATACTTGTAGGTCCACCCCCCATGCTAGGAGATAGTAATATGGTTCCCTAGACATAATCTACTAACCCTAGACACAAGTACACACTTAACTGATGGTTACATTGCTTCCATATTTAGGATAATCAAATATACTAAGCTCACAAAGTAAACTATTATTTTAGGTGGAGTGTCATCACAATGTTGCATAGGTTACCCTGGTGTTTCTTCCTAGGTTCCAGCCCCCAACTTGGGTTACCCTGTAACCTCTTACGAAACCTGGCCCCACATGCAAAATATTGTGGAATCAAATATCTTTTAAAGTAACAAGATATTGATTTTCCATTCCAGGCCTTCTCATCTTATACTCAAGACTGAACTAGCTCTTGAGTCTATAAGCGAGGCATATTAATCTAATTAACGATGTTAAGCTAACTAATATTTTTTTTTATTTTCCACTGACTTACTAACTCTTTGTAAGGTACCCTGGCACCACTTTGTGTGCCGGCCCTCACACAGAGCCACTCCCCTAAAGATAACATAAGGAATCTAAGTTTCCCTAACTAAGGTAAACAAGGTGCACAAGAATCAACATATAATACCAAACGACACACAATGGTCATTAAATCTTTGTTCATAAATCAAGGTGTCAAAAAACCATACTATAACATGTGCACTACCATAGTCAACTCAAGGATTGTATTTCAACAATAACAACACCCTTAGTATACAAACTAATCTAGAAGACTTATTCATCTAAAACATTCCCAATTTTCCCAATAAAAGAAACACAATTTAAAGCAAATCGAAACATTGGGAATCTACATTAGGATCTACTAAATCCAGTTAAGAAATAATTTGAAGTACAAAATTAATCTTCTAAGATTTAATTCAACTTCCATTCAATACAAAAATCAAATCTATAATTTTCTCAATTTTATAACCACATATTATAATGAAATCTAGATATAAACTCAAGAACAACAGTTTAATCTAAGCACAAATAACTTTGTTATAATAAATTGATTATTAAATATTTATATCTAAATATTCAATAAACTATTTTTAAATATTCCATTATTAACATAAATTTTTTTAAATTTTTTTTCTTAACATTAAATAATTATATAAATTATAATTACTAATGCTAAATATATTAAAATTAAAACACAAATTAAAATTCACATGGCATTTAAAATTGGAAGTTAGGGCTTTATGCCCTAACCTTGCACAGGACGCACTGTGGGTAGGGCTTCCTTCGCATCCCGCCCCACAGGGCTCGACCGTGGGAGGTTGAGCCGAGTAGTGCCTGTGAGGGCAGCGTTGGGCTCATCCCTCACTGCTGGCCCCTTGTGGGGTCGGACGCGGGTAGCCCCGCCTTGAGTGCTTCGGCTCACACAAAATCTTAATACAAGTTTTCTAAAAATAAAAATAAGTTTATATAAAATAAAAGCGAACGGCGATAATTTTAATTCTGTTTTTTTATAAATTTCCAAAATCTGCCTGTACGGCGATAACCATGAATTTTCAAAATGAAGTTCTCACAATCCAATTTATATATGAAAGTATATATGTATAAAATATATGTATATATATATATACAAATTCAACAAGGTTTTTCTATGGGGAAATTTAGAAAATTCTACAGAGTTTTACATTGGAGTAGATTTTCAATAGGGTTTCAATGGGGAAATTGTAAAATTTCAATAGGGTTTTACAATGGAAAATACACACAAGAATTTCCAATCAAATTCTAATTTATCCCCAGAGGTTTCAATTGTCATTTCCCCAACCAGATGATTTCCTTCACAAATTCTTACTCAAACTATTTCCTACAGGAGCTTTTAACAAAAAAATAATAAATCCTCTACAGGCTAATTTTCTGAGAAGAATACGGAAGTCACAAAACACAATAGTTTACTCTGCAAACTTCTAAATTCATAATTTGATAAATTTGCACAAATCTAACTCTTAAACAAGCAATCTTTCAAAATGAAATAAATTGATTTAAATAGAAAAATACCTGTTTCTTTGTAGCTTTTCCTGTAGCTTCCAAAGCCCTTCCCGAACACAAAATCCCAAAATATGCCAAAATCTCAACCAGAGATCTTCTAGAAATATACAACAATTCACAAAGGCAATCACAAATTTTTCCCAAAAACAATTTTTAACAGAACCCTCTTCTTTTCATTTCCCGTGAAGAAGTAAACTTCTCTTTTCCCCAAATCCCAGATAACATCCAAGAAAATTCTCAACAAGAAGCAATAATTCCACTGGCACGCATGTCGAGAAGAAAAAATATCTTTCAACAACCTCACGACAATCTTTTATTTCTTCCTTATCAAAAATTGAATGCATTTCTAGATTTAAGGAATTCAAACTTTAAAAATGCAATTTCCCTTTTCTTTATTTATTTTATTTATTTAACAATTAAAATACCATTTCCCACATAACAATTAATTTAAAATTTAAATCTATTCACACGATTAAAGCAATTTTAATTTAATTTATTTATTTATTTAATTAAATAAATCTATCTCAGTGATCAAATTACTTAACCAAACAAACCAATTAATTAATTAAATGAAATGTAAAACTTATTTTAAACATTTAAAATTAATTTAAATAAATACTAAATTAAAGAATAACAAACTATCATTAAATTGACAAAATTTTCCTTTCAAAACAATTGATCCAATCAAACACAAAGAAGACCGCCAAAGACTCCAGACTAAAACTAACAATATACTGTGATTGGGTTTAAGACTAGACTAGGATGAACCTTGTTACTACCTCCCAATCAACATTTTCGTTGAGTCTTGATAGTCTCAGACCTGAGTAACTAGGTGGAGTTAGTCTTGTGTACCTGCAATCCTGCAACCAAACAAATAACATACATATATAATCCATTGTACAAGCACACCGTGCAGAGAAAATCACGGAAATCATAGGGCACTTGCAAGCAAGTGGTTCAACTCCGTTCTCCACACCAATACACGTCACATCAAACTAACAATTAAATAACAGTTAATCTACCATAAACATATATATAACAATAACATCTAAAGGAAACATCTACGCTAGTACAAAGCATGTCAGAAATTAATTAAATTACCATTCAATGTATCATCATATCACAAAACGAATCCACTGTCACTCTAAAGTCAGTGATCGAAATATCCAAAACAAGGTACCAAAGTCTAACAATGCGAAAACATGCTAATAGAAAACATAAGAAAAATGGAGGGTTACTAGAGGAGATTTGAAACATGGACAACCATCAAAGCATAAATGGATACAAGTGCTTTGGTTGACGTCATTAAATCTAAAGCTAAAAACTTGCACCTTGAATGGCCTAGTGACACATCATAGCTACATGTATTAACTTACTGTAAATGCATGGATCTTTAATAGAAAGGTGTCAAATATTATGCTTTTTTATGCCACATAGAAGGCTATTTTGAAACATGGGGACAAAACCAATTTCAATGTGGTGAGGGGAAAAACATGTAACTTTCCTAATAACAAAGGTGGATCTAGGAAATCTAAGGTGGTAGATGCAATGATGACATGTTTGAATGTGGGGGCTTCCAAAGTTACTCATAGAAAGTATGGAGTTACATCCAAACATAGAGGAATCACAATTCCTTTATTTTTGGTATTGCAATTCCTTTATTCCCCCATTTGTAAATTTTTACAATTCCTCTACTCCTTTATTTCTAGGTTTGGAATTCTTCTATTCCTTAAATTTGTAATTCTGAGATTTCGTTCTTTTACTAATGACTGAATGTGGATATCAAAAATTAAATCTCACTTTAATGACTACAAAACTTCAAACCCATGACAATATCACGACTGGAATTTTTTAGGGTTGTTGAATCGAACCCTGCAAAGGATACTACATTGAGTCCCTATTAGTTAAGGCATGAATTCAACTATTGTGTGGGAAAATTGATATAAAGAAGGGCATAGGCTCCATCTTGGAAGAAAGACCTTGAGTGGAGGAGATTGTGGAGAAATGCAATTGTTGTCCTCTATTTTTGGAAGTGGTGGGAATCTATCTCCATAAGAGAAATAATAAGGTTGAAGTTTATGAAAAGTGAAACTTTTACAACTAAGTTTAATATATTCAAAGCATATGCCTATACATCCATTGCACTAATGCAAAAATGGTGCTATAAGTACAACAGTGTTTAATTCTGAACTTTGTCAAGCCTAAGCTTGTAGAAATTATGAAATAAGAAATTACACTATGCTACTTAATTAGAAATTAAGTGATGGTCAAGAGAGGAAGTAAACTTAGAGAAGAATTAAGAACACTATATTTATCCTAGAAACCCCCTAAAGATAGGCAAAATAGACTGTGACAATGGAAAAAATAGATTGTGGTAGTTGTAATTTCCTACTGCCTATATTATGTACTAAATTTTCATACTCAATGAGTGTATAGATGATTGGATACAATCCTCCCCTTGTTCCATTCAATAAGACCTTGGCTATGGATGCAATTTGGCCCTTTCTCCATTAGTTGCATATTTACCTTTTTCTCCCATGTCTTCAAAATACTACATACAATTGTACTTCTTAATTCTAAGAGAAGATACAACATTAAATTGTTCCCTCTTCCATCAATTTGAGAAGGCACAATATTAAAATTTTCCTCCTATTGCATTTTTATGAATTAATGCAACCTCTGATTTATAGATTCCTATGCAATGGAAGGTTCTCATAGGCCTAAGAAGAAATTCCATCAACACAAACAAAAACAATGACTGTTCAGTTCATATTCCAAATTTTGGCATGCATATTGTCCGAGGATGCAACTGCAAATGTGGTACAGTCCAAGGTACTTAAGCAATCTCTCTACAATCTATGTCTTTTTCCTTATCTATAATCTTTCAAACACCTACACACCTACACAGTTTTTCTAGATCCAATTTATTGTTCACAAAAATCCATGTCTTTGCATGTTTGTTATGTTTTTTATGATCCCGTCAGATCACACCTCCATTATTAAATAATTTTGGCCTTAAGTTCAGGATATGGGATATTTTCCTCTCATTTATGAGATCTTTTTGTTTCAATTCTAATAGCTGCAATGTCTCTTGTGATGCTCAAAGCATGTTATAGAGGACACTATGGGTTAGATATAAGTAGATAAATTCCTCTCTACTTGCCAAATACAAGTGGTAAAATTTTGTTAATGCTATAATGGACTACATTTCCAAAAACATGCTACAACTTGGCCACGATGTTATGCATGCTCCCAAATGATTCTCTTGTTTCCTTGAGGTGGAATTAGTCTTTTGAACATTACCAAATTCATAGATCCAAGTGAACAATTTACATTTTTCCTTTATGAAAATCTAGTAGTACCCTTTATGCAGTTCCATAAACCCCAAGGGTTCAAAATCTACTCCGATACTAAAGTGATCCATTATTTCTCAACCCTAAGCTTTTAAAAACCAAGAAAGAAGAAATTGCACTACACTATGCTACTCAGAAATAAATGACAATCAAGAGAGGAAGAGAAGAATTAAGAATGCCATATTTATTGCTCACAACAATGGAAAATGATGGATCAAAAAAAGAAACATTAAGACATGAAAATGGAGAATGAAAAATTAAAAGAAAATAAAACCATAGAACCACTGCCTTCATTTAATAAATAATAACAAAATTGTTTTAGAATGTAATAAAATAGAATAAAAATGATCCAATTGCATATAGATTCCAAAAAATTAAAATCACCAAGCCAAGGCAAGTGACTTACCTCAATATTCTACAGGAAGAGTTTGCAATGATTTTGATGAAAAAAATGGGAAGAGCTTGCAAGAAAACTTTATGAAACCCCGCCACATCAAGTTTTTTTTTAAATGAGGTGAACCAAAACATCCCTATAGTTGCTACTTCAATCTACTCATAGTGAACAAAAAGTGGAATCTAAAAATATTAGGAATCTCACTTCCCATATCTAGAAGCAAAATGAAGCCTCCCAAAAAAATGAAAAACTCTTCCCGTAGATTAAGTTGTGCCTCTTTTCCTACAATGGATCAATTTTTACTCAAGATAGTTATTCTTGAATGACAATTGAAAGTGACACTTTATAGCTCCGGTCTTCATTACAAGTCATGTAAATCCAAAATGAATTAAAATCTACAAAGAAAAATACTTTCTCAACCACTCATACCCACACCCTTCACTTTCCAGCTCAAAATGTATTCTCTAATTGTAATTAAAAGAATTTTGCTCTAAATTCAAATAAATAATCTCAAACTGAAACACAACCAAGTGATTTATTGGACACCTACATGATTTATTGAAGACAACATTTTTTAGATATCAAAATATGAGAAAGAAGACCCCTCATTTCTTTGCCTAGGAGTGTTGAAGAGCTTTAGGAAAGAATTGCCATTACTTATCAAAGATAAATGTAATACTATCAATAAAGAGGTTGATTGAATAGACCTATTGGCAAAGGGAAATATGTAATATGTTTAAATTTTATATTCCACATCATATATTAATGGGACCCACAAGGAGGAGAAACCTGGTAGGTGCATGAATCCCACATTTGTCTCATTAGTATGGTCCACGTTCATTATTATTTCCTCATTCAGGTCGCCTTGCAATATTTTTTCTAGAACCCACAAAAATCTTGCGTTCTATTTTTTGATCATTATGAATAGATTGAAGCAATAGTTGTGTTAAGGACAACATTCACAGTGTTGAAGAGCTTAAAAAATATTGATATTAGTGGTGGAGGTAGTGTTGGCTCATCCTCTTTAGTTACACTGCTGACAATAAGTTTTGTGCCTAAAAATATAGAGAGAGATGCTAGCAAGAATAATAATAATACAAATGAAAATAGAAGGGATGTTGTATATTAGAGATATGATATTCTACATCTTGCTAGATATATTGAGCAGATTTTTCCATTTTCCTTGCTTTTGTTGGTGGTCTTCATTAGACAACATTTGCAAGGTAAGCTTCTTGTAGCTTACCTAAAAAATTTCTGTGTTATCTTTATTCTTAAAAATAGAAGTGAGGATTTTGATATGTTCATGTAGAACAAAGTACTCAATATGGGACAGGTGACTATTTTATTGAAGTTAATTCATTAGCAACCTTGGGCAAAAAGTGTGGGAAAAAGTAAGCAATTAAGCACTTTGTTCTATCATGATGAAGAGGGTTTCTAACTATGATAACATCAATTGGTCGATGTTTTCCACACCAATGGGAAGACCTCCCATGGAAGGAACTGAAATGTCCATTACTCACACACATGATGAATGAGCAGTGTTTTGATTTGTTTTGAGATCATTTGCATTTAAGGGGCTTGTGAAAAGGAGTAGCTTTTGATGCTAGGCATACAGGCTAGATCATTCAACATCTCTAATTTTAACCTCCATTTTTTAAGCTGTAAACACCACGGAAGTTGATGGGTGCTGAAAATAGCCTTAGATAAAACCACAAAACCAGTGCCTTCATTTAACATATTAAAGCACAATTGTTACAAAATTAAATAAAACACAATCAAAACTGATTTGAGTGCATACAGATTTTGAAAGAATTAACTTACTGGTAATTGAATTACCTAAATATTATGCACAAATTGTGTCATTTTGTTAATGATGCTGATAAAAAAATGGGTAGAGCTTGTAGGAAAATATTATGTAATCCTAAGAGAGAAGAAATTTCATTAAAACAAGACAAACCAAAATCAATCTCCCTATTGTTGTAACAAGCAAAAAGATGATTCTTTAGATAGATGAAAGAAGAAAGAAAAATAAAACAACGAAGAAAATATGAATGCTACAACAAACAATCACACAAATTTTATTCTATTAAAAAATAGTTTACACTGCCTCTCTATTTATAGAGGATTTTACACAAAAGGTCTCAACTGAAATGAGGAGACAAAAACAAAATATGAGTCTAAAAAAGAACATATTTATAGGCAACATGGGAAACAATTTTAACGTTTGGAGAAAAACTGCAGTTCAGTTTTAAATAAATATAGACATGGAAAGTGGCTTTGCATGCAGGTGAAATTGGACTATTTCAACACTTGACAAAAGACTTTAGATTGGATCAGTTTTCAGGAGAGACATATCATAGTTCCTATGGTTGAGATTGTTGGTTCAACTGCCTAGAATTTTTCTTAGACATGAGACAATTTTGGCGTGAGACAAATCTGATGGGTTGTGCACACAATATATAGCCTATCAACTAATAATATTATTTTATTAGTTAAATATTTTAAAATATCAAAATAAAATATAATATTGTGAAATATCAAAAAAATAAAATTGTTCTTATGAATTATTAGCTTTGTAATCTTAAATAATCATTTTTTTTTGTACTTCTTCTATCATTCTAGCTCTATTTTTTACTTTAAAATTTAGAGATCAAAACGTGCATGCTTATGATGTGGCTTATAATTAATCTACAATGACATCTATCCAACATTTAAGATGCACATTTGATTGTATTTATTAATTAATTGAAATAAAAAAAATATTTTATATTAATTTGAATTTGAATTTAATAATTAATAAATATGATCAAATGTACATCTTAAATTCTTGATATCAATATTGTAGGTGTGGTATTGTTGAATTAGAATAAATATGAGTGAGTAATAGAAAATTTTATTTATTTTATATTATAAAATATTATTTTTATTTCTAAATTTATTTTTAATAAAAAATTAATAGCTACATAATGGAGACAAAAGTTGATTTCATTTTCATTTTATATATCTATTATTAAATATTAATTTTTTAATGTGCAAATAGTTGGCAAATTTAAGGAAAAAGGTAAAAAAAAATTTAGCACAGTCACACCATTACACTCCACCCCTTTGTCATTGTCAAATGCCCCTCAACATAAAAGTTGTGTAGGTAGTTATTTACATCAACTTTGTGATTTATTATTAAGATCCTTTGTTAGAGAGCTAAAGATAGTCTAGATAATTGAAATCAAAGAAGTTAAGATGATTAAAATTGAAGAAGTTGATTGTTTTAGCTAAAATTTTAGAACTTGATTTTGGATTAGAGAGTTAAGATGATTTAAATTGGAGAAAATAATGTGTGGGATGCAATTGTGGTAACAAATCTATCTAGGATATGATTCCATCTAGTTTTTATGATTTTGTTCTAAGTATATTTTGTGCTTTAGAACCTGTAACACCTATTAACTCAATGATATTTGAGGTAAGGGATTTATAGTGGTGGTGGTAAGGAGGACATGAGATAAAATTCAGTGAGATAGAAAATGCCATCAAAGATATCTTTGAGATTTGTCACATTTGGCCAAGTTCTAGCCCATTTCTCTCATCTAGGGTTCTTGTCAAGAAAAAGGATGAAACCATGTGGATTTGTATTGTTTACAAATATTTGAACAACAAGAAAATATAAAAGGCATCATATTCCTAGGGTTTATGACATAGAAAATAAATTTCATGGATTTGTGTACTTTTAGTATTGGTTTAGGATTGGGCTAGATTAGGCTACCAAATTCAATGATACCTTTTTGTTTGTAAGTGGCATCTTAGTTGTTATTCACAATTCTTTTCCCAAATTAAACATGGATCTTTTTTATTTTCTTGTTTCTTATCTCCTTAATTTTCCCACACTCTTATTAACTAATCACTCTAAGTATTCTTCTTCAACCAATAGTATCTTCGTTGGGGATTTTAAGAATTTCGTAAATTTTTCATCTAAGTTAATTGTGGTATTGGATAAATTTGGTCTTATTAATGGCATCTTCAACAAGTGTGGTAGTGTTGAAGCCATTTTTCTTCCTCATCCATCTACCAATTGCTTCTTAGATTCCCCATATCTATGTATGCTTTTTTGAAAATTTGAAAAAATGGGTATGTGCATTTGATGGGCCAAAAAGTGGCAATATTATGGGTATTTGTAGGGTATGTGGCTGATGAATTTTTTTACCCAAAATAGATGAAACAAAAAGGGTTTTTAGAGGAGATTCTCAACTTTCCACCAATATAAATTATGCTTTAATTTGAATTTAATAAATAAATATTATTAATTTTCTATTAGAATTACGACTAAAGTCCTGATCGATACACTAATTAAAAACATCTATAACTTTCAAACGGTATCACATTTTTTGAATCCAAAACATGCATCACATTCTATGCTTCACATACTATAGGATTAAAAAATAGAAAAAATTAATTTAATGAAGTTTTGACAAAGTTAAGGTGGTTAGACATACGAGTTTTTATATTTTTTAAAAGTTGTAATAAAAAATTCATAATTAATTATTTACTTGGAAAAAAATTACAAAAAAAATATACATCACATCCAGACATGAGTCCTCTACTTATGTATAAAATCTTATAAAAAAAATATTATCATTTTAGTATGGTTAGGTTGGTCAGACAGACACCTACTTATTTTTTCCCTGAAATTTAAGTACCATTGCATTAAAATTTCAAATTTTCACCAAAAAGATTTTATTTATTTTTAAATAAACCTAGTAGTTTAGAAACTACATTCAATTTTCTATAGATTCTATTCTTACATATTTTTGAAATAATATAGATAACATATTCAAATTTTTACGTCACGTTGCCTAACACTGATTTTTCTGAATTTTTTACCACTTAAGAGCCTATTTTTTCCATGATGATCATGCACATACCCAAATACCTCTTTCTTCATCCAAGGGAGAGGTCACATGTATTGGAGTCTTAAACTATTTTTATAAGATTTTTTTTTCTTTTTGGTAGCACCCACTTTAGTGCATTTAGCAACACCCACATTGGCATGTCATTCTCTTTCTTTTTCTAAAAACTTCATTCTTCTTCGATGCCTTTCTTCTCTCTCTGCCTTCAATATTTTCCTTCTTTATTATGAGTTTGGACTAGCCATCTTTACTTTCATTTTCCTTTAAATTTGTTATCTAACCTCTCTTTATTTCTTGGTGCCACTTTTTACCATGCGTTTTTTGATTTGGTATTTTTATTACTCCTTTATTTCATCCCACAGTAATTATTTCATCTCTATATTGATTGGTCACATCTTTTCAATCATTCCTTTTAGAAATCCATCCCCTTTAAATTATCCATTCTCTTTCTTCCTAACCCCCTCTCACAAGGTTGACACAAAGGAGATATTGTTGTTGATTAAGGGTAAGTGCACCAAAATGTGATACAAAAAGGGGCTCTTAACATACCACTTTTTAAAAAAAATCAATGAACTATGATATTTGACAAGAAAATTAAGATAGTTATAGTTAAAATTTGAATATGTAACAAGAACAAGAGTTGTGCTTCAAATCTACTTTCTAAAATATTAATTCTTTTGAAAATGGTGAAGATTAAGGGTTTCAAAAAGGGGGAGTACACAATGTGGTCCTACTCTTTTCAAGAAAACATAACATAGTGTTTGGTGCTTCCCCCAAAAATGTTAACTTTATTTTAGAGTTTCAAAATTGCTTCAGTGAGAAATTAGCTAATACCATGTAGTTTATGTCAAAATTTTTGGCTATTTTTTTACTAATTTTCAAAGTGAACACATCTTAAAAAATAGAAATTTGAGTGTGCTCCCCCCAAATTTTATGAAAAATAATTAAAAATCAATTATTTTTTCAATACATGTAAAATGGAGTCTAGTTTCTAAAAATGCAATCTTTTTCAAAATTTGATGAACAAGTATAAATATATACACAAAATACATGTTGGTTTTTGACAAAAAAATGAACACACTAATAAAATAAATTAAAGATGAAAACCTTAGCATAATCAAAACATGAAAAAAAATATGGTTAGATAGCTAAGAGATCTATTTTAACATGATCATGGTATTTTTATAAATTTGCATTGAAATGCGTGCAAACTGGATGGAGAACATGACCAAAAATGTGATTTTTTTACCTTTTAAAAAACATGGTTTTGGCATAAAATGATCATCTGACCCTTTGGGTTAGATTCCCAAGGTAAATCTAGGGTAAAGGGTTGGTATTTCCCAATGTAAACCATTTGGCGAGCACCAAATGAAAATGTATTTTTAGAATGCTAGCCAAATTCTCTTTGTCTTTCTCTCTCTCCCCCACTTTAATTAAGGATTAGAGTTTATGGTTTGTGATTGATGATGAATAGCTGAGATTTTATCTTTCACTCCCTCTCTACCTCCTTCCATCTCTACAAATACTTCTCTCTCTCTCTTCTCTCTCTCCCCTCTTTCTGTCTCTCCCACCCTCTCTCCCTCTCTACCTTTCCTTCCCTCCTTACCCATCATATTACCACTTTTTTTATCTAAAATTGATGAAACAAAAAGGGTTTTTAAAGGAGATTCTCATCTTTCTACCAATATAAATTATGCTTTATTTTGAATTTAATAAATAATTATTATTCATTTTCTATTTGAATTATAACTAAAGTCTTGATTGATACGTTGATTGAAAAACATCTATAGCTTTTAAATGGTATCATATTTTTTGAATCTAAAACATGTATGACATTCTATGCTTCACATACTATAAGATTAAAAAAAAAGAATTTCATGAAGTTTTGACCAAGTTAAGGTGGTCAGACATATGATTTTTTTATATTTTTTAAAATTTGTAATAAAAATTCATAATTAATTATTTACTTAGAAAAAAATTACAAAAAAATATGCATGACATTGCGACATGAGTCCTCTACTTATACCTAAAATATTATAAAAAAATATTATCATTTTATTGTGGTTTAAAGAATAAAATTGTAGTTCTATTTTACTGAGGGCGGTGTGCTAAAAGTTAGGTAGGGTCATGCACCCGATTCTCGCACCTAAAAAAAGAGGACACCTACTTATTTTTTCCCTCAAATTTAAGTAATTTCTGCATTGAAATTTTAAAATTTTCACCAAATAGATTTTTTTTTTTAAATAAACCTAGTAGTTTAGAAACTACAATCAATTTTCTATAGATTCTATTCTTACATATTTTTGAAATAATATAGATAACATATTCAAATTTTTACGTCGCATTGCCTAACACTGATTTTTCTAAATTTTTTACCACTTAAGGGCCTGTTTTTTTCCATGATGTTCCTACACATACCTAAATACCTCTTGCTTCATCCAAGGGAGAGGTCACATGTATTGGAGTCTTAAACTATTTTTATAAGAATTTTTTTTCTTTTTGGTAGCACCCACTTTAGTGCATTTAGCAGCACCCACATTGGCATGTCATTCTCTTTCTTTTTCTAAAAACTTCATTCTTCTTCGATGCCTTTCTTCTCTCCCTACCTTCAATCTTTTCCTTCTTTATTATGAGTTTGGATTAGCCATCTTTACTTTCATTGTCCTTTAATTTTTTTATCTAACCTCTCTTTATTTCTTGTTGCCACTTTTTACCATGCATTTTTTGATTTGGTATTTTTATTACTCCTTTATATTTTTTAAAAGCTGTAATAAAAAATTCATAATTAATTATTTACTTAGAACAAAATTATAAAAAAATATGCATGACATCGTGACATGAATCCTCTACTTATATCTAAAATATTATAAAAAAATATTATCATTTTATTGTGGTTAGAATGGTCAGACAGACACCTACTTCTTATTTTTTCCCTGAAATTTAAGTACTACTGCATTGAAATTTCAAATTTTCACCAAATAGATTTTTTTTTTTAAATAAACCTAGTAGTTTAGAAACTACATTTAATTTGCTACAAATTCTATTCTTACAATTTTTTGAAATAATATAGATAACTTATTCAAATTTTTATGTCAAATTGCCTAACTTTGATTTTTGTGAATTTTTTGCCACTTAAGGGCTTGTTTTTTCCATGATGATTCTGCAAATACCCTGCACCAAATAGGGCATATGAGTCTTCCTTTAGGGTTTTCAGGGCAGAGTCTAGAATCTTTGAAGGCTGATCTGTATATGTAGGATGGTGATATAATATTGTCATGAGACTTATACACCAGGTTGGGCATATGAGTCTTCCTATAGGTTTCTTTAGGATCTTTTTGAATCTTCCAAACCCAAATCTAACACTATTGAATGTTTTCAAAGGGCCTTATCCAAGACTAATATATCAATTGGGCATATGAGTCCACATGGAAGATTTGAAATTATGTTTTTGTAGCCTTTAGTGATCTCATGTAGCTTCCTTCTTATCTAATCTTCAAGTCTTGAAAGTCTAAATTTTTGTCTATATGCAAGTTTCTGTGAAGATGAAAACTTTGACAACTTTGGAATTTCATCTTCAAAGGATATTCAAACTCCAATTCACCTGGATCTACAAACACACATCACAAGAGATGGAAAAATGTTGTTTTGTTATGTAATGGGGATTTTCCTTGGTCAAACCCTATTTTGGTAATTAAACCTTAAAATGAATAAAAGCATGAAAGGAATGATGAATGAAAAACACTATGTAACAACTCACCAAACCTTGATTGAACCTTGGATTGTAGATATATGATGCAAAATAGGGGTGCATAACTCTAAAAAATTATCAAACAAGTAAACTTTTAATCTCTAAACATCCACATGATTGGTTTTCATTCATTAGGCCTCATTCTCCTAGTAGTACTTTAGATTGACTAAAATGGGCACAACTTCCCAAGTAGAATTGATCTCCAAAAGATAAATGTAGATTTGGATACCCTTGATGACTTTATTCAACATATAAAGAAATTAGATATGGTTACTTTGGAAAGAAAGATTCAAAATTTGACTGTTCTACTCTTGACTAGGTTTGAAGTGGAGCAACAAATTCATTTTTTTTCGTCATAACTTTTAAACCAGACTTGATACCAAAAATATAAACATAGTTCTAGATACTCATCTAGATTTTATATAACATACTAAGAATTTGGCTAGGGTTGTTTTGGAGAACAAGACTCAAATTTGTACTATTCTCCCTCAAATTAGGCCTACTAGGGTTTCAGACCCCTTTTAATAAAATGGACACAACTTGTTGGAAACTTGATGAAATTACATGAAACTAATGCCAATAGACACTAGATTCACAACCTTATGAAAAAGAATTGATTTTTAGATAATATGGAATTATACAGATTTGTAGTATATTAAAGAACATCAAGGAAACATTCAAAAATGCAAAAAATAGAGGTATTTTCATTGCTTAAATTTCTAAAACTTCAAGCACCACACCCTCCAACCATGTATTTGACCTTACAAAGACTTTTAAAACATTTACAACCATTTTACAATGGTTCTCAACCAAATTTTCAACTTACAACCATTCAAATTCCTTCATTTACAACTTTTGACTCTTCATATTCCATATTTTTTAACTTTTACAACATTGACAACATTTGTGTAACTTTTTACAAGTTTTGCACCTAAACTCTAAACAAAGACCAAGACCACTAATTGAACCCCAAAAGACATGAAATGGTCTTTTTAGACCTTATTACATGGAAGAACATCAAACAAAACCAAAATACTAATTTTGAGCCTACTAAACCTAAGGTGCTCTTACACCATACTCGAGGAAGAAAGATTCAAGCTCCACTTGAAAGGAAGGTAGAAACATGAGAACTATACTTGAAAGCTCATGCCTGATGTATTTAAAGCTCTACTTATTATCTTCTTTGAAATAATCCCATGCTAGTTTCATCTCCACCTTAGGTTTCTTGAACATTTGACAAAGATGTACTTGTCAATATAAACATGTCCTCTATTTGCACCTCTAAATCCCTTTTTCAACAATGCTTTAACAACTGAAACAACTCTATATTTTATATATGAAGTAGAAAATTCAAGTTTCTTGATTTCTTAAACTTGAAGGGACTAAAATCCACTTACAACTTCTAATAACCCTTGACAAAACATATGACAAGTATATAGACTATGTTGTAACTCACCTTCTAGAGATTCTTATTCAAGGGTACGTGCAGGATCATGATGGGCCAAAAAGTGGTAATATTATGGGTATTTGTAGGGTATGTGGCTGACGACTTTTTTTACCCAAAATTGATGAAACGAAAAGGGTTTTTAGAGGAGATTCTTAGCTTTCCACCAATATAAATTATGCTTTAATTTGAATTTAATAAATAATTATTATTCATTTTCTATTAGAATTATGACTAAAGTCCTGATCGATATGTTGATTGAAAAATATCTATAACTTTCAAACGGTATCACATTTTTTGAATCTGAAACATGTGTCACATTCCTTGCTTCACATAATATAGGATTAAAAAAGAAAAATTAAATTTCATGAAGTTTTGACTAAGTTAAGGTGGTCAGACATACGAGTTTTTATATTTTTAAAAGTTGTAATAAAAAATTCATAATTAATTATTTACTTGGAAAAAAATTACAAAAAAATATGTATCATATCTATACATGAGTCCTCTACTTATATATAAAATATTATAAAAAAATATTATCAATTTATTATGGTTAGGGTGGTCAGACAGACAGCTACTTACTTTTTCCCTGAAATTTAAGTACTACTGCATTGAAATTTCAAAATTTCACCAAATAGATTTTATTTATTTTTAAATAAACCTAGTAGTTTGGAAAGTACATTCAATTTTCTATAGATTCTATTCTTACATATTTTTGAAATAATATATATAATTTATTCAAATTTTTAAGTCAAGTTGCCTAACACTGATTTTTTTGAATTTTTTGCCACTTAAGGGCCTATTTTTTCCATAATGATCTTGCACATACCCTCAACCTTTTTTTTAGATGGTTGTTGCTCTTCCTTCATCAATAAAGATTCTTCAATCTCTAGTTTTTTTGTCCTCCCTCGCATTCTTCTCTTCTGAATGATTTGTTTGATAGGCCACTTTACTTTTTTCCTTGTTGGTAAATGCCAACCTGTTTCTTGTTTTGCTCTCTGAAGGAGTTGCTGCATTTAAAGTTCCATTATTTTTTCCATTTCTTCTTGAATTTATTTCATTTACTCCAAGACTTGCCTCATATTTTTTATCTCTTGCTGGACATTCATCTATTTTTCCTTCTCATTTTTCTTCTTCATCTCACTTTTCTCTTTTCCTTTCCCTTGTTTCTTGTTTGGTGACTCCTTACTCTACAACTCTCCATGAACTAATCTTCTCAACATTTCCATTCTTCTTTCTCAAGAAAGTCTCTTTCACCTTGTTCTTATCTTCATGATACATCACCTTAGGCTTCTTTTCTTTTCCCTTGGTCTAGTCTTTTGGCATCTAAGCTTTTCCTTCAACCTACAAAAAGATAAAATACAAACTCCAAACTTATTTTCACATAATTTTTAGGCTTTGATACCAATTTTATGTAGAGAAAGGTGGAAAAATCCATAAAAATATTCAAACAAGCAAATTTTTAATCTCTAGATATTCACATGATGGGTTTACATTCATTAGGCCTCAATCTCTTAATAGTACTTCAGATTGACTAAAATGGGCATAACTTCTCAAGAATAATTGATCTCCAAAATAAAAACCTATATTTGGATACCCTTTTATGAATTTATTCAACATATGAAGAAATTAGATATGGTTACTTTAGAAGGAAAGTTTCAAAATTTGACTATTCTATTCTTAATTAGGCTTGAAGTGGAGCATCAACTTTGTGTTTTTTGGTCATAACTTTCAAACCAAAATTAATACCAAAAATATAAACACAATTATCGATACCCATTTTTTCTTCATACAACATACTAAGAATTGGGGTAGGGTTGTTTTGGAACACTAGATTGAAATTTGGACCATTCTCCCTCAAATTAGGCTTACTAGGGTTTCAAACTTGTTTTAGTAAAATGGACACAACTTGCTAGAAACTTGACTAAATTACATGAAACCAATTCCAATATGAAATATATTCATAGTGTTACCAAACATAATCATTTCAGAGTCAGTATGGGATCGCATAGATCCATACTACATCAAATAACAACAAGGAAATGTTCAAAAATATAAAAAATAGAGGTATTTTTATTGCTTCAACTTCTAAAACTTCAACCACCACACTCTCAAACCATGTATTCAACCTCAAAAAGCATTTTAAAACATTTACAACCATTTTTTAATGGTTCACAAGAACTTTTCAACTTACAACCATTCAAATTCCCTCATTTACAACTTATGACTCTTCATATTCCATGTTTTTGTAACTTTTACAACATTTGTGTAATTTTTTACAAGTTTTGCATCTAAACTCTAACCAATGACGAAGACCACTAATTGGACCCCAAAATACATGAAATGGTCTTTCTAGACCTTATCACATGGAAGAACATCAAACAAAACCAAAATGATAATTTTGAACCTCCTAAACCTAGGGTGCTCCTGCACCAATCTACAAATTGCATGAATTGGCTTCAATTGATGTGAATCTTGATAATGAAATTTGGTTATAGATAAAGCCTTTGAATACTTGAATATATCTTGAACTCTACATCATCATATTAGCTCAAACATGCATGATACAATAAATCTTTGACATGATAATGGAATCTTGATTACTATAAAAAATGATGTATAAATTTGTGATTGAATGCTCTTGAAATCACTCTTGATCAAAAATCTTGCTATAGGATTTGAACACTTGAAAATCTAGGTGAAACTAAGTGAAATAACCTTGTAAATTTATACTTGTTTATGCTTAATTTCCTAAAATTACAACACTACAAGCCGATATTTAGAAATTGAAACTAAAGAAAATAAAATTCCACCAAGAATTTGAATCAAAATAGGTCATAGGCTAAAGCAGGACTCATATGCCCAATTGGGTGTATAAGTCATATGACCTAAAAAATGGGACACATAAAACTATGATACTTATTTGTGACATTTGAATTTTAGGGCCAAAACCTAGGGAGGACTCATATGCCCATATGGGTGTATGAGTCTAAAATCCCCAAATCTAGAACACAACCAAAACTGTTAAATTATGAAGTTCTATCTATTAAATTTCAGGATTATCCTTAGAAAAATGCAATTTATTAGGCTTGTGAATGCAAAAAATGACTAATTAAGGCATAAATAAGCCCAATTTTAATAGGGAGGGCCCAAACAAGTGTGAAAATGTAAAGGGATACATTTTTATACACTACAATAAGATATGAATTATTTGTAATTAAATAGATAATTATTATTGATTTTTTACATGCATTTTGACTAAAGTCCTAATTGATAGGCTGATTGAAAAAAATCTATAACTCTTAAACGATTTCAATATTTTTGAATCTAACAGATGCAACACATTCTATGCTTCCCATACTATAGGATTAAAAAAAAATTATCTTCATAAATTTTTGACCAAGTTATGGTGGTCACACAAATAAGTTTTAATATTTTTAAAAAATTTTAATAAAAAATTCATATTTAATTATTTATTTGCAAAAATAAAAATAAAAAATGTGGCAATCTAGGCATGTGTCCTTTACTTATATTCAAATTTTCAACAAATTATATTATTTTTTTCATGTACTTAGGTTGGTCAGACATACGCCCAATTTTTAGTTTTTTCCTAAAAATTTAGTACTACTATATGGAAATTTCAAATTTTCACCAAATAGAATTACTTTTTTTTCTAAAAGAGAACTAGCATCTTAGAAACTACATTCATTTTTTTACAAATTTTGTTTTTACATATTTTTCAAATTATGTTAATAACCTATTCAAATATTTATGTCAAGTTGCCTAGCTCTATTTTTCTAGAATTTTCATTGTCATTTAAGGGCCTAGTTTGGACCCCCATGATCCTACATTGACCTTGTGGACTTAACTTTTCACAATATTTGAAAGGAAAATGAGATTCATGCCTTTCAAGATCTTTCTCACTATCAAAGAAGGCATATTAGTAGCATATAAATTATTAGAGGAGAAATAATTACTTTTTTCAGAAGCACAATGGCTATTGATATCTTGAATGGGAGGTAGATTCTTTTTACCTTAAAAATTTACTCTATCTATAGGATTGTATTCATTTCTAGTTTCTGCATTCTTGAGACATCCTCTATTACATGTGCTACCTTTATTTATTTTTGATGTAGATAAACCTTCCTGCAACTAAATATAATTATCAAGTTTACTATTTAAGTCCAAAATTTTATTAACACATTTCTTCCTCAAAGTTCACTGGTTTCTTCTTCAACATACATAAATATTAGTGAAATTTCTCCTATCTTTTATGATTTAAATGCTTGGTAACACCCTTGAAAACATCCACCTTGTTCATGTTTTGGTTTGGATGTTCATGTTTTAACCTTTAGGGTTGATAGTGATAGATATAACGTTTATGGTTAGGGTTGATGGTTGAGGGTATAGGATTGAGGGATAGTGCTCAGGGTTGAGGGTATAGGGGGTATGTGCAGGATCATCATGGAAAAAATAGGCCCTTAAGTAGAAAAAAATTCAAAAAAATCAGAGTTAGGCAACTTCACGTAAAAATTTGAATAAGTTGTCTATATTATTTCAAAAATATGTAAGAATAGAATTTGTAGAAAATTGAATATAGTTTCTAAACTACTAGGTTTGTTTAAAAAAATGTATTTGGTGAAAATTTGAAATTTCAATAAAGTGGTATGCAAATTCTCGTGGAAAAAAATAAAGAAGTAGGTGTCCATTCAATTCAATTCTAAATCCAATAAATACGATAATATTTTTAGACATAAGTAGAGAGTCATGCCCTCGATGTGATGCATATTTTGAATTTTTTTACAAGTAAATAATCAATTATGAATTATTTATTACAACTTTTTAAAAAATATAAAAAATCGTATGTCTGACCGCCTTAACTTGGTCAAAAATTCATGAAATTCAATTTTTCTTTTTTTAATCCTATAGTATGCGAATCATAGAATTTGACACATGTTTTGGATTCAAAAAATGTGATACCGTTTGAAAGTTATAGATGTTTTTCAATCAGCCTATCAATTAGGACTTTGGCTGTAATTTGAATAGAAAATGAATAATAATTATTAAATTCAAAGTAAAGCATAATTTATATCATTGGAAAGCTGAGAATGTCCTTTAAAAAATATTTTCATTTCATCAATTTTGGGTAAAAAAATAGTCGTCAGCCACATACCCATCATATTGCCACTTTTTGGCCCAACATGATCCTGCACATACCTTAGGGTTAAGTGTATATGGTATTGATTGGGTGAAAATGGATATCTTAGATATCACTCTTTCTCCAACAAATCACTCACTAATGTCCTAGGAGTCCCAATTGGATTAAATAACAACCTCACAATGTGAGTCAAGTCACAATGAGGAGGACCTAGCAGTGGATTCTTTTAGCTTTAAAGTGGTTCACAATCAACAAAATGCTTGGAAAAGACAAGAAAATACTTAACTTACAAACCCTAGTTATGCAAGCTAAATGAAGAGTGCAAATAATGAAATTATGCACCATTATGATAGTATGTGTGCACTTGGGAAGTTTGGAGATATTGTGAGGATTCCATAAATGTAAAGAAGTTGTCAAAATATGCCAGGGAGGACAAAGAAACCCTAGGTGGCGTATTAGTCCCATTTTTTTTGGGGGAAAATATGGAATCTTCAAATGTTAGAACTAGATCTAAAGGAATCTCTAAAAAATATGCTCAGGAGGAATAAGACACCCAAGGTGGAGTATTAGTCTCGCTCTGAATTTATGAAAACTCTAGATATGATCCTGAGCTCCAAGGTTAGCATTTGATTCCCTTCCAATCCTAGGTTCTGAAAATTTTGGATTCAACCTATAATTGAGTTTTTGTGAAGATGACAACTTTACAACTTTTACAACTTTCCATTCCAAGTGATCTTCAAGTCTTCAACCTAGACCTGCAATCACAAATATGCAAGATGGGAAAAACTTGTTGTTTGTTAGTGAATGGGGGTTTTCCTTGGTCAAACCCCTTGTTATTAATTAAACCTTGAAATGAAATAGAAATGATGAAGGAGATGTTGAATGAACAACATGCAATGCTACAACTTACAAAACCCTTATTGTAAAGTATGCAAACTTGTGTGAAATGGCTGCAATGGATATGGATCTTGAACCAAAGATATGATCTTAAATTGCTTGCTTGAATCAAAATCCTACATCACAAATGTTAGCACAACACACGTGATGCAAGAAGCTCCTTTATATGACACTTGAATCTTGATGATGGCTTCAAATACTTGATAAAATTCTCTTGAATACTCTTTTGAACTCAATTTTCTATGATGAATGCTCTCAAAAAAACTTGTATGATTTTTATGAAAAAAGGGTGAATGAACCTTGTATTTATACTTATGCTTAATATTCCAAAATTACATCACCCAAGTTGACATGTGAATTCATTAAATAAAAGAGGCTAAATCCAACAAGAATTTGAAATTAAATCCCAAAAATGACTCAAGGAGGACTAAGACACCCTAGGTGGTGCCTTAGTCCCAAGTCCTAAAAACTTGGGGCACAAACACCAAAAAGGGGCCCAATTAAGATATCTAAAAATTAGGGTCCCGAGAGCTTGGGGGACAAAGACACCCTAGGTGGCATTTTAGTCCCAACCCAAAAATCAAGGACACGTTGATGGAGTCATTAAATTATCATTTATGCATTGGAGAATGTCAAGATTAGCTAGAAAAAGATGTAATTCATAGGGTTTGTGGACACAAAATAGGACCAATTAAGCCATTAAGAAGCATAAATAAAGTAAGGTGGGCCCAAACAAGTGTGAAAATGTAAGGGTATGGATTTTGCTACACTATAGGTATATGAATTAGGGTCAAGGATATTGGGTATAGGGTACAAGGTATTAGGTTTACAATTGAGGCTATAAGGCATCTATTTAGGGTTAAGGGTTTAGGGTAAAGGATTTATGGTATAAGGTTGAGGGTGTAAGGCATATGGTATAAGGTTTAGGATATAAGGTATAGGGTTGAGGTTTGAGGGTGTAGGGTTGAGGGTTTAAGTGTAAGGTTGAGAGTTGAGGAATAGTGTTTAGGGTTGAGGGTATAGGATTAAGTGTATAGGGTATAGGGCTTAGGGTTGAGGATATTAGGTAAAGTGGTGTGGGAGTAAAATAGATTTTTGAAGAGGAATATTGGTGGAGTGTTATACTGATCGAGCTAGTTATGAGGAAACATGGTTTAAGGGTGTAGTCATTAATGTTGGGCCTCTCAAATCATGTGATGGTTGCAAAATTATCAATTTCTAATATGAGGCATTTGAGACAAAAGACTATCAACCCTTAAGATAAAGCCTATGTCATAATCATTTGAGGCTAATACAACCTCCAATTCCATTGCCCAACAATTTAGTTGTGGGTGATGTTATGGAATAATTTCACAATGATTTTGGTGGTGTTCCATTATCTTAGATTTCCCGTAAACTTTTTATGCTCCTCATTAGAGTTTCTTTCTCTATTTTCCTGACACCATAGCTTGGGTAAACTATGAAGCTAAGGACCTCTACCCCCTTCAAGAATGGGTAATGGGTAGGTGGATCTTTCCATAGATGGTACCTCCTAAATGGATATGGATTTTATTTAACTTAAAATTATTATAATGTATCAAATCCTTTGAAGTATTTACATTTTCACTTGTTTTATTATGATCCTAAACTTTTCTTTAATGAAGAAATAATGCATTTATTAGATGCTTCTTTCACTTACCCTTACCCCGGGAAGAAGCAAGGACTATTTTTTGTTCTCCCTATTTTTTATTGCATGTATTCTTTTCTACCATCACTTGTTCACATATATTTTCAAAATTATAATGTGAAGGTATTTTGATACATCTACAAGCACAAACTACATGATCATCAGAAATCCCACTCCCTTTATTTCTAATAATTTTAGCCAAGCAAGAAAAATTACCACTAATTTAATTGTTAATAGAATTTAATCCACCCTTTTTAGTCTATAGGGTACCATGCACAATATTCTTCTTCAAGCCAACCACTATGGTAAAGGTTGTGATTTTTAGGACTTCTGACATTTTTGTTGATCCCTAAAACCCATTATCTTTTCCATTGGTATTATAAGTGCTGCTATAAAACCAACTCTAGTTTTAGGAATGTCATGATGCTCTTGCTCCAATTCAAATTTTGAGTTAAGATCTAGGCTAAATTTTTCTTCCTTTCTTTCCTTTCTCATTGAATCTAAGTGTTCTTCTCCCCATTTGATAAGATATGCCTCATTGTGAGGAGTTTCATTACTACTTTCATTACTTGTGCAAAGAGGAGCTTCAACAATACTATTTTCTTTTTGTTCTTTCTTCCTTGTGAGGACCTAGGTATATTATTTTGTGAACCCATAACCTCAAAAATAGAAACATGATCTTGAAGAAATACCTTAGAATTAGTGAAACTACTATCTATATTGTTTAGCATGTCATTAGTTAGTTCCCCCATCTTGCAACATTGTGATGATTTCGTTGGCATACAAAGAGCACTACCAACTATCTCATTCATATTGGAGAAGACTACCTTAGGCTTCAACCTTTATTAGGATTGTCCATGTCCCCTTTATCTATGTCACCCCTCTCTCTTCCCATCCAGGTATAGGATATAGGGTGCAGGATATAGGGTATATGGTATAGGGTATAGGGTATAGGGTTTAGAGCATTGGTATAAGGCTTATGTTACAAAATTGATGGTAAAATTCTTAAGGTACATAGGTATAGGGTTTAGGGTACAAGATTTATGGTACAAGGTTAAGGGTATAAAGGCTATAGGGTATAAGGTATAGGGTTTAGGGTTTAGGGTTTGGGTATATGGTATAGGGTTTAATGTATTGGTATAGGGTTTAGGGTAAAATATTGATGGTACAAGGTTTCAGTTAAATTATAGGGTATAGGGTTTAGGGTAGAGGTTTTATGGTTTAGTATATCCATATAGGTTTTAGGGTACAATATTGATGGTAAAAGGTATGAGGTAAATAGGGTCTAGGGTTTAGGGTATTGGATTTATGGTTGAGAGTATAAGGTATAAGGTATAGGGTTGAGTATTTAGCATATAGGGTTATAGGGTCGAGGGTATTAGTATAGGGCTTTGGGTTTTAGGTGTATCATTTAGGGTTAAGGGTATTGATTATAGGATTGAGGGTATTGGAAGTATGATTGAGGGTATAGGTCGAGGGTGTAGGGTTAGGGTTGATGGTATAAGGTATAGAGGGTTGAGGAGTATGGTTTAGGACCTATTTAGTTTATATTTAAGGGTATAAATATAGAGTTTAATAGTTTTTACAATTGAGGGTAAAGTGTTTATGGGAGAGGGTATTTGTGTGTGTGTGTCTCTCTCTCTCACTCATTCCCTTTCCTTCTCTCTCTCTCTCTCTCTCTCTCTCTCTCTCTCCCCTTTCCCAACTTGTTAAGGGTTGAAAAATATCAATAAAGGTTATTTCGTGAGTGCTAAATAGCCCACACTAAAAAAAAAACAAGGAATGCAACCCATGTTTCAAGCCCATGTTCTTTGATTTTATCTAGTTTTTGTGCATTATCCAACAAATAAATGCTTTTTCATGGTGTTAAAATATTACACAAGCATATTTTGTATAGTCCATCGCCTTTCCACCACCTTTTTGTTCATTTTAAAACTTAGAAGATGAAAATTTGAAGTTTTTAGATCAAATCTGATTATATGAGGTGAAATTTTCATGTTTCTAGAATTTAAATGTTTATTATGAGTTTTTTGTTTAAATTTGGGAATAGAAACCCATTATTTCCATAATTTTCACTAATCCTATTAGATTTACATAGAATTCAACATTGAATTCAAAGGAAGTTGCATAAGAAGTAAAAAAAAAGGACTTTAAAGTAAAAAATAAAAGAACATGACATAATTTACAAATTGCAATATTGAATCTCAAATTTTAAGGTGAATTCTATTTGTCTTTATGTGTTTTATGCTTTTCACCTTCTCACATGGTTCAGTTGTAATAATTTCATTTTATTTTGTTCCTTTTGTATTTGTTTACTTGAATTTATGATTATGTTAGCATGTTCCTAGTTTTAATATACCATTAATATGTGCACGCCTTAAGTGGTCCATGTCGATACCAGTGAACATTAATTATATTTGGTCAAAGTTTCTTAATGGTGCATAGCTATAGAATTCATCATCATTCCAAGGAAATGACCAAAGACTCTAACACTAGATGAGTGTGAATCCGAGAATGCAAAGAAAAGAGTTAAAGAATGAGGCAAATTCATGAAGGAAGAAAATTAAACACCATGGAATAAGAAATTCCTATTCAAGAGGAACACGAAACATCCATGCAATGTAAGAGAAATTTGGAATTGGTATCACAAATTCAATGGATGAAAAACCTCTATGTAATGAGACTCTTGAATCCTTAATTTGTGGGCATGTCATCTACCAGAAATCAAGTTGAAGGTATACCATCTATTACATGTCATGTTGAAAGTATATTAGCATTCACATCTCAATTTGGAAACACTCCATATTCCACATCTCAAGTTCAAGGTACATCATCGTTTATATATCAATTTCAAGGTACATCATCCTTTTCATCTCCGATTGAAGTTATGCCATCTATCCCCAATTTTGTAAACATTCCTAATGTTGAACAACTCTACCTTTGAGAAAACCTCCTAGAGTTGTACATATAAAGCCTAAGTATTTGATTGATATTGATGCTAATAGATTGAAACCAATGGCTGATAAGATTCCAAAGCCTTCTTGGAAAAGATATGCTAAGAGGATATAGAGATTATTTTTTGAGAAGTTAAATGAGACCAAAAGATGCCAACTATTTGTTGAAATGATGAGGTAACTAAAATTTAGGCCCATCATGAAGATTCTTGGGCTAAGAAAATAAAATTATTCAAGTGATAAATCTATTGTAAAGAATTTAATGAGTGCATATGAGAGTGTGGGTTCTACCTCACACACAAAAAATAGTAATATCACTTGATGTGTCCTGACATCAACAATGGTAAGAAATAAAACCAAGAAAGATCACCTCATTACAAAGGAAAGTAAAACATTGAAAATAAGTATATCATATCTAATGAGAGCCATGGAAGGCGTTACAAAGTGAAGGATCAAGATAAAATTGAATTATGGAATTTTGTGGTAGGCTACCACAGAAAGATAAAGTAATTGTTGAAGTGTTTAGATCCCTAATTGAAGAATTTTGAAAGAATAAGACAAGGGTATCTCCCATTCAAATAGATGTTTTAAGGAGGATTGAGAGTCAAATCCATGATCCACATCCAAAGAATTTTTGGATATGACTCAAACATAATTTTTTTCCAAATTTCAAGAGATGTATCCTCAAATTAAAATTAGTCAAAGCTATTTTGAAATTGTAAAGAATTTTATGTCAAACTAAATCACACATGCAAAAATTGTTTTTTATTAATGATAAATAGGTTTTGAAGGGTTCTTGAAACCTTGAACAAAAAGGAATGGTGGCAACAAAGATAAAGGAATGGGATGCCCACCCAAAAAAAAAACAAAAAACAAGTTGATTACAAAGACATTAGCAAACCATCAACACTAAACAACAACAAAAAGAAAAAGAAAAAAGAGAAAAAAAATACCATTAGATAAGTTCCTTAAGCATCCTAGCTACTTCTAGTTCCTTGGATGCCAACCAATCATGCATTTCCATGACGTCATCCACATCCTACCTAGGGACCGTTTTTCATTTCTTAGTTTTACTTCGAGTGCGCTCACTCAGCCCAACACCCATGTTTGCGATCTGTAACTCCTTTCCAACACTCTCCCACATCTCCTTACTCACTCAATCATCGAAAAGAGATCTACCCATCCATTCTTTTTCCTTCTCATTGAGGAAAACTAGACCTTCCATCGAGGCCTCCAATTTCTCCCTATTGAGATTAATTTAATCATGTCCATGTCCTTATGCAACTACCTATAATTCTTTCCAACACCGACATCCTCAGACCATAATCTTTCTTCAATTTAGCTAGCTCATCCACCACAAAGCTAAAAATGGACAAACTGAAAATGGAGTCCTTCTCCTTGAGACTGCAAAGCATGGAGATATTGCACCAGGTGATTGTGTCATGCTTATTGTGGAGGTCCTGCACCTCTTGAACAAGCCACATCAGGGAGAATGATGGATGAGGTCCTGCTCGTTCATCGACTTGGACAAACTAAAAATGGAGTCCTTCTCCTTGAGACTACAAAGCATAGAGATATTGCACTAGGTGATTGTGTCATGCTTATTGTGGAGGTCCTGCACCTTTTGAACAAGCCACATCAGTAAATCAAATGAAATATATTCCCCTTCTTTAACTATACCCAAGGCTTGCAAAAATTCCATGGTCCCCCAAAACAAACCTCTACCCTGATATGAACCAATGGGAGGGTCCTCATCATGAAAATAATTGGGGTTAAACTTGGACTTGCACTTATCCTTGGAAGTCGACTCATGACCAAAATCCTCTACATCAACAAAACTATTCACCTTATTAGCAATAGGGGTCCCACCCTCACCTTCATAAATCGAGTTCAAATTCCCAAAATTTTCCATCTCACCACCCTGAATATCCATAGAGGCCTCCAAAAGCTTATCGACCATATCCTTAGAGCATAGGCCCCAACTCTTAGTCTTCTTTCCACTGCAAAGACCCTCCTATGCAACATCCTCACATACCTCCTTAATTTTGTGCTTTACACGCGAGAGAGAGGGTTTAGCATTAGAAGTAGAGGGATTCTTCCCACTAGTCAAGGGCGTATAGTCCAGGTTAGTATTATACCCACTAGACCATGTCTTCGAATCCACCTCAATTTTTGTCTCCTCACTCTCAAGGACCTCCTTAACTTGACATTTTCCACTCTCCTTCCTCTTCTATTTCAAAATAGGGGAATGGGGGGCTTCAATAATATAGTTTTCTTTAATAAAATCAACTATAAGCAACATCAAGCCCTCATGCAGAAAAGGGTTTCTAGGGTTCTTCCTAAAATTTGCAATTCCCTCCTCCAAAGAAAGCAACAGATAAAACAAGAAGGAAATGAGCTTACCATGCCTAAAATGGTTCAATAAAACGAAGTGATGACCATATAGTGCCATGTATCTACCATCCATGGTGAAGTACCACATTAACGCCATAGCCACCTAGAGAACATATTGAATTTTATAATAATTATGATGTTTATAAACATATATGTGTATATTTTCATACTAAAAATATTTTCCAAGAATTTAATATAAGGGTTCCACCTAGATCTTCAAGGGATTTCATATCTAGAATTTTATGTGAAAGAGTGCATGGTCAATTTTTTTACAAGAACTTATTTTTGGATGGCATGCATGTTCACTGTGGTGGCTTGTAACATTTTCCTATTTGTGAACATATAGATAATACACACAAGTGGAAACAAACTAGTGAAATTTGGAAAATATAAGAAAGTTTTGCCTACAATCTAAAAGATTGAAAAGAAGCAAAAAAGTGTGAATTGGTCAGTGAAAATATTCCAATATATTAGTTTATAGGATTTTTTTGTGAGAATATAGTGTATGAGTATGCAAGGAATACCCATAGAGCTTGATGGTTGGACTTATAATTAAAGTTATGCAAGGAAACATTTCCACTTCATACCATCATTTCAATTGTCAAATTTGTAGAGAACTACACACTACAACCACAAAATAAGGTGTAATCACTATATTACAACTCCACATAGGTTATTGTATTTGTTTATATAGCATTCATTCATTTAGGTGATAATATAGAGGACAATAGGAAAATTTTGAGGGAGTATCACTTTTACATCAGTGATGATCACACACATTCTATAGAGTCTATGCAAGGTTTCCTTTAGATGGTCTATAATGATTTGGCTAGCAGGGGAATACCATATGGTCAGATAATTATAGACAACAATTCAAGAACCATCATATGCTTTATTGATTGAGAAGGATGAATAAGATCACTAGTGTTCAACATATCTGGAATTTATATGAGGTCAAGCATGGAAAATGGGAGCATGATGGTGCAGGAGTATGTATTAAAAGAGAATTAGCACAAGAAGAGTTAAAGTATAAAGAAAATGAAAAGTTGACAAATGCGAAATCTATTTTCAAGTGATGTAATGCTATAATGGGTCCAAGAAATGAAGCTAAGTCTTTAGTTCATAGATTTTTTTATTGGTAGATGATACTAATATTGCAAAATATGAGGATTATTGTATATTGATAGGATTGAGTGAGATAGTCAATTTTAGAAGCTCTAATGTAGTTTCATGGGGTATCCATAAGTGGAAGACGGTATACTTTTATTCTTCATGTATAGATCAATCCTAGAATGAGTGTGAGTCAAAGGAGTGGGTTGATGAATGGTTCTTAAGAAGTCTAAGCCCACTTGAGACATATCGACTCTTGACAACACTACAAATCACATAGATGGAATTATTAATTGAATTTGATCACATATTAGATTTATTTCAACTAGGTAATATATCTACTCAAGCATCTAATTTAAGTAATTCCTAATTATAACTTACTTTGTAGACTTTTTATAATGCTAACTAAATTCATCTAATTGGATGTAGATATCATTGTAGGGAATATTTATGTAGTTATTGTAAAGGAGGACAATGAAAAGGGAACAAATTATAACTTGTGTCATTATCTAGACGCTAAAAAGAAATTTGAAGCCCTTATTATAGATGGAGAAAATATCAAATATCCTACATGGTGTCATAACCCAATTTTATTACATATTTATTTAAATATGAAAAAAATGAATCATTGATGAAATTCAGTTAAATATTAAATGGAGATTCTAAAATATTCGAATGTTGAATATATGAAGAGTTGACTACTGTTGACTTTGTGAAATTCTAAAAACTATTTTTTACTATGTCATCAAGAATTGAACATTATTGATCAATTTGCAAGTGAAAGTGTGTGTAGTTGCAAGGTGATAGGATGAAGGATGAGCTGAAGTATGACTATTTAGCTAGATCAAATGATAAGCTAGTTTGAATCTAGATACACATACCACAAGTAGCATGATATCTTGCATTTGACTGACTTGCATATATAAGAAAATGAAATTTTCTTCAATATAAACTGTTTAAGTGCTTGCAAATGAATTATTAGTAGATTTAAATGTCTATTCAAAGCTTGTATTTTGAAGGAACTAGAGCGAGCATAGTAGAGAAAAAAATTAATTTCTTTAAGTATGGAACCCCTGAGCCAATCCTCATAAAACAACTTGTATATGAGTGTATTTATATTTAAAAACACACACACACACACACATATATACACACATATATATATATACACATATATATATACATACATACATATGTATATATATACATACATATATATACATATACATATACATACATATATATGTACATACATATATATGTATGTATGTATGTATGTTATGTATGTATATATATCTATGTATATATATTCATGATTTTTTGCCACAGGGCCTACATGATGAACACATACCCATATATATATATGCATGTTATTCGAATGTATGAAAGATGTGAATGAAGCCATTTAAATGCATAAATAAACATATATGTAAGTATATATATATACTTAATAATTGTAAATATATGTGTGTGTGTATTCATAATCAAATTTGAATTTGAAATGTAAGTGATAACTGATATGTAATGAAATCGGACAGTGGAAGATCAAGAAATATATTCCAAGGAACACCCATGACTGTTGTTGCCTACAAAATCATCAAGTCAGTGTTCAAAATTAGAGGGCGGCGATGACCATGGTAGAACTACCATAATGATAGTAACCAACTGCATGCAAAGGAGTGATTGCCATTTTTTATGTAAAGTGTGGGAAAAAGCAAGGGGACAGATTGGGAAGGAAACTAACAAGAAGTGGGAAAATTTTGAGGAAAAGTCTCATCAAAATCTCGACCAAGGAGGTAAGCTTGAATTTTTGGGAATCTATACTAAAATGCATTGTTTTGGTTATCATATTGATAGCACAATAACATGTAAATTTTCTATTTGAGTATGTATGTGACTCGACTTAAGCTGATGGAACAGTGTAGTGACCACCCATAGAGGGATCACTAGGCTACAACCTACTAACTTGGCATTATCTTTGAAGCTTGTCGGCTAGCCTTTGTGCTAGACTGATGCTTTGAGTCTCTTCTACTAGTGACTCTGTCTTAGTCACAAACAATTATAAGCCACATCATGGCTATCAAAATAATGTATTTCGATGGAATGTGTAACATGGATAAATGGAAAATCATAGGGGATTTGAATATAGACCCTACCATAGGATATCTACCTTTGTATCTCTTATTTTATTGACTGTGTTTTCATTTATAATTGCATTGTTTTCCATTATTGGGAAGGTTGATAATAGAAAAGAGAGAACTCTTCAATACTGTAATTGTGGAACCATGATTGCATGAAGAGGATTACCCTTGATCATATCTAATGTATAAGTTCAACCATTGTAAGCCATGTATGGGAATTGATCTTCATGATGATAGGGGTATGTTTGCTTGAATTTCTCGGTAGATTCTACATAATATATTTATGTCCTATTGCATATGATATGGGAAAAGCTATGATGCCTGTAAGGGTGAACTTTCATTAGTATATTTTTTAAAATTTATGAAGGGACCACTTGAACCTTGAAATGGGTCAAATCTAGAGCCATCATAATCAATAAGGTGGCTTGGAAAAGGAATGATTATCGTTGAACACTCAGCTCTTTTAGTCTTCTTGATTGAAGTAGATGCTCAAGTATGATATCGACAAGCATGTCGATTATGGTTTTCTTAATACTGTCATATAGTTTTAAATTTTTAGAAAGGAAAGTGTTTAGCATTTGAAGAGAATACATTTTTATCTATGTATAAAACAAGGCTTTCAATTGTTTAATTTTAGAATAGTGAATAGAGTAAAGGACAACGTATTATCTTTTAAATGTAATTGTTTAAGTCTAAGATTGAAAAAGGTCAATGCAAACTATGGAAATGCTTGCAAAAGACTCCATTTTGTTGAAAGCTATCTTTGTACAATGAATGTTCATATGTAAATAATCTATTTGATGACTATTTGGAAGGTAAACAACTTAATTGTTTAGTTTGTTTAGTGAGAAAAAGTACATGCTTAGTTAAAACAATGGATGATCATGTGCAAACAACTCATTAGATGACTAGATATAAAATGCAAATAGTTTACTTCTTTATTCTATTTAGTAGGAAACATAACTTGCTTGGTTAAAACAATGAATGATCATTTGGGAACAACAAATGTTAAGATTTAACAATAAGCAAAAAACCATTATCATAAAATTTCTTAGAATATTTATTTTGACTATGAAATGTCAATCAAAATACAATTAGTAGATTACAAATCCAAATATGATTATTTGAGAATGTATGCACAAACTTTAACATTAGTAGGCACATATATATGTATGCACATAGACTTCTTATATTCACATACACATACTTGTGACATACCTTCTTTTGTTTTTATAGTAAATTTTACAAGGGAAAATGCTTAAGATGTTAAGTAGACATAGTCATAAGAATGATATGACAGATCATTGAAATACTCTATGAAACTTGGAATCTGAATTTTGTTTAGAGTATATATATACATAAATCTATAAATTAAATTTCTTCTTTGAAGACTTGTGTGGGAAAATAGTTATATACCAAAATAGAATGGTGATACCTTAGTTGACTAGAGCACCTATGGGTAGTTGCTACTATAAGGTAGATATCTATTATATTAGAAAGTTACCTTCTAGGATGGGTGTCAAAATGGAGTTTAGAGAGTATAAATTTGCTTTACCAAAACCTATCATTTGTTGTTGTTGCAACACACCTTTTATGCTTTTCCAAGCAATATAGTTCATTATGTATGTATGAATGAACTCCGTGATTTCACTCTTTGCTATTCCTAACATAGTTCTTGCACTTTCTTTTCTAATGAGTAGATAGAAATTGCATGTTAATGTTTAGGCACACACCATATTCCACCTTGTAGGTTGTTCTCTTGCTAAACTTTCTATGCAGGGTTGGGAATTCTTCAAGTTGAAAGAAAACTGGGGAAGTATAAGCTTCGTGGTTGGGAAGTAAAGTGCTTCAACCATGTTCTCATCCACCAGTGGAGGTAAGTGTTAAAGAGCCTTAGTGGTTCCTAGACTATTCTAGTCTTTGATGAAACTTGATGTAAAATTCATTTAAGTACTTGATGAGAATGTACTTATGTAATAAACTTTGATATTGTAATTTGACTATTGAAGTGAATATGATAATATTTAACTCATTTTAAATGGAAATGTGTAGTTATTACTGACTTTAGCCACTAGTTATGTCTTTTAAATTTGGGGTATATTCATGTGTCATTTACAATAATATTATTTAAGTAAAAATTTGGAATGGGTTATTACATTTGGTATCAGAGATTAAGGTTCAACTCTAGGCCTTTTGAGTCTACCATAGTTGACTAGGGTAGTTGACCCTTGACCTGAAACTAGAAGTCCTAAGAATTGACTGAACTTGAATTGAATGCAGGAATGGGAAGGTCAAAGGTAGGACAAAGAAAAGGGAAAATTGTTAGAACCCTACACAAGAATGATGTAAAGGAAGGAAATGCTAAGGTGGACGTTCCATCAGATATTCTTGATGACTATGAAACTCTAGCACAAGCTCTTATGCGACTAAAGCTAGAGAGAGGCTTGAATATTGAGGAGAAGCGAACACCTAAAATAAAAAATCTTTCTGCAATCCAAGATTGACCTCTAGGGTGTGGACCCAATGCACCCCTATTGACTAAAGAGGAAAAGGAGGGCCTATGTGCTCAACCATCCTCATTTGTAAATTCTGATGTAAACTCAGATGATGATCCAAAGGAATTTCCTCTAATTGACACTGAGAAAGTAGAATGATGTAGCTTGAAGCATATAGTAAATAAGGGTCTATTGACTCACCCTAAATATAAATAAAATTGAATGATATTTTGGTGTGTACAATGGGAGGCTCTAAAATGTGTGTGTCTTGCATGAATGTGTATGTATTCTATGTTGAAGGATGTATGTATATTGATAATTTTAAGATGTGACATAAGAGCATTTACTCATAGAACATTGTGTTGAGATGCAATGAACGTGATTGTGTTATAAGATAAGTGTGAGATGTCATGGAGTGTCCCACCAAGCAAGATGAAGGTGGTAGTTGTTCCAATAATGAATCGAGCAAGAGGTTGGAGAAAATTTTGGAGCTTCTAAACCAACGAGAGTCTCACATGGATCTTATTGAGCAAGAAGTTTAAGTGGCATGTGAGGACCAAGACCATAGGAATGCATAAGGAAATCAAGGAGACAGTGGTCCATGGGCAGGTCCATGAGGATGAATTGAGGAAGAGCTTGGGAAAGACCTTAAAAGAGTAGCACCACCCAAGTTTGATGGTAACGCCATTAGAACAGGAGCTAAGGCTTGGATTATAGAAATTGAAAAATACTTTGGGCTTTGTAACCTTTCTGAGTAGACTAAGGTGGCATGGACTACAGATAAGCTCTCAGGAGAAGCAACAACTTGGTGGGATAATGAGAAGTTAGAATGAAACCTACAGCCTACTGAGATCACTTGGGAACTCTTCCTCCAGTATTTCAAGAAGAGATGGCTATTGTAGCTTTTCGTTGATAAGAAAATGATGGAATTCTAGAACTTAACCCAAGGAGATATGACTGTGATTCAATATTAGGAAAATTTCATGAATTTATTGAAGTATGTGCCTCAGTATTAGGGGGATGCATGGTTCCATATCCAAAAATTTATAATGGGGCTTAGACCTCACATAGGAGCTGAGGTGGATACACATGAACCTTAAACCATGAATGAAGTCTTTCAAAAATCCACCAAACAAGAACAAATGTTGGAATAGTTGTCCAATCTTCATAGTGATTCAAGTTATAAGTCTTGGTATGGAAAGAAGAGGTTTCATTAGGGAGACAAGAGCCATCATATTTGTAATCTCAAGAGGGGAATTGAATCATAGGAGAAAGGTGATGATGGTAATAGTGGAAGGAATAAGAAATAAAATAAGGGTAAGGGAAAAGATGACCATATGAAGAAATGATTTAGGTAGGACAAGCTAGGAGATTGCAAAGGGCCTCATGATGGATGTTGTAATTGTGGAGGAAATAATTATGCCTCAAATTGTCCTCAATGGTCAAAAAATTGAAGGGAAGGAAGCTACCAACAAACTCACTAGATCCACACCATAGTGGATAGTAGATAGGAAGAATATCAGGCTTCACTAGAACAACTAACGGGTAAGCTCTATGGCCAATTTATCTCTATCCTAAAAGATACTAGAGCTACTGAATGTTTTGTATATTCTAGAATAATATCTAAGATACATATTAGACTAGGATACATGGAAAACTCATGGACAATCCAGTGTAGAAATCGAGCAGAGCAGAGGGTAGATACCTGTCTCTTTTGTAGTGAGTTAGAACTTCCAACCTTCCAAAATTAGGTCAACTTGTATGTGGAACCCTTAGGGTCATATGATGTGATTTTGGGGATAAATTGGTTATCTAAGCATAAAACTTTAGTGAACTATGAGGATAAGGTAGTCAATTGTTTGGATGATTATAGAAACCTAACCTAGGTTTGTGGAATGTAGAGACTTGTAGAGCTTAGATAGATTGCTGCGATGTAGCTCAAGAAGGCTCACCAAAAGGGATGTGTGATTTATGCAGTGCATATCAATATTTTAGACAACAAGGTGCCATATTTAGATGATTACCCTATTCTCAAGGAGTTCCAAGATGTATTCCCAGGTTAACTTACAAAATTTCCTCCGAAGTGGGAATTTGTTTTTTCTATTGACCTAGTTCCAGGAGCTAAGCCTCAATCCAAGCCACTTTATCATATGAAAACCATAGAGCTCTATGAGTTGAAGGCCCAACTAATGGAATTTCTAGATTAGGGACTCATAAGACCCAGTGTGTCTCCTTGGGGAGCACTAGTTATTTTTGTGAAAAAGAAAGATGGAACCTTGTGTTTGTGTATAGATTTTTGGATGTTGAACAAGGTTACCATCAAGAACTAGTACCCACTTCCAAGTATTGATGAATTGTTTGACCAAATGAAGGGAGCAACGGTGTTCTCCAAAATTTATCTTAGGTTAGGGTACCATCAATTGAGGATTAAGGAAGAAGATATTATAAAGATTACATTCAAAACTTGGTATGGATATTATGAATTCACAGTGATACCTTTCGGCTTAACTAATGCACAAACAACCTTCATGAACCTTATGAATAGTGTGTTTAGAGAATGCTTGGATGGCTTTTTATTGATATTAATTGAAGAAATCTTAGTCTACTTGAAGACTTTCAAAGAACATGATAGACATTTGAGAATAGTTTATCAGCAGTTAAAACAAAGGAAACTCTTTTGAAAGTTGTCCAAGTGTTCCTTCTATTAGGACCAAGTGCACTATTTGGGCCATATAATTTTAGCTCAAGGAGTCTCCATGGACCCTGAAAAGATCAAGGAAATTGTGGAATGCCCAATGCCATAGAATGTGTCAAAATTCTGTAGGTTTATGGGCCTAGTAGGTACTATAGGAAGTTTGTGCAAGGGTTCTCCAAATTGCATCTCCTATCACCTCACTCCAAAGGAAGGGAACATGGTTTGAATGGACTAAAAAATGTGAGTAGGTATTCCAAATCCTATAGGAGAGGCTCATGACAACACTAGTGCTAACTATTCCTAACCCTAATGGGAGATTCACAGTAATCACAGATGCCTCAAGAGAGGGATTGGGAGTAGTGTTAATGCAAGATGGACAAGTGGTGGCATATGAGTCAAGGAAGCTCAAGTAGCACAAAGTGAACTATGCACCCCATGATGTGGAATTGGAAGCCATAGTTCATGCCCTGCAAATGTGGAGACATTACCTTCTAGGAAAGCCATTTGAACTCAAGATAGGCCACTTGGGGTTGAGATATATATTTACCTTGGTGGAACCCATAAAAAAATTTCATGGTTCCATTAATTTCATGGTCATGTTATTGGTCTCTTGTATCTTTTGGAATTAGGGTCTAGGGTTCAAGAGTTTTATGTGTCCTGATACCCTTGATTATCCTTTAGTTTATGTCCTCACACTGATTATTTGAACTAGTTTACTAGTCACTTAAGTGCCTTCCCATGGTATTTATTATCATTGTTCAACCAACCACAATACCTTGGTTACCATTAGGCCTAGCAAGGTCCCTTTTATGAACAAATTTTACACATGTATCTTCAACATTATTTAAGCTTATTGCTCGTTGTTTATTGCCTATCATGTGTTGCTATGTGAATTTTTTCCTCTAACCCATGATGAGCAATATAATGTCTATCTTTTGGCACTTGATTCATCACCCATTACATGTTTCATTAAAAATATGGGAAGGTAACCCATGATGAGTGATGCAGTTAAGGTCTTAATCCATCACTAGCCCTTGCACTGTCGCTAGTTAAGTTGTAATGTTTCTAAAGAGAACCCACGATCATCAATGGGTAAAGTCTCTTCCCATCATGTGACCTTCATCTGTCACAAGTTACGATCACTCAATGAACTTGGGACATGTGATGAGTGATGGAATTCAAATATTTGGTTTAGATCTTCTTTGTGCTCAAGATCAAGGGTTGGTATCTCATCACTAGCCTTCTAGCCATTGTTTGAAGAGGTCCCAATGTGGAAGGGAGACATGCGAGCAACGATACTCATGAAATGTGGAGAAATACACGTGGACACCTCTGATCTCATTGAGTAAATATCAAATCACCGATAGGGCCCCATGGAGAACATGAAACAGTGTGATCCATTGGATGAGTTTTTCATCTAAATGCATTTATGGTTTGAATTCGAACAAGAACAACCAACCTGAGGAGTAATTGTTCATTCGTGCAAGCTTTATTGCACCATTAAGGGTATGTGTACTCAGCTAAATTCATAGAAAGGGGTTTACAATTTATATTTTCATCTTAGTTGAATGCCTAAGGAGCTAAAGGAGAATTCAAAGTAACTAGAGTTGAAGCTAAAGGATTTGCAAAAAAGTTGTTCCCGAGTAAGTTGCCATCAATTTCCCACTAGTTTCTTTTATGGATTTGGAAGAACTGGTGTGTTGAACTAAAAAATATGAATCAACTTTAGGAATTGTTTAGGGTTTTTGGTTTCTCTTGAGTTAGTACTATTTCCTAATTTGGGTAGAATTTGAACTTGAGTGTGAGCTATTAAGAATAGGCTAATAATCCCAAACCTAGTTTATTTCCATATTGAGTGAAAACCCTAAAGAAGAAAAGATGATTCAACATGGCGAGTTTTCATATTCAAAACCTACACCCAAGAAGTAAAAGAAAAAGGTCTCCCATGACCCTCAAACATCCAAAGTCAAGGTATATTCAGGATCATGATGGGCCAAAAAGTGGTGATATGATGGGTATTTGTAGGTATGTGGCTGACGACTTTTTTTAACCCAAAATTGATGAAACAAAAAGGGTTTTTAAAGGAGATTCTCAGCTTTCCACCAATACAAATTATGCCTTACTTTGAATTTAATAAGTAATTATTATTCATTTTCTATTTGAATTATGAATAAAATCTTGATTGATAGGCTGATTGAAAATCATCTATAGCTTTCAAACAGTATCAAGTTTTTTTAATCTAAAACATGTGTCACATTCTATGATTTGCATACTATAGGATTAAAAGAAAAAAGTTCATGAAGTTTTGACCAAGTTAATTTGGTTAGACATACAAGTTTTTATATTTTTTAAAAGTTGTAATAAAAAAATTCATAATTAATTATTTACTTGGAAAAATATTACAAAAAAATATGCATCACATTGGGATATGAGTCCTCTACTTATATGTAAAATCTTATAAAAAAATATTATCATTTTATTGTGGTTAGGGTGGTCAGACAAACACCTTATTTTTTCCCTGAAATTTAAGTACTACTAGATTGAAATTTCAACTTTTTCACCAAATAGATTAAAAAAATAAAAATAAACCTAGTAGTTTAGAAACTACATTCAATTCGCTACAGATTCTATTCTTACATATTTATGAAATAATATAGATAACTTATTCAAATTTTTACATCAAGTTTCCTAACTCTAATTTTTTGAAATTTTCACCACTTAAGGGCTTGTTTTTCCCAAGATGATCTTGCACATACCCACTATTTAGAAGAGAAAGGGCCAAATGAAGGATTATACCCACTTCATGGAAAAATTTCAACCACTAGACATTAAGGCAAGTGGTAGGAAGGCCACAAGGTAAGGAGTCCTAACCACCAATTTCAAGGACCTTGAAGAGGGAATTGGTGACATTGCTATGCCAGAGACTAGATGGGAATTATTCTTATATGCTTTCACTAGAAGGGATGCTCCACATCTTGGTAAAAATGTCTGGGATTATGATTTAAGGAAGCTAGTTGTCCCCAATGTTTTTGTTGAGGTTGAATTGATGCTACATTTTGTAGATAGATATGATGACATAAATAGGGTAATGAACGATAGATTTTTAGGTCTCTTAAGACTCTCTAGCTCTTCTAGGGTTTTTCACCTAAAAGGAGAGAGAAAGAGGTTAAAAATCACACAAGTTCATTCAAATATGCATTGAGGGATGTTGTAATTCCTAAGTGATCTTAACTAAATGTAATTTATTGAATAAAAATAATCTAAATGAATGCAAAACTACAATTTATGCAATGTTTGAAAACATAGTGTGATATGCAAACAATATGAAAACTAAAAGAAATATGCAAAAAAAAAAGTATAAAGTGAAATATGAGTGCACCTAGATCAAAATTGAAGTATTTGGGATGTTTGGAATGCTGAATCAAGTTACTAAACAATCACAGTGGGACTCATTTTCCAAGGGTGGCAAATCAATCCACCTATTGGCAAAAAGCTATTAGGAATAGGTTTATGTCTCTCAGGATCCAAAATCTAAAAAAAATCTTGATTTCTGATCTCAAGTGGGACTCATTCACCAAGGGTGGCCAATTAGTCCACTCCTAGATTTTAAGAAAATTAGGCAGCAACTCTACAACACCAGATTTGGTAAAGTCTAAATATCAGGTTGTCAAAGTCAATTATGTAGAAATATGAACATAAAACACTCAAAAATCTTGAAAAGATGAGAAAATGACTTGAAGAGCCTAGTTGAATTGATTCCACTTTTCAACACCTTTTAAACCTATTAAATATGCAAGACAAAGGCTGTAAACACATGGAGGAAGGAGGAAAATGTTGGAGGGTTAGCAAATAGGGGTTTGCCTTGGTCAAACCCCACTTTGGTAATCAAACCTTATAAAAATAATTGAAATGCAAGGGAAATGATAAATGAATAAAAAAAAAGTATTGCAACTTACCAAAAACCCTTGAAGATGCAAATCCAAATCAAAGTCAATAGCTGCTCCAAGATGCTTCCATAATTGCTTAATGATCTATTGCAAAATGCTTGATGAAATGCTATGATGAGGGCATAAATTGCTTGAAGATGTTGGATGTAGATTCTTGAATGGTTGGAGATGCTTGATGTATGTAAAATTAGCTTATTTATACAATTCTTGTGTCTTAGTACCCATTTATACATCATCACAGGACAACATCAAGCATAAATTTGAATAAAATCCTAAAATAAATTTAAATTATTTTGAATTTTGAGCCAAGGTGGACTCATTCACCAACCATGGCGAATGCGTCCCACCTTGGAAGTGTGTTTAAGTGCTGGAAATTAAATGCCATTTAATGTTATATGTCGGGGTTATAGTAAAAAAAATACTTAATTAAAGCTTAGGAGTGTATAAAGAGGTCCAATAAGACATGAAAAAGGTGTAAATAAGGGGGAAATGCCTAGAAAATTGTGAATCTTGATTACAAGACTTAACAACACTTAAAAATAGGACATGTTGATGTTTCAAATGATTATTTTTTGATGAATTATATTAAATAGATTCTAGAATAATGTAGAAATGTCTTACAACACTTCACAACACATTCACAAGACTTCAATATATTTAATTTTAGCACTTAAAATAAGCATATTCAAGGCATGTTGCAATATAAAATTAAGAAAAAATATGTAAAACATCATGAAACAAAACCTAAAATGCCATAGAAATGACAAGGGGCCATTTTTCTATGGCACAGATAATTATAGAACTAAGGATAAGATCATTTTGAAAATAAAGGCAAGCAAAGTTGTGGAGGTTTTCATAATGAAACCTGATGCCAAAGAAAAGATTAATTTTGAGAAATTGTAGGAGTATGCTGAACATAGGGTGGCACTTTGAAAGGGTGAAATACCGAGATATAGACAAGAAAAGGGTACTGCATTTGTACTCAAGGAGGTTGTACTACTGGACTATGAAGAGTTTGTGGACTACTTCAAAAATACATATTGTATGTTATGTCAGGTGCTTGGAGTAAGGTGTGATGGGAGGATAATGTTGAAATAATGGTGTAGACACCTAAATTTGTACAATTGATTTATCCAAAATTATCCCCTTTCATCTAAGCATCCTCTTATTTGTATTAATTAAGTAATATCGCTATTATTTAATTAATATCCTTAATTCTGTCAAATCCCTAAGGTATCTAGTTAAATAATTAAATACCTTTTTTCCCTTTCATCAAATGAATTAAATAAATATGTTATTTATTTAATTCCCTTTATGTCACATCCTCCATCATTTTTATCTAATCCTAATCCATTTTCTAATCTCATCATTAGGATGTGCACATTCCTAATCGTTGATTAGGATGTGTCACATCCTCCAACTTTTGCAAGTTGGCATCTAATCTTTCTTAGCCACCTAACCCTCCTCTAATCCTTAATTAACTAGCCTAATCAACCTCTCAAGTAATTTTTAATTTCTTTTATCCTTCCAAGGAATATTAAATTCTTTTTTCTCTTCCCCATGAAATCTTTGACTTGTCACATCAAGTCACATGTGAAATCTAACCCTCTTCTAATATTTCATTAATTAGTCTAATCAAGTACTTGTACAACCTTAATCACTTAATTGATTCAACCCTATTAAATGCTTTCTCCTTTTGGAAAAGGCATCTCCATTCCCCATGTGAATTTTTAATTCACATTTAATCCACCAATGCATTTAAAGGAATTTTAAATTCCTTCTCTCATCCCCATGAGAATATTTGAGAAATTTTTAATTCCCCACTTGTCCTCTCACCCACATGGGGACAAGTACCTCTTTTATGAGGAGATCTTGTCCCAATCCCAAGGTACTATGTACCCTCTCCATGTCATGTACTATCCGTCCACCTCATATACACATCACCCTTTTTAAGCCATATCACTTGCCACATGTCAAGATGTGAGGGCCTGTGAGTTCTCAACTCACCTTAGCCCTACATATTGATCTTGGTGGCTCAATCTTGACCTTCCATTTCCCTAGAGATTTCTAAAATCTCTATAAATACCCCCCCTTTCCTCTCATTTCGGGAGAGATCATGCATTGTAGCCAAACTCTTGCAAATTTTTCCTAGAATCCATACTTAGCAATTTTCATATTTGCACTCACTTGCATCCACCTTCATATCATCATCTAGCTTGCATCTTTTGTCAGATCCAAGGAGCATACACATCAAAGATTGAAGGGCCAACCAAAGGATAGATTCGACGCAAGGTAAAAAGTTCCATTTTTCTTCCTTATTTTGTGTTGAATCCAACTAGGCTAATCATGAGGTGTAGGTTGTTCTTAGTGTATTTTGTGTTAGATGGGGTTAGGGAATCAAATAGAATAGATAAAGTGACAACCAACACTTCTAAACTATTAAACCACATCTTCAAGAGAATACAAACAAATAGAGATTTCAAAGTGAAAGCAAATAAAATAAAGATACTCCCCATATTGTAGTCTTCCTTCTCTTGATCTGTTATGCATGCAAATTTTCCCTTAGATTTGTTGAAATACTTGTGCAAGACCTACAAAATAGCAAGAAAATGGAGAAGAAGGTTCAAATGGAGAAGGAGAAGGAAGGTTGCTTTTATAGACAACCATTTGAATGGACGGTTGAGATTAATCTTATAAAAAGATTCCAATATCAATGGATGGGAATGCATGAGAAGGATGTTATGAAATGGATGGTTGAGATTAAGCCTTAGAAAAGATGCCAAGATCAATGGTCCAGAATTGATGCACCAAGAATATGCTATTCTTAGAGGAATCATGACAGGAAGACATGCAAAGACATGTAGGCCATGATAGACATGTAGGCTAGGACATGAAATGAATGTTATGACAAGGGATTATGACAGGGTATCTTTGACCAAGTGGTGCATAAATAATTTATTTTAAATTATTTATTTGAAAATGGAGGAAATGGACAAGTGGAAAATAAATAATTTATTCAAATTATTTATTTGAAAATAGAGGAAATGGACAAGTGGAAAATAAACAATTTATTCAAATTATTTATTTGAAAATAGAGGAAATGGACAAGTGGAAAATAAATAATTTATTCAAATTATTTATTTGAAAAAAATGAAAAGGGGAGCATTTAATTAAATTTATTAATTTAATTAAATGGAGAGATAGAAATTAGACCTTAAATAATTAATTTAGATCAATTATTTAATAGGGGAGGTGGCATGGGATAGTTAAATGATTTTAATAATTATTTAACTATGGAAGAATTAAAGGACCATGAATAGATAAAGAATTAATGGTAACTATTTAACTATAGATGAAAGATGACAAAATAATTGAATAAATAATAATTTATTTAACTATTGAAGAAGAGGAAGAAATTAGTGACGCAATTAGTTTATTTAATCGGTCAGGATAGAATAAATATTAGAAAGTGAATTAATTAAATAATTATTAAAAATTATTTAATTAATAGAGGAATGTAATCAAACATAATTGAATAACTAAAATTATTCAATTATCGAAGAACGAGGATGAAGAAAAATGACACTCAAAGGCTTAGGACATTTTTATGTGTCTACATTTTGCCCCTCTTTGTCATAATGCAGCCTATCACATTGTGACAAAGAAAAATAAGTCAAAGTCATGCGCTAGTGCAAAATAAGATGAGAAAGAATGAGGAGGAGGGTTATGGTATGCCCCCTCGAGAGGATAGATGGGTTCCAAGAACACGGGTGTGCTCTCGAAATTGATGAGAAGACTAGAGGATGAAAGATAGAAGAAATGTTAGCTTGGAAGGGGGTGGATATTAGCGTGGAAGAGAAGGGAGGATGAAGATGGAAAGCTAGATGAAAAAAAAAGATAGGGGAGCCAACTTTCATACTTACATTTTTATATTTATCATCATTGGGAAGATTATTGTAATGGCCAACAAACACCATGATATGACATAGACCAAGGTGTGCAAAGTTGTACCATCACGTGAGATAAGCAGTCGCAGACAAAGATGATCATGACTCATACAAAAAGGCACATTTTCCCTAGTCTTTTTGCCATAACCAACCGCAAGCAGAAAAAGAAAAGAAAGACAAATCATGAAACGTCGTTGCTTCTCTAAATCCTATTTCTAGGACATCCTCGAGAAACTAGCAACATGATTACTAAAAAGGAAAAAATAAAGCCAGAACTATCATCCTGATACATCGCTACTTTTCTAAATCCCGGAGTCAGGAAATCACTGAGAAACTAGTAACATTAGTGCCAAAAGACAAAACAAACCTCATGATACGTCACTGCTTCTCTAAATCCTGTTGTCGAGATCTTGTTGAAATACTAGTAACATGATGAAAAATCAATAGACAAGTGCCAAGTGTTTTCCAAGTGTTTTAATGTCAAGATGTTTGGTTTGATGTTGAGATGCCAGGGTGTCAAGGTTTTGACGATGCCAAGATGACGAGTGTCGAAGATTGCCAAATTTGGGAAGGACACATCCTGAATAATGTTGATGTTAAGAGGAGAAACCCCCAAAAGTCGAGAGGATCCCTCAAAATTCTAGGTGACAGTGACAATGCCTAGGAAGGACACATCCTAAGGCATAAATGATGGGGGTTGTTCTTTAGAAGGACACATCTGAAATAAAATTGATGTCAAGAGGAGTGGTTCTTAAATGTCAAGAGGATTGCTCAAAATGTTGAATGACGATGACGATGCCTAGGAAGGACACATCCTAGGGAATGATTAAATGACGGGCTACCCTTCAGAAGGACACATCTAAAGAGTAAGCGAGATTTGACTAGCTTGACTAAGTTTGATTGAGATTGACTAATTTTGATATGCCAAAATGATTGTCATGTTCCATTGACAGATTGTCGAAGTTCACTTAGGTAGATTGTTCATTCAAGTTTAAAGACTGTTTCATGTGTGTGCAAAAATTGTGCAATGAACCCTAATGGACTGACCTAGTGCGGCCTCATGGGCCCATTGACAAATGGCCTTGCCTACGTCATGCACTCAGAGACCTCATAGTTCGACATGACCAAAGACTTTGTCTTGTTGATGAAAGATTGAGTCATGATTTATTTTGACAAACCTAATAGGACTGACCTAATGTCTCGGGGGCTCAAAGGTGAGGACTAAAATGATTTGAATGATGACAAACCTAATAGGACTGACCTAATCATTCGACTTTAAAGATATGCAAGGTGAGGACTAAAATGATTTGAATGTCTAAGGTATGCAAATGCAAAGGTCTAAAATGATTTGAAAGATGATTTCCTAACCACCCTATGCTTGATCTATGTCTCAATTTTGGAATATCAAAGGACTTGTTTGAAGGAAAAAATGACAAGTGAGTCTTCCTAACTAGACTTTTGAGTTAGAAGGATCTCACAAAAGGACAATGACTAAAGAAGATAATGATGTCTAAGTCCAATGATAACCTAACTTTGAAAGTCAAGATTTTGCAAAGTGAGGTAAGGTTGTCCTAATCCAAAATATGCAAAATGAGATGAGGACCTAAATTTTTGGTTTATGACTGAAAATGCAAATGGTGAAGCCTAAGGATGAAGCTAAATATTTGGAAAGATGACCCTATGGTAAGATGCAAGCTAAAGTGCACAAGAAATGAGAGATTTGAGCAATTTCATGATTTGGTTTTGACATAAGACTTCTAGGTTAAGACTGTTGTTTTGATGTTTTATTGAAAAGTTTGAGTTGGCTAAGGTTTTGTGTCTAGATTTGTAAATGTTGTGTATATTGTTTGAAAATTTAGAAAACACTTGACAAACACAATGTTTTGGTGTACGTAAACACACATGAGACAAGTACAATCCTAATAGGCCAAGGGTTTGTATACTTGATATAGCCCACCGATATACCCTGGATTGGTACTAAACACCTTTCCACGGCTCATTAATGTCATTCAGGCACACCAACTTCAGATTCTTGGGTCATCACTTCCCAAGAATTGCTATCTCTACTAAAGGGAGTTAGTAGTGAGTATCTTCGGGCATGATACTGTACCCTGCACTATACCAAGCAACGGCTGAAAATGGTTGGCCTCTAAAACAAAAGGTGTCTAGTTAGGGCATCCGTTCGAGTGGGCACATATGGGGCAAGAGATTAATCACCAATTAGGTGGCACTCCAGACTGAAGAGGTTACGCTCAACAAGGTTTATGGGAGTACTACTCCATCCATGTGACACATCCGCACTCCTGGTACTTGAACTTTCCTCAAGCACCCATTTTATATCCCAGTTGGAAGTAGCTTGGCTTTAGCCTGTTACTGGTCGAGTCATCCCTTAAGGTGAGTACTTTTTCCCTTAAGGCAGGCTCATTTCTAGAAATAATAACCATTTCTCTTACACCCAGGATTACTCGAAAGCGCAAGGGGAGAGGATACTTCGATTATTAAGTTGTGAGGGTGACAAAAAATAAAGTGGGTCTGATTTTTTGATCACCTAGTTTTCACAAGGTGAGGGCATAATCACCTACCACCTTCAAGCACAATCAGACAAAATCAAGCACATGTTCATTTTAATGCACCAAAAGAAGTGTTCCTAAACTAGAAATCACAAACACATTGTTTGAGAAATGAGTCTTCAACTAACGGAGCTGCAAAACCACAAATTAGTAGTTTCATAAATGTCTTGGACCAACGAGAAAGCTGCAAAAAAAATAAATTAGAACAAAAAATTAAAAACCAAATTAAAAGTTAGTAAATAATTGAACTAGAAAATAAAAAGACTAAACTAAGAAAAAAGAATTAAAGAAAACTAAAAACTAAGAGCTCGATTTTTTTGTTGCTCCAAAAGAAGCAGTTTTGGGAGCCCCATTCCAAAGCCACACGCTACAAACAAAAGATTAGTAAACCAAAAAAAATTTGAATGAAAACAACAAACTAAAAATAGTGATAACTTTCTCACAACTAAACAAAAATTTAAATTGTAGATATCTATGGAAAGCTAAGACATAGAGCTTCAAAACCCAAAAAATATTTTGCAAAATTCTACACAACAAAAGTATTATAAACAAAAGATAAATTGGATTTTAATAACTAAATCTTAAAAAACTGTGATAAATAAAATAGCCATAACTTTCTCAAATATTAATGAAATTTCAAACCGTTTAATGTTTCGGAAAGCTGAAAATGAGGCCTACACAACCCACAAAATGTTTTAAAATATTTGATATGTCCATCCTTTTGTACTCAAATGAATATGATGGGATTTCACATGCATTCTTGGTTGTAATCTGCAAAACAACAAAAACAAACAAACCAATTTCTCTGCAAGAAAACAAATGTAGGGTTCACCAAATGTGAGATGGGGTTAGGGAATCAAATAGAATAGATAAAATGACAGCCAACACTTCTAAACTATTAAACCACATCTAAACAAGAGAATACAAACAAATGGAGATTTCAAAGTGAAAGCAAATAAAATAAAGTACTCCCCATATTGTAGTTGATTCCTTCTCTTGCTCTCCTTCTTGTTATGCAACGTTTCCCTTAGATTTTTTGAAATACTTGTGCAATACCTACAAATGGTAGCAAGAAAGTTGGAGAAGAATAGCTGTTTAGGTGAAAATGGAGAAGGAAGGTTGCTTTTATAAACAACCATTTGAATGGACGGTTGAGATTAATCTTCTAGAAAGATTCCAATATCAATGGATGAGAATGCATGAGAGGGATGTTATGAAATGGATGGTTGAGATTAAGCCTTAGAAAAGATGCCAAGATCAATGGTCTAGAATTGATGCACCAAGAATATGCTATTCTTGGAGGAATCATGACAGGAAGACATGCAAAGACATGCAGGCCATGACAGACATGCAGGCTAGGACATGAAATGAATGTTATGACAGGGGATTATGATAGGGTATCTTTGACCAAGTGGTGCATAAATAATTTATTTTAAATTATTTATTCGAAAATGGAGGAAATGGACAAGTGGAAAATAAATAATTTATTCAAATTATTTATTTGAAAATAGAGGAAATGGACAAGTGGAAAATAAATAATTTATTCAAATTATTTATTTGAAAAAAATGAAAAGAGGAGCATTTAAATAAATTTATTAATTTTATTAAATGGGGAGATAGAAATTAGACCTTAAATAATTAATTTAGATTAATTATTTAATAGGGGAGGTGGCATGGGATAGTTAAATGATTTTAATAATTATTTAACTATGGAAGAATTAAAGGACCATGAATAGATAAATAATTAATGGTAACTATTTAAGTATAGATGAAAGATGACAAAATAATTGAATAAATAATAATTTATTTAACTATTGAAGAAAAGGAAGAAATTAGTGGCACAATTAGTTTATTTAATCAGTCAGGATAGAATAAATATTAGAAAGTGAATTAATTAAATAATTATTAAAAATTATTTAATTAATAGAGGAATGTAATCAAACATAATTGAATAACTAAAATTATTCAATTATTGAAGGACGAGGATGAAGAAAAATGACACTCAAAGGCTTAGGACATTTTTATGTGTCTACATTTTGCATTACTTTGTTTGCTACTGCTTTTCTACCACTCAAATTTGACCTATCACAAATGGAAGCTAAATCATCCAAAGAAGCTATACACACTTCAAAGGATCTTTCCAAGAGAAATTACACCACACAGAAAGTGTTGCAACTAAGGCCTACAAAATAGAGATTCTATTATGATCTACAATATGAGATGATTACAAATGTACAAAATGCCTTGAATATATAGGCATGAGAGAGATGCAAGATGCAATATGATGTTTCCATGTGTCATAATCTAACAACATGTGACAACATGTGAACCATAGCTAACTTCCTAGGGAATGATAAAGAGATAGAGATAGGTTCTAGAAGGACAACTCATCTTCTAGAAGGAATCTTATCCCCTACAAACATGGAAGGGGGAATTGCCTCATTATTTATGATTTAACTAATAATACAACCTAGGACTTAATTAATTAAATAAAGACCTAAGTTAACTTATGCTAGTGTAATATATAATTAATTACATTAACACCCCCCATAAGTGCAACTTAGGGAGGAAATGCAATGATTATGTAGAGATGATGATCGATGATGGGTCCTAACTATGAGGCCATGTTAGGTACCCATTTACATAAAGATGTAAAAATATCCCACAACTAGAGAAAAGGGGAAAACCAAGTGGGAACAAAACCCCTCTCCAAAAAGGAGATGAAAAAGAAAAAAAGTGAGATAGGATGGGAAGGATGGAGGACTCTCATATACCCCCAAAGTACACCATCCATCACATGGATACAATACAATCAATAGCACCCCCCATAGGAGGGAAAAAGAGAGACTATATGGCCCCCTACAAGATGTGATCACTTGCAAAAGTGGTAAGTGTCTGAAGACAAAAAAAGATCCAATGTCAACAAACAACTTGTCTCTCGTTCGGAAGAAATAAAACCAAGTGCAAGTGTAGAGATGCATCCCATTTTGGATAGGAATTGAAGGAAGGAAGGATGAATGTGGATTTCAATGATGTCTTTGAACTCTGCTCAAATGTCTCCATGCCTAAAGATGAAGATGCCACACTCAATGAAGAAGGTGACAAACTAGGACTATGTAGAAACTAATGCTAACAAATATCCAAAGACGATAATGCAATGAATATTATGGAGACTTGATAGCCCCCTCTAAATGAAGTTTCCTTAAAGCCACTAAAATAATCTTGAACCCAATCCAATGGTAGATGTTGAAGAAACCTCAAATCCTAAATGGAATGACAGGGAAGAAGTCTCATACATGAAATATCTAAAGAGAAACCAAGTGCCTCCATGATAGTTTCTGGATCCCCAATCAAGTTTGAGACTAAAGGATGAGGAGAATCAAGAAAACTCTCCAAAGTAGGATCTGAATAGAGGAGTGATATCCCCTCAAGAATGTCCTCCAAACCTGTAGAAGTAGCCAAGTCAATGATACCTGAAACAAAGCCATCTTGTGATGTCAAGTCTGAAAAAATGAGTGTGTCTTGATGGATGATGATGGAAGCCTCAATCAATGACTCTAGACAAGGAATCACTGAATGTAATGGGATACCAACTATCTCTGATGGAGAAGAAGCATCTGAAGAAACCTTGTCAACCTCTTTGAAAGATTCAAGGCAATCAACCTCCTGCATAACAATAGTCATAGGGTACCTGATATGAGGAATGGCATTTTGAATCATGACCATCAAGGAATGGTGGAGTGTCTAAATCTCCATAAATCTCCCAAATGTTAGTCCAAAGGATATGAGGACAATCATAATGATCAATAGAACTCAAAACATCACAATCAACTTGCATAGAAATGATCTCCAAGACAGTGTACTTGCTGCAACTCCAAGAAATTTTTTGAATACCTTCACTTGGATAGGGAACTATACCATAAAAATGTGGCAACAATGCAAGTGATTGGAGATTGTGTATGATCCCATCCTGCCATTGTTTATGGTTACCCTTGTGAGACATAACCAAAGAAGGAGTATATGCAAGCCCCATAATGAACTATCAAATTTCTCAAAAATGATAAAGACAATGACCTTCAAAACAAATAGAAACTTCCAAAGATGATATATAACTGAAGTGATGCTACCCAGATCAAAAATTATTTTACCAAGCTTCAGGATATCCAAGTTATTGAAAAAATGCACCAAATTGAAAAAATATAATGCAAGAGTACCTGGAGCTAAAATTGATCAAGGTGTCTAGACTAATGAAAAAAAACTTTGAAAATATTCCTAATGCTATTGGAATCACCAAATTTCAACAATCTAATGTGAAGATATGAGCCTTTATGTCCAAAGTGGAGATTTGACTTCAGTTGATTATAGAATTTTCTATGAGAAATATTCTACACAATGGATGTCACCACTAGAAAGTAGACCAAATTCTCTTTCTGACAGTATCTCGTTTACCAAATTTTAATACCCTGGGTGAAAGTAATATAAAATGAAAAAAATGCCTAGATGAGGCACTCTATAGGCTAAATAGGGGAAAAATTTTGGCCCCTAGGCACTAGGACCTAGTTGTTGATGTGACCTTGGTGATAAATGTGGAAAAAAAAGGCACCACCCTAATGGTGGTGATGGGGCTGAGCAACTAGGCTAAGTGGCAATCATGGGTGGCTAGACACTATGGTGCCGCTTTGATATAACAAACTCCTTGATGCTTGATGTAACCAAGGTCTTCAACAGTTGGGGGTTTCAAAAAACATGGGTGCCAATGACAAACAATCAGCGATGGAAGCTTGGTGATCGGTGAGTTGAACAGCTAGCAGAAGAGAAGGCACCAGAGATAGAAGCTCAGTGATCAATGAGCATACAGAGGCCAGGAAATGAACTCCAATGATCGGAAACCAAAGGCGGCAACAAAGAACGGTGGCAAGACTAGGTGAGTAGGGTACCAGTGATGTGACCGATGGAGGGCCTGGCCAACAAATTGGCAGGTTACCTTCCAATAAATGCACTGACTGAAGTTTGATGTTTGCAGATTTATGAATAAGTCAAAAGAATAATTTTTGAATATTGCCTAATGGAAATTCAAAAATTGATTTAAATACCAATCGATAATATTAAAAAGAAATATTTATTTTTAAAAAATGCTGATGGATGAAAAATAAAACCCTTATGTATGCCGACTGAAGATATTATGCCAACAAAGATTAAGCCCGCAATTTTTTTTAATAAAATGTCAACCATGAATAAAATAAGTAGTCATTCAAATTATTTTTTTCTGCAACTATATTAAAAACCCAAAATATTTTTTTGCCAAAATAATTGAAATATGAGCCCAATTTGTTTTCTGAAAAAAAGTTCTTGCGACTAAAAAATTTTTGCCTCAAAGGACAACTGCAAAGCATGATTTTCTACTGTAAATTTGTATGGATCGTACTAGTTGATTTTGCAAACCCCAAAATACCTTTGATGGCTCTCGGGTTGATGTATCCAATTTTGATGAATGAACAGGAAATCCTTGGGTTTCAAGGCCTTCTAAAGACAATGTTGAGCTCAGATCTAACTCAATCTTCTTCAGAAATCAGCTTGGTCCCCCGATGGAGTCAAGTAGCTTGCAATGGAAACCTTCAAGCCTGCAATGAATCTCTCTTGCACAACTTTCTTGATCCTATGATGGATTCTCAATGGAATGGATCTGATACCATGTTGAAATAATGGAAGCTAAATAATGCAAAGAAGCTATACACACTTCAAAGGATCTTACCAAGAGAAATTACACCACACAAAAAGTGTTGCAACTAAGGGTTGCAAAATAGAGATTCTATTATGATCTACAATAAGAGATGATTACAAATGTACAAAATGCCTTGAATATATAGGCATGATAGAGATGCAAGATGCAATATGATGTTGCCATGTGTCATGATCTAATAACATGTGACAACATGTGAACCCTAACTAACTTCCTAGGAATGATAAAGAGATAGAGATAAGTTCTAGAAAGACAACTCATCTTCTAGAAGGAATTTTATCCCATACAAACATGGAAGGGGGAATTACCCTATTATTTATGATTTATCTAATAATAAAATCTAGGACTTAATTAATTAAATAAAGACCTAAGTCAATTTATGCTAGTGTAATAAATAATTAATTACACTAACAAATAACATCACCCCTACTATTTATAATTCTAGAAATCCAGCATAGAAACAAGCACACATGGTTTGACTATGCCCATAGAGTTGCAGAGCAATTGCACTATGATTTGATAAGGTTAAAAGAGAGGAGAATGCCATTGACATTTATACATTACTCATTTCTGATGCATATGATATTATATCAGGGACAAGAAATCTTCAGCAAGGCCATGAGATTGAGATAAGTGGATGAAAAGAACAACAAGTTTCCCGTCAAAATGTGGACACACATTTTGGATTTACAGTGCCTAAACTCAAATTATGCTAGATTTTGTAATATCATAAAACACATCACTTTGGTACAAATGGGTGTTGCACCTACTGAAAGGATATCTAGAACAATTTAAGCATTGTTAAGGCCAAAATAATTTGGTGATGACCCAAACTATGAGTGCAGTTGGGGAGATTGGTATTTATACAATGATTGCATGATCATCAGATGTTATGGAACTCATATGGCACCACATATGTTATGTAGATTTTTTTTCTAATAGGTTTGCTTTCATTGAGATAATGTGGCAAATGGATCGCTCTAATGCAAAGAACTTTAGGTTGTTTAGAAAGGCTTCCATCATTGCATCACATTTCTCCTTTGATTATTTTGTTGTATTAGCAAAGGAAGCATATGACATATTTGGTATAATAGTTAGTAACCTGAGAATGAAGGTAACCTCTACTAGAAAGTTTTTTACAGAAGGAAATACCAACAGAGAAAAGATAAAGAGGGGAATATCAGGATATGGACCTCATTCCTTTTACTTCAGGGAAGATGTGAAGGAATCTGCCAATACCTATTGCTATTCGGGATAGATAAAAGATATGGATGAAGATTGTTGAGGTTGAGCATAGGGATTCTACTCAAAATTCTTACTATGAAATCCCTTACAAACATATTACTGATAAATATAAAAGGCTGGAATTGGTCCTCAGTGATTTCAATGATGGGACTTTCTTGGAGAAGGTACAACAAGCAAAACAACTAGCTCAAAGGGCTCTACAAGAGCATTTAATAAATATTGGTGGCCAACCAAAGGAGCCTACAACACTGGAAGAGTAGCAACCAATGGATGTAGGAGATGCTCTTGTTATGGAGTTTCCTATGGTGAATGTTGATGAAGCACAAGGTGTTGAGGAAAATGTGCAACAACCATCCATTGAATTAGGGCCTTTTGAACAAGGAGTAGATTTTGAATTTTCACACCTTGATATTAGGGATGTAATGGAACATTTTATTCTAGATGATAGGTTAGTACCTTGGGAATATGATGAAATTTGAGATAATAATGCAAGGGTACTAGCTTTTGCTAAATTCCTAGAAGATGACTCTTTTGTGACAACAAGAGAATTCAGGGAATACATGGATGAGATCAAGGCTAAGGAAATAGATTATAGGATACAAAAGGCTCTAGAGGGGGTGGACCCTTCCCAACTAGAGGAAGTTAGAAAGAAGACTAAAGAAGAAATCATTCATGAAATTGAGCAAATGAATCTTGTGGAGGCTAGGAGATTGTTCAAGGACAACAGGATGCTGGTGATTCCAAGATAGAGAATATCATCAATAATTTCTTTGGATGCAATAAAAAGTGACCCAAATGTTGTGGTGTTAGAGGAAACATTTTATGAGAGAACTTTTGGTTCAGGGTTTAGTCCTAGCCTACATGCATTGGCTATTTGGCAATTGACACTAGATTCAGGAAGGTGTAGACTCAATAGAGCAATGAATATCCTCTTAGGAGATTTGATAATAGGTAGGGATTCATAGATGATAGCACCACAAGCTGCAAGGCTAACAATGCACACAACTATGTTGAGTATGGATACTACAAAAATCTCCCAAGCTAGGTACATGAAACTATTGGAAAAGCATAACAAATTGGTTAAGTAATATAATAAGTTAAAGGCTACTACTGTTAGTGTGGGTTAGAAGAACTTGTTAGCTTCCTTGACTAGTACATCATCATAGGAAAAAGAGACCTTTAAAGCAAGAATTATTTCCTTGAAGAATGAGCTCCAAATAGTCAAATTGGAGAATGTTAAGCTCCTGGATGATATGGATAAGATTACAAAGGGTACGACTAATGAAAATTTAGGCCATAGATTGACCAAAGTAGCCCTTAGAGTAGAAGATACATGGTTAACATACAAGGGTATACATGAGGCTTTTGAAAGGTTCCAACATGTTCAAGATGTTTTCCAAAACACTTGGAAAAAGTGTAGTAGATTGAACAGTTTAAAGGAAATGCAAGCAAATACAAAGGATGACCCTGAAGCTCCAACAAATCTCTCAAATATCATAAATGGAATTGAGATGATTGGTGAGGTCATAGGATCACATGAAAAAATTGGAGGGTAGTTACAAGGTAAAATCAAGGCTTTCAGGGATATGGAAAAATGAGGTATGGCTAAGATCCTTAATGAAGATGGAACACTCATCGAGTATGCACCATGCATGGATTTCTTCAAGTGTCAATCTACTATAGGTCCACGAATAGGATATGTTGATGATGAATTGGACCTAGTTGTCTTGAATGGTATTATTGACACCCTCATTGGAACCCAAACAAACATGGACACCTTTGTGAAAGAAGCTAGAGTGGTAATTGATGCAAGATACAATGCCTAGAATACAAAGGTGCAGAAATTGCTTGATATTAATTAGCCCACTGAAGATGAATATAAAGATTGGATAGAAAAATATGTTGAGTAATCCATAAAGGTGGTGAGAAGGATATAGAACATGGTCAAGTGTAGTACAAGTCTGGCCTTTGAAATAACTATGTAAAGGAAATCTATATTCTCTCAATGTGAAAATGCACATGGTAACCCAACCAATGGTTTCCTTTTGCCTTATTTTCCTCTTTTCTCATGCTTCACACCTTTTTCTGAATGAGTGGTGACATGGAATTCTTGAACAAGGATACAAGCTCCACAATCTTTTACATTTTTTTTCCTCTTGTATTTTCCACCCATTTTCTTCAAAGTGTAAATATAACCGCCTGGGGGTTGAAAATGAAGTGAAATATTTTGAAATGTAGGATGAAATGGAATGTAATTAGCCAATAGTGCAAATATTGTTTGCTCCCTTGAATCATATAAAAGGAAATTCAAGGCTATTGTGTAGAGGTCTTTGAAATTTTGGTTGATCTCAGATAGTCATAGCGAGTTTTTAGAGTACAAGCATATAATGGATATAGAATTACTTGCAGAGTCCTAGGATATGAATCTTTACTCACAATTAGCTTAAATATTTTGCAACAATTATAGCATTTGAGAATCAATAATGGAAAACCTCATGCAAATTGTCTCCTATGTATATGTTCATAAATCAGTAATGAAATAATCAAGGATTTTTCTATTGGTATCTTAGATGTGTGTTTGCATTCTTGCTTCAATTTAAGTAGTTGATTAAAATGCTTTCCTACAATCACGGATTTAGGAGTTAACTCATAGGATCCTTAAGTATGTTTTGTATGGAAAGCCTGAGTTATGAATTTGTAATGTAAATCCATAATAGCCTATGATATTGGATGCTTTAGTTGTTGCATTATGGTATAATGTGAATTTGACCTCGTCAGGTCATAGGATAATGCGCTGATTCTATGTATTGAGAAAATTCAGATATATTAGGTCAGTTGGATCTTGTCAAAGAACCATTCGTTTAGTTAAATTCACCTTTAGTATTAAGATGGTTAGTATGGTTTTTGTTTCAATTTCCCATTCTTTGCTCCAAGTTATGATGGTATGAAATATTTTCCAATTCTTTACAGATTGTTACTTGTTGAGTCATGGTACAAGAATGTTTTTTGTTTAATATGAAATGTACATTTGAGTCTTATATAGGAATATTGTAAGAATGTTGTGGGATCACCCTCTCGGGTCTTGTAGAACCCAAAGTACAGGAGGAAGGCTTAATTTCTTTCTCTCGTTTGTTGGCCAACCCCCTTTAAGGTTGTTGACTATTGGCATTGGAAAATCAATAGGCTTCCTTGAGGATCTGGTGGGTATTTAAAAGAGACAACATACCCAGCCAAACCCTAATGTACGATAGAGAAGGTGGCTAAAATTCCTTAGCGAGTATGATGTTGGAATTGAATGCATAAAAAGGAAAGAGAATAGAGTGGTCGATGCTCTTAGTAGGTGAAGACATATGACAACCATGATATTGAAAAGGTCTAACTTGAGGCAATAGGTATGAAATCGTACTAGATGGTATTTTGAGGTACTAGAAGAGAATGTGTATTCCATGCTCTAGAGAGCTGAGAAAGTTGGTTTTGGAAGAAGTTCACAATGTGCCTTATTCAAGACACCTCGATGTATCTAAGATGATCACAAAGTTGAAGACTCTATATTTTTGGCCTAAACTCAAGAAAGATGTAGTGGAGTATGTACCTAGATGCTTGGAGTGCAAGCGAGTCAAGGCTGAGCATGTACACCCAGCCAAGTTATTGTATCCCCATGACATATCTGGGTATAAATGGTAGGTGATCTATATGGATTTTGTATAGGGGTTGCCTTTGAGCATGAATAAGCATGATGTCATCTTGGTTGTGATTGATAAGTTGACTAAGGTTGCACACTTCATTCTAGGAAACCTTAAGGATGGATCGTTGACCCTGGAAAACATTTTTTTCTAGGAGATCTTCCATTTGTATGGAGTGCTAGAGACTATCATTTATGATAGGGACATGGATGACCTCAAGGTTTTGGAAAACCTTGAATGTGACATTAGGGACTAAATTGAATTTCTTCTTGGCTTATCATCCTCAGATTGATGGTAAAATAGAGAGGGTGAATCAGATAGTTGAAGACCTCCTCCAAATGTATTGTATGGACCAACAATATAGGTGGGAAGAATATTTCCTTTGGTGGATTTTTCCTACAATAAATCCTATCATAGATCCTTAGGCATGACACGATTTGAAGCCTTGTATGGGTGGAAGTGTTGTACCCCCATTAGTTTGGATAAAATAGAGGATGGGGTCATCAGAGGACCTAAAATGCTTAAGTACATGGAAGAGAAAATGCGGGTCATTAAGAGAAAATTGAAAGAGAAGACTGAAGACTGACTGACAAAAGAGTTATGCTAACAAGAACTAAAATCATAGGCAATTCACAATAGGGGACAAGGTTTTATTTAGATTTAAACCTCATAAAAGCTCTATTGCTTTTGGAAAGTATTCTGAGTTGGCCTCAAGATATGTGGGACCATTTGAATTTCTGGAAGTTATTAACCCAATTTTCTATCTAGACTAGCTCTACCACCTACTTTGGCTCAATTTCATAATGTGTTTCATGTTTCTTTACTTAAGCCATATCATCCTGAGGTGACTCATGTACTTGATTGGAAATCCTTGCAGGTATATGATCTAGAAGTGGTGCTAGTCACTAGTACAAAAACAACAATATATGACTAAATAAACTACTAAAAATTGCATATATATGACTAATTTTGGTCATGTGACCATTAGTATTTTATTGCCGGTCATTTATAATGCGAGCAAATTTATGACTAAACTATTTTAGTCATTTATCTAGTCATTGATTTGGTCATTGATTTGGTCTTTATTTTGGTCGTTAATTTGGTCATTGATTTAATCATTGATTTAGTCATTAATTTAGTCATTAATTGCTATTAACTGGTCATTTATTTAGTCATATATTTAGTCATTAATTTAGTTACATATTTATTCATTAATTTAGTCATTACTATAGTCATATATTTAGTCATTATTTTAGTCATGGTTGTCATATATTTAGTTATTGTAGTCATATGTTTGGTCATTGTATTCATTTATTTTAGTCATAGTAGTCATTTATTTAGTCATGGTTTAGTCATTTATTTGAGTCAATCAATGATTCAAGTTATAAATCAAATCTAACTTAATTAATTCTCACAAGTTTATGCATATAAACTTCAAATATCATATATATTAAAATATTTTTTTTGTATTGGATTAACATGAAAAAAAAAAAATCAACAAACAACTTTATGCATATAAAGCTCAAATATCATAGATATTCAAAAAAAAATTCGTATTGCATGAAAAAAAAGAATATACAAACAACCAATAGCTGCATAACCACATGAATTACAAACAACATACAACTTCATAAACAAAGATCCAAGACATACATCCTTCACTGCACTCTTTGGTTGTCATGGAAGACAAATCCAAGATACGATACAAATGCTACAAACATTGAAGGGAGAAAAGACATGAAAATATATAGTAAATGTATTTATATTATTTGTGGTGCATATATTGTCTGATTCAGAGAAGCCTTGCCCTCCCATTCAAGCTGGACAACCCTTGAGAGAAGATTGGAAGAATTCAAATGAGAAGGATGAAAATTTCCTATCTAGAAATCTCATTGGTCATGATCAAATGAAAGTAAAGAGTGCATGTTCACATCTCCAATTTGATGAGCTGCAACCTAAAAATAAAATTTCAATGAGGGTTTTAGAATATGTTTATTAAAATGAAAATACAGTTATTAAAATGAGAAATACAACAAAGATCTAATAATAAGCACATTTATATTTTTACAATATGGCAATATCCTTTACCTGTTTCAACGATTTTGTGAGATTTACCATTACAGTGACTATGGTAGAACACTAATCTACAATATGACTGCGAGCTTGCTCAGTAATGGATTCAATGGTGATAAGACTAAAAGGTGCAACATCAACAACACTACCACTTGATACAATTATATTTGATAAGGCACATTCAAAAGCTATCTAAATGTTTATCTAGGAGGAAATGCATGTGGACTTATGATAAAACTAGAACAAAGCCTTCAAATATCATTTCTCCATTATACAACTCTGCCCATGTGAAACAAAGAGCTTCTAACAACCACATTTTATCCTTTGTGATCCTCCATAGCTTGCAATGATATTGTCTGGCAATGCATAATTCTTACAACTAGAAGAAAAGAACAAGGGTCATATGCTTGCAATGATATTCTATTTGTTCCTTCTTTGATGCATGTTCTAATCTATGATAGGTTAAAACAAAGTAGGTTACAAATTAAAAAGAAAAAAAATAATAATATGAACATAAAACAGTAAGGCACTGGGCATTTCAAGAATTATGCTAAGAATGGACACAAAATGACTACAAAGAATAAGATAGTGGACCACTACGAAGAGTATGCAAAATGGATAGAAACTGCTCAAAGCTTTAGTTGCTAAGAGTGTTAGAAAATGAGATGAGCAAAAAACAATTAGTATAATGTAGCATCTTAAGATGTTAAAAGGAACCCACCCTAGGACCATCATCATGACCATTGACTCTTAGTAATTGAGCACCCAGTCTGTTTGTAACCCTAATTGATATTCCTGTACCAAAAGACAAAACTCATATAAGACTTTGGTATGGCCATATAAGAACAAAATTTAACAAAAAAAATCATAACTCTGCATCTTCTCTTTCATGCCCACCATGTTACAATTTATCTATTTTTTTTTAGTTTTTACCTAAACCTCTAGATACTACAAAGTACAAACAACCCTTTAAAATAAAATACAACAAACATTCAAGTGCCCTGAGAATTAAAAAAAAAGATTAGCTGGTGACTTCTTCCTATATTTTAGATTATTTTTGCTTCCTTAAATTGAGCATCATATACAACAACAAACAACATCAAACAATAGATTATGCACCATAAACATATAATCCTTTAATACAATAGAAATTAAAAGGGTTTTTCAATATATTTGAAAGAAAAATATTAAAATCAAATTTGTACAACACAATTGCATGTATCACAGCCATTGAGCAGAGAGATAATGAAGCATTCTCCAACTCTTATTACAATGAAAGATCATAACCTACCAGATCCTCCAACAGCTATAAATTCAAGGCCACACCCAACTAACTTCTGCCTCAAGATGCCCTGACATTACAGAAGCATTGCTTAGTAACATACAAAAACAATAGGTTGAAAGTTCATATCTCTAAGAAGAAATCAATATAAGAAAATCAGTCATGACATATAATGCATGAGTGTGAATAATCAACACCGGATTACCTCACCACCAAATATTCTAGGACGAGCTATCCTATATACCATAGTTGTTACCATAACATCATTAAGTGAGCATGATACTTGAGAAAATGTAGTTAAGGCAATAAAGATTTGGGCTTCTAAGGATCCAATTATGTGAAAAAGCTACCAAAGACAAAAACCCAAATTACAATGTCTACTTTTCAAGCTCTTGATGAAGCCAATGTCTTACCTTACCAAGTTCTCTATGTAGTCACTATCTCACAATTGTGGTTTGTTGGACAATCCTTTCCAAGGATGTGTAGCTAGGAAGATTGGCATGTGTTGTCATAATCACAAGCAAAATGTCAAAAAAGATACATATAGCATACTTTTTTTTTTTCATGAGTATTTCAATAACTGAAGATCCGAAACAAAGGAAATAAATCTGTATGAGAAAGTGATACTAGCTTTAACATCCTCAATGTGAGAGATTAAAAATAGAAACTTAGTAACTAAAGCCAAAATAAGTATACTAACCCAAGATTGCCCGATTTAGTGAATCAACAACATTTTGATGACATTCTATGCTTAAGAGATGAAACATGGGTGACTTTTCAATCTCCTCATAAGCAATAAGTTCCATGCAATCTTGCAAAACTAGGAAAAATACGCTAACAAGTGAGCAACAACTACTTGTGCTTTGAAGTACAAGTCAGTTAAACAATTCCAACACTACAATATATGAGTTATCACCAAACAAATTCTTCAACCCTCATTTCCTAAATCATGCCAGAAAGTCCAAGAAATTACATGTGAGTGTACTGAGATGCTTTCTTATTTATTTCTGGTAATGCCTCCCAAACATCATCACTCAACAATTATGAAGGTTCCATAAAATGGCATCATTAAGTGCCTTTGCAACCTCTCAATTCAACTTGTGAGCCTTAAGTGAGCAAGGAAAAATAAAGAATAAAGAATTAATAACCAATAGAAATGGGAAAATTAAATTGAATTATTTTTTCTTTCACACGTTGAATAGAATGGAAAAAATGAAAATTGCAAAAAAATTATCAAGTAAAAAGGCCCTAATGTATTGATTCTGAAAACAAAATTTAAAAAAAAATTGAATATTTGTTTCTAGCAAGGCCACAAAAAAGCAACACTATAGAATGGGATATTATCTTCTCTGAACTAAGGTATTATTATAGGAAACATAAGGTTTGAATTTGTAGCCTTCTCTGCTATTCAATTGATGATGACCAAGCAGAGTACTCCATGAAGGGTCTCTCCATATTAATGTCATCTCTTGGAATGTTAGAGGCCTTATAAAATCTGCTCATAAGTTCTCAATTATTGTTATGTATTAATATTTGGGCACATTTTACATCATTTGTTTATGAGAAATAAAAGATGATATTTTTTTAAGTTGCCTTTAAGACTATTTGGCCTTAAAGCTTTTCAAAGTATCAGCTCTCAATAGTATGGATGTTATCATTCTTGCATGTTAATTTCTCCAAATTTACACTTGACTATCATTGCTTCTAGGTTAGAGTTTAAACAATATATTGTGTGGGTGACCTTTGTCATTAATGATGAACAATGTCGATTGTCACTATTTATACCCCTAATAATGGTCCTAAAGCTATTAATAGAGGTAAAGGATAGAAAGAAGTGGTGTCAAATGCATCAGTGTGAGCAGTGTCATGCTTCCTTTTGAATGTAGAGATCCAGGATTCCTCTTGAGAGTAATAAGAAAAGTGACAATATAGTGAGCAAAAGCATGCACTACTACAAATCTGTAAAAGAGATGTATATTGCTACAGAGGGAGGGTTGTTAATAAACCAGACAGTGTTGAGTAAACATAGTTACAGTCCTATGCCATATCAGACAAAGACATCAATAAGGTTGCATTATGGTGTTATTGATTTATAGGCAAAGAAGAGTATAAGTGAAAGGGCCTTTTGAAGGTTTTCACATGAAATATGACAACAAAAATAGACTTGCTAAAAAGCAGCAAAAAATGATGACAGTCCAGCCTTTGATTTTTTTAGAAATCACAATAAGTAGCAGTAACAATGGACAGTGGCAAGGACAAATGACTATCATAGTGAAAAGGGATTACATGAGAAGATCTCAGTAATGTGAAGACAAGCACCCAAGAGGACAATAATAGGGATGCATGATAAAAAAAAGCATAGTAAAATCAAGAACAAGATCAGTTTTGGATATGTTAAGAGTTATCATCAGCATGAGCTTAGTCTCTTAAAAGGACAGCCACCATAGTGCATGACAGTGAGCTTGTTAACACATACTGAGCAATGTTACTGAATGGGAAAATCATTGATTAGAAGGGCATAAAATCATTGATAATAAGACCATTAATATCATGCTAAAGAGCAGCAATGATGATCATTTTAATGTGCAGCAATGTTAACTTTTCATGTACAACAATATCAATTTCAATGTGTAGCAATATACTGTGTTTAAAAAGAGCAGAAAAAGATAACAGTTAATATGAGAAAAAGATGATAGTTTATATGAGACAGTTAATATGAGATAATTAATATGAGAAATAGATGACAGTTTATATGGGGAGATGATTTTCAGATTAGTGCAACAGATATCTAGTTAGTTAGCTGCAAATAATAAGTCAAAATTGCTGCAAAAATAACTTCATAAGGTACAAAAAATATGACATAAAGGAGCAGCAAATGTCAAAGTTAAAAAGCAATTTTATTGGTGGAAAAATGTAGCAAATGATGCAAATTAATGAGCAGAATTATTATAAGAGAAGAGCAGAAATTCTCAGAAGAAAAGAGCAAAACCACCAAGAACATATCTATACACATAGTGGCCTATGTAACAAATCCAGGGCAGAAAGATGGCACTATTCAAAGATGAAAATGTAGTACATTGCTATATATAGATTATAAGCTATTTGTATGTGAAGAATAATCAATTACAATATGCATGATCATGATATTTTTAAGGCACTTTGCCTAATAGTTCACCTCCATCTGACTGACGAATTAGATGTACTGAAAAGGGATGGTGGTTTTATCTTGAACAATTTATTGACAAAACCATAAAGGAGATGGGATGTTCAAGCTACGAGCAGCAGTTTGATGTGGAAAACTATTGATTAGGAATTGTTCTACCAAGACAAAAGGTGATAGCAAGAGTGGTAATTGAATGAGGAATCACCTTGGAGAGAGCATGCCAACTTTTGATGTCAAATACAAAGGTGCATTGTTTGACATCAAGGATCAATTACTTAAAATGTAGAAGTTATTGGACAGTGCAAAGAACCTAAGAATTATGCCCTGAGGACTCTTATGAAGCCAATCATTCAAGATCCTATTATGCAATCACAAGAAAATATTTTTGCATTCATTATGTTTTTGGGTAAATCTGAATGGATTACATAGCTTCTGTTACTACTTGCCAGTTTGATTGTTACTATGTTAATGGCAACATTTGGTCTGAATTACAAAATTGTTGCATTTTTAATAAATAAGTTTGGATATATATTTGATTATGACATGTTACTGCTAATGTCAATGTCTATCTGATTTAACATTGCTTTAACTTGATATGAAATTTTTTCTATGCATGATACTAAAATTGCTATCTTTTGAACAACAAATATGGATATTGTCTGAGAGGAAATGTTATCGCTAATGTCAATACTTGTCTAATCAATTTTTTTTTTCTTAGGAAAATTACAGGTTTTACTATTAGAAAACATGGAGATATTAAATGAGCACAGTTGATTCAGAAGCTTAATCCTGACATGGGTGTTGATTTTGTTTTTAATTGATTGATGTGAATAAAGAAAATTTAAGAAAATTATTAAAAGCAATTTAAGTATATTTTCCCCTTAAATATTGAATCGATGACAAGACAGAAGAAATTGATAAATAAAATCTCACTTACAGCATACCCTACAAAATACTGTATAGTAATTTTGTGGAAAAGATCATAGGAATTTTTAGCTTTCAGTTGTTATTCTTCTTATTTCTTAAGAAATGTTTGATTGAAAATTTGAAATCTACTTTCGGTGATAGCATAATTTAGTTATTCTAAACAGAGATGCGGAGGCAAGAACTGATAATAATTAGCTAGGCCATTGATTTTCAAAAGTCAAATAATGAAACATAATTCTTTATGTATGCGAAGAGATATAAAAAATTGAAAATTACAGAAACTATGCCAAGTGACATACCTAGAAAATCTGGTCAAATTTTGTTGTGAAAAGAATGTTGCTGATGAAATTTTGTACCCTTCAATTTTTGAAATGAGTATCGATTTGAATAGTTCCACAAAGGTCGAACCAGTCCTCACACGGGTGAAAAAATATTGGGAAATGAAAATATCAGAATAAGAGCAGCAACATGGTAAGCTGAATTCTGACAGCATTAACAATGACCAAAGGAAAATACACAATTTTCTAATCATCAGTAGAAGGTTTATCAGCTGTCAACAGAAGCAATAGCTAAAAATGTGGATGTGTTTCTAAGCCTGTGTCAAATTCTCTTTACAATATTTATTCAGATAGTGACATTATTACCATATTCAGAGTTGTGGCATCCTTTGAGCAGTATAGTCAAAATGTGGAGCAAGCTGAAAATTATTGGCTTACAAACAGACCAAACAAAAGCATTGAACTATAAAGTACACAAATCTCCTTACAGCTTGGCACTACGACATTAAAAACCCCAAATCAAGGAGAAGTATAGGACATCCTTCTTTGACTTAAGCTCTCATAACAAGTCACATCCTATCATAGCATCCTGAATGAGAATTTAGTGAATTAAAGCAATATAAGCCAGTGTATAAATAAACTCATTAATGGCTGAAACAACCCAAATTAAGGCAGCAACTATTGTATCAGTAGAAAAATGTTACCTAGGAAAACAACAATACTTATAAAGCCTTTGAGAAAACATTAAGACTAGCGGCACACTAAGACCTCTGATTCAAATGTCCAATTTCACTGCCAAAATTTTCTAGTACATAGCTAAATTTATACAACCAAAGAACAGGGTGCTTGATGAAGCCACAAGATCCAATCTCTCAGTTGGCAAGCACTAAAATACACTGAGCTGCAAAATCAACAAAAGAAAAAAAGGATCTATTGTTTGATAAAACTTAGCATAAAAATTTTGAAGCCAAAAAGATATAAAGCATACTGTGATATGAAATATTTTAATTGACATCTTTCAAATCCAAAATTTGCTTTTCAAAGGGTTAGATAATAACAAGACTACTGAATATCCCACCTGAAACAAAAAAGTGCATATGATCATTTAGAATTCTAAAGCAAATATTATTGATTATTGACCAGATAGAGTTACATGTAAAATTTCAGTAACATGACACCTTAAAAAGCATGTAACCACAATAGGATCTATGAACCATAAATAAACAATCAATCTGGGCTAGTGTACATTCACATTGTAGAAACAAAATATTTAAACCTAATCCACAAGAAGTTCACATGCTTTCTAGAAGCCCTGCAACTAAGGCAAATAACATAGACAAGGGGAAGATAGAAAGGCTTCTCTCCTCTTCAAGGTAGCTGACATTCTGAATTCCAATTTTGAGAAAGGAATTGAGCTCCAATTTTTCTAGTTTGATCATTTTATGATGATTGGGTTTTGACTTTTTCCTCCAAGCTTTTTCTTTGATAAGATGGTAATGTTTGGCTACACGAACATGAATGGTTTCAAAAGTTTTCCTAGTAGATGTATCTCTTTATGAGGTTTACTTGGTCTCGACCTTAGATCTTTAGTGAATCACAAAAATGATTGTTTTCTTTGCAAATCTATCCCTTTCAGAAGATGTCTTGCCTTTGAACTTCCAAATATGCAATTGCCAACTTGTGGATTTCGCACAGTGTTTTGGATAAATATCTATTTTGATAGGGAGACTGGAGGAAACTTCACTGGTTCTAGCTTTAGGCCTTGCTTACAAGACCTCCCAGGTGCTTTGTTGCTCCACCTTTACCTTTAGGGACTTATTCTAATATCAACCCCCCTAGTTCTACTGGTCAACCACCCTATCTTGTCAAGTTTGCAACTACCAAGCCAAATCTTGGTATTATGACTCCACTCTTCCTTAGCCTTTAATGCATCCTAAAGACTAATCCTCCCTCAAAACATAAATGGATCTTGTAGGGGTGAGGGAATGTTTTCCAAAGTTTCAAAACAATCTCCTAGGGTTCCTGAAACTTCACCTAGGCTCCATCTACCCATCTCTTGTATGTAAGCTACTCTTAGGGTTTGGAAGGCTAGTAGCCTAGAGCCCCAATTAGGCCTCTTCCTCCGAGAAAATAGGTTGTTTCACAAAAAAATTCAAAAGACTTCACAATATTTCCTTGGGTTTCCTGACATCAAAGGCTAACTCTCAAACATTTTAGGGGTCTTGACCCATAACTATCCGTACACCACCAGTTCCTAGAAATGAGGCTAAACCTAGGGTTTCAAGCAACTTCCTAACTGTCAGGAAACAGTCTAATCCTACACCCCACAAAGGAAATGTTGGAGACTCCTCCTACTTATCTGACCTTGGTAGGACCTTCCTCTATCACCTCAAAAAGGAACTTAATCATAACCTTGTTTCCCCTGCAAGATATTCCATCTACAACTCCAGATCTCCCTAGCCGGACTCCTCTCAGCTCGCCTAGGGCAAGATCATGCTAGCACTTCCTGCAACTAAAAAACTCCTAGATTCTAACATATGTATAGGAATGGAGTTAGGGCATGTTTCCCAAAATACCGTACAAATTGTACGGTGGGAAGGTGCTATACGCCTCCATGTATTCAAAATTGCCTAGAAAAAAACTAGTAACAAGTTGTTTACAACTTAATTACAAACAACAATGAAAATAAAACTCACAAACCTAACAAATGAATCACAAAGATTGTAAATAACATATAATACATCCTACAACTTGAATAGTAGTAATATCAATGCATTTAAGCACTGTTTCCAAGCAAAAACATAAAAAGAGATAGCAAAACGCTGTTTTTCTTCAACTTCCAGAAACAGAGTCCATACAATGAACTTCTAACCTTGCAAAAAGGTCGAGGCAACCTTTAAATAGGCTTGTCAAATAGTTAAGCTTCTTGGGTCGAGCCTTTAGATGACCTAAAGAAGCAAAATATAAAACCCACTGTGTTTTCAAAACTTAGGCAATTTTTACAACTTAGCCAAAATGAAGAGTTAAAACTACTTAACTCTTGTTAACCTCCTCCAACTAATCAAAACCATCCCTTAGATCACCACTAATGGTCTACATGAACTTATGAGGAAACATTAAAAACATCATCCAGATCAACCAAATGCCCTAAAGGTACAACAAAAACAAAAACTCACTTCCAAAAGCTCCTGATTACCTAGGTGCTCCTGCACCATTCTCCCCCTCTCAGCCCAAACAACTAAGGAGAGGAAGGAGAGACCAATGTCAGATCAATGCCAAGTTTCTTGAACTGATCTTCCTGTATCCAAGTGGCTTCTGATTCTGGCTTGTTCTTCCACTCGATAAGGTGCTCCATGTACACCTTATGTCTTGTAGCTTTCTGCACTCTTGACTACAAGATCTTCTCTACCTAAAGCTTGTCTTGATGTGGGAAGGGTACATTCCTGATGTCCTTCAGAACTTCCTAACTATTCTAACCCTCATCGTTGATTGATCCCTTGTACTTGATCAAATCAACAACATTGAAAACTGGAGATATGCCCAAGTCTGATGGTAATTCCACCTTATATGCATTCTTGCCATATTTGGCCAACACCTTGCATGGACCCACTCTTTTCATCTATAACTTGGTTGCCATTCCCTTCTACAATTTGGATTTGTTGAGGTGGACCATAACATAATCCCCAACTGCAAATTGTACATCCTTCCTTGACAAATCAACATTCTTCTTCAACTTTTGGGTCGCTACTGTGACTGTTTGCTTGACCTGTTCATGAATCTCCTTCATGGTCTGAGTGAAGTCTTCAACATGTCCACTCCTATTTTCCATGGATCCCAAATCTCTGAGCTCACATATGCCTCTTGGGTGCATCCCATACACAACCTCAAAAGGACTTTTTCCTGTAGTTCTATTTACATTGTCATTATAGGCATATTCAGCTTGAGAAATCACCATATCCCATGTCTGTCCATATTATTTATTTAAGCACCTTAAAATATTACCCAACACTCTGTTAATCACCTCTATTTGACCATCACTCTGAGGATGGTAAGCTGATCCAAATAACATATTTGTTCCCAATCTTCTCCATAGAGTCTTCCAAAAGTGGCTCATGAACTTCACATCTCTGTTAGAAACAATGCTTAGTGGTAAGCCATAGATCCTTACAACCTTCATGAAGAAAAGATGAGCTATATAGCTTGCATCATGAGTAGTTTTGCAAGGAATGAAGTGACTATTCTTACTAAATCTGTCTACCACAACATAAACACTATCAAAACTTGTTTTAGTCTTAGGAAGACCTACCACAAAATCCATGCTCACACACTCCCATGGTCTATTTGGAATGGGTAGGGGTTGATATAAACCAGCACTGCTAGCTCCTCCCTTAGATTTCATGCATACAACACACTATTCCAAATATTTTCTGACATCTCTTGCTAACTTAGGCCAGTAATAAAACCTTTGAACTAGCTATAAAGTTTTATTGATACCAAAATGCCCACTAAGACTACCATTATGCTTTTCTTGAATCATATTTTCCCTCATTGACCCTCTTGGCACACATAACTGATTACCCTTAAATAATAGTCCATTTTGCAATGTATACTCAGAATATTTGCTATGAAAATGATTTTCAAAATTAGAGCATACCTTGTAGGCTTCTAAGAAGTCTTCATCTTCACCATAGAGGTCTTTGAAACTCTCTAATCCAATGCTCTTCAGTTGTATCTCCTACACTGTTAGCAACCTTCTTCTTAATGCATCTGCAACCTTATTCATTAGTCCCTTTTTGTGCTTGATAGTGAATGTGAAAGCTTGGATGTATTCCATCCATTTCAAATTTCTATTACTCAGCTTCTCTTGGGTGTTGATGTAACTAAGAGCCTGGTTATTAGTGAAAACCACAAACTCTTTGGGTAATAGATAATGCCTCCACTTCCTAAGGGACTGCACTAAAGCATATAATTCTAGATCATAGGTAGAGTACTTTTTCTTGGCTTCATTAAGTTTTTCACTAAAGAAGGCTACATGCCTACCTTCTTGACTAAGTACTCCTCCTACTACTACTCCACTTGCATCACACTCAACTATGAACAACTTGTGAAAACTAGGCAATAATAGAATTGGTTGAGTTGCCACTTCTTGTTTCAAATTTTTAAACCCTTTATCCGCCTCTTGAGTCCACTTAAATTTTGTTTTCAGACCACTTTTGATGGTATCTAGGACTGGTGCACATATGCCACTAAAATTCCTTATGAATTTTCTATAAAATTGAGCCAAACCATGAAAACTTCTTACCTCTATTGTTGTGGTTGGTGTGGGCCAGTTTAGGATGGCTTCCACCTTGCTTGGATCCATCTTCAGTGTTCCTTGGGAAACTACAAACCCCAAATACACAAGTTCTTGCTTGAAGAACTCACACTTCTCTAGATTGATTGCCAACTTCTCTTCTTGCAACCTTTTAAGAACCATCTCCACATGCTTGAAATGTTCTTCTGCTATCTTACTAAAAATCAGTATGTCATCAAGATAGACTACTACAAAGATCCCTGTGAAATCCTTAAGCACTTCATTCATTAGTCTCATGAACGTGCTAAGGGAATTTGAGAGGCCAAATGGCATCAATTTCCACTCATATAAGCCATCATTTGTCTTAAAAGCTGTCTTCCACTCATCTCCATCCTTAATCTTGATTTGATGGTAGCCACTCTTGAGGTCCAACTTAGTGAAATATTGTGCTCCTCCAAGGAAATCCATTAAATCTTCAATTCTAGGAATTGGGAACCTATACCTAATGGTGATCATATTAATTTCTCTAGAATCCATACAAATTCTCCACTTACCACCTTTCTTGGTTGCCAAAACCACTAGTACTGTACAAGGGCTGATGCTCTTTTGAATCAATCCTTGATCCAATAATTCTTGCACTTGCCTAGCCACCTCTAGGTTCTGCTCAGGTGTAAGCTTGTATGTTGCTTTGTTAGGCAATTAAGCTCCAAAAATGAAGTCAATTTGATGACTTATTGCTATCTTTGGTGGTAAAGTTGCAAGTGTTTCGTCACTAACTATGCTCTTGTACTTATCAAGTAACCTTTGGACTACTTCTAGTAAAACTGTCCTTTCAGCCTTGGCTTCTTCCTTAGGTTGCATTAAAACCACATATCCTTCACCTCCTTGATGTAGATTGCTGATAAACTCTTTACCACTGCTCAACATGATGTTAGGTACCTTTGACTGCCCTTCATCTTCCTCTGTCAATGACTACAGCTTGAAGGGTCTTCCATCCTTCTTGAATGAGATGGTGTTCTCTTTCCCATCATAAATGGAACTTCTGTCATATTGCCATGGTCTGCCCAGTAGTAGATGACATGCATCCATGGGTAATACATCACAAACGAGCTTGTCTTTATAGCCTCCAATTGAAAATTCCACTGTTACTTGCTCATTCACCAAAACACTATGCCCTTTATTCAGCCATTTGAACTTGTAGGGGTTATTGTGGGGTACCTTCTCCAATTTTAGCTTTGCTACTACCTCCTTTGAGATTATATTATCTATTGAACCTGAATTCATAATGACTTTGCACACTTTTTCAAGTATCTTGCACCTTACTCTAAAAAGGGCTCTTCTTTGCTTAGGTTCCTCTTTGACTGGCTACCTGATCAGAACTCTGTTAAACATTAGATTTTCTCCTATTTCATATTCTATATGGCTGATCTCAATTTCCTTAGGACTCATGGTTTCCTCTTGTGCATAGGCCACTCTCTTTTCATTGCTTGATGATGATGCTTTCTTCGAGCACCTATAAGTAGGGTGACCTAGTTGATTGCAATGGTAACACTTCATATTTGCAAAATAAGAGTTGCTCCTGCCTACTCCTCTTCCTCTGTTTGAACCTCCTTGAGGTCCTCTTCCACTATTAAATCCTCCTCTTGAAGATGTTTCACCTCCATCCTCAGTGAGTTTTACTTCTCCATGATTCCTTTGATCACTGCCTCTTCCTTGGTAGCCACCACGCTGTTGTCTTTGATCTCTACCTTTTCCTCTGCCCTTAGAAGATTGATCTTGCTTCCTCTCATTCCTTTCCTCTATCTTGATAGCCAGCTGATAACATTGATGTACTATTTTAGGACTCAAAAGAGCCATCTCTTCTTCGATGTTCCACTCCAAACCATTCAGGTATCTAGCCACTTTGAGGCTCTCATCCTCCGTTACATTAGATCTCAAGCAAAGCTTTTGAAACTCTTCAGTGTAAGTGTTTACATCCTGGTCTTTCTGCCTTAGACTTTTCCTCTTCTTGTGAAGTTGGATCTCATAGTCATCTGGCATGTAGGCTTCCTTCACCTTAGCAACCATTCCTTTCCAAGTTGATATGGGTTGTTTTCCTTCTTTTTCCCTCTCTGTCTGAACAAAATTCCACCATGTCAAGGATGATCCTCTCAATCTTGATTTAGCAACCTTCACCTTCTATGATTCAGTGATTCCATCACATTCAAAGTGATTCTACATGCCTTCTATCCAATACATGACCAAATCAGGATCCATTTTTCCACTAAACAGTGGTATGCCCTCAAGTCCTTTTCCACTCAAGGCTTTCAATGCCTTCAAGAAAGGCTCCCCCTCCAAAATAGGGTCAGGTGCAGGGACCTTGTCTTCCTCTACAACCTCTTCTTCTTTTGGCACCTTACCTTCCAACTTCACCTTGTTCAATGCTTCCTCAAGCTAGCCTATTCTTTCTTTTAAAGACTTGTTGTCCTCTTCTTGTTCTTCAACCATCTTGGCTAATTGTGCATTTGTCACCATGGTGGGTGTTTCACTTGACTCAACTTCTGACATATAAGCTGCTTACCAAATCTTTTACTGGCTCTAATACCAATCTGATAGGGAGACTAGAGGAAACTCCATTGGTTCCTGCTTTAGGCCTTGCTTACAAGACCTCCCAGGTGCTTTGATGCTCCACCTTTACCTTTAGGGACTTATTCTAATATCATTCCCCCTAGTTCTACTGGCCAACCACCCTATCTTGTCAAGTTTGCAACTACTAAGCCAAATCTTGGTAGTATGACTCCACTCTTCCTTAGCCTTTAATGCATCCTAAAGACTAATCCTCCCTCAAAACATAAATGGATCTTGCAGGGGTGATGGAATGTTTTCCAAAGTTTCAAAAAAATCTCCTAGGGTTCTTGAAACTTCACCTAGGCTCCATCTACCCATCGCTTGTATGTAAGCTACTCTTAGGGTTTGGAAGGCTAGTAGCCTAGAGCCCCAATTAGGCCTCTTCCTCTGAGAAAACATGTTGTTTCACAAAACTTTTCAAAATAATTCTCAATCTTTCCTTGGGTTTCCTGACACCAAAGGCTAACTCTCAAACATTTTAGGGTTCTTGACCCATAACTGTCTATACACCACTAGTTCCTAGAAATGAGGCTAAACCTAGGGTTTCAAGCAACTTCCTGACTTTCAAGAAATAGTCTGATCCTGCACCCCACAAAGGTGATGTTGGAGAATCCTCCTACCTATCTGACCTTGGTAGGACCTTTCTCTGTCACCTCAAAAAGGAACTTCATCATAACCTTGTTTCCCTACAAGATATTCCATCTACAACTCCAGATCTCCCTAGCCGGACTCCTCTTAGCTCGCTTAGAGCAAGATCATGCTAGCACTTCCTGCAGCTAAAAAACTCCTAGATTCTAACATATGTATAGGCATGGAGTTAGGGCACATTTCCCAAAAGGCCGTACAAATTGTACGGTGGAAAGGTGCTCTAAGCCTCCATGTATTCAAAACTACCTGGAAAAAAATAGTAACAGGCTGTTTACAACTTAATTACAACCAACAATGAAAAATAAACTAAAAAACATAACTAATGAATCAAAAATCTTTTAAATAACATATAATACATCCTACAACTCAAACAGTAGTAATATTAATGCATTTAAGCACCGTTTTAAAGCAAAAACAGAAAAATATATAGCAAAATGCTATTTTTCTTCAACTTTCAGAAATAGAGTCCGTACAATGAACTTCTAACCTTGCAAAAAGGTCGAGGAAACCTTTAAATAGGCTTGTAAAATAGTTAAGCTTCTTGGGTCGAGCCTTTAGATGACTTAAAGAAGCAAAATATAAAACCCACCGTGTTTTCAAAACTTAGGCAACTTTTACAACTTAGCCAAAATGAAGAGTTAAAACTACTTAACTCTTGTTAACCTCCTCCAACTAATCAAAACCATCCCTTAGATCACCACTAATGGTCTAAATGACCTTATGAGGAAACATAAAAAACATCATCTAGATCAACCAAATGCCTTAAAGGCACAACAAAAACAAAAACTCACTTCCAAAAGCTCCTGACTACCTAGGTGCTCCTGCACCATATTTCTTTATGGAATTTCTAGATTTAGATTTATTATATATGAAAATTTTCAATAGCATACCTTAAATTTAAATCCAATCTCCAAAATCAAAAAAAATAAGCATTGCCTTCAAATCCAATCCCCTAATTTAAAAAAAATAAGCACAACATTGAATTAAATCCCCTACTTCAAAAAAATCAAACAACTTTTCAATCCAATCCCCAAATTCCAAAAGATCAAACACCACCTTCAAAACCAATCTTCGAATTCAAAAACATCAGACTCCACCTTCAAATCTAGTACCCAAATTTCAAAAGAATTTAAAAAGCACCAAACAGACAACACAAAATCAAATTAAGATGATCATCCTGTCGAGATTACATTTTATCTCAATTGCACCTCTAAATGCTCCAGGCAGATTTGTTGGGTTATTTAAGTTTATTGTCTATCACCTCAAGGATTTATATTGTTTAGATGGAATTATGTCTATTAGGGAGTTGGTGGAAGTGTTAGAATTCCTCTTTTTCTGAAAGAGGGCCAGAACTTAAATATATGATGAAAATTCTTCTGCTTAATAATTAAAATATTCTCAAATAAATGGTTGAACTTGGCTTTACTTTACATCATAGTGCTGATTTGGGCTTTAATATTGGGTCCTCTGGTCAAACACAAAGATGTGGAAACATGGCTATTCATCAATATGTTCCCTACTTCATCAAAGTATTCAAAATCCCAACATATCAAAAGGCACCTAATATTTTCTCACCAATAAACAACACCAATCTGTATTTTGGACCTGTGCAGGTAAATGTCGGTTTTCTTTTTTTAAGTCTTCTGGTGATACCAGCAGGTTAGATCTACCTTCCATGTTCTGATCGCACTTCATCTTTGGGCCTTCTACTTTGTTAATTTGAGTATCTATATTTTTTGTGCATAAATAAACTTATTTTATATAAAAGAAAAGGAAAGACAAAAAATATTTCATTTGCAGAAATGTATCACACGACAAAAATAGCTGCACATGACATTACAGGCTTCTTAGAGTCCTTGACCTTGTGTATCCAAAACTTTCAATTGACTGAACAATAGAAATAGATTTCTTAGCAACAGATTACACTTTCATCTACATTGCAATTCATGGCTCATATCTGATTTGTATTATCACTCGTGATGGCTACCAAATTATAATAGTTAGAAATTCATGTCCCCTAAACCTCAACCTATATCTATTTCTTTACCTTAAATATTATTATTACATGCTCTCTCCTCTAATGTTGGTGTAGCGGTTTGCTATATTCACACATTAGACCTATCATTTTCTTAATTTGTCACTGTCATGTTTAGTTATTATGATTGTAATTGACTAGGGGAGAGAATCCAGTAGTTGTGCACCCTAACTTCGCACTTCTAATTATCCTACGTGGAAATTTCAAATCACTCCCAATTTTTTATAGCAGCTTACTTGGCAAGTCCCCTGCTTATAACTAAGGTTTTAGGGCCACATCATCAAATACGATGCCACATCAGAATGATTTTTGTCAAGGTGTCCAAAAAGGCCCAAAAAAAAAAGTGAGACCAATACTTGTGAATTCACAGCATGTTTTATTGAGCGTTGATGTGGAATCACATGATTGGTTGCCTTTTAGATCAAAGGAATACATTTTGTTTAATTATGGGTAGTCATCATCAACACTAACAACTTTAAAGTCACAACTATTGGTCTAATATTGATAAAAATATTGAGCATTATATAAACAACTACTATCACAACTATTGGAACATGCTCGGGTATGGGGTCCTCTCCCCTATAATAGGAAGAACAAGACAAAGTGGCATTAGCCACCAACCACAATTCCCATAAGCTTTTATATGGCATTAGCAAGTTCAATCATAATAACTAAATAGAAGGAATTGTTAGACCAAATATAAAGCTCAAAGATGCAAATAAATCAGCAGATATTGTCCAATCAGAAGAGATTTTTAGTAAAAATATGTAGGTTAATGTGATTGAAGGTTTCAGACTTCAACATAAAAAGATTTCAGACTTCAGCATAAAAAGATTACCTGAAGGTGGTGGACTTTCTCATCAGGGAGTCAAAAGGAAGAAGCAAATTAATTTTACTACTAATAGAAGCTGTAGTTTATCCTAATCTTGCTACATACTGGGAGCAGTGGTTCATTTTTCTACTCTCAACCATATCAACTTCTCTGAGTTAGCAATAAAAGCAAGATAATTGTTGGAGCAAACCAAATTGAGTGAATTTTGCACCAACATTGCTAAGATTTTTCCAGATTAAGCAATGCACAAAGAAGCCAAGGATATATTCCAAGCATATTAACTCTACCTTGAGAGGATGGGTGGCAGTTTTTCACATTCAATTATCATTAGTTTTTCACTTTGAGTCTCTCAGAGTTCTTGCACAGTCAGACCCCTAATGGGAGGATTATACTTTCATCATTTTGAAACTTTTTTCTAAGCGGCTGTGTTTCATTGCACATGTTAGAGACCTGAGGTTAACTTTATACTAACCTCTACTAAATAATTTATTGACAAGTTAATGGCTAATGAAAATGTTTTCCTAATATTTCTATTGTTCAGCATCTCAACCTGTAAAGGTAGATGCACCTGAATGTCTTGGAAATGTTAAAGATGATACCTACAATGATGATCTATGGTGTAGTTATTCTAATGAATGTGGCTCCAAAATCACAGTCACTATGAGATTTAAGGGGCAGCAATAAATCAATGGATTAAGGACATATAGTGCAAGATTGTTGGTAGCCCTGTAGCTAGCACTTGCAGCTGATCCAAGCTAATTTGAGGGATTCTAAATAAATAAACATATAAAGCCAACATAATTGTAGCTGTATTATCTTTAAGCCTTGCTGGCCTAATTCACAACACAGAATCAGTATAGCAACCTCTATAGTTATGTTTAAATTATTTAATTGTTTTCTTTTAAATATCACTTCTTGTCATAATTTCTTTTAGTTTATTCACTTTTCTAAAAAAAAAAATTGAACGGTACCTAGGGGCATCACTGGCCCCAGGCCAGACATACCACTATCTATGCTTGTGATTTAAACTTCATTTTCATAGAGCCCTATTAACAGAGATATATCTCCTCTAGTAGTTTTGTGGTCACCTTCACACCTGTGGGGGAATTAATCTTGCTTCTCCTTGATGAGAATTCCCCATTTGAACTCTTACATTCCACCCATGATATTTTTGCAAGTAGTTTTTAATGCACATAAATTTTACTTAATTTTTTCTCACTATTTTCTAGTTTTTAATGCCTTCAGTTGACATTTTCAAGTTTGGAAATTTTTTGTGCCCTTGTAGATACACTACCACCAAGACTAAATGGATTTCCTGCTTTCATTTACTACTACATTTTTTTGGTTTCTATATGCCATGTGCAAGGGATATGGTCAGAGGAGGAAGGCCAATGTTCTTCTCTTTCAAAGCCTTGTTATGTATTTCTTGTTTGCTAAGGGTTGAGGCTGCAATTAGTATATAATTTATATGAGGAAAGAGGTAGAAGGTAAAAGTGTTAGTAGTCAACATACCATAGATGCATGAAACACATAAAGGAACAGTTTTTGTGTGTGTGAGAGAGAGAGAGGGGCAAGATGACTGCATATGGAAAAAGAAGATTTGGGAAATTGTTAAATAAAAATCCAGAATTGGTGACTATTAAACAAATGATTTATCAATATCATGAATAAGAAGGTAAAGTATAGGAAGATTGGCCCTTATAAAAGGTAAATATTCCAAAGTTAATGTCGAGCAACAAGATGATTGGAAAAGATAGTCTATGAATGAAGTACGGGAAGATGAAGAAGACAATAGAAGGCTTGGTAGAAAAACTCCATGATAGTAGGCTAAAGGGTCAAAAGAAATAAAATGGATATCAAAAGTTGGACATGGCCAATATTGTTGACCATTATATAGTTCCCTATATTCAAAATTGTGAGCAACATGCACATGATCAAACTTACCAAGGAAGTCTGACACAAGAGCATCCATGAAAAAATGGGTAATCTTGCATGTTTTGGACCATTCTATGGTCTTGCGGAAGCAACATCTTTGTCAATACCATTTTGGTGGATTTTGAGAGGACTATATTTGAAGTCATCTTAAGATCGCTATGTTATAACTTAAAAATTGCTTCAAAATAAAAATCGCAAGACTTGTACAAGCCATAACAGTCTCATATCCCATATTTGAGTGTCAATTTTTTGTGAATTCCTATAATTTTCCAAGAGGAATCCAAAGGCGCAATCAAAATTAACATTGAGTGTATGGGTACAACACAATGATGAAAGGGTTTAAGACATGTAAATCTACAAGATTCTAGAGCTAATATGAACAAGAGAATGGACAGTTAGTGACAGTGTATGCTTAATGCTCTTAATAAATAGCCAATTATCATAATTAGGACAATATACAGGGCTACAAGTCAGGGGTGAATGAAGTAAGATGCCAAAGACACAGTGATATAAGGCCACCCAAGGCAATGATAGATGTACCCTTGATGGATAATGTTTGGATATTCACCTTTAACAGTTTGATGCAATGGCATATGAATTTCAAGTATACAAATGAGAATTTCTTTTTATAGTAGTTTCAATTTACCTAATCTTTGTCTAATATGTGGACAGGGAAGAGTACACTCTTGAAAAATTTATTGTGAACAAATTTCAGAGAGATGGATGCATTTAAGGGAAGGTGACTTTCTGGCTCCTACATTATTTATATTTTTTAGACAGTTTCTAGTTTGTTTTGTGACATAATAAACAATATATACAGGTTATTCCATGCACTAGGATTTTTGTAATGTTTTTTCTTCCTCATAGTTTCTCAAAGTACCTATTTAATTGCATAAGGTCCTACTCTATTGTTCAAGATATAATGAAATGACGCTAATAGTACTATTTGGAAATCACCTAAGTTTATATTTTCATAAGTATCCTAATGTTCTAATTTTCTCACACGTGGTATGGATCTCTAGGCTTCCAATGTTTTTTGAGTCTAATCCCTAGCCAATAAAGCACACACAGTTGCAACCTACTTCTGACTTTACAAGAGGGCAAGCAACTATGTATAGGTGAGTGATGAGTTCAATTAACAATATTTACCTTTCACTGACACCAAATTATCATTCACATTTCTCCATTGCAGGATACACGTGTTACAGTTTTCCCCAGGATTGCTTGTCAGACATTATGAGAAGCTTGTTGAATCCCCATACTTCCATGATGCGAGATTTAATGCATAACAGAACTACAATCAACTACAAGTTACATACTCTTATACCCTAAAACAATCCTACTGATATGTTCAAGTGACTATGCTGATAACTTGAAGTAAATTGTTGAAATTGGGAATAATTTCTGAACACTCTAATATTTATAAGAATTGAGAGATACCAAACATAGAAAACATCAGCAAGAAATGGAAAAGAATATGCCTCAAATTCTAAAAAATCTGAAAAAACCTAACCAATACAGTGTTACAGTTTTCCCTAGGATTGCTTGACAAACATTATGAGAAGCTTGTTGAATCCCCCTACTTCCATGATGCAAGATTTAATGCAGAACATAACTACAATCAACTACAAGTTACAGACTTTTATACCCTAAAACAATCCTACCGATATGTTCAAGTGACTATGATGATAACTTGAAGTAAATTGTTGAAATTGGGAATAATTTCTGAACACTCTTAAGATTTATAAGAATTGAGAGATACTGAACACATAAAAAATTAGCAAGAAATGGAAAAGCATATGCCTCAAATTCTAAAAAAGTTTGCAAAAACCTAACCAATGCAAAGATTAAAATAAATATGAATACTTATTACAAGAATTCAGATCTACAAACCATGAATTAAAGAAACTCAAATATATACATAAAGAAAGAGTAAAGAGGCATACTATCAATCACAAATTAAGAAAAAAGCATTACTAACCTCTCTAAAGCATAAAGCCCTAATGTGCTCTTCTTCTCTGTTAATGCCTGCTAATCGTCCTTGAAAAATTATAAGAGTCAGGGAAAAATATGCACAAGCAAAAGCAAATAAACCTTATCATAACATTTTACCTCAAGATTCTACACAAATTGTGTCTGCACACCAATGTCGATGAGCAAAAAAGAACAAAATATGCATGAAAAACTCCTTCAATTGCCAAAACAAAATATACCTACTACAAAATATAAATATGAAAGATAATATAACTTTTTATCTTGTAACCCTTATTTAATTAAGAGAATTTAAGAATTTTTATAAAAATAATTTTTTAAAACTTAAAGTATATATTAAACTATACTATATCAATATAAACTGCTAACCAGGAAACATGGGTGTTTTTATTTCCTCATGAGTGAAATTGTATTTGCATTTATGTTTATTTGTTAACGAGGAAAGAGAAGATATTTTAGGGTTTTGTTCTACTCTACTCTGCTCTGTTAACCACATGAAGATGAAGATGAAGATGATGCACAACTTTAAATGGATATACCCCCTCTTTAAACAGGTAACTTCTCTTCATTCTACAAAACAATACAAAACCTCATCTCACCACACACACAAATAGGAGAAATCCCCTCCTCGCATCACACACAAATTTAATGTTTTGCACTTCACTTAGTACATTAATGTCGTATGCCAATCAGGAGACACAAAAAAGGCTTGGGACCTTTTACATTCAGCCATAACTAAATGCCTTCCTCTTGATGTCGTAGCCTTCACCACACTTTTAAATTCCCTTGGTAACTCTACTGATTTGCATAGAATCAACTCCCTTCTTGCTGAAATGAAAGAGATGGAAATACATTCAAATGTTATCACTTATAACACTCTCATAAAGACACTGTGTAAAGGGGATCACATTGAGGAAGAACTTGATATTTTGCACAAAATGGGGCACACATATTGTTTTCCTGATACTGTTAAATATATATAGCACCGTAATTAATGGGATTTGAAAAAGAGGCAGAGTAGAGAAGCTCTTGTTTTATTTACTAAGATGATACAATCTAGCATTTCGCCTAATATTACTGCCTGTAGTACACTAATTAATGGTCTCTGCAAGGTGGTCAGGGAAGATATGCTCTAAGGTTGGTAGTTGGAATGAAACAGTTACTACTCTCCAAATATTGTCACATACAACACTCTAATTGATGGTTTGAATCACTAACTCGATATGTAACTTGCAGTTTTACCATGGCTATGCCAGCAACTACGCTTTTATGACAAAAAATAGGACCTTGATAACTTCAAGGAGGAACATCAACAAAGAGCACAATGAAGGAAATTCAAATAGGTGTTATGTTTGACTGGAAATAGTCTCATGCTGGCATACAAACTTTTTTACACAATTATATTTAAAAGGCTCAAAAAATCATGTCTCCAGCTCAAATATCTACTATCTCTAAAACCTATCGATCTTCAATGCAGCACCATTATGACCAGAGAGTCAGAACATAAAGATTCATTATGGCAACTGGCTTGCATACATTCCTTGACCACAACAAACTACATTTAATATTTAATCTGACCAAACAAACCAACAAGAAGGATCAATTTTTTCATCAATGAAGACTTCTTAGAAAATCTGTACCATTGAATGCAAAATAAAAGTTAGGGCCTTTCAAATTGGATACGCCTTCAGTGTAAGAAATTTATTTTTAAAAAGTATTTTTTTTATTGTCTTAATTTAAGACAATTAGAAAATTAAAAATATAATTTAAACATAAAATATATATTTAAGATAAAATTAATATTTTGTCTTAAATTAATGTCTTAAAATCCCCTTCTGTGTAGTAGTGGTAGGAAGGAATTGTAGTTTGATATTAAAGATGATGCAATTTGTCACAGAACTTACTTGAAGATTCTGCCCAAATTGTGTTATATTGTTAGTAGTTTTTTCTACTTTCCACTTGCTATTGGTTTCCACTCCTGCAAACTCTTCCTCATTGGTATTGACCTTTCACTTGTCCAATTTTGTGAGTTGTAGCCTGAAAATAAAATATTGACAGGGTATTAGGGTATGCTTATTAAAACTCAATAAACAGTAAAAAGAGGGGAAAAATAAAGCCCTCATTTAAAAAATGTTTTAGCAAACGATAAGCCCTGGTTTCAAGTTTACGCAATAGGTATTTTTGGTGCACCAAGCAACCTAAGCAGCCAAATGGTCCACTTAGGTAGAGGTCCCATGAGGGGGGCCTAAGCTCTATGGATTATGATCAAATTCAAAAGAAAAAAGAATACAGGAGTAATAGTCATTTATTTAGTCATTTTTATTTGTCTAATATTAGTCATTTATTTAGTCATTTTTATTTGTCTGATATTAGCCATTTATTTAGCCATTTATTTAGCCATTTATTTAGTCATTTATTTAGTCATTTAGTTGTGATTTTACCCAATGACCAAATTAGTCACTTATAAATGACCAAATTAGTCATTTATTTTCCAAATACTACTAGTGTTAGTCACGTGACTAAAATTTGTAGTCATGTGACTAAAATTTTTAGTCACGTAGTCATTTATTTTCTAAATTCTACTAGTGATTGGAGCTCATTAGAATCCTGGATAGATGCAACATTAAGTTTTGGAGCAGAGATATTGCTCAATTTAAGGTCCAATGGGACTAGTATTCAGAGGACAGTGCTACTTGGGAGGATGTCAAAGAAATAGAATGCTCCTTTCCACATTTTCTTTCTTGAAAGAGAAACTCTATAATCTTGTTTGATATTTCTTTTTGATTTGAGATACTATGATATTTCATGCCTTAAAATTTTCATGTTGAAAAAGATATAATTTGAAATGATGTTGAAATAGACATATATTTCATGAGATGTTGAAATAGACATATATTTCATGTGATGTTGAAATAGACATATATTTCATGTGATTTTGAAATAGACATATGTTTTATGTGATGTTGAAATAGACATAAATGAACCAAATTGTTATGATGATATTCCTTCTAACTTATTAGACATCAAGACAATGTCTCTTCCAAGAGGGGAAAGATGCCATAACCCAATTTTATTACATATTTGTTTAAATATGAAAAATTTCATCATTGATGAAATTTAGCTAAATATTAAATGGAGATTCTAGAATATTAGAATGTTGAATATGAAGAGTTGACTACTATTGACTTTGTGAAATTTTGGAAACTATTTTTTTATTCTGTCATCAAGAATTGAATGTTACTAATCAATTTGCAAGTGAAAGGCTGTGTAGTTGCAGGGTGATAGGATGAAGGATGAGAACATGGTTGAAGTAGGATTGTTTAGCCAGTTGGAATCTAGATACACACACCACAAGTAGCATGATAACTTTCATTTGACTAACTTGCATACATAAGAAAATGAAATTTTCTCCAATATGAACTATTTCAATTCTTACAAATGAATGATTAGTAGATTTAAATGTATATTCTTGAAGCTTGTATTTTGAAGGAACTAAAGTGAGTATTGTAGAAAAAAAAAATATTTTCTTTAAGTATATAACCCCAGAGCCACTCATAAAACAACTTGCATATGAGTGTTTTTATTTAAACACACACACACACACACACACACACACACATATATGTATGTATATATATGTATATACATATATATACATACATATATATACATATATATATACATATATACTTACATATATATACATATATATACATACATATATATACATATATTTGTATATATATATGTATATATATACATACATATGTATATATATATATAGATATATGTATGTATACACATATATGTATATATATACATATATACATACATACATATATATATATGTATGTATGTTATTTGAATGTATGAAAGATGTGAATGAAGCCATTTAAATGCATAAAGAAACATATATGTGAGTGTGTATATATATATATATGTATGTATGTATGTATGTATGTATGTATGTATGTATGTATGTATGTATGTATGTATATATGTATGTATGTATGTATGTATGTATGTATATATGTATGTATGTATTCATAATCAAATTTGAATTTGAAATGTAAGTGATAACCAATATGTAATGAAATCAGATAGTGGAAGATCAAGGAATATATTCCAAGGAAGACCAATGATAGTCATGGCCTACAAAATCATGAAGTCAATGTTCAAAATTAGAGGGTGGCAACAACCATGGTAGAAAGGCCATAATGATAGTAACCAACCACATGCAAAGGAGCGATTGCCATTTTTCTTATGTAGAGTGTGGGAAAAAGCAAGGGGATAGGTTGGGAAGGAAATCGAAAAGAAGTTGGAAAATTTTGAGGAAAAGTCTCATCGAAAGCTTGACCAAGGAGGTAAGCTTGACTTTTCTCAGAATCTATATTGAAATGCATTGTTTTGGTTATCATATCGATAGCACAATATCATGTAATTTTGTTGTCTAAGTGTCTATGTGACTCGGCTTAATTCGATGGCACAATGTAGCGACCACCCACAAAGGGATCACCAGGACATGGCCTGCTAACTTGCATTATCTTTGAAGCTTGTCAGCTAGCCTTTGTGCTAGACCGATGATTCAAGTCTCTTCTACCAATGACTGTTTGTTAGTCACAAACCATTATAAGCCACATCATGTCTAACAAAATAATGTATTTCAATGGAATATGTAACTTGGATAAACAGAAAATCATAGGGTATTTGAAGATCGACCCTACCAGAGGATATCATCCTCTCTCTCTTGTTTTATTGACTGTTTTTTCATTTATAATTGCATTGTTTTCCATTATTAGCAAGGCTGATAATGGAAAATAGAGAGTTCTTCAATACTATAATTGTTGAACCATGATTGCATGAAGAGGATTACCCTCGATCCTATCTAATGTGTAAGTTTGGCCCTATAAGCCATGTAGAGGAATTGATATTCATGATCAATAGGGGCATGTTTGCTTGAATGTATCAACAAATTATGCATGATACATTTAGGTTCTATTGCATATGATATGGGAAAATCTATGATACCCATAAGGGTGAAGTTTCTTTTTTTTTTTTTTGAAATCTATGAAGGGACCACCCGACCCTTGAAATGGGTCAAATAGAGAGCCATCATAATCAATAAGGCAGCATAGAAAAGGAACGATTATGGTTGAACACTAAGGCTTTTTAGTCTTCTTGATTGAAGTAGATGCTTGAGTATGATATCAACAAGCATGTTGATTATGGTTTTCTTAATAGTGTCATGCAATTTTAAATTTTTAGAAAGGAAAGTGTTTAAAATTTGAAGAACAAACATTTTTCTTTATGTATTAAAAATGGATTTTGATTGTTTAATTTCAGAATAGTGAATAAAGTAAATGACAACATATTATCTTTTTAATGTAACTATTTAAGCCTGAGAGTGAAAAATTTCAATGCAAACTATGGAAATGCTTGCAAAAGACTTTGTTTTATTGAACTTTATCTTTGTCCAATGAATGTTCATATGTAAATAATCTATTTGACAACTGTTTGGAATGTAAATAACTTACTTGCTTAGTCAATTTAGTGAGAAATAGTACATGCTTGGTTAAAACAATAGATGATCATGTGCAAACAACTCATTAGATGACTATATATAATGTAAACAATTTACTTGTTTATTTTGTTTAGTAGGAAATAGAACTTGCTTTGTTAAAACAATTACATTTTGATGCAGAAGCTATGGGACTTTTGGAAACACACAATGATTTCAAGGATTTCAATGAAGCAGTCTCAAATCTCTTTTAGGCACCCTTGTGGAGATAAGCCTCAATAATGCACTTATGACTCAAAACCTTCTCCTATGGACCGAAACCCTAGAAATGTTCTTAAGAGATGAAAACAAACTTTTCTCAACTGGTTTCAAGCCCCAAACCTCTGACTTAAACACAAACTCACTTTTTGCACCTTGACTAGGCTTCTAGCCCAACTAGGCCTCCTGCGGTGATTTTTTTAACTTTACTCACAACTTCCCCAAAGGAATTACCAAAATAATGATTTTTTTAGATGTGGTTTATAACCCTACACAACATACCTAGACCTTGATGGCAACTGTTTTGGATCAGACTTCCCAAATCCTGTTGTTTCCACAAAAACTAGGCCAAATTAGCCCTCTTTTTCAAATCAACCCTACTCAAATCTTAACTCCAGATTATAATAATTTCAAAATTACCTTAAAATGTTCCCAAACCAAGGATTTTTATGTTTTTAGGTGCGTATGACATCCTTGACACCCTCAAACACAAAACACTCACTAAATTGCCTCAAAACTAGGGCTTCTTGGATCTTGGCCTTCCAAACACTTCCAAATATCTCTCTTTGACTTTTAACCATTAGATCAACATAATAAATCAATAAAAACTCAAAAACTTGCCCCTTGTTAAGGCAGATCTTCTACTGCTATACTTTAACCCCCATCCTCATGCACTTTGCATTGTCCAATCTTGGTGTACACCTTAATATTCATCTTTCCTACACATTAGTTTGTAAGGTTTGTATTATAAATGTTATAAGTGATCCATTTCAAAGGTTACAACATCATTCTACCTTGAAATGGATCAATCATCCATAAAAACCCTCAAAATCAATGAAAATATGCACTTTCTTGAGGACAATTAGCAATAATATACAAATAATTGATTGTTGTTGCTTTCAGGACATTCAAATGACTTCAAAACAAGTTGATTCAAGTCCCTAAACCATCCTAATAAACAAATATTCAATAGAAATCAATAAATCATCAAAAGAGCACAAGAAAAATGTAAGAAATTGCTTGTTTTTTTCTTTTTCTTTTAGCAGTCCATACAAAATCCGTACCAGCAACCCAAACTCCATACAAATGATTCCTTTAGGGTTATAGACCCATCCCACAACTATTCAAGCCATTTGGAATTGGTTTAATTATATTAAAGTTGCTAAAACTCCTAAAAATCCTTAAAAATTATTAAATTGAAATATTCAACCTTAATTAACATGATTAAAACACTAAAAACCTATCTAGACTCTTAGGACATTATTTGTCCAATTACACTTCATTTTGGTCCTATGGTCCTTATCAAGACCCTTAAGACATTTGACTCCCTTAATGTTTTTAACCATTTCAAAAGCCATTATAGGATTCAAATTTTCATAATTAATTTTCTAAGTTCCTTGATAGGTCTTCATGACCCCTGCATCCTCATGTCTCTTGAAGTGCTCCTTGAAGAGCTTGGCTGCTCCTCACCATTCTCCCCAAGAAAGAAAAAGGTCTTTCCCCAAGAAGTATCCAACTTGTTGCTACCATAATATTCCTTGTTCCTATATGTTTGCACCTTCTGATTACCAAGCATGAAATCTCCCAAAGTTACCTTCTTCCTTTTCTTCCAACCTGCATTCATGTCACTCAACATGTTAGTGTCAAAAATTTGTTTTGTTTGTCCTTTTTGCTGCTTGAACTCAGTCTAATTTTGTGCCCTGTTTCTGCCTCTATGCCACTGATTTCCTTGTGAAGAAACACCACCCCTATTACGCTCAACAATAGGGAATTCAATACTTCCAATCTTAATACTGTCCAAGTCCCAAAGATTCTAATTTTTAGGATTGTATGCTTCATATCTCTGCTGCAACCTATCATTTCTCTTCCAACCAATATCTTCCCCTATCTTACCCTACACTTTCACCTGCAAATTCTTCTCAAAACATATCACAAAACTCTCATTAGACTGCTCCAAAGGAAAAGGAACCAACTTATATCTACTAGCATCTTTATGCACCAAATATGTGTTGTGAAAACCATCATGCACTGTCCTCCTAGCATACTTCCATGGTCTCCCCAAGATGATATGACCACAAGTCATTGGAATGACATCACAAAGCACCCTGTCATGATAAGATCCAATTGAAAAACCCACAAAAGCTCTCTTACCAATCTCTACATGCTGCATTTGAGTAACCCAAGTGGTCTTGTAGGGAGTAGGATGATCAAAAGTTTCAATACCCAACTTGGTTACCATATTAGTTGAAACTAAATTGCTATGTGACCCTGAATCTATGAGTAATCTGCATATATTACCATGACTCAAACAATTTGTCTTAAAGATAGTTACCTTTTGCTATTGATGAATTCTTTCTCCTTGCTTGACCATAAGAAACTCACCATCAGTCACAGGGTCTGCCATGAATGTTTTTTATTTCTCCTTCTTGTCTTCTTTTTCTTGTACCACGTTAGCTCTCCTTTCTCTGCCCCTATCAGATTGTTCCCATTTAGGACACTTGAAGGAAGGATGCTCTAGTTCATTGCAATTAAAACACCTACCTGTGAATGGGCCTCTACCTTGTCCAAATCCGCTTCCTCCTCTAGGAGTGTATCCACCTCCTTGATCAGAAAATACCTCTTTACCTTTGTCATTGTTGCTCTTGTCATTGATGCCTTGTCCTTGTTCTCTATTACCTCTTCCCCTATTTGAACTACCTCCTCTTCCACCATTGCTTGATCTTTCTTGCTTCCTCTTCACCTTTTCTTCTACTCTAATGGCCAATTGAAAACATTCTCCTAATGTCCTTGGCAATTGCAAAAAAATATCATCTTGTAGATTATACCTCAAGCCATTGATATACCTAGATACTTTCTCATCTTCTTCCTCATAACCTCCTTTAATACTAAGCTTGTGAAATTGCTCAATATAGGACATCACATCCATGTCCTTTTGCCTTAAATTATGCCTCATCCTCTTCACATGAATTGTGTAATTAGATGGTAGGAATTGTTCCTTGACCAAACTCTTCATCCTTGCCCATGTAGAGACTTTTTCCAATCCCCTAGCCATCCTATCATTTTGAAAACTAGTCCACCATGTCAATGCTATGCCTCTCAACTTGGTTTTGGCAAACTTAACCTTCCTCTCTTCACCCATCTCTTCAAACTCAAAATAGTTCTCTAAGGCATCAAGCCATTCTAACACCTCCTCACTATCCATATTCCCTTGATAGATAGGAAAATCTATGTGACTCTTTCCTCCATGACCTTGTACTACTTTCAACAATCTCAATAGCCTCCTTTCCTCAGGGTCCTCTGTCTCATCTGCTGGTTGTTCCCGATTTTCCCTCACATACTCTTCTTCTTCATCATTGTTTTCTTGGTCTTCTCATTATTCTCTCTTACTTCTCTCAAGGTTATTTATCCTTGCTTGCATGGTCTATCTCTCTCTTCTCCACTGCCTTTCTTCCCTTGCTCTGGCCTGCTCTCTTGCTGCTTCTTGTTCTCTTCTTTCCCTTCTCTCTCTTTTCAAGATTTCCTTTAACTCCTCTAACTCTCTTGCCAATTGATTTTTAGGTGCAATTATTGATTATTCAATCCCTAAAGGACCTACTCACTGCTCTGATACCACTCTAATGCAGAGGCTATGGGACTTTTGGAAACACACAATGATTTCAAGGATTTCAATGAAGCAATCTCAAATCTCTTCCAGGCACGCTTGTGGAGATAAGCCTCAATAATGCACTTATGACTCAAAACCTTATCCTATGGACCAAAACCCTAGGAATGTTCTTAAGAGATGAAAACAAACTTTTCTTGACTGGTTTCAAGCCCCAAACCTCTTACTTAAACACAAACTCACTTTTTGCACCTTGACTAGGCTTCTAGCCCAACTAGGCCTCCTGCGGTGATTTTTTTAACTTTACTCACAACTTCCCCAAAGGAATTACCAAAATAATGATTGTTTTAGATGTGGTTTATGACCCTACACAACATACCCAGACCTTGATGGCACTTGTTTTGGATCATACTTCCCAAATCTTACTGTTTCCACAAAAACTAGGCCAAATTAGCCCTCTTTTTCAAAGAAACCCTACTCAAATCTTAACTCCAGATTATAATACTTTCAACAATACCTTAAAATTTTCCCAAACCAAGGATTTTTAGGTTTTTAGGAACCTATGACACCCTTGACACCCTCAAACACAAAACACTCACTAAATTGCCTCAAAACTAGGGCTTCTTGGATCTTGGCCTTCCAAACACTTCCAAATCCCTCTCTTTGAATTTTAACCATTATCTCAACATAATAAATCAATCCAAACTCAAAAAATTCCCCTTATTAAGGCATATCTTCTACTACTATACTTTAGCCCCCATCCTCATGCACTTTGCATTGTCCAATCTTGGTGTACACATTAATATTCATCTTTCCTGCACATTATTTTGTTAGGTTTGTATTATAAATGTTATAAGTGATCCATTTCAAAGGTTACAACATCATTCTACCTTGAAATGGATCAATCATCCATAAAATACCTCAAAATCAATGAAAATCTACACTTTCTTGAGGACAGTTAGCAATAATATACAAAGAATTGATTATTGTTGCTTTTAGGACATTCAAATGACTTAAAAAAAGTTGATATAAGTCCTTAAACCATCCTACTAAACAAATCTTCAATAGAAATCAATAAATCATCAAAAGAGCACAAGAAAAATGCAAGAAATCGCTTTTTCTTTTGCTTTTTCCTATAGTAGTCCATACAAAATCCATACCAGCAACCCAAAATCCATTCAAATGATTCCTCTAGGGTTATAGACCCATCCCACAACTACTCAAACTGTTTGGAATTGGTTTGATTACATTAAAGTTGCTAAAACTCCTAAAAATCACTTTCCCGCCCAAAGTTGGAAGTTTAAAATTTGAATTTTCCAACTTTTATTTTATTAACTCCTACTAACTAAAAATACTTAAAACTTATTAAATGTAATTATTCAATCTTAATTAACATGATTAAAACACTAATAACCTATCTAGACTCTTAGGACATTATTTGTCCAATTACAATGCATTTTGGTCCTATGGTCTTTATCAAGACCCTTAAGACATTTGACTCCCTTAATGTTTTTAACCATTTCAAAAGCCATTATAGACTTCAAAATTTCATAATTAATTTTCTGAGTTCCTTGATAGGTCTTCATGACCCCTGCATCCTCATGTCTCTTGAAGTGTTCCTTGAAGAGCTTGGGTGCTCCTGCACCACATTTGATCATGTGGGAACAACAAATGTTAAGATTTAATAGTAAGCGAGAAGCTCTTATCATAAATTTTATTAGAATATTTATTTTGACTATGAAATTTCAATCAAAATATAATTAGTAGATTACAAATCTGAATATCATTATTTCATAATGTATGCACAAAATTTAAAATTACTAGGAACATATATATGTATGCACATAGACTTTGTCTATGCACTTACATATACTTATGACATACCCTCTTTTGTTTTTACAGTACTTTTTACAAGGGAGAATGCTTAAGATGTTAAGTAGACATAGTCATAAGAATGATATTATAGATCATTGAAATACTCTGTGAAACTTGGAATCTGAATTATGTTTAGAGTATATATATATACATAAATTTGTATTTTGTTTCTTCTTTGAAGACTTGTGTGGAAAAAATGTTATATACCATAACACAACAATGATACCTTAGTTGAGTAGAGAACCTATGGGTAGTTGCTACTAGAAGGTAGATAGCTATTATAGTAGAAAGTAACCTTTCAGGACAGGTGCCGAAATGGAGTTTAGAGAGTATAGGTTTTCTTTACCAGAACCTATTGTTTGTTGTTGTTGCAACACACTTTTTATGCTTGGACAAGCAATATAGTTCATTATGTATGTATGAATGAACTATGTGGCCTTAGGTGCCAAATGAACTTTTATATTGTAATTTGATTATTGAATTGAATATAAGAATCTTTGACTCATTTTAAATGGACATGTGTAGCTATGACTACCTTTAGCCACTAGTTATATCTTTTAAATTTGGAGTACATTCATGTGTCATTTACAATAATACTATTTAAGTAATAATTTGGAATGGGTTATTACACATGGTCAATGGTTGTTAGTGGAACATGTCTTAGAAGTTACGCAATTAAGAAGTTTGGTGTCTGGATGTTTGAGGACTTTGAAACACATCAGAAGATTATTCATTACTCAAACCTTGTTATGGCATCCAATGTTCATTTGATCAAATATGTGGGTAGACCATTGAACAAGAACTTGAGGAAGGTTTGTGATTCTGACCATGAGGCAATACTTGACACAATAAATATTAGAGGAAACTTGTATAGTTCCTTAGATTGATTATAAATGATACAAAATGTTAAAGTCAAACTAATTTATAAATATGTATATTGGATTTGTAAAGTCATACTATTGATCACTTTATTTTCTTTATTTAAATATGTATCATAAATGTAATTATGATTAGGAAATACCAAGATAACAAATTGGTAAGATGTTATCCCTTTCCATTAGAAATCAATATTTTATTAGCCTCAAATGTATGTAGGCTATGAAGTTGGCAGTTTGGTGATCTAGAAGCTCATAGAACATGCTAATACCTGTGTATGCACATACATGGTGGTGGTTATGGATTTGGAAGATTTGGTGGCTTGGAATTCCTAAACAACCTCTTCTTTTTGGATGGTATTACTTGCATCTTTTCAATTTATGTTGACTAGATATGTGGGTTTTATAAAAAAAAATTATTAAAAATACATGATTATTATTATTATGTATAATATTTAATTATTTTGTTTTATTTTGTTTTATATTTTTAGACATGTGGGTATTCTAGATAGAAAACGTATTTGAATAAATACATAATTTCTTTGACATGGATGGTTTTGTAGGTTTTTCATGTTTAGTTAAAATTTATGTTTTTGTAGATTTATATGAAGACTTTTTCTTAGAGTAGGAATCCAATGAGGGGTGTTTCTAAATGTTAAATAGTTGGAAGTTTTCATGTATGGTTTGAGGAGGTTATTTTTAGCCTTCTCAATCTATAGGTGTTAATATGTGTTTGTTCTCTTAACACTTTCATAGTTTTTATTGATGGTTTCCTAAATATTTGTTAGTCTATTGTAGGTTTGCAATAGATTGAATATAGGTTAACTCATGTGTTTGAGTTATGAAGAATCTACATTATTATATCTTGTTATCTAGATTTATTTATTACTAAATTGGTGTTGATTTTTCTTGCTTTTGGTTGTACATTAATTGGTGTTTTTATGTTGCCTTACTCTAATATCTACAAGTTTTGTATTTTAATGGATCATCTATTCCCTTAGGTGACAAGGATGAATTATATGTGAGATTTGTATACTGATAGATATTTACAATTCTAATGGTTTCTTGTTGTAGTAGGATTTTGATATATAAACTATTTATATTCTGTGGTGTTATAAATTGTAGTGTTGATGGTCCTTTGGCCATCATGATACATTAGTAAAGTGTAGTAGTAGGATAGTGATATGGATATAGTATATGTGATTCATGTTATAGTGATTTGGGATGATCATTACATTCTTGTAAGAGTGATATAATTCTCACAATTGTATCTTCTTGGAAATTGTAGTTATCTTCTTTTGAATGTCATGGTTTTATTTTTCTCTTTGGGAGCTCTTGAAGTTACAATTGAATTATTTGATTGTTTTTGGGACACAAATTATCTTTAGTTAGCATATTCTCATCACAGTGTCATGGGAGCCAAATATAGGCACCCAACATAAGAACTCTATATCCCTTTCCATTCATTTCCCATCATTATTCTTTCCTTTTTTCCCTCATATTTATTATAGCTATGAATCTTGTATTAACCTTATGATGCTACATTAAAAGATTATTTTTGGATGTATATTATTTGATTAGAAGAGGGATATTCCTTATTTTATTTGCATTGTATTGGTTGTTATATGTTGTTCTTGATCTAATTATATCGTGCAAGTACACTTGATTTGTTAATTGAGGTACCAACTATATGAAACTAGTGGTGGTTATTTCCAAGAAACATGATTTACCTAGTTTTATAACTCATTGTGATCCAAGTGAGGAAATAAGATATGATATTTATTTAACCATTTTTCCCTATTTGAATCATTCATGATTCAAGATCCCTATCTATGAAAAAATAATAAGTGCATATTTATGTGCTATTTTAATTAGTTTGTATCATGTGTTTATGTTTTCTATGAGTTCTAAATGGATTAAGGCCTAAGGTAATGATAAAATGAACTTCAAATATCAAGGGTTTCATTTAGATTTAGTTTGGTTCATCATGACAACCATATGCTCATTAGAGAGATCATAAATTCATTAGGGCAGCCATAACTTGACATTGTGATGGTTATAGGTTCATTAGGAATATCATAAATTCATTATAATGGTCTAAGGTTTATTAAGATAGTCATAAATTCATTATAAATATCATCAATTCATTAGGAATATCATAAATTTATTCTAGGATAGTCATAACTTTTCATTTAGTGCATTGTCGGGCCAAACTAACAATGCCAACACATCTAGATGGGTGGGGTTTTGTAGAAAAGGTCTTATTTCACACCCCATCTCGCTTGAATGTTGCAAGATAAATTATCTCAACACTTTCTCTTAAGAGTCCCAAGTGCCAAAAAGTGGCAAAATTTGATAGAATATTTATTAACAACCAGGTATGCGTAGGATCATGATGGGCCAAAAAGTGGCGATATGATGGGTATGTGTAGGGTATGTGGCTGACAACTATTTCTTTTACCCAAAATTGATGAAACGAAAAATATTTTTAAAGGATATTATCAGCTTTCCACCAATATAAATTATGCTTTTCTTTGAATTCAATAAATAATTATTATTCATTTTCTATTTGAATTACGACTAAAGTCCTAATTGATAGGATAATTGAAAAACATCTATAGCTTTCAAACGGCATCACATTTTTTGAATATGAAACATGTGTCAGTTTCTATGCTTCACATACTATAGGATTAAAAAAAAATCAATTTCGTGAAGTTTTGACCAAGTTGAGGTGGTCAAACATGAGTTTTTATATTTTTTAAAAGTTAAAATAAAAAATTATAATTTAATTATTTACTTGGAAAAAAATTACAAAAAAACATGCATCACATTGATACATGAGTCCTCTACTTATATCTAAAATATTATAAAAAAATATTATCATTTTATTGTGGTTTAAAGGGTGGTCAAACAGACACCTACTTATTTTTTCCCTAAAATTTAAGTACTACTGTATTGAAATTTCAAATTTTCACCAAATATATTTTTAATTTATTTTTAAATAAAACTAGTAGTTTAGAAACTATAGTAAATTTCCTATAGATTTTATTCTTACATATTTTTGAAATAATATAGATAACTTATTCAAATTTTTACGTCAAGTTGCCTAACTCTAATTTTTCTGAATTTTTTGCCACTTAAGGGCTTGTTTTTTCCATGATAATCTTGCACGTACACAACCATGGCACCTACAAATATTTTTTCTAAAGGTGTAGGTTCATGTAGGTTCCCTCCATAATAACCTTTCTCAAATTTTGAAATCTCCAATCCACTTGACAGTAGTGATAATTTTTCAAATGTTGTAAAAAACATCAAATATGTTTTCTAAAAACTTTACAAGAGCCATACTTTTCATTTTGTTCATCATGGGGCCAAATCAATAGTTCCAACATGTCTAGTGGGTTGGTTTATCTGGTCCCATTTTGCACCCCAACATGCCTAATCGTTTTAGACTACATTGTGCTAATGCTTTCTCTTATGAGCCCTAAGTGCCAAAAGTGGTGAAATTTGATGAACTTTTTCTCCAAAGCCATGGCACTTAGAAACATTATATATGAAGGTGTAGGGTAATGTTAGATCCCTCTACAACAACCTCTCTATTTTTTTTATATATCCAAGCCACTTGGCCATGTCAACAAATTTTCACATGTTGAAAAAAGGATCAAATGCATTGAAGAGAAAATTGCAAGGTAGCATAATTTTCATTTTTTTCATTACGGGGCTGATCCAATAGTGCCAACACATCTAGGTGGGTGGATTTATTCTAGGAAAGGTCCCATTTCACACCCTAGCATGCTCAATCATTTCAACCTACACTGTGTCAACACTTTTTCTTAAGAGCCCTAAGTGCCAAAAGGTGACAAACTTTGACAAGTTCTTTCTTAAAAACCATGGAACTTAGAAATATTTCATCTAAAGGTATAGGGTCATGTAGGATACCTCTACAATAACCTCTCATTTTTTCATATCTCCAATCCATTTGGTAGTAGCAACAAGGTTTTGCACATTGAAAAAGTATCAAATGCATGCATTGAAGAGAAAGTTGCAAGGTAGCATAATTTTCATTTTGTTCATCGTGGAGAAAAATCAACAATAAAACATGTCTAGGTGGGTGGGTTTATGCTAGTAAAGGTCATATTTCACACCCAAGCATGCCTAATCATACCAGACTATATTGTGTCAACACTTTCTCTCAAAGCCCTAAATGCTAAAAAATGGTGAACTTTGACAAGTTGTTTCTATGAAATTGTGGCAATTAGAAGCATTTTGTCTAAAGGTACCAAGTTGTGTAGGGTCCCTCTACAATAAACACTCAATTTTTCATATCTCCAAGCCATCTGGCCATGGAAACAAGTTTTTGCACATTGAAAAAAGTGTCAAATACATTGAAGAGAAAGTTGCAAGGTAGCATAATTTTTCTTCTTTTCATCATAGTTCCAAAATTCCAGTGCCAAAAAATCTGGGTGGGTAGGTTTATGATAAATAAGGTACCTTTTTACATCTCAGCATGCTCTATCATTCTAGAATACATTGTGTTATCCCTTAGTCTTAAGATCCCTAAATGCGAAAAGTGATGAAATTTGATGAGTTGTTTCTCTTAAACTGTAGCACTTAGAAATGTTTTTTTCTAATGGAACAGGATCATGTAGTGTTCCTTAGCAATAACCTCTCTCAGGTTTTCATATCTCCAAGTCATTTGGGTATGGTGAAAGTTTTTTTTCTGCCCTGGCAAAATCTATTAGATGCATGTAATGTGAAGTTGCAAGCTAGCCTATTTTTTGTTCTATTCATCATGGGGCCAAACCATAAGCACTAAATTTTTTGGGTGGGCACATCTACATTAGGAATGGTCCTAATTTGTACCCCAAATCTCTTGAACATTCTGACGTAAACCATACTAATGGTTTCTCTTAAGATCCCTAAGTGAAAAAAAATTGTCAAACTTTGATGTAATGTACATCAAAGTTGGTGGTTGAACGATAGATTTTCGTCTCCCTCCTATACCTCTAGGGTTTTGCACCTAAAAGGAGAGAGACAGAGATCTAGGGCTTCTTTCAAGAACACACCCTTGATATTTCAATGCAAAGAAGATTGAAATCTAACAAAGGGAAGATTCTAGGGTCTACAAATAGAAAAAGGGGGGTTCACCACTAAGTATAAACTTAGAAAAGATAAGATATTTGAAAACACATTGTGAAATACAAAGAGACCTAGAAAGATGAATAGAAATGCAAGTGAAACAGAACAAAAAACTATGAAACACAAGGTGTGCACCTAGAAACTTGCAGAAGTTGGGATGAGGACTAGAATTGCTAATGATTCTAGAATTTTGACCTATTGGGACATTTACACCATTTAGGCGACTTAGTCCCAAATCTCAAAAACTACTCTAGAGCCCGTTTCAATCAAATGGGTATCTGAATCTACAAAAATCTCTAAAAAATAGGTACAATAAGACTAAGTCTCCATTGATGGTGACTTAGTCTGGACACTTTAGCTTTTTTGAAAAATCCGCAAGTGGAAACATAAGCTCTCAGTTTGCTCTTTTTGTTCCTTCAAGTGTTTGGATCTAAAACTGCCAAATTCAAGCATGAATGTAACTTTTTGTGCATATTTTGTCCTAGAAAACAAGGTTATGTCTTCAATAAGTTTGCAACTTGTTCTTCAATCATCTTCAAACCCTTGATGTACCTAGCTCTGCAATCACACAAAATAGGAGAGAAAAATGTTGAATGTTAGGGAATAGGGGTTTAACTTGGTCAAACCACTTTTAGGTAACTAAACCAAATGAAGAAATAAGATGAAGCATGAACATGAAACAATGGAATTAGAAACATTCCATGATGATAGATCTTGAATTTCTGCCCTTGAATGCTTCATGATGACTTTACAATGCAAAACCCTAACATGCTTGAGAAGGATGATGAATGAGTGAGAAGATTGAATGAGTGAATGAATTTATTGATGAATAATGTTGAAATGAGAGTGAAAACCCTATATTTATACATAATTATGCTCTAATTCCTGAAAATACCACATCACAGGCTGACCTTAGGTCTTAGAAAATAAAACCTAGTAGAATTTTGAAATGGTTTTTATTTTTGAGCCAAGTGGGATGAGAGTGACTTAGTCCACTTAGGATTTTTTAAGTGGGTGTTAGGAATTAAAGTATATTAAATGGTGATTATCAGGTTTATTCTCAAAAAGACACTTATGTAAGGCTTGTAGACTTAAAATGGGGCCAATTAAAGCATAAGAAATGTATAAATATTGATGAAAAGCCTAGAAAAGTGTGAAATTTTGTTACAACACTCCACAACACTTTGAAATAAGGCTTGGTAAAGGTTATTTAGGTTAATTATAATAATAAGATCCTAGAAAAGTGTGAAAGTAGGTTACAACACTTCAGAACAATTTTACAAGGCATCATAATATTCTTATTAATTTACAAGGATTCAAGACCTAATGTGAATGTGTTTGACCACATTACAACATTAAATCAAGAAAAGAATAGGCCAAAATCCATAAGAAAGACCCAAATGAGCATGAAAATGTCCAAAGCTACAGTTTTCTATAGTACATTTAGCCTACACTTTAGTGAGAGGATGAACTTGCTTCAAATAGATACTAAAGTAGCCATTCAAGAGGGATCCACCTATACCAATTTAGATGAAAAATGATGAAAAAGATAAAAGGAGGTTGTGCAAGCCCCCAGGATCCAAGATCCTAAGTCAAACCATCATAAGCAAAAGAGAAAACACGCTTGAAGTGAATGATATGTAGCAAAAAATGATATGTGATCATGTAATGGAAAGAACTAGAAGGAAGAGAATATCAAAGAAAAAAAAGGTGGATCAAGCTTCGACTGTTTTTCCAACATGATGTGGATCAGATCTAGGTTGTTTCCCAAAAATGCATACTCACTCTGAGGTGACGGAACTCATGGTTGTTCGCCAGGTGAGAAGTCCTAAAAGCTGAGAAACATACACTCATGGTTGGTATGTACTCACACACACGCAAATGGATATGGGGAAATTCATGCCTCAGAATGTGCTTCCCACTCAAACCATACCAAAGTTATACCTTCTAATAAATTTAATAAGGTGCCACAAAAGAATTACTTTGTAAATGAAAAATAGTGTAAGGAATGTTTAAAGGGATTTTGCGTAGTTTGTAAAAGGTATCATCTTAGGGAACATTGTGCCAATTATCTCCAGGAGAAGACAAGCGCAAAAGGTCTCATCTTGTTTCCAAGAGAGGACAAATGAAAGGTCTCATCCTAGGAAACATTTTACCTAATTCTTGCAAGAGAGGAAATTGCACAATGAAATATGAGTGTCGATGTATGCCTCCACTTTAAAGCAGTTGCTAACACCATTGCTATGAAAAATTTCTTTAAAGTAGAAGAAAATGTGAGAGCTTAGTAAAAAATCCCTATGCCAAGTCATATTTTTTTGATAAGATACATCATGAAAAAGGTAGTATGTTACATGCGAGCCAACTTAAGGGAAGTTTCTCACATCTCAAGCTTTCTCTTATATGTTCATGAAAGGTTAATGACTAGCTGAAAGAAGCAACAACAAATGAAATATGATGACAAGGCTAATGAACCCCTTTCCCCCACTTAGTGCAAGACAAATATGAGCCAAAATGATTTATGAGATGCATGGTAGAGTGAAAATAAGTATTGATTAGAGGAATGATACTTGTTTCCCCACATAAGAAAAATCACCAAGCTCCTTAAGATGTATTTTTCTACTCAAAGCCTTACATTCATTAGTAGAATGATTGTGAACTCTATGATATTTGTAAAAGGAATTCTTGTAATAGAATTTATTTTGAGTTCTTGGTGGAAGGGGTATCATGTGATCTTGGAGCATTTTCGATAAGATACCATCTTGATCAATGGTAGAAGGTGTTCCCTTAGTTTATGGAAAATATATCTCTTGCTTAGTACAAGATGTCATATCTATGCAAGACTCTTTAGATTGCAGGATTTTTTTCTCTCCTCTATAGGAGGGTGTAAAATCCAATAGACTCAAATCATTAGTGTTGTGTGAATGACATTGACATTAACTGAAGGTTTATTTGTTTGTTTCATTTTAGGAAAAGGAAAAAAATTAGGATCAATAGTGTCTATTAGTTTAGGATGCATTATAGTTAAGGTTGACTTAGAGGGATTGTGTGTTATGGTGTTGATATTGAGTGAAGGCTTGTTTATTTCTATCAAAGGATAATAACCAATACCATGAGTTTTTTCTTGTGTGTTAGGTTTGATGGGGACATGAATACCTTGTTCTTTATCACCACATCCTTTGCCACTATAGCCAAGCTATTTCATAAGCTCATAACCTTTTCCATAAAGCTTTTGCATTGCTTTTGGATCTAGTGGTTGTTCATGATTAAGATCATCAAATTTTGTTGTGTAATATATTGTCTTGTGTTCTAAAGTGGTTGAGGTTGATGCCTTTGAAGGATCTTCTAATTTTTTTGTTGACATTATTACTTTTTCTTTTCCCTTTGTAGAGTTTTTATGTATGATCTTGTATTCTCCCAAGGATGTTGGTGTGAAGTATAAGGAACCCCAATCATCTTCTAAGAGCTTTGTGACCTATTCAAGATGTTGGATAAGTTCCACTTATGTGGTTGGTGTTAATGTGTTCAAGGGATTTTCATTGGTTTTCTCAAATTTCAAACAACTATTTGGGTGAGGTTCAACTTCAAGTGTGTACACTGTTATCGTAAATGTATTTCATTTTACGATGGATATTAGAAGGCACACCATTCATTGCATGAATCCACGGTCTTACTAAGAGAAGATTATATGTAATATCATGAGGCATAACATGGATTGGTGTTTCCAATGTGGCCTTTCCAATTGTAATAGGTAAAGTGATCACACCAAGTGGTTGTTTTGCTACATTGTCAAATCCCTTGATGGATAAAGGATTGGATTGAATGTTTGATCTATCCACTCTAATCTTGTCGAGAAGATTTACACTACAGACATTAAGATTGAAGCCATTGTCAACAAGGGTTTGCTTTATCCCTATTATTTTATATTGAGATATGATTATGAAAGCTTCATTTTTTTTTGCACATCCAAAGGAGGGAGAGCTCACTTTGGTGAAAAACAATGTCAGCATTTATTCCTTGAATGAGGGCCACTATGTTATTGATTGCACATTATAAGGGGTAGGAACTTGTTGTAAAGCATTTTGAATCATGTTGTGATAATGAGGGCATGCTTGAATAAGGTCCCATAATGATATCTTAGCAGGAGTATTCTTTAATTGTTTAACAAGATTGTACTCCTTTCCACTAGGAGGACCTGGTAAGATAGGATTAGGCAAAGGTAAGAGAGTTAGGGAAGTATATTGTGATTGCAGATTGTTTCTAGTGTTATATATATGAGCAATGGTATTATGATTTGGCTGTTGTAAAACATTATTCTTATGTGGGTAGAGGATGAATTCAGGTTTTTTGTGAGTTGGAGTTTTGTGTGAAGGTAGGTAAAGGTTGAGTTGAGGTTAAATAATATTAACATCCCTTAGTGAGTGAGAGTTTAATGTTGCCTCTACACCATCTTCTAAGGACACTATGTTATTTTTATCTTTGTCAAGCATCATGATATGTTCCTTGGGAGGGGAATTTTTAGGAGAACTACAAACCACATGTTCTTGACAGTCAAAAGTTGGTTCCTCTAAAAAGACTTCACCACAAGTAGGGGAAGGACCAATGGTTGAATTGTCTTGTTCAATAAGGGTTGTTCTAGGTGAAGGGGGACAACTAAGATTCTCATGACCATCATTGAGTATGTTTTCTAGCATCAAAGTATCTTCTTCATAACTATGAGAGATACTAGGAGAAGGAAAAATACCTTATTGTAATGATTACCTATGGTTGTGTTGTTTTGTTCATTAATTTCTTGTCCACTAAGAGAGGTAAGAGGAGAGAAACAACTAGGATTCTCAAAAATCTCATTAATTGGTTCTTCTAACTCCAAAATATCTTCTTCACCAATAGGAGATATATTAGGAGAAGAACAAATATGATCATTAGGAATGTCCAAGCTTGTAATCTCTTCACTAAAATACTCTCATAAGGAGGGGATAAGAATTTTTTCTTAGTATGTCTAGTTATGTAAGGCACGAATATTGTTTGAACAAAAATGAAAAGAACTTGTAAACATGGCATGCAATGTTTCAACAATATAAACAATGTTTATCCAAAGATGCAAATAATTTTTTTCCACTATATGCAAAGCTTTGATAATGCAAACAATGTATATGCAAGAATAAAAGGTACTTTTACCAAACTTATACAAAGTTTTATGAATAGAAACTATAATGTGTATGCAAGAGTGAGAAGTAATTTTAGCCATGTTATGCAAAATTGTAGAAATGTGAGCATTTTTAGAACTAATGATGCTTGTTATTGAAATTATGTCAAAAATGACTACCCTAAATTCATGTTTTTGACCTAGATGCATAAAAAAATATTCCCAAAACTTTCCAGAATTATAGTAAATGATACTAGGAGGTTGAGAAAGCACAAAAATGAGGTTTTTGATGATGTAACATAGAGGGAAAAATCAGAACTGGGACTAAGTTGCCAAGAATCGCGAATGAGTCCTAGTAAGGGTTTTTTGCAAAAAAATTAGAAATTTTTAATTTATTTTGATGCTTTTGATGTTTTATGACCTAAAGACTAAATGAAAATATAGATTTGATATGATTTTCAATGATTTAAGATGCAAAAATGCAAACTATATGCACTTTCACTAATGCAAAATTTGAAACCTTAGAATGCAACTTAACTAATGCAAAATGTAATTCTAGGATGATGAATGACTCCAAATCAGAAAAGAAGGTATTCAAAAGTTAGGTTCACCAAAATCAACCATAAATTTTCATCTTCCTCTTGTACCTCTAGGGTTTTTCACATAAAAGGAGAGAGACAAAGATCTAGGGCTTCATTCAAGAACAAACCCTTGAGATTTCAATGCAAAGGGGATTGAAATCTGAAAAAGGGAAGGTTCTAGGGTCTAAAAATAGAGAAAGAGGGGTTCACCACTAAGTAGAAACTTAGAAAAGATAAGATGTTTGAAAACACATTATGAAATATAAAGAGACCTAGAAAGGTGAATAGAAATGCAAGTGAAACATAACAAAAAACTATAAAACAAAAGGTGTACACCTAGAAACTTGTAGAGGTTGGGATGAGGACTAGAATTTTTGTTGATTCTAGAATTTTGACCTACTGGGACACTTATGCCATTTTAGGTGACTTAATCCTAGATCTAGAAAATTGCTTAAGAGCTTGTTTCAGCCAAATGGGTATTCAAATCTATAGAGATCTCTGAAAAATAGGTACAGTGATACTAAGTCTCCATTGATGGTGACTTAGTCCACTTTATCTTTTCTAAGAAATTAAAAGTGGAAATAAAAGCTCTCGATCTGCACCTTTTTGTTCCTTTAGGTGTCCAAATTTGAAACTGCCAAATTCGGGCCTAAAGGTGACTTTTTGTGGAGATTTTTTCCTAGCCAACAAGGAGATGTCTTGAACAAGTTTGCAACCTATTCAAGATAAATCATCTTCAAACCCTTGATGTACCTAGATCTGCAATCATAGAAAGAAGGAGAGAAAATTTTTGAATGTTAGGGAATAGGGGTTTGCCTTGGTTAAAACCCTTTTAGGTAATTAAACCAAATGAAGAAATAAGATGAAGCATAAACATGAAACAATGGAATTAGAAATTTTCCATGATGATAGATCTTGAATTGTTGTAGCAATGGATGAAGAATCTGCCCTTAAATGCTTCTTGATGACTTTACAATTCAAAACCCTAACTTGCTTGAGAAGGATGGTGAATGAGTGAGAAGATTGATTGATAAATAATGTTGAAATGAGAGGGAAACCACTATATGTATACACAATTATGTGCTAATTCCCGAAAGTACCACATCAAAGGTTGACCTTAGGTCTTAGAAAATAAAAAACCACTAGAATTTTGAAATAATTTTGATTTTTGAGCCAAGTGGGACTAAGTCACCCCTATTGGCGACTTAGTCCACTTAGGCATGTTTAAGTGGGTGTCAAGAATTAAAGTATATTAAATGGTGTTTATCAAGTTTATTCTCAAAAAGACACTTAAGACAAACCTGTAGACATAAAATGGGGCCAATTAAATTATAAGAAAGGTATAAATATTGATGAAAATCCTAGAAAAGTGTGAAAGTTTGTTACAAAACTCCACAACACTTTGAAATAAGGATTGGTAAAGGTTATTAATGTGAATTATAATAATAAGATCCTAGAAAAGTGTGAAAGTGGGTTATAACACTTCACAACACTTTTACAAGGCATCATAATATTCTTACTGATTTACAAGGATTCAAGACTTAATGTGAATGTGTTTGACCACATTACAACATTAAATCAAGGCAAGACTAGGCCAAAATCCACAAGAAAAACCCAAATGAGCATGAAAATGAACAAAGCTACATTTTTCTATAGTACAGTGGCATATACAAATTTTTTGTTTGAATCTATAGATGCATGTAAGGCACCTCTACAAAAAAAATCTCTTAGATTTTGTATACTCAAAAACATTTGGCCATGGTAAAAAAAAAATTGTTTCCCCAAAAATTGTTAGATGGATGTAATATGAAGTTGCAAGGTAGCCTAATTTTTTTTTTGTGTGTTGTGGGGCCAAACCAACAACCCAAACCATTTGAGTGGGCACATCTATGATAGTCATGGTCCTATTATTCACCCTAACTCTCTCAAACATTCCAAGCTACACTATGTTGATGCTTTCTCTTAAGATCCCTACATGAAAAAAATTCTCAAAATTTGATGCATTGTATCTCGAATTTAGTGGAACATACAAATGTTTTGTTTGAATCTATAGGTGCACATGAGGCCCATGTACAATAATCTCTCTCAAATTTTGAAGACTAGGAAGCATTTGGCCATAGTGAAATTTTTTCTTCTAGGTCACAAAAATCATCAAATGCATGCAATATGAAGTTGCAAGGTAGCCGATTTTTTGTTACATGTGCATTATGGGGTCGAACTGTCAACCCCAACATGTATGAGTGGGCACGTCTATGCTAGGAATGGTCCTATTTTTCAACCTAAATCTCTTGAATGTATTATGCTACATTGTACAAAAACTTTCTCTTAAGATCCTTGTTGTCCATTTTTCAATAGATTTTGGCATTAGTAAACATTTGGTTTACTAAATTTTTTGTATTCAACCTATAAAAATCCTTCATTTTTCAAAAAATGAAACATTTTATTTTGCATATTATGTGTCAATGTTCCATTGTATTTTCTAATTAATGATTAAGGTTGTGTCACTAATCTTCTCTTAGTTGAGACCCCTAGTGGAAATTGTATAAAATAATATCAAATGATAGGTTATAAATTTGGGAGTTGTGGCTTCATGATAGAAGTTCCTATATAGGATTATGACAAGGTATTCATAGTAGTGGGAGAGGTAAGGTTGGAAATGAAGGTGAAATCTATATGTATCAATTCATAGATGAAAGAGAATAGACAAAGAGATAGTGAATGAACATAAATATGGGAGGAGGTTATAGACAACAAAATATTCAATTCTATTCTAATGATTGAAGGGTGTCCAATTACAAGGTGAGATATTTGACAAAAAATGTATTTGTTATAGCTAGTCAAATACAAAGATATAGAATCAAAAAAGAAATAGTGAAGGAATACAAAGGTGGAAGGAGGTTTTAGATGATGAAAGATTCTAGTCTAGTCTAATGATTGAAGATTGAAGCTACAAACTGAGGATGCTTGAAAAATATTGATACAATGTTGTGCATGTTTTGCACACATGCTCCACCATGGGTAGGGACCCCTCTTTTTTCTCCCAACATGCTACTTTGTTCTCATATCATTTTGCATGCCCCTTTTTATGAGCCTAAATTGGTCATGTGCCTTCAAATGATCAAATTCTCTTGGCCAAATTCACCTACCTGAGCTTCGCCAAGTCTTTTTCCTTTGCGGAAGTTTTTCTATGGGTTTCTGCTTCTAGGTCCACCCCTCCAAAAGGTTGTCTGTCATCTGCCATTCACCTTTTGTTTGCTTTTCGTCTGCCATCCTTCAGGTGTTCCGGGTCTACCCCTCTAGAATGTTGTGTGTTGTTGGCCGTTTTCCTTCTGTCCTCTACCCACCATCCTTCTAGCCTTGCCGAGTGCTATCCGTCATTGGTCATTTTCCTTCCATCCTCTTCCTGTCATCGTTTCAGCCTTCCGGGTCTGCCCTTCCAGAATGTTGTCCTCCATTCGTCGGTTACAAGAAATAATAACCTAGCCAAAATAACCCTAGATAGAATAACCTAGGGACAAAATAACCTGGGGTCATAATAACCCAAGCCAAAATAACCCATGGACAAAATATCCCCATAAGAATATAAAGAAAGGAAAAAAAATTATAAATTACATGTATGTCGCTAAGAAAACTATATTATTCAAATTTTCAATTAAAGTGTCAAATTATGAGTGAAGCCTCTTATATAATCTAAAATGTTATGGTTTTCATAACCATCAACCAATCTTTTTAGTCTTTCTTTGAGTTCACAGTATTTTTTCCTACTTGGTTTCCTAGTGTATCCAACCATATATTTCTCTATTCTATTCTCTTGGAGACTCTATTCTTTTTTCATTCCTTTGATGAATTTCCAGACTGAGTTGTGCAATGCTTGAAGCAATTCACTAAATCCTCTGTGCCATCCCTCAATAGTATTATTGTTTATGGGAAGATCATCTTGAGTAGCTGAATAGCAATTCCACATTGTGATTGGAAACTTGGGTGATTGTCTATTGCCTCTTCTGGTTAGTTTTCCAATCCATGTGTCTTCAAAATAATCAACTTATTCCCACAAAATTGCCTTTATTTTTATAATTATTTACCATTTTATAGGTTATTTAAGCATATTAAAGGTTTTTAAGGCTATTTTAGGGGTATATAATGGATATATGGTCTAAAAATGACCTAAATATCCTCTATGGCGCCTCACAATCATATTTATAATTTATTTTATGTCATTTCAAGTTTACTAGCTTGATCTAAAATGACCATGGGTTATTCTATCCATGGGTTATTTTGACCACGGGTTATTCTGTCCATGGGTTATTATGACCCTAGGTTATTTTATCTAGGGTTATTTTGGCCAAGTTATTATGTCTTGATACCATTTTTTTTGTGTTATTATTTCTTGATACCGCCCTCTTGACCTTCTGGATCTTCCATTGTGGAGTGCTATCCGTCGTTGGTCATTCTCCTTTCGTCCTCTGCCAGTCATATGTTTGGCCTTCTAGGTCCACCCCTTCAGAATGTTGTCCTTTGTTTGTTGGCTATCCATTGTCCTTTTTCCTTCCATCCAGCATCCTTCTGACCTTCTGGGTCCACCCCTCTATAATGTCATCTATTGTGTGTCGTCTATCGGTGGTCTGTTGTCTGTCATCCGCCATCCTTCTATCCTAGGGGAAGCCAACACCCTCGAACCTGCATTTTTTTTCATGGTCCAAATGAGCTCCAAATATGAATATTATGACCTTTTAATGTTTTATGTGTTTAGGATTTGTGGAGCTTGTTGTGGGTCCATCGAGGGGACCCATTAGGGGAGTTGTTCTACTTTTCACTAGATGATGATGATCTTTAAGGAGCTATCTGTCTGAATCAGGGGCAACCAATCCATTGATGCCAGTTGTCAATAGGCCCATTTGATCCAATGAAGAATGGTGTAAGTCCATCAAGCAAAGGGCAGCCTCCAGGCAGTTTCTGCTATAGTGAAAAGGGCAATCAACAAGAGGACAAAACTACTACACCTTAGCACTAGATGAAAAAATAGGGAAAATGACCAAAGATGTATTTTAAATTGTTGGATAATGGGGGGTAGGTGAAACCCTAATGTAATTGAATCAAAGCCATTTAATGTAATTTAGTCCTGGGCATTCATTTGGGCTTCATAAAACTATAAATAGGGGCTTGCCCCTCATTTGTAGGAGGTTGGAGAATTGATGTAAAGACATTCTGCAACAATAGAAAGCAACATTGCTTGGTTTATGGGTGTTCCTTTTGAGTTATCTCTTTATGTACTCATGGTTCAACTTCCCTATTAATTTAGGTGTTAGTTTCTTCAATGGAAGTGGTGATGGTGATTGTTGTTGTAGTATTTGATGAATTTCTAGCTCATATTTTTTGTGGTTCATTGATGATGAATCACTTTGTAAAGCTAGTTTGAGCTTCCTTCCTTTATTGCTACAACTTAGTTCGATTACATGTGCATGATGTGTGTGTGTAATCTGAAAATCTGCAATCCTTAGAAGATTGCACTGGTTTTGTGTAGCTGTAGGCTTCTCTTGGTCAAGCAAAACTTCCATGATCATTGTTCATTTGTAGTTTCAGATCCAGGAACTTCCTCTCTTCCCTACCCTTTTTCCCTTTTTTTAAATAGTAACATTAGGAAAGGTTCATTGCACATTGTAAAGCTAAATCCAATGATAAAAATGGAGTTCAAGACTGTTGTGTGAACCTACAGCAAACACACAACAACTCTCACATCCCAAGAACTCCGTTTGTAGATCCAACTTCCCCACTTTGTGACTCATCCGTAAGTATGCCTTGTGATTCCAAAAAGTCACATGAAACAACTGAGATATTCCAAGCAGTGTCAAGACCTGACACCCGAGAGACCTTAGGGTGATTTTCAACAACTTGTTGTTGAAAGTCTCCTTTCAAGAGAAGTAGTGCATTTACACACTACCTATGTTGAGAAAGTGTACAAAAACACCCATCAACATACAATATAGTCAAATACAAATTCTCTAGTAAGTGCACCATAAATGACATTGGATAGTTCAGGTGTATAGGACTCTGGTAGGCTATTTTTTAAATTTATGGTTGTGGGTAGAAAACAATGGGAACATGTTATATCATACATGTTTTTGGGTAGAAGGTCCATAGGAATTTTTTTCTTAAACATAAATAGATGGTTAGAGAACATGACATGGAGAAGGTCAATTAGAAAGCAAGGTGAAGATCGTGAATATGAAGGCTAGAATAATCAAGATATAAATGGTTTTATTATAGGAGGAAGAAACAATAATGCAAAAAGAGGAGGATGTCATGTCTAAGCACACATACTCTTGGGTGAAAAATATCTTGAATAGAAAGTATTATGGGTTTTGGTGATCACAAAGTGTGAGTTTAAATAAAAGGACCTTGAAGACATGTAGAATGTATATTTCATAGAGAGGAGGCTATATGATAGTTTAATAGAATAATGATGTTATACATAGGAGTAGAGATAGCATAAGGATAGAGCATGGGTACATGAGAGTAAGAAGAATTTTTATAAACTCCTATATTAGATGGTGCAGCCAAAAACATAACTAGAGTGGCTAAAATTGCTAGATACTGGAATAAACATGATGATGCATGCAATGGAATCAAAGGAGTAAAGAAAAGTAAAAATAAAACCCTATCAAAATTGGGTGCATCAATAATAAGGGTCAAGCCACTAGGTGAAGGGGATACATAAGAGGAATCATTATTTTATAGCTATAAGAGAGGAGTATACTCTTAAGATTATTGAAGAAAGAAGGAAGTTTTTCTAAGAAAATAAAGGTGGAAAAATCTAATGTTTTATATTATAAATAGAAGTATTTTTGGTGGAGGTAAGGAATTTGGAGAAGGATGATACCTACAGTGGAAGATGGAGAAGATGTTGGAATGTTGGAGAGAGCTAGCTAAGCCACTTCAATGAAATCACTACCTTGAGGTAGTTAGGTATACACTAAGATACCCATAAGGAGTCATTCATAGATATGTATGGGGATAATTTGAAGCCACACCTAAGAAATATTTCCTAGAGGAAGAGGGTGGAGAAATGAAGGAGTATAGGGTAATACTATAACTACCAATAAAAGTTAGGTGCATCATGGAAGAGGGTAGAAGGAGATTTCACATGGTTGTCTTATACAATATATCAAGGAGGAGAAGGCATGAGTGAATCATGCACCTTGGGACTATTCACATGTGATAATTATATTTCTTTACTAGTTATATATCTGTGGACTTGATGATGTCATGAAATAAGGGTCTGAGAGAACGCTGCAAGTAGCATGAACATTCTGACCCTGAATTTTTATTATAATCATTCTAATAATTTAGTTCCTATATTTTATAATAAAATTTAATAAATAGAATTAAATGAACTTGCTGAAATTTACCTGAATATCAATGTCAAATTCTTCATTCAACAAGAATTTTATCATAACCTGTCACATCTTGTTTTCTTGCATAAACTAAACTATTAAATAATTAGATAAATAGTGCAATCTAAAGGAATGATCGTCACTGCCTTAGTTTATCACAGCAGATCAACCAGATGTGTGTTCGCCAAGTCCTTTCGGTGATCCCAGGTAAGTATCATGGCGAGTGTTCATATATTTTGCTTTATTTTGTATAAGAGTTTATGTTCCTAGTGCTCTTAAGATAAACACGGTTTTTCCACCAAGTGCACCTGTATTACGTAGGAAAAAAAGTGAGTTTAAACAGTCAAATAATAATAAGATCTTAGCATTTACCAGAAACACGAGTATGATAAGTTGGGATAAAAGTGATTTTATAGAGAAATCAATGTGTTAAAGGAATTTAGCAAAACAATTCATGACTAATCTAGAAATGTTGTAAATATCTGAAGTACTAAAATGCTAGTGTATTGAGAATTAAAGCATTATTCATGGAACACAGTATGCAATAAAACTACTTCTTCTGTCACAAAGCTCCTCATCTCCCTCAAATATCACAACCAATGCATATAACCAATCAAGCCCAAATTCTAAGGGCTTCTAGTAGATCAATGTTATTTCATTTTCCATGAATTTTTTAACCAGGGTATCATCTGGATTCAACCCATCTGTCGAAATAGGACCCAGGTAAGTTTGGCCTTGCTCTGTGAAATCTGGGGATTCAATACTTGTATTTATTTTTCTGATGTAATGCACCCGTAACAAATGTCAGATAATTTTGTGCATTTATAATTTTTGATTATAATGCATATGCATCCATAAGCTCGATTTGATAGCTTATCTTTGTTTTATCATCCTGGTGGAAAATAATGGTATTTCTCATAGTGAACTTGTTGAGAGTCGAATAACTATGCAAGGTCAGCTTTACTTAGATAAACCCAATATTTTGGCTTTTTTATGTCGCTCGCATGGCTATTTCCTATTTTCACGGCTTTAGGCAATGAAGGATGACAATGTTTCATACCACATATTTCTTGGTTGCTTCCCAAACTTTTAGTGATCACAGTTTTACCACCTTAGAAGTCAAACGGGTCAATTTTGTGAAGCATTCTTGAGCTCTAATACTTATTCCACGATTTCGAATATAGGTTTTCTTGTGTGTCACAACTGAAAAATTAGCTTTTCTTGTATTACAAGGCATCCTTTCTAAATGTAGTTTATTTTGTTCTACTGTTTAATTTCTATTACAAGGCTTCCCTCTAAAGGCTATCATTGTATTTCATGAGACCACATTTCTTCAAGGCATTCTATCAAACAATTCTTGTGCTTTGTCTTTCATTTGTGTACATGTCATATAAGACAGTTGTAAACTTAATCATCTGCCATCCTCATCAAAATTTTAAATGACATAAGTGATGCAAATGTTGCTAGGGGAAGTGACAACTTGTTCCCATCTTTATGCATCAATCTACCTTGTTTTTCTTAAGATATTCTTTGAAGGTGTCATTTAAAGCAATACTATTTTGTATTACTGTATTTCATCTGTTGTTTCATTTTGCTTTTGACAATGAATTATATATATATATATATATATATATATATATATATATATATATATATATATATATATATATATTTGGCATGTATCCTAATTTATTGTGCATATATGCATGTTGGAACATGCATACCCTACTGAACCATAGATTTTTGGGTAGGGCATATACACTACTCTTCCACTCTTAGGATGTTTCACCTAAAAGGAGAGAGACAAACCCTACTCAAAACTCTAGGTGGTTCACTCAAATTAAGATGTGTATGATGAAATTATGATTAAATATAATGATTTAAATACAAATAGTCCAAGTAATTGATTGATTATGAATGCAAAACCTAAGAAACAAGTGATGTTTGAAAACACATTGTGTAATGCAAAAACACCTAGAAATGAATGCAAAATTGAACAAAAATGAATTAAATTGGAAGTGTGCACCTGGAATATGGATGGAGATAGAAAATGGATTCTGGAATATTGCTAATGCTAATTTTTAGGCTTAGAGGGACTCATTCGCCATTCTGGGCGAATTAGTCCTAAGTTTGCAAAACTGAGCTAGAAACTGTTTCTAACAAAAGGGTATCTAAAAATGTAGAAAATTTATAATTGACCTAGAAGTGGGACTCATTCACCACTCATGGTGAATGAGTCCACTTTTGAATTTCTGAATATTCAAAAGTGGAATTTGGGGCTTTTGGTCTACAATTTGGCTTGCAATAGGTGTCTACTTCCGAAACTCTAATTTTCAAACATGAAAGTGAGTTTTTGTTGATATTTTGACTTGTTGAATGAAGAGAAGACTTGAGTAACCTTGGAACTTGATTCTTAATGATTTTCAAGCTTCCAAGAGACCTAAATACAAAAAAAAACAAGATAAGAAAGAAAAATGTTGAATGTTAGGGCATGGGGGTTTGCCTTGGTCAAACCCCTTTTAGGTAATTAAACCAAAATGATGAAAAACATGTAATAATGGAGTTGATTACCTTGTCATGATGTTTGATCTTGAAATTCTACATCAAAACATGAAGAATCTTCCCTTGAATGTCAAAAAATTAATATCTTGGTGACTTGAAATGATACAACCCTAAGTTGCTTGACTTGAGATGGAAGATTGGTGGATGAATAATGATAAGATATGTGAATTAGGGTTAAAATACTTATATTTGTAGGAATTTCACCTATTTTTCTCATTAATACCTCATCATAGGCTGACATGAAGCAATATTAAACTTAAATTTCACTTTTTTCCCACTCAAAGGTAAAAAATGAGCCAAATGGGACTCATTCACCACCCATGGTGAATGAGTCCCACTTGGATGGTACTGATTCACCATGCATGATGAATGGGTCCCATAGTGGCTATCCTGATAGCTAAGATGCAAGGAGATAAGGAAATAAGGTTTAAATTGCAACTTTGTCAAGTATTTCATCAATTTAAGTCTCATGATGCACAATATGGGGTAATCGGAGCCTATTAGTGATAATGTGAATACCAATTAGGGCTTGGGACATATAATTTAATGTGAAAGTGTGATTAAATACACTTTACAACACTAAAATGAGGTCCACATAACCTAGGAAAACACAAGAACCTATGTAAATGTGTGAGACACATTACAACACTAGTTTAACATTAAGTTTATTTTACAAGCCTTGTAGATTGATGTGATAATGTTATTAAACACATTTTATAATATTGAATTAGGGAGAAATAGGTTCATTAAGTCTAGAAAAGTATAGAATTCCTTTACAACACCTTTACAAGACATTGTTAAAAGCATGTTAATCAATTTGCAAGGATCCAAGACCTAGTGTCGATGCATAAAATGCCTCACAACACCTAAATCAAGTCCTCATTAAGTAAATTTATTATGAATTATTCCCATGTCAAGAAAGAGACCCTTTTTTCTATGATGCATTTAGCCCCCACTTTAGTGAGAGGATGAACTTGCTTCAAACTCACACTAAAGTAGACATTCAAGAGAGATCCAAGTGTACAGATCCAAGTGACAGAGAATGACAAAGATCAAAGGAGGTTGTGCAAGCCCCCAGGTTCCAAGATCCTAAATCAAACAAACAAGATCCACAATCATGCAATGGTAAGAAATAAAGGGAATAAAAATGGGGTGGAAAATACGCACAATTTGGGGCCACAAAACTTCAGGTCATCTGCAGGGTTAGTTATCCCTCGAAAGTAATTTGAAAAATAAAAAGGTGGATCAAGCTTTGACCATTTGTCCAACTAGTTGTGGATCAAATCTAGGCTGTTGTCCAAAGAAAAATGCACTCACTCTGGGGCGACAAAACTCTTAGCTTTCCACTAGGTGAGAAATCCCAAAAAGTGAAAAACATACGATAGTTGGTATGCACTCAAAAACACAAAGGTGGCTATGGGGAAAGTTGTGCCATTGAATGAACTGTAGATTTTTGGGTAGGGCTTATAGACTACTCTTATACTCTTAGGATGTTTCACCTAAAAGGAGAGAGACAAACCATACTCAAAGGAATCTAACAAGTTCACTCAAATTAGGAAATGTATGGTGTTATTTAGACTAAATGAGATGATTTAAGTGAAACTAAATGAATTTTTAGACTAATTATGAATGCAAAACTTAAGAATTATGCAATGTTGAACAACACAATGATGTTTGCAAACATGAACTAAGTATGAATAAATGTAAAACAAAAGGGTAAAAGACTGAAACAGAGTGCACCTCAAGGCCTAATGAAGATTTTGGAATATTATGAAGGTTGACAAAAATCTCTAAAAATCACCAATGGGACTCATTCACCACTAATGGTGAATCAATCCTACTTCTAATGAAAATTGTTGAAAGTTGGTTTTTGAGTGTTGGGATCTAGAGTCTGACAAAATCTAGATTTCTAGCCTTAAGGTGGGACTCACTTTCCACTGATGGAAACTCAATCCTCTCCCAAAATTTAGAGAAATCAGGGACCAATTCTGTAGCACCAGATCTGAGATTGTCTGCTTGTCGGGTTGTCAAAGTCAAATATGTAGAAAACAGATAGAATGTCTTCTTCAAGCTTGAAATAAATTGTAATGGACTTGAAACACTTTCTTGACTTTTTTTCCACTTTTCAACACTTAAATACTTGTCAAATGTGCATACACAAGTATGCAAACACACATGAAAAAGGGGGGAAATGGTTAAGGGTTAGGTTATAAGGATTTTCCTTGGTGAAATCCCACTTTGGTAATCAAACCCTTAATGAAATAATGAAGTGAAAGAGAATGACAAAAAAATATAGCACAAATGATATAAACTTACCGAACCCTTATTGAATAAATTTGAAGATATGACAATGGTTGCTCCAAAATACTTGATTAATGTTGATTCAATGATTCAAAGTGCTTGAATGATTGAGTGAATAAGTGAACTTGATGAATGGGGAGATACTTGAATGAATTAAGTTTAAAATGGGAATAAAAAAACTTATTTATACACATTTTTGGCTTAGTAACCTGATAATACCTCATCACAGGCTGAATAAGGTGATTTTAATAAAAACTCGAAAGAAAATTTTAAATATATTTTGAATTTGAAGCCAAGAAAGACTCATTTGCCACCCATGGCAAATGGTTCCCACCTTGGACTTGAATGTAGATGTTGGGAATTATCTTACATTTAATGTTGTTTTTCGGGTTTACATTCAAAAATACACTTAATTAAGCCTTATAAGTGAATAAAGGGGTCAAATAAAGCATAAGAAAGGTGTAAATAGTGAAATTAATCCTAGAAAAGCATGAATCTTTGTTACAATAATTTACAACACTTCAAAATAAGACTTGACAAGTAATGAAAAGATGATTTTTAGGTGAATTGTAATAAATAGAGTCTAGAAAAGTGTAGAAATGTTTTACAACACTTCACAACACCTTCACAAGACACCATAATTTGAATTTTAAGGACCTAATGTGAATGTTCAAGTGACATTGTAACATTACATTAGAGAAAAAATGGGCCATGTATCATGAAGAAAAGCTTAAAAGACCATGAAAATAAGAAGGGGTCATTTTTCTACGGTGCACCTACTTACCTCTTAGTCCACACCAACTGGGATTAATTCCCATTCCAATATTTTCTCTTCTATAATAGACATATTATTCCTTCCAATATGTGGTCTACGGTATATGTATAAATGCCTTGAACCTATTGATCATCTTGTGAGGTAACTGTCCAATAGTTTTGCTCCTCAATATCTTCATATACTATTAGAAAATCTTAACTATAGCTATGGAAACTAGCTTTTCACATGAGTTTCCATGGAGCCTAAAATATTCAGAGCTATTTTTTAATCAAGAATGTTGGGATTTGCTTATTAAATCATCTTTTCTTTTCAGTCGGCTAATTTTATTTTTACATTATATTATTTTTACATTTCTACTTGTAGCTACAAAATACAAACCAATGCGATAATAGGTCTTAAATGTTGTTTGACTCATATCCATATAATGAATGCTATTTTTTCCTTTTCTTGATATGGGTCAAAGATATGTTGTCTCAATTTGATACTTTTTAATGGTAAATTTTCTCTATCCTTCATATCTCCAACAATTTTGAGTTTTCTTTTCATTGGCTTATGAGGTATTTGTTCGTTAAAAAATTACCTTAGGGGATATTTGAATATTTAGTGCTTGAGCTATGTTTATTTTGATGTCATGACATGATCTAATTTCATCTCGCATCTTTGAGCCCATGCTAATTATAGACATTTAAAATTGTCTCAACTAATATTGCACATCTGAATTTGATTACTAACACTAGATTTCATTTTGAGTCACCTTTTCTCAAATTTTTAATTAAATAATCTTCATTATTTAATTAAATTTATCACTTTCATCTAAATTAATCAAATAATTAATGTTATTTGGCTAATCTATCCCCTTTCATGCTAATTTTCATCTTATTTAATTAGGTAATATGAATTATTTAATTAAATTGCTTATGTCTTATCATTTAATTAAATAATATTTTTTTATCTATTAAATGTCATTAAAACCCCTTTTATTAAACTCCTAATTTCATCCATCTTGCACAATTAAAACTTTGTTTTAATTATCTAAATAGTTAATTTCTTTCAACCTCCCACTTGTAAGGGAATATTGCCTTGGAATATTCTTCCATTTGAACTCCTCCAAAATGGAATATTCTTGTAACAAACTTCCTAACAACTTCCTAATTTTTAGGAGGTGTGCTTCTTTGAATTAATGCGAGTCATTGATTAAATCCTTGATCCTTGTCAACTTCCATTCTCATCCATTGATGAGAATCCTTGATTCATATCTTCACCTCTCATTGCTTCTCATCCATTGATTGATCAAATCAATCTTGACTATTGATTTAGCCATTTCTCCTATAAATACTCCTCATTTCTATGAGAAGTGTATCCACTTCCATTCTAGTAAATTTATGTTGTACATTTGTATACTCCCTTTCATCCATTTGCATCCATCTTTAGCATTTAGCATCATTTTAGCTTAGTTTACTTCCATCTTCATCTACAATCATAAATGGAATCTATTTAGAATATTGTTTCAACTAAGGGGTTGGGAAAGGTTGACATTCCACATCAATGCAACACCAATCCCCCAATGGGATGAGGTTTGAATCATTAGATTAGTTTCCTTTAAGCATTTCTTGTTTTTTTATGTTTAAATGACTACTTTATTTGATGTTTTCATGTATTTCATTGGGATTTTGACTTAACTTGGTAAGTCTTGGTATATTTAGTATAGATATGATAGGTTTGGTTTAGGTTATGATCATGCTCACATTTTGGCGCTAGGAGGGAATAATTAACCAAATTGGATGAATTCTTCTTGAGTTTTCCATGATTTGCACATTGTAGGTAGGGTGATGCTAATGAAGTTTACAAGAGTAGCACTTTTGTTGTACAATAGTACTTTTGCTACACAATGGCATTTTTAGTATATAGTGATGCTATTGCTCTATTGTGGTGCTATTGCTTTATTATGGCGCTATTTCCTTATTGTAGCTCTTTTAATTTTTCTAATAGAGGCACACTATTGAGTATTCTAGTTTTTTGCAAGTTCAATAGAGAAGTGCCATTCCAATTCACTGGAGTGACACTATTGAAAAGTGGTCGTTCTTTTGAAATATTACAGTGCTATTGTTATTTGATAGAGTGATGCTTTTGTGGCACAATGGTGCTATTGCAAGGTAAAACAAAGAGTTAATATTTTCATGTCTACTTGGAATTTTCAGTTTAATCTACTCTCTAATAATTTATTGACTACTAGTATTTTTTTGTAAGGCTAACTATGTTCAAGGTTTGGAGAGGAGTAAAATATTGAAGTAAAGGAGCAAAGTATCATTTGATATTTATTGTAAAAGTGTTTTAAACACTTATGGGATGATATAACCCATTGCATGCTACTTTATTTCATGTTTCAAGATAACTATCTTTCATCTGGGTTTAAAATTTACAATGTTATGATTTTCAACATTGGCTAAAGGGTGCTGGCAAGAAGTTGAGTCCACTTTTTGGCCAAAAACTTGAAGTGTTTTCCCTAATTTTCAGAATTTGACACATTTGACCTTAAAATTTGAAGCACTTAGAGATGTAATCTTCAAAAAATTCACTAATCATAAAATGTAGTAGTCAGAGTCTAGTTTCTAAATATGTAATTTATTTCAATACCTAGATTGTACAAATTGAGTTTCAATAGGCATTTCTAAAAACCACTATTTAAAAGTCACTTTTTTTTACCATACCATGCACATGTACAACACCAATATTTTGACCTAAATTATCATATTTTTTCTAATTTTTTTTGGAAAAATATTTGTGACTCACTGAAGCTTGTTTTCAATATTTTTTTGTAATTTTTTATTGCATTTATTTTGTTAAATTTTTATTAGGCATATTTATTGCTTTGAAAAAATTTTGTGTATGACACACATAAGATGACATAAACTTATCATTTTTATTTTAATTGAAAATAATTGTCTTAAATTTGATGTCATGTAATCCATTCGTCAAAATGTTATGTTGATCAAAAGTTATTAAAATAGTAAAAACCCGTGGTATTTAAAGTTTATGGACCAATTTCATTAGAAATTAATTGAAAAATAGAAAAAATAATCCAATTGTAAAAAAATTACATATTTGGAATCTGCATTATCTCATTCAAAATGGGTTTTAATTTCATCAAAAAAATTTGCAAAAAAAGTCATTAGCTATATGTCCAAACTTGATATTTTTCTTTGATATTGTTAAGACCCTCAACTTGCAGGTCAAAGTAGGTTGAAGGCCTAGGTTTGGATTCCCAATGCTTTTCCTACACCAAAATACAAGGTAGAAACCCAACCACAAAGAAAATCCAATTTCATTTTTTTAGAAATGAGATCCCATTTCTGAATATTAAATGTTGTGACTATTGATAGGGAAATGGGATCCCACTTTGTAAATAGGATCCTGTTCCTTTTTCAATAGTCCTGACATTTAATATTGGGAATGAGATCTCGATTATAAGACAGGATCCCATTTTATAAATGGGATCCCATTTGTTTTTAACCCTATTTTTAAAAATTTACTGGCAAAGTTTACTATGAAATCTACAACTTCACATGTATGGCTGAGTATGACATATTGGGCTATTTTTCATCAACTATTGTCTTTGCAGGTGGTGAACTTGCATTTTTTATTGATTTTTTCAAAGGAGGCATCATGTAAACCATTTTTGATGTGGAATTGTGTTAGTTTTGTACTTTTTTGGAGGGACAAAAGGTCTTCAACTTGCAATACATGGATTCAATTTTTTTCAAAGCAGGCATGAAGAAAATAGTTTTTAAAGTGGAGTTGTGCTAGTTTTCTACTTGCTTTGAGGAACACAAGAGGAAGAATTTTGTCCATATAGGTCTTCAACTTCCAATTTGGATTGAATTTTTTGAAGAATTTCACTATTGATATTCATTTGTGCTTGATAATTTTATAATCATGGGAGATAAAGCTCGTAATAAGAGGAGGAAGACATTGACTCCTAAAGAAATTGAGAAAATAAAGAGGGGATACAAAAACAAAAGGAAAGAAGAATAAGGGGTATGTGCAGGATCATGATGGGCTAAAAAGTGGTGATATTATGGGTATGTGTAGGGTATGTGGTTTTAGATGACTAATTTTTTACCCAAAATTGATGAAACAAAAGGAGATTCTTAGTTTTCCACCAATATAAATTATGTTTTACTTTGAATTTAATAAATAATTATTATTCATTTTCTATTTGAATTATGACTAAAGTCATAATTGATAAGTTGATTGAAAAACATCTATAGCTTTCAAACAGTATCACATTTTTTTATTCCAAAACATGCATCACATTCTATGTTTTGCATACTATAGGATTAAAAAAAAATGAATTTCATGAAGTTTTGACCAAGTTAAGGTGGTCAGACATACAAGTTTTTATATTTTTTAAAAGTTGTAATAAAAAATTCATAATTAATTATTTACTTGAAAAAAAATTACAAAAAAAGTGTATCACATGGGACATGAGTCCTCTACTTATATCTAAGATATTATAAAAGAATATTATCATTTTATTGTGGTTAGGGTGGTCACAAGACACCTACTTCTTATTTTTTCCCTAAAATTTAAGTGCTACTACATTGAAATTTTAAATTTTCACCAAATAGGTTTTTTAAAAAAAATAAACCTAGTAGTTTAGAAACTATATTCAATTTGCTACAGATTCTATTCTTACATATTTTTGAAAGAATATAATAATTTATTCAAATTTTTATGTCAAGTTGCCTAACTCTATTTTGTCTAATTTTTTCACCACTTAAGGGCCTATTTTTTCCATGATGATCCTACACATACCCTGAAAATTAAATCAATGAATGATGAGGGAGCATCTAATTCCACAACTATTGAAGATAAAAACATTGAGGAGACCATGGTTGTAGACAAAGTTAATTTGCAAGAAGTCCATTTAGAGAAGAATATGATTATACAAGCAAGTCCTACTATGTCTTCAAGTCTCTCTTTCAATGCTATGGAGAATGTTTCAATATGCGCAAATCTAGGTACATCTTCAAATCCACATGTTAGTGAAATGGTAAATTTTTATATAGAAGTTTTACAAGATGTTGGACTTAATGATGTTGAGATTGATAATGTTCAGAGAGATGAAACTTTAATAGAATTTTTTGAAAATGAAAAAATAAAATCTTTTGTTGAAAATGAAAATGAGAATGATCCTTTTTGTTGAAAATGAAAACAAAAATCGTTTTGTTGATGAAAATGAAAATGAAAATTGTTTTGTTGATGAAAATGTAAATCATTTTGAAGTTGAAAATGAAAATGAAAATGAAGCTGGAGATGAAAATGTGGAATGCAATGTTGAATTTAATGAAAATACTTTTTTAAAACTGAAAGCGGTGTTTTCGATAATCTTCCTAGTCAAATTTCTTAGAGAGAAATAAGAACGCATGCGAATAGAACATACAATAAATTATTTTATTGTAAAAAAATATCATTTCAAAGCCAAGTAATGATGTAATTAATGAGAATGTAAAAAATGAGGAAAATAATGAAAAAGGTTAGGCGTTTTTGTTAAACCAAAAAGAAAATAACAATCATTAAAATATGTTGTCTACTGTTGCTACAACCATTCAATCTATTGGGTAAAATAGTCTATCTAAAAATAAAAATGTAGCAAGAAGAGCCATAACAACTGCTATAGTTAATAAAGCAACCTAAAACGTTGCTAAGAGCGGGAAAAAAAAAGAGAAAGTATAGAAAATGATCCTATCAACCAATGTTGGAGTTTCAGTGGTTGACTCCCAAGGTTTGGTATGAAATTGAATGTTGAAATTAAATCTTTGATTGAAAAATATTGGCATGATAATACTAGGGTTTCATCTAATCCTAGAGATGTTTTAAAATTAAGGGTGGGTTCCAAAGTTCACAATCCTCACCCAAAACACCTATTAGATACAACACAAACTGAATTTTTTTAGAAAATTTTATTGTGATTTAGTTTTAGTTGGTAATATTAAAATAAGTCTGAAAAGGTATTTTGAAAAATGTAAACCTTGGTATGTAAAATTTAATAATCAACAAATATCTTGTTGTTGTAAAACACATGTACAATTTTGTTATTTTTATGATGTTTTTCGATATATACATTTTACCTTGCATACTAACATGATTATATAGGAATGTGGTATTAATATGCCACTTGAAGCAATAAGGGAGTTTATTTTAGGTTTGTTTTGTGAAAGATCTAATGGTAAATTATTTTATTTAAGTTCTTGTATTTATGGAAAATGCATTAACTGTGGAAATATTTCATTCTTAAGAATTTGTATACATGAAAGTGTTAATAATGATTTAGGAAAATGCATACTATAGGATTAAAAAAAGAAAAATTGAATTTCATGAAGTTTTGACCAAGTTAAGGTGGTCAGACATACGATATTTTATATTTTTTTAAAAATTTGTAATAAAAAATTCATAATTAATTATTTACATGGAAAAAAATTATAACAAAATATGCATCACATCAGGGCATGAGTCCTCTACTTATATATAAAATATTATAAAAATATATTATCATTTTATTATGGTTAGGGTGGTCAGACAAACACCTTATTTTTTCCTTGAAATTTAAGTACCATTGCATTGAAATTTCAAATTTTCACCAAATAGATTTTTTTTTAATCATACCTAGTATTCTAGAAACTACATTCAATTTTCTACATGTTCTATTCTTACACATTTTTGAAATAATATAGATAACTTATTCAAATTTTTACGTCAAGTTTCCTAACTCTGATTTTTCTAAATTTTTTGCCACTTAAGAGTTTGTTTTTTCCATGATGATCCTGCACATACCCAATTGTATGGGGCAGTTCAAGAATGCTCGAATATTCTATTGGTTAAGTAGGGTTCACAAGGAACTTAATGTACAACATGTATTGAGTTTTTTTGAAGCTAGGCATGGTAAAGGAGAACATGATTGAGCTAGTGCATGTGTCAAAAGAATTCTTGCTAGAGAACAATTAAAATTTGAGGATGAAGTAAAATTTAAAGATGCATGTGGGATTGTGGATTGGTGTAATACAAGATTATTTGTACCTAGTTCAAGTGAGTACTCTATAGTTCATTGATTCTTTTAGCTGGTTGAATAAAAGAACATTGTACCTAGAGTTGACTGCAAGACAATCAATATATCTACTAAATGGAATTCATTTAGGAGTTTGAGAACAAGCACATGGACTATCTAGACAAGGGATATTGAATGTTTTTTTTAGTTTTGTATCTCAGGAGATTGGGAAGCATGTGAAAATACATAATCAGTTGAACAATGGGAGAAAAGATTGTTGACACCTGCACAAGCACATGATCAATATGAAAAAACTATTGAAGAAAATGATCAATTGTTTACATCTGAAGATTATGACCGTGTTTCGGACCTTGTACAAGAAGGTAATTTAATTCAATTTATTTCACTTTATTAAGTTATTTTGTAATGCTAAATTATTTATATGGATATACGCAAGTTATTAAATCAAATTTTGTTTGCAAGACATGTGTATGTTGTTGTTGCACGTGAGGGGAATGAAGAGAAAATAGAATATTGGTTGGCTCATTGTTTGGAGACTAAACATAATTTAATAGAACCTTGAGAGGATGATGATGGCTATCATTATCCAATAGGTACGGTGATCCCCTTAAGACATCCATCATTATCCAATAGGATCGGTGGTGGTTGTTGGCACTTGGCTATGAAAATACTTGACAAGGACAAATGGTCTACCTGCATTTGAAGATTATGAAACACATAAAAAGATTATACACTATTCACATTTGGTGGTGGCAATAAATACAAAACTAGATCGGTATCATGGAAGACTTGCAAATAAAGTGCTATGGAGAATTTCTATGGAAGAACATGAGACAATCATAGAAGAATTTCAAAAAAGAGAGCATGTAGATGATGCAATGGAATAAGTAAATACGGGTAAATATAGTTTTAGTTTTATATTGTCCTTTTAAATATATTAAATACATGTTTTGATATTGGTCAAGTGTGTTATTAGTTAAAATTGATTTAAATTGTCATTTTATAGATCCTTAAGCCATAATCATAAAAATAATCTAGTCCATGCAAATTCAATCTAGACAACATGGAATACTTGGTAAAAATAGGTAACTATTAGTTAAATTATATTCAAATACATGTTTTGATTATATATTGATATTGTGTGTACATTAATAGTTAAAATTGATTTATTATCCTTTGTTGTATCCTTTAGCCATCATTGGATTGATAGATCATACTTTGAAACAAAAAGGAGAGGGTACCTGGAGTCAACCTACACACATGTGTGGAATACTTTTAAATGTATGTGCTTGAATTGTTTACATATAGATATTTTTATATAAATTAAAATATGTATATTTGGATGATTTCATTAATATTGCTTCTACCTTTTTGATATCAGGTGGCATGAAGACATACTACATTTTGAGCACGAGTTTGAGATGTTCTTTAAATGGCATATCCAAATTTTTGTAAACACTTTTTTGAGATGACATATATGTACATACATACTTACACAATTAAACATTTGTACAAATTACAAATACATGTACATACACAATTATGTGCTCTATGTACTTTTATGTATCTAAATCAATATTCTATATATTTTATTTGTTAAATGTGCATGTTTTCCTACTTTGAAACTTTATATTTGATTGTATACTCACTAAATATCATGCATAAATTATTGTTAAATCAATTATATCCTTAAGATATTATATTACAACCCCTTAAGACATCCCCTTAAGATGACCCCTTAAGATGACCCCTTGAGACATCCCCTTAAGAAATACCCTTAAGATGACCCTTTAAGACATCGTATTAGGACCCCTTAAGACAACCTATAAATTAGTGTTGGATGCTATTATTTTTTTTTGACAACTTATAAATTAGTATTGGATGTTATTATTTGTTTTGATAGCTTATAAATTAGTGTTGGATGTTATTATTTTTATTGACAACACATAAATTAGTATTGGATGATCTTATTTGTTTTGACAACTTATAAATTAGCATTGGATACTATTATTTGTAAATTATGATTTATTGAATAATTATTGATTGACATAAATTGAATAAGTGCATTGACTAATTATTGCTAATTATTGAATGTACATACCATGTATATCATGTTTAGGATCACTAAATTTGTAAAGTACAAATATTAAAATGTCATATTAATTTCAACTTTAATTTCATATTTATATTTCATTTCATATTAATGTCTTGACTATGAACATAAAATGCATAAATGTACATGTGTAAATTAAAATTTCAAACAATAATAATTTCTGTAATTTACAACATATTAAGTGCATGAAACCAATATATTAAGCACATGAAATAAAGTCCACCAGAGTACAACCCATGAACTAAAGTCCAACAATGTACTTGATCCATGAAATATAAAGTCCAACATAGTACATGAGAAACCAAATATGTCTAGGCCATGAAATAATCAAATATAACCCATAAAATCATGTTTAGGTCATACATTGTCTCTATAATCAAGAGACATCTTCACACCATGCAGACTATGTGGATGACTTGAAACATTTTGTATAAGAGAAAGATGAAATTAGATGTAAGATGATGAAAAATGATTTAATGATAATTTAATTTATAATTCATCATAAAATTAAATTACCATCATATCTGGATTTGGATGCTTTGGTGCACGTGAACCAACCTCTAAGTTTTTTGAATCAATCTACATAAACAAGACAAAGAAAGTTGAAATTAGATGTAAGTATACAATTAAAAAAATGATTTAATTCAATTTAATTTATAATTTATCATATTTTAATTGTACTGTATTATGAGGTTATGCACCCTCTTCTCCGGGACCTATTTGTACATGCTAAACTACAAGATGTGTCTCATGCTATAAAAGAAAAAGAATTTAAAACATGTATTAGCTCATATATATATATATATATATATATATATATATATATATATATATATATATATATATATATATATATATATATATATATATATATATATTCAATTTTAAATTTTAAATTAAAGTTATTCAAAATATATAATTTGTAATTGACTTTAAATATAATAAAAATTTTAAATTACCATGATATCTGGAGCTTGTTCTGCATGTCCTCCTATAGGTGTAGCTATGACTGGGTCTAGGTAGAAAGTCGCACTAACATAGTCCTACAAGATAAAATTTAAAGCATGTATACTTCAATTAGGTTTATATATATATCTGTGTGTGTGTTTGTGTATTCAAGTTTGCACATTTTTTGTAGAATTTTTTTAAAACCTGAAAATCAAAGGCCTCATGAGTAGCCACAACATCTAAGGTTTTCTTGAATCCCATTCTCATTGTTGTATCAACCTACACATACATGTAGACATTTTTAACACTTATAATATTTGCTTATAATATTTACAAGTGTGCATGCACATTTGATATATAGTGAATTCAAAATTCATAATTGTAACTACAGTAATGTAACTTAAATAACTTACAATATAAATGTACCTTCCCCTAATCTATGATGCCTGATAGTGGAGGAGTGCTTGACAACCCCTTGAGTGGAATCAATGTGGAAGACGATTGACTCCCCTAAACCAACATATAAATATTTTAAACATATGTTCATGATTCAATTATAAATTTAAAACTAAAGTTACAAATAATTTCATAAATAATTTAGAAAATTGAAATCAAAATACCCCAAAGGGGTTGCCGAAAAGGATTGGTGTTGATGTATGTTCTCATTAAGCAGATGATTTCCCCATTGTTAGTGTAATCTATACATCAAATAGTTCAATTGCTAAAATGTATTGAAGAATTTTCTTTGATATATAAATTTAATAAAAAAAATTATAAAATCAACATGTAGATGCATATTTATACCTATGTCATAGTATCCTTAGGGTGATGGTATACTGTAAGAAATTCTACAAATGAACTGAGGTGACCAGATGAACCGCCAAAGTTTTGATGTCCACCCAAACTAGGTGTGGCCTAATCGGGTCCATATCATAATTGGTGGAAACTAGTACATACATGTGGGGCCCTCAACACTCCTGGAGTGGTACTCAGACCAAATCCATAATACACTCCTCCACCATCATCATCTTTATGCTCCCTACTCATTATTGTAAAAGCATGTTGATCAAGGTCTCTAGAAAGCGTATTAAGGGATTCTAAAGTGGAGACCACCACAAGCTAATGCAAAGGTGTGGGAATGAGAGGACCAGGAGTAGCAACAAGGGGTTGCACGCGCATGGGGCATTGGGGATCAACCCTTTACCCTAACCTCTTTTATGGCATGTTGCCACCAACACCTTAAAATGATTTAAAATCAAAATAATTGGAATTTTTTCCCATAACAAACTCTACATAACAGGGTTGAGAAAGTATGGGGCTAGGTGGGATTTTTTTTATCTTAAGGTCTAAAATTTGTCTATATGAGAGACTTTTTGCATAAAATTGTCTCATCTTCTCTCTCTCTCTCTCTCATTGATGCCTATCAAGATTAGAATCAATAGTCTTGATGGCATCTACAACGTTTTGTATTGCAGATGCACAATGTCTAATGTGAGGAGGAATCAATGCTTGACTCTACACAACATTGATTTGATTTTGAATGGATTCAACTTGATCATTTATATGGTCTCACAAGCAAGCCTCATCAGATGCAGCAGGTGCTAGAGGGGGATGTGGAGGGGGAGGTGGAGGTGGATGAGGTGCTGGATTGAGGATATCATTGATGTTAAATTGATCCTTGATGTCAAATATAAGTGCACTTGCATTAAATTATACAAAATTAACATACAAACTATAGACACCTAAATTTGGACACTTAATTTATCCAAATTTATCCCTTTTCATCTAAACATACCTTTATCCATATTAATTAAGTAATATCACTATTATTTAATTAATACCTCTAAAGTTCTTCTAATACCTAAGGTATCTAGTTAAATAATTAAATACCTTCCCCCTTCCATCAAATGAATTAAATAAATATGACATTTATTTAATTCCTCATATGTCACATCCTCCATCTTTTTTATTTAATTCTAATCCATCTTCCAATCTCATCATTAGGGTTGTGCACATTCCTAATCCTCGATTAGGATGTGTCACATCCTACAAATTTTGCAAGTTGGCTTATAATCTCTCTTAGCCACCTAACCCTCTAATCCTTCATTAACTAGTCTAATCAACCTCTCAAGGAATTTTTAATTCCTTTTATCCTTCCAAGGAATATTAAATTATTTTTTCTCTTCCCCATGTGATTTTTGACTTGTTACATCAAATCACATGTCACATCCTCCATGATTTCCCACTTGCCTCTAATCTGTCATTAATTTGTCTGATTTCTAATCAGGTACTTGCACAACCTTAATCACTTAGCCCTACATCTTGATCCTGGTGGCTCAATCTCAACTATCCATTTCCCTAGAGAGTCCAAAACTCTCTATAAATACCTGCTCTTTTCTCTCATTTTGGGAGGAGATCATTCATGCTAGCCAAACTCTTGCAAATTTTTTTCTTGAGCCATACTTAGCCAAATCTGCATTCTTGCATCCATTTCCACTTATCTTTCCATCCCCATTTCATCTCATAGATTGCATATTTCCATCCAAGGAGTATACAACATCGAAGATTGAAGGGCCAACCAAAGGACAACTCAACAAGGTGAAATATTTCATTTTTCTTAGTTTAGTTAATCTTTGGGCCAATCTTGAGGTGTAGCATGTTTTTAGTTGTTATTTACACTCTCTTTTTGTTTGATGTTCATTTCCTAGCAAGTATTTTTTCTCTATCACATTTCTGGCATGCCTAGTGGGACCCACAAATAGGTCTCTTGCTTTCATGTTTGCTAGTTTTTGACTTTTTGTAGGTGCGGGTTATAGAGGAGAGGACCTGACCTACAGAGGGGAAACTTGACCTTCTGGGGGTGGACCCAACCTCGAGGGGTAGACCTAACCTAATAGACAGGTGGACCTGCCCTCCACAGGCGGACCCGACCTTGCCTAGAGGCGGACCTACCCTCCACAGACTTAGAAACTGAATTTTTGCAAATTTTTCATAGAGAGGTGAACTTTCCCTCTAAATAGGAAAATTTTCCCTCTGAACAAGAAAATTTTCCCTCTAGACAAGTGAATTTTCCCTCTAGATAGGAGAATTTTCCCTTTGGATAGGCGAAATTTCCCTACAGACAAGTGAACTTGCCCTCTAGACAGGTGGATTTTCCCTAGACAGCTTTTTCTAGAAAGTAAAATTTCATGTTTTAGCACTCCTTTTGACTATTTTTAGGGTTTTTAACCCCTAACTTAGGCACATAGTTTAAATAGAGGTGTCAATTAACCTTGTTTGTGGTGCTTGTGGGTAAGCTATTTGATGTATCCAATCCCATTGCGCCATTTGATGATCCTAGGTGATGAGAAATCGTAGCTTACCAAGTCCTTTGAGTCATCCTCTTTTAATTTTCTTAGCAGGACCTACTTGGGGATTTCATCACCCCAAAGGACAATTCCAACCACACGTACCGGCAGGGTATATAAAGGAGGGAGAGCGAAAGTTGTACCTCAATCCAACCACATTGTAATTGGTGAAGCGTCAGGATGACGTGAAGAGTTGGTTTGAGCCTTTAGTATCTTGCTAAGGTTCTTGAATCATGCTTGTAATGGGTTGGTGTTCACGGTTTTGGGTATGTGCAGGATCATTATGGAAAAATAGGCCCTTAAGTGGCAAAAAATTCAGAAAAATCAGTGTTAGGCAACTTGACATAAAAATTTGAATAAGTTATCTATATTATTTCAAAAATATGTAAGAATAGAATCTATAGAAAATTGAATTTAGTTTCTAAACTACTAGGTTTATTTAAAAATAAATAAAATCTATTTGGTGAAAATTTGAAATTTCAATGTAGTAGTACTTAAATTTTAGGGAAAAATAAGTAGGTGTCAATTACCACCCTAACCATAATAAAATGATAATATTTTTTTAAAGATTTTATATATAAGTAGAGGACTCATGTTCGGATGTGATGCATATTTTTTGTAATTTTTTCCAACTAATAATTAATTATGAATTTTTTATTACAACTTTTAAAAATATAAAAACTCGTATGTCACCAGCTTAACTTGGTCAAAACTTCATGAAATTTAATTTTTCCTTTTTAATCCTATAGTATGTGAAGCATAGAATGTGACACATGTTTCAGATTCAAAAAATGTGATGTTGTTTGAAAGTTATAGATGTTTTTCAATCAGCCTATTGATCAGGTCTTTAGTCGTAATTCTAATAGAAAATTAATAATAATTATTTATTAAATTCAAATTAAAGTATAATTTATATTGGTGGAAAGCTAAGAATATCCTCTAAAAACCCTTTTCATTTCATCAATTTTGGGTCAAAAAAAGGTTGTCAGCCGCATACCCTACAAATACCCATAATATTACCACTTTTTGGCCCATCATGATCCTGCACATACCCTTTGGGCCTCACGTACTAGGTGTATATCAAGGACTCCCTAGCAACCATGTTCATCCTAGAATAGAAGACTTTGTCAGCCATACCCTTTCTACTAGACTTAGGATTATGCTATCTGAATTGTCTTCTTTGTGCAAAACTAGTGATTATCTGATTAATTGACTCAGCCATATCCTTTTGATTGATGTCTGCTATGTTTTGGGTCCTTTGTCTTAGTCATTTTTTCAAAATTAAAGTTTAAACCTGTCCAAGGGCATACCTGACCCACCCAGGGGCGAACTTGACCTTGAACCAGCCTTTTCTAGCCTCTTTCGGCCAATTTTCACCAACTTTAGCTCCATAGGAAAACTTTCCCTCTAAAAAGGAAAATTTTCCCTCTGGACAGGCAAACTTGCCCTTAGGACAAGCGAATTTGACCTTTGGACAGGAAAACTTGCCCTCTAGATAGGTGAACCTGCCCTCTAGATAGGCGAATCTGACCTTTGGAAAGGCAGAACTGACCTCTAGAGGTAGACTTGACCCTTAACTGGTCAATTTTATCATCTGTTTCATCATTGTAGACCCTCGTTTCATCATTTTGTGCACTCGTTTCACTGTTTCAATCACTTGTTTCCCTGTTTCGAGTAAACATTCACCCATTTCAAACCTTCATCTCTTGTCTTGAACTCTCATTTTTCCATTTTAATCATTCATTTACTTGTTCCAAGTAACCGTCCATCAATTTTGAACCTCCCTCTCATCATTTCGAGTTGTTCACCCATTTCAAGTCATTGTTTACTCATTCTAAGTAAACATTCATCTGTTCTAAACTTGTATCTCCTCATTTTGAGAATCCTTCATGCATTCCCAGTCACCGTTTACTCATTCATCCATTCTAAGCAATCATTCACTCATTTTGAATGCTCGTTCATCTATTTTGAATCTTTCTCCCCTCATTCCAAGAGTCATTCATCCGTTCTGAGCATTCGTCCATCCATTCTAAACATCCATATCCTCGTTTTGTGCATATGAATAACTATTTTTTGACCATTTTCACCTAGGGGAGGACTTGACCTTTTTCAGGAGTGGACCTACCTAGACAGGGGTAGACTTGCCCTCCAGGGGCGGACCTAACCAACCAAGGGTGAACTTGACCTTTGAACCAACCTTTTTGAGTCTATTTTCTTCACTTTTGAACAACTTTTGCTCCATAGGCGAACTTACCCTCCTGATAGGCAAACTTACCCTATAGACAGGTAAACCTAACCTCTAGATAGGTGAACCTAACCTCTAGAGGCAGACTTACCCAACCAAGGGAAAACTTGACCTTTGAGCTAGCCTTTTCGAGCTTGTTTTAGTCATTTTAGGCTAACTTTTGCTCCATAGGCGGACCTGCTCTCTGGACTAGTGAACTTGACATCTGGATAGGCAAACTTGACCGTTAGATAGGCAAAATTTCCCTCTGTATAGGAAAATTTGACCTTTGGACAAGAGAACTTGACCTCTAGATAGGAAAACCTTCCCTCTAGATAGGAAAATTTGACCTCTGGATAGGCGAACTTGACTTATGGATAGGTGAACTTGACCTATGGACAGGAAAACTTGCACTCTAGATAGGCGAACTTGTCCTCTGGACAGCTGAACTTGACCTATGGATAGGCGAATTTTCCCTCCAAATAGGTGAACTTTCCCTCTAGACAGTAAAAATTTCCCTCCAAATAGGCAAACCAGCCCTCCCAATAAGTGAAGCTGACCTATGGATAGGCGAACTTGACCTCTGAATAGTCAGTTTCATGATTTGTTTCATCATTTCACCCCACTCAGTCATTATGAGCACCTATTTTCCCGTCATAAAAACTATTGTGTAAGTCATCGTTTCATCACCAAAATCACATAAGTGCTACTTAGAACATCATTACAGTCTATATCCAACATTAGATAATCCATCCCAATCACCTAGATTTCATTTTGAGAATTTTGATTTTTGTGCTAAAACTTCCGGAGGCCATAACTTCTGACTTGGGTGTCCATTTGAGCTGAAATTTTATGGGTGGTTGCATTATGAGGTGGCATGTGGATTCCCAACCTACCTTGCATCAGTTGGACCCCGTTTTGCCACATTTTTGGGGCCTCAAACTTTCATCTTGACCCTCAAAATCACAATTTAGTATTTTTTTTCAATTTTTGAAAAATCATTTTCGTTAATAGCTTAGAATGCATGTCTCATGTTTGGGATGTTAGTTGGAAATTCATCCTATCTTAGTTTTTGGTATATTTTGGGAAAAAAATGGACTCTTAAAAGTATGTCTGGGAAGTTTCCTAAATTGGCAAAATTTGGCAATTTTTGAAAATTGCCAAATTTGGAAAAATTTGACTGTCAACACCTTACATCCTTTAAACTTCTAAACATGGTGTAGAATCAATCCCATCACATCCTCCAATAATTATAAGCTTCAATCCAATCCTAATATGAGCTTTAATCTAATCCCAATCTGAGCTTAACCAAAATCTTAATCTAAGCTTTAATCTAATCCCAATTTGAGCTCAACCAAAACCCTAATCTGAGCTTTAGTCCATCTGTAGTCAAGATCTTTAGATATCGAAACAAATCTTAAATATCCCTCCCTCCATCTTCTTCATTTTTTTCCTATTCATCCATTCACTCATTCCGAGTAAACGTCCATCCATTTTGAACCTTCTTCTATCATTTCGAGCTCTTGTTCACCTATTTCGATCAATCATCTACTCATTCTGAGTAATCTATCATTCATTTCAAGATTTCATATTTTTGTTCCAAGAGCCTTTCATCTATTCCTAGCAGTCGTTTACTCATTTTGAGTAGTTGTTCGTCCCTCTTGATCATTCATTTCCTCGGTCTGAGTAATCTTCTACTTGTTTTGACCTTTCATCCATCTATTTCAAATTTTAATCTTTCCATATCAGTCATCATTTACTTTTTCCAAGTAAATTTTCATCCATTTCAAACTCCCTTTCATCATTTTGAATTCTTGTTCTATCGTTTCGATCATTCGTTTACCCATTCTGAGTAAATGTTCATCCATTTCAAACCCTCCTTTCATCATTTCAAACTCTTGTTCTGTCATTCTATTGTTCTAATCATTCATTTACTCATTTTGAGTAAATGTTCATCTATTTCAACCCTCCTTTCACCATTTTGAACTATTGTTTTGTCATTCTATTGTTTTGATCATTTTTTTACTTGTTCTGAGTAAATGTTCACCCATTTCAAACCTTCTTTCATCATTTCAAACTCTTTTTTTCTCATTTCAATCATTTTTTTATTCATTCTAAGTAAACATTCATCCATTTCAAATCTCCTTTAATCATTTTGAACTCTCGTTTAGCCATTCTAATAATCCATTGACTCATTCTGAGTAAACATTCATCCATTTCACACCTCCTTCAATCATTTCAAATGCTCGTTCAATAATCCTGGTCAATCATTTACTCGTTCTGAGTAATCTTTCATCTATTCCAAACCTTCATCTTCTCATTCCAAGAATCATTCATCCTTTGCAAGTAGTCATTTACTCATTCCAAGTAGTCATTCACCCGTTCAAATCAATTGTTTACTCATCTTGAGTATTTTTTCATCCATTTCTCCAATCAAATCATCATTTTCCCCATCCAAATCCCCTGAACTTTGTCTCGGGTTATTATCGAAATTGACCTAAGTATTTGATCTAATTTTCATCATCAACATCTACTTAGGATTGTCATTTGTCCTTAGTTGATCATTATCGTCAGCCCACTCAATCCATTTTCAATCTCAAAGTGGATTCGGTGCCACAATTATCCATTTATCCTTTAATCTGATGAATCAACATCCTAAGTCATCCAGGGTAATCTCTAAAATAGGGTTTACAATCCCTTTTGTCATACTATCCAATCCATCAGTCGATCTTATCAATCATCAGTTGATCTTATCAGTCATTGATTGATCTTATCCAATCCAATCACCTTCGACCCAATCAATCTACTTCCATCTCAAAGCAAAGTTGGTGTCATAATCATCCTTTGATAATCAAATTTGATCATCATAATCAATCCCATTACATCATCCAATCATCCTAATCTGAGATTTAATCCAATCCCAATTTGAGCTTAACCTAAATCCTTATTCGAGCTTTAGTCTGTTCCCAAATTTTTGATCCATCCTCTTTATCCTTTCATCATCATGAATCCTTATCCTCCATCAATAGTGGTCAAGGGAAGCCCTAATTATGTCGACAATGATAATGAATGTCTTGTTGATAAAGAAGAATGTGACATAGATCCCCTTGACACTATCATTGCTAGTAAGTTTTCTCCACCCGCTTTCCAAAATCCAATCACCCCTTCAAGTTATCCTGTTATGTCTTCATCTATGCCTAATCATTCTCCTTATACTAGCTTTGACAAGTGATATCCATCATAGCCTTCATCTGCATCATCCTCTTATCCAACACCTGCATCCTCTTATCCTAGTTTGCCATCATAATACCCCTATCCTAATCCCCCATCCACATCCTCCTATCTCAATCCTTCATCTACATATACCCACTACCCTAATCCTACATTCACACCTTCCTATCCTAATCCAACATCCACATCAACTTATCCTAATCTAACATCCACATCTTCTTATCCTAATCTGACATCCACATTTCCCTATATCTCAATCAGCCATCTCAATCTTCCCACCCTAATCCACCATCCCAATACCCTAACTACAATCCACCATGTGCATCCTCATTTCCTAATTCACTATTTCAATAACCCTATCTTATCCTTCCCTCCAATCGTAATCCTCCATCTACTCCTAGTCTTCCATCCAATCCCATTCCCCCATCTAATCCTAGCCCACCAATCCCTAGTCCTAATACCCCACCAATCCATAATACTTCATCCACTCCTACCATGCCATCTCAACCTAGAGTATTCAATTTTCTCACTCTAGAAGTTCTCCAAGGACTTCTAACAAAGAAGACATCTCCCACCCCACAACTTGAAGTTGTGCAATCATGCCATCCCAACCCATCATCCATGGTCATTAGTGATGAGACCCTTCTCCACCCAACACCTATCATTGAAGATACCACCCTAGCACCATTCAAACCATCAAAGTGATCACATCCTTTGAATCCACTGAGCCCCCACATCCTATCATCACATCTACCAAATCCATTGAACACCCTCTTCCTACTCTGAGATCTATCAAACACGTCAACAACACACAAGTCCAAGTCACTCTTCCCACTCCTAGTGACAACACACAAGTCCCATCCACTCCTCCCACTCCAAGTATTATCAAAATACATTCCCTTGAGCTTCATGAATCCTCTATCCCTCCATCTTCCTCACTTAAAGAGTCATACCAAGACTCCATTGTCATACATCCTGCACATGATGAGTCATGCCAAGAGCCTAATCCAAAGCATGCCAACATATCCCCTTCTCTAGATCAAGATCTTACCATCCCATCTAGTCCACCTCATGATCACATCCCCCATCCATTCTATCCCATGATCCCCTTATCATTTAAGAGTCCACTACTCATCTTCATTTCCATCTCCATCATATAATCCCACTACCAAAAATCTATATCCTATCATATCCCCTAATCCATTTCCTGATACCACCGATCCAAATATTGCTATCCCATCATCTCCCTCTCATAATCCCCCATCATCGCCTAAAACTGCTATCCCCAAACCACTTACATATCCCCTTGGTACTCTCACATTCTTATTTGGTTTTGATACTAGAACAATGTTTGATATCCACTCAACATAGTCAATAGATCTTATGAATACTGCATCTAGTAGCTTCTTCAACTCAGCTTTCACAAAAAGTGCAATATGAGGATGCATTTTTCTTAGTTTTTTCTTTACTAGATTCACGCTAGGTGTTAATGATAAATGACGCATGATGAGTTCTAGATCTATGTCAGGCATATCAGCATATGACCAAGAAAATTTAATCTACCTCTCCTCACATAATTTAGTGAAATGAGGTTTCTCCTCTTCTGTCATGGATTCTGCTAGATGTAGGGTCTTCATTGTTTTAGTGGTGCCAACATTGATGGATTGCGTAGGCTTAATCAAGACTAAAGATCTCTCTTGATAGTGTTTAGGGAGAGTGTCAAACCTTCCATCTCTTGGTGCCTTGGGAAGGTTTTCACCCTAAGATACACTCTTTTTTTTTACTTTTTCCTAATTTAATAGTGCCATTAGATGGTCTTCACTATTAGAATCATTTCTTATATTTTTCATTTTTCATTGGGGAGGTTTGGTACTCCCCTTAGTAGGAGTTTCATCATGAGTTTCAATGATATAACATGTGTCAAGATTATTGAAATAGAGAAATTTTATGATGGCATCATCATTTGAGAAGGTGGGTATGTCAAGTGGCTCATTTTGATCCCAGTCAACTATTCAGGATGCATTAAGGGCAAGGAATCATTAGGTTGGCTAAGGTCATAAGGGGTAAGCATCATGATAGCCATGTTATCAAATTGTCCAATGAGGTCTATGCTGTTACTTTCTTCCAACGTGTCTATCTTGCTTGAAGAATGATTGTCTTCACTTGAGTCAAAGACATACTGTGATCCATATTCAAGGGGTGTAGAACCCGAACTTTGTCCCTCCATACATATTGGTGTATACTTTTGGATGACATCAATTTCTTTATCATGGAAAGACTCTTCAGAGAGGGAGTCCCATTCATATTCATTGGAATATGTCTCATGATCTTCACTAGCCTGCAAATTTTGTAAGATTCTTTCAACAATTCTTTGAGTTTCTTCCTCTCTAGAGTCTTCTTTGTATCCTAACCCCATTTTGTCATTGGGACTCATTGTGATAGGTTGTATTGGTTCACTGATACCTTCTTTTCTTTTACCCAAAGGGACTTTCCCCTCATATCCCATTTTTTCCAAGATTTCTTTGCCTTTTCCATACTTATCTGTGCATATATTGGACACTAATACTTGTGATGGTTCTTCATCTTTGTATAACCACTTTAGAACATCCATGTCTTATGATTACTCAGGTTGGGTGTTTTCTTTTATAAACTTCCCATCAAAGAGTGTGATGGGTTGTAAATATTGTTGTCTTGAAGTGGATGGTTGTCTGTACGACTTAGGAGAAGATGAAAATTGTGATAATTACTCAAATGAGTATTCCCCCATGCCATTGTCTTTTATTTGGATCTTTTCAAACTATTTTGATAAGGCATTGAACTGACCTCCATTGTTGGATGGAATAGAGTCAGTGACCCCTTTGTCTTTTGATTGAGATTTTTCCTCATGCTATTTTTTCAAATAACCCATTGGATTTTCTTTGTTTGATGGATCAAAATTTGATGACTTCTTTGTTATGTGGTACAAAGGTATCTTGACTTGTTATGAGTGCATTGCAATATTGGGGATTGTTAGAAACTACAGTAATGGTGATCTCTTGTCCATTGAAAGGAAATTTTAGACACTAATGATACATTGATGGTACCACTTACATCTCATGAATCCACGACCATCCCAAGAGTATGTTATATGTCAATTCTTTATCTTACACTTGGAACACTATCTCTTTGGTGATTGGTCCCAATTGAATGGGTAAGAAAATCAATCCTTGCAAGGATTTGTCCTCATCATCATATGCTTTTATGGTGATTTTCCTTCTAGGATCAATAGCATTTTTAGAATATCCTAGTGCACGAACAAGCTTGAGAGTGCAAATATTTAGGCTAGCTTCTCCATCTATAAGGACACATTTGTTGTGATGTTTATGGATTAGGACTTCAATTTGGACAGAAGCATTATGGGGATGGGTGGTAGATGTATCATGTTTAGAGAATGATAAGAAATGACGTGTAATTAAATGTCCCACCATAGTTTTTAATGTACATACTTATAGATTGTTTGGTAGTGTGGTGGCAACTAAAGCTTGTTCTAGGATTTCTTTTTTTGTCAGTGAAATCTTGAGAAATTCCAATATGGATATTTGACCAGGTATCTTCTACAACTGATCAATGATGTTGTATTGAGTTATAGGAGAAATAGTCATTTTGGACATGGAAGGGGTAGTTCCTTTCAATGTTACCTTGGCTTTTCCTCTTGTTATGGCATTAATTGGTGGATTTGTTAGTGTAATTAATATTTAATTACACTTTGCATAAGTTTACTTAGGCATATTTAATTCCTAAGTTATAGGTTTTATTCTTATCTTTATCTTCCGAGCTATCTTGTTGCTCAAGATAAGATTAGGTTTAGGAATCTTTGCTTTTATAAAGCAAATTATCTCTTGTATTATTAACAACTTCGAATATATCAAATTGCATGTTTTTATGCAAATATCTGCTTTTTCATTTTTTTTTTCTGTGGAAGGTCATTTTTTCTGTTTGCAATCAGATCTTGGTTTCTAACATGGTATCAAAGCCTCTATTTGCAGCCCCTTCTCAACCTTTTTGGAGGAACACAGTGCAGAGCTCATTCGAGGTCCCTCCAGGGTTTCAATCCTTGAGCATATTTATGCAGCATCTTGGATTAGATCGAGGTTTTCTGTTGGATTTAGAACACTGGAAAAAGTCAGAAATGACTTTTATTTCATTTATTTTCATCACCATTTTCCAGATCTGCGAGGCTTTCAAGCTTGGTGATTTTTCTGATAGATCCAGGGGTTGCCTAATTTTTGGAGCACTTTGGGCCCAAACAGACCTCGCCGTTGGATTCATAGCCCCCAAAACCCCCATTTTCATATAAAATTCGTCCGATTTGGACACAGTCGTCTAGAGAGGCAAAAAAAATTTTCCCAAGGGCCATATGGCCCCCAGGCATGCATTCTAAGGTTCAAATTTCTAGAAAAAATTAAAAAAATATAAAAAATAGAAAAATCTATGCATTTTTTTGTGTTGCCAGTACAAAGAGGCAGTGCTCCCTTGCACCACCTGGCGGCCACCGCCACACCATCGGGCCACCACTGCCATCGGCATACTCCAACAAACCTCCCGAGTACTGCCGAGCTTGGGCTCCGCCAGCCCCAAGCTCCTAGCCCGTGGGCTTACTTAAATAGCCGGGGGTTCTATCGGTGACTGAGAGCCATGATCCGACCTCGCCAACTATTCTCAGCTCCCATCACAGTCATGTATATGATCAGGGGCTCCACCTAGTGCCCAGAAATGCCCACCCCTGGTCCGCCTAGGTGACCAACCGCTACTTTTTTCAGCCCCTAAGGGCCCTAGAGGGCTTACTGGCCGTTTTTGAGAACTTTCACAGAATCAGTCATATATTTTGCATATGGAGGTATTTTTTGCAAACGAGATATTGTCGGAAAGCTATTTCAATGCTCTACACAATGGTGTAGGTGTAATTTTCTGGTTTTTCTTTTTTGATATCTTTTTGGGCCTCAGAAGTAAGATGTTTCCATTTTCACTCCGGGATGCATATCTTTTGACTTGCTTATCCGTTTTTCATGATTTTTCGTGCTGTCAGACAGCTGGTTTCGACCTCTATGCAAATCTGAGGTCATTTATAGGATATGTTTACCTTATTTTATGCATACATTCATTTTTTTTCATGTGCTAGGTTTGCATTTTCACTTATGTTTCTGTAGTTTTGCATTATCTCCTTCTGCAATCATTGGGTATTGTAATAAATGAACTAAGATAAAGTTCCATTAAGGGGGGGTTCTTGCATCCATCTTTCATATTGGTGACAACTTGCATGAGTTCTTCTGGTTTCTTGTTGTTTCCTTTGGTTCTTTATTGCTTAGCTGGACACATCTTTGGTTTGCTTTGGTTCACACTTCACATTGGGATTTTATGATTCTTCATCTGCATTGGTTTAGATCTTTCTTAGTTTGAAGGCCATGTTTTTATGTTCAATGTTCCAGCATCTTGATGGTACTCATCTTATGGGAAATTTTAGTTTCAGTTTGGCATTGGCTTTGAGAGACACAACTTCTAGATTTTTCGTCATTATGGGTCCTTTCATCCTTCATCTACTATTGCTTACAGATTCTAGAGTTGATCCAATATGTGAGTTTCCAGTATTCCTTGGCATTGGGTCTGTTGTTACATTTGTGATTCTGTTTTTGGTTTAAGTTGTAGACATACTTACCTTTCCTTGCTTGCCAAATTTTTTGGGGTTCCAGTGTTGCTTCATCAAATCTCTTCTAGTGCTTCTTCACAACAGTTCATCTCTCATTTGGGGGGGTTTTCCCATTGGGTTTTCTCTCTCTTTGCATTTGTAGATGAGTACCTAATTAGGCCTTGTTGGAACATTGGGACTCATATTTGCATAATAATTTTCTTCTCCCTAAGTTGCACTTATGGGGGTGTTAGTGTAATTAATATTTAATTACACTTTGCATAAGTTTACTTAGGCATATTTAATTTCTAAGTTATAGGTTTTATTCTTGTCTTTATCTTTTTAGCTATCTTGTTGCTCAAGATAAGATTAGGTTTATGAATCTTTTCTTTTATAAAGCAAATTATCTCTTGTATTATTAAGAACTTGGAATATATCAAATTGCATGTTTTTATGCAAATCTCTGCTTTTTCGTTTTACTCTTCTATGGAAGGTCATTTTATTCGTTTGTAATTAGATCTTGGTTTCTAACAGGATTGTCTTGATCTTTTTTTATTTTTATGATGTTAACTCGATTGTCATTCGTGTCAATGTTGGTGATCAGATTTCTAGGTACAAGGTCATTGATTTGATGTGAGATGGAGTCAATATAATTGTGTTAGTTTTTAGTAGTGGCATCCTTCCCTTGGCTTCCAATTTCAATGACTTGGATGGGACTCTCAACCATATTAATACAATGAATGGTAGAATCATAAACATACTTTACATTCTTTCCTTTGGTATTCGATGTAGATGACTCTCCTTTTTCATAAGTGGGTAGAGGGTTCTTGAACACTCCATGATCGTTATTTGTTTGGGATCTCTCAATGAGTACCTTTTTTTTATCAATAAGGTCTTATTTTGCATGTTTTAATTTCCAACAATCTTCCATCATGTGGCCCTTGTTTTGATGGTAATCACAGTAATGGGTGTTGTTCCACCAAAAAGGTTTGACTTGCGGATCCCAATTTTGAGCTTCTAGGACCATGATAGGTTTAGCCTTAGTAAGTTCTTTTAAGGCTGAATCTAAGGATTGTCCCAATGGTGTGAATTTTCATCGATTCGAGGTTTTGGAAATGGAGTTTCTCTAGTCCCTGGATTATTCTGATAATTTTTTTGGCTAACATTTTTAGGGATTGGTGGATTGTTGGTCTGATTAGTCTTAGTGGAAACTATTGTTAAGTTGAATACCGGTTTTGTATTTTGATTTTCAGCTATGACCTCATTATTACCTGCATTCTTGTTTCATTTCCAAAATTTAGGTTTTTCCCCACCATTGTAGTTGTTAGAGGAATTGGATGAGTTATTTTCATTGTATATCTTAATTACCCCTCTTTTGACCAAGGCTTCTTCGATTTTAATTCCATTTTCAATCAATTTCTCAAAGGTTGGAGGACATTGTAATAATAGTCTATAACTCATCTCTTTGTTTAGGTTGTCAATGAAAATCTATATCTTTTCCTTTTCTGGTAGAGGACAAGAGTAACTTGCAAACAATATCCTCCATTTTTGTAAGAAAATAAGGAGGGATTCACCCTTTTTTTGTTTCAAGTTGCAAAGGTCTTTCATGGTGATGTGTTGGATATTGTAAGAGTATTGAGTGAGAAATTTATTGACCAACTCTTCAAATGTGTTGATGGGGGGTGTAATATTTGAAAACCATTCAAGGCATGTCCCTCCTAGACTTCATGGAAAAAATGTCATCAAACAAGTTTCTTCATGTGAAAATTATAGACTCATGATTCAAAATTCCCTCATGTGATCTAATGGATCAAATTTACCATTATATTTATCATACTTTGGGAATTCACTATGTTTGGGGAAGGGAATCATGTTGATGGATTGATTAAAGGGGTATGGAAAAATGTCCTAAATCAAGTATCATTTCAAGTTCCTCCTTTCCATATCTAAGGAACGATCTTGGGCTTGGAGTTTTGATTCAAAAGGGTGTGTTAAGGTACTCAAAATGTTGGAAAAGCCTTGGATTTTGACAATAGTACATCATGCATAACTCTAGATTGTTCTTACAAGATCTCCTATAAAATTTGAAGGTTAACCTTTCTCTAAATTCGTAGAGCATAGAAAATTTTTTTTTATGTTGTTTTGAACTAAGATATTTGATATTTGGTTTTCTAATCTTGATCTTTCATGAAATCATTGTGTGAACCACATTTTTTTACTCTGTTTTGCCTAAGGAAATGTTGAAAACTGTTGAGAGGACTATTTTTTTGAAAATGGGTGAACTTAGGTTACTATTTCATGGATTGCAAGAGGCACCAAAATAGAGACAAGAGGTGCCAAAACTCTAAAACAGCCCAAAATGACTCTAAATAGCTGAATTACGCCCACAAAGGTCTATTTATTGAATTTCTCAATTGTAGACTCATTTACCTCAATGAATGTAGTTCTAAATTAATTCTTTCACTTTCAAAATGTAATGTTTTGATGGTGTTTTTTTAGTTTCATTTTGAAAATGCATCAAGCATAATATACACTCCTAAGGATGTGTAAGACTCTATTCTTTTGGATTCCATGAGGTTTTTATGCCAACTGCACTTATCTTTAGCAGACGAATTCAAAAGCTTGGCTACATGGGCTCCCTCTTACAGTGCACTCTCTTCTCAAGCCAACAAAGCTTCCAGTCCCCATGAAACTGCCATGGTGAACTAATCATCTCTACTAAAAACTGCCAGAATGTGGATGCCTTGAAAACGACCATTGCTGCACCAAAGAATAGATAAAGGATTTTTGGAAAATCTACAACAAGGGTTTTAATTTAGACATTTTTTTCCTAGAGCAGGACCCATGTAATGAGAGACCATTGATTCCCTTCTCATAAAATCCACCTATGTGATACTTGAACTTACCCCAAGTATCCACATTTATATCCTTGTTAGAAGTCGCTTGGCTTTAGTTTGTTACTGGTTGGGTTGTTCCCTTGGGTGATTACTTTTTCCCACAAGGCAGGCCCTCTAGGATAAAAAAAAGAAAGCAAGCATACTCATAGTTTGATCAATCTTTATTTTGCATGAATAAAGAGAGAACACACGCTATATGCTCCACTTACACTCGCACATAAACAAGAATGGGTCTAGCTTTTTGGATCACCCAATTAAGGGGAGAGCATATGCCTACAATCCATTACATACAAAAGACATGGTGTTCATTTTCCTTTAGTTAAGTTATGTTCCTAACTTAACCAAAAGGAAACAAGTAAATAACATCCAGCCCCTACAACATATTAGTAGTTTATGTTTGAGTCTTTGATAGCGAATTTGGGAAAACCTACAAAACACAACATAGAATGTGAGTTTTATGACTTGGTGAAAAACTCCAAGAGGCACCAAAGCAAAGAAAAAAGTTTCAAAATTAGAGTTAGAGGTGCTAGAACTCCCTGTAATAGTCTACAAGAGGTGTAAAATAGGTGTAAGAGGGGCCAAAACTCAGGAAAGAGGCACCAAAACTCTAGAAATAGTGCAGAATAGTCCCGAAATAGGGGAAATAGGTCTTTGAATAGCTTACAAGAGGTGCCAAAACAGGTGCAAGAGTGAAAAAAATTCTCAAAACAACCCAGAATGGTCCTAGAACAGGTGAAAATGGTGTCTAAACAGTTTGCAAGAGATACCAAAATAGGTACAAGAGGCACCAAAACTCTCAAAACATCCCAGAATGGTCCCAAAATAGGTAAAATGATCTCAAAATAGTTTACAAGAGGCACCAAAACTCAAGCAAGAGGTGCCAAAATAGGTACAAGAGGTTCCAAAACTCTCAAATTGGCCCAAAATGGCCCCGAAATAGGTAAAACAGTCTAAGAATAGTTTACAAGAGGCACCAAAATAGGTGCAAGAGGCACCAAAATAGAGACAAGAGGCAGCAAAGCTCCTACAACAGCCCAAAATGGTCCTAGAATAGGTGCAAAAGGCTCTCAAGTATCAAATCTTGAACCTGCAATCATGAAATTTGCAAAAAAGTTAGAAATAAGTGAGGCAAAGGCCCCATGATGGGCACCATTTTGTGTGTGTGTCATGGAGAGATTAATACCAACACAAACCTTAGTGAAATGATTTATATTGAATATTTGAATCAAGTAAACTACTCTATTTCGTAATGCAATCAAACCTTTCAAGAGCATCTCATTGTCCTCTATTTCTAAGGATTTATTAAACCATTTGGCCCTCAGATTTCTATGAGCACAATGGTTGTTAAAATGATAACCTAGAAAATGAGATTAAATGCTTAAGATTCAAGCTAAGATGATTCCTATGTGCAAACGTGTGCTGGAAGGATTAGTGGTATGCTTCTAAATGTAAAAAAAATGATGGAAAGGATAATGGGTACAATGATAAATGAAGGATGATGTTGATGATAAATGAACAAGTGGAAATGCTTGATGTGATATGCAACTATAATGAATTATTCATTATTATGCATATGCTCAAATGCAAACATAAAACAAACTAATCTAAAATGCATCTATGATGCAATGGGGATGATAAAATACAACTATGAAGCAATATGTTATTCTAGAAAGAGAATGCAACATAAAACACGATGTAAAAGCTAACTATGGGTCATCCCACAATAATGGGTTACACTTTTTGGCCAAACTTGACATTGAAATCAACATTTTTAGAGAAAACTTCACTTTCTGACACTTATAGTAGGTAAACTATTAGGAATTTGAAAATGATGTAAACTAGTGATTTGTGAGATTTGGTCTGTAGATTTTAAATGTTTTTTTTTTTTTAAATGAAATTAAATTGTATTTTTTTTGCTTTTCCTTTGATAACTAGTTTTTAATAGTAAACAACATTTTTAAAAAGTGGTGTGTACTTCGGCTCACATAACTTTTTATCTACAAAGAATAAAATTCTAATTCTTTTGAATTTAGGTTGGTAACACAAGTATTTAGTTCTTTAATTTTTTTTCATAGAATTTTGTTGAATATTTTTCTTTTAATTAAGTTTTGAAGTCAAAACATTTATAACTTAGACATAGGTGCACTTCGGCTCGCATAAATTTTTTGGTATGTATTGAAATTCATTTTTTTCTTTTATTGTTAGAACGAGGACATCAATACCTAGTGGATATATATTTTCCAAATTTTTTTTCCTCAAATTTACTATTTTTCCACAATGATTTTTCATCGAACTTGACATTCAGTGAAAAACCTATGTATAGTAAAACTAAAAAATAAAAACAAAATAAATTAAATTTATAGTTGTTGGAAAGCACGTTTCAATCACTACAATAATCCAACTTGATTTATCAAGTTGACTCCATTTGCACCTCCTTCCCAAGCTTCAATAGTCAAAAAAATGCATAAATTTTGAAATGGTGGAGGGGAAGGTGAAAAAAGGGGGTTCATTAGAACCCCCTTCATTAGAAGTGGGGTTTATTCAAACCCCATTATATGGTGCAAAAGGGGTTTCATTAGAAGGGATGGGGCTTCATTAGAAGGGGGGAGGGTTCATTAGAAGGGTGGGTTCATTAGAAGGGGGTGGTTCATTCAAACCCCATTCATTAGAAGGGGTAAATCATTTTAAATTTTGTGATGAGAATTTCTAATTTTTCTTCATTCGAAAAATTGTAACCCACTATTGTGGGTTTACCCCTATAAGACTTGAAGAATGCTCCAAGCTCCTACAAAAAACCTGCGTGATACTGTTACTTCAAATGTGGATTTCAAAATGGCATTATAACACTATTCAAAACTTGGATGATAAATACAAAGGAAAAGGGGTGTATTTATAGGGTTTCTTAAGCATCTTGTGAGTTGGCACCTATCAATGGTCCAAATTTGAAGGAGAAAGAATAGATAGTGGAGATGTAGAGAATCAAGATGTTGTCCCCTTGACCAAATACAACATGCCATTTGGATGAGGGAATATCTTGACCAATGGGAAATATGCCAAATGGGTGGTAGAATGAAGCGTGTGAAACAAAGACCATGTGCTCTAGACTTGTGGGAAGTGTGCAAGAATAAAGCCATGTTCTTTTTCCAATTGGTGGAAGTGTGGGAGGATAATTATAATTAATAATTAGGCTTATTTATTTTCATGTGACCTTTATGAGGTGGCACAAAAATGTACTAGACATGTGCTCTAATTGTTAATCAGGATTAATGAAGATTAATTAAATAAACATGTTTAGGTAACTTTGTTTATTTAATAATCTAGAAGAATATGATTTTGGAGAATTAATAGAAGAGTGAACAATATAAATAAAGTTGTACTTTATTTATATATAGTCTAAATATTAATCAAATAGCTTGTATTTAATTAATTGAATATGATGACCATTTCTAGGTGTATAATGATACCAACTCCATTAAGAACCTTTTAAAATTAGAGTCTTGCATAGGCTTTGAGATGCTAGCAACAACAACTAAAGAATCAACAATCTGGTTCTCCTCCCTAGGAATCAATTTGATTATGAAAGTGTCAAAATATTCTATTAGGTTCCACATTCAATTTTTGTATGCAACCAACCTTTTGTTGTGGTAGTTGTACTGACTATAGACCCACTTGACAGTAACCTCAAAGTCCCATGGGATTGTCAAGGTTGTAACTCTCTTCTGATGTGAAAACATTAGTCCTCTGGCTAGTGCTACGTCCTTCACCACATTATTGGTGTAGCCAAACTACAACTTGTAAGAAGAAAAAAATGTTTTCCCTTTCATGTTAATTAGCTCAATCTGAACCCCACTCCCTATTTTAGATTTATATCCATCAAATTTAAGGGTCCATACCTGATTATGGGCTAGGATTGGTTTCTTCGAGTCAACTACAAGTGTTTGACATAAGGAAACAGACGATGAAGCCAATGGGTTCATCCTATTAAAATTGGGAAACTGTTGCATGTGGTGATTATCATAAGTATCATTCAAATCTAAATTTTGTGCAAGTTGTGATTCTTGCACATCCTTTTGAAATATAGTTGTTGTTTTGAAAATCCCTTTGGGTATTGGTAAACTAGCAGGTACAAGGGCATTAGATAAACTCGGAGATTTCTCATTACCATCTTATTGGTATGAAAGTAAAACTTGAACTAGTTCATCTTGGGAAGATACTTCTTTCAAAAGGGTGTTAACCCTTGTTAGCATAGTAGAATTTCTAGCTTCAAATGAAAACTGATTTGGAATTATATCAAGTTGGTTTGGGCATGTTTCACTTGGAAAACATGGTTCAATATATCAATACATGATCGACATGTCAGCTCAGAGTGACTTTGATAGTGAACTCTACACCAATTCCAAAGTAATAGACTCCACAAGTCTACTTCTTCTCCAAAACTAGATGATCTTGTTGTAGTTTCTTAATCAATACTTGCTAGTTAACAATGGTCATGGGATCAAGAAATTATTCTAGTGGAAAATTATCAGAATCAAGCATTATGAGAGTCATGATTTCTTCTCTCTTGTAAACTCATATTTCAGTCTCAAAATATAAAACGTCATTGGGGCAATCATATTCCATTATCATGTATTTTAGATAGGGTTCACTCTCAAATCTAATTTGGGTAGGTACCCCTTTCCATGGTAGCCACATATGTGAGAAATCAAGGGAGAGATACCCCCCAATACTCTTCATAAAATCATGGCTTAGAAGCATACTATAGGTTTCAAGGATATTTTCCTCCTAAATATCCATATATGTTTGGATCTGACCCAACTTGTACATGTACATTTTTCAATTCGCCAACCACATTAACCTCTATTTTTTCAAGTTGAATTACCTTTCTATCAGTCTTGATAGGGTTTAGACCCAAATTTTTTCATATAGAAAATGGCATGACATTACCAGAAGCTCCTGAATCTAGGAGACAATTGTGCAAATTCTTTCCAAAAATCCTTAAACTCAAGAGAAATGGAGGAGTCCCTACCTTATTTCTATATAAGGCTTCATTCATGTCAGTAGCTGGTGTGGCCTTAGTCTTCCCTTTTGACTTTCTTGCTTCCTCTAGATCCCTCATCATAATGTCACATTGAGCAGGACACCATCTTAGAATGTCAAAGAATGATAAGGAAGCTTTTTGTTTCTATATCATAGAAACCAAGTCAAATTCCATATTGTTATTCACATTATACTTAGGAACAAAAGTTGAGTTACTTGTATTCTAGAATTCTAATGGAACCTTTGGTGGGGGAGGACTATTATCTACATTCTGGTTTGGTGAAACCATGTGATTAAGTGGATCTAATGTAGTAAATGGGCCCTTATTATGATTTCTAAGAAAATGTCCCCTGTTTTCTAAAAGGCCTGAGCATCTCAAACATCCTCTTCTGGTTCATTCTCCTCTTTCCTTGGAAAAGGAGATTCCTCATCAAAAATCTCATAGGTCATGGCTATATCAATTAAAACTCCCTTGTTAGAATTACCTTGAGATCACTAAGCATTCACCTTTTCCATCTTAACAACTTTCTCCATCTCAAGACAATTAACTTCAGAATGGGCAACAGTGTCATACAACTTGCACCAGTTTGTCATGAAGTTTAGTTTTGCCACATTTGTAGTGTGTGGCTTGTCATCACTAGTCTAGTAATTGTGGGGAACTCACCCATTGTTAGGCTCACTATTCCATTTTCTATTATTGTTGGATATCTAATTATACCTCTTATTTTGGTTTTGGTAACCCTGATTGGGGAAATTATGACTTTGGAAGTTTCTTTGGTTCTAGTTATTATTCTGATTAGAATAATTACCCTGATTAGAATAGTCATGGCCTTGAATCGGAGAGGGATTAAATTTAAGTTGAGCCATATCATTGGTAACTTGTGATAGGATCTTTTTTAGGGTCTCCCTCTCATTGGTAAGTTGGACAGTTCATTCATTCTCAATAGTCTTCACAATAGGTGGTTGACTGACAGGATTAGATCCTCTAGCTTGATTATGATAACCTTACAATTGTTGGGAGGCATCTAGGGCTTCATTAGTGAAGAATGGAATGGGAGATGGAGTTTTCATTTCAGCCATGGGTCCATACTAGGAATAATACATTCCTAAGAATGTATTAAACAAGGGGGTTGGGTTAGGAATTTGATATCCCATAGGAGGGAAAACTCCTCCTAAGCCCCCTGATTGTGTGCTTATTTGTTGTTGTAGTTTGATGGCTAAGTGATAAAATTTTGATAAAGAATCAATATTTGCTAGTAAGTAAGTTCTTTGTAAGAAAAAATTGATCAAAGGGTCTATGGCCTTCAAATATGCCTAAATGGCACTATTCTCTACAACCAAATAAGGATCCTACAACCTCCTATACATAGATCTAAAACTAGTTTATGAAGTCATTTTCCAATTCAAACCAACTTAGAATAGACCCTTGGGGTAGATTTAAATACCAATTATAGGCCATGTCACCCAAGGAGTAAGGAAACAACCTACACACCACATCATGGTCAAGTATTTGAACCAGAGTATAGGAATCTTTGAAAGTCTATATGTGTTATTCAACACTTCTTGAATTCCCATGGATATAATTAGGACAAAAATTCTCGGGGTTTCTGGGAATGTCATGTATGCCACCTGGAATAGTCCCTAGTGGAGAAGATTTAGTCACAAAGAAAGCCATTAGTCGCAGTGTGGAGGTGGTTGAGCTAGCTATGGGATAGGTGGATTTAGTTGTTGTGGTGGTGGAGGTGGATTTGGTGATTCCAACTGAGCTATTGGTAGGAATATAGGTGGCATGAATGGGTTCATTAATGGTGATGAGATCATAACTCTACGAGCTTTGGGTCTCATTTGGGTTTTGAGTTCAACTAATGGCGATGGATTCTTAGTGGACCTAAGAACTCTATGAAATCTCTTTGGTGAGAAAGACCCAATTCAATCCAGTTTATTCCCTTGGCCATCCTTCTAGTGTTAGTTTTGTTAATGAACAAATTGACACAACAACATGCAAGTAAGATGTAAGCACCTCACCTTTCCTAAAAAAATACAATCAATGGTTAAATTGATCAGCTTCCAAGGTCCTTGATGTTAGGTCAGAATATTTTTGTTTTACTAAGTAGTCAATATAGTTGTAATATTCAAGGGGCCTACTAGTAAGATTAATGCAAACTAAATCTAACTAACATTTTGGGGGGGTGTAAATAAACTGAGAAAGATAGATCAAATCTTAGAACAACAAATTATGAATATAGACTTATTTAAATCCAGACATGTATCCTAAAAATGAGTGTTTTATTAATCAACCAGAACCATAAGGTGATGCAATCCATAGCATGAACTATACTACTACATACATCCATTATGAAAATACAATAACCATAACCATTCACCAAAAAACTTTATTTCAAAACCAAAACACATCAACTCATTTCTTAGATTAACAGATCAATAGACATAGAAAAATTTCATTAATAGATAATACAATGAAATAGTATCAAATCTGATTTTTTCTACTGATTTCATAAAACAAGAAACAATTATGGTTAGCAAACTCACTGGCATATGGATGACTATGATTCATTAACCTTATCACTTAACAACTAACTTCTGAAATTAACTAAAATTGCATAGAACTATAAAAAGAGTATCAAAGTATCTTGCTTAAATCATGAAAATCTTAAACTATAACAACTATCTCTACTATCTTTCTCTCTAAGTGTCTAATCTTCCTTCAACTAGTTGACCTTTACAATATTGAACCGTACATTTTTGGAACTTTAGGTATCTCTATCACTTCTAGGGTTTTTCACCTAAAAGGAAAGATAAAGGGGCTAAAGAATCTAACAAGTTCACTCAAATATGTAATGATGGATGATTTTATGCCAAAATGAACTAAAATAAATGCAATAGAATGATTGAAACTAACCTAAATGAATGTAAAACTAATATTTAAGCTACAATTGAAAACATAGTGTGATATGCAAACAATGAAGAAATTAAAGAAAATGTGTAGGACAAAAGGTACAAGGATGAATCTAAGTGCACCTAGATGTAAATTGTTGATGTCGGGATGTCTGGAATGCTGAATGACTTAACTGAAATTTCACAATGGGACTCATTCACCCAGGGTGGCAAATCAATCCTCCTACTGGTGAAAAGGTGTCGAGAACTGATTTCTAACAGTCAAGATTTAGAATTTGACAAAATAAAAAATTTTAGGTGTCAAGTGGGAATCATTTTCCAAGGGTGGTGAATTATTCCTCGCCAATATTTTTGGAAAATCAAGAGACAACTCTACAACACCAAATCTGGAAATGTCTGATTGTTAGGTTGTTGAAGTCAATTCTATAGGAAACAGATAGAAAACACTCAACAAGCTTGAAATAGTAATAAGTTGACTTTATTTCCACTTTTCAACACCATTAAACTTGTCAAATCTACAAAAAAAAGGTTGCAAATACACATGCAAAGGCGAAAAATGTTGAAGGGTTATCAAATAATGGTTTTCCTTGGTCAAACCCCACTTTGGCAATCAAACCCAATAGAAATAAATGAAATACAAAGGAAATGATAAATGAACAACATTAAAGTGTTGCAAACTTAACAAAATCCTTGATAATGCAAGTCTAAAGTAATGCCAATGGTTGCTTCAATAATTACTTGATGATGTATTGCAAATGCTTGATTGAATGCTTGAATGCTTGGATGAATGAAATATGTGTTGAATATGTTAGATGTCTTGATGATGTTAAAATGAGGTGAAAATAACTTATTTATATCAATCTTGTGTCTTGGTAACTAGTCATACATCATCATAAGCCAACACCAAGCATATTTTGGGATACATCTCGAAAGAAATTTGAAATATTTTGAATTTTGGAGCTAAGGGGGATTCATTCACCACCCATGGTGAATGGGTCCCACCTAGGAGATGAATATAGGTGTCAAAAAATAAATTTCATTTAATGTTGTGTGTCAGGAATATATTCAAGAATACACTTAAATAAAGCATATGAGTGTATAAAGAGGGCAAATAAGACATGAGAAAGGGATAAACAAGGGGAAAATGCCTAGAAAAGTGTGAATCTTTATTACAAGACTTTACAACACTTGAAACAAGGACTTGTTGATGTGTAAAAGGATGACTTTTGGGTAAATTATAATAGAGTCTAGAATAATGTGGAAATGTCTTACAACACTTCACAACACATTCACAAGACTTGAATATTTGAATTTTAGCTCTTCAATAAACATGTTCAAGACATGTTCCAACATAAAATCAAGGAAAAATATGTAAAATACAATGAAAAAATACCTAAAAGGCCATGAAAATGACAAGGGTCCATTTTTCTATGGCACATTTAGCCCCCACTTTATTGAGAGGAAGAACTTGATTCAGACTCACACTAAAGTAGCCATGAACAAGAAGAGGAGGGTTCAAATGCACTTACCTTAGCAAGATGGAATAAAAATAGTCAAGAGGGATGATCAAGCCCCTAGGATGAAGATCCCATGGAAAACCAAGCATAAGAACAAAGGAACACACAAGTTTTTAGAATTAGATAAAGCTTCAATCATCAATCAAACTCATTGTGATTTATATCTAGGGAAAATGAGAATGTGTACTCACTTTGGGCCCACAAAAATTTTGTTCATCCGCGGGGAGAGAAGGGCCAAAAGAAAGAGATACATACGCTAGTTGGCATGCACTCAAGAAAACAAAAGTGGCTATAGGGAAAGTCATGCCGCTAGTTGGGCTTCCCACTCAACCATGCCAAAGTTATACCTCCTGATAACTTTAACAAGGTGCCATAAAACAAAAGGAAATGTAAATGTCGATTTAAGCTTCATGAGACAAGCAAAACTTTGTATGCTTAGAACTCATGAAAAAAATAGGATGGCACAATAGGCATGCAAGTTGTGTTATGAAAGGTGGCCAAATAAGAGTGCAACAAATGTAAAGTGCAAAAATGTGAAATTTTTGTTCAAAGGAGTCTTGTTCAATTTATGTAAGGTCAATCACTTAGGGAACATTGTGTCTAATGTCTCCAAGAGAGGACCAATCAAAGAATAGTAAATTCACAACTTAGGGGATGCAGTGTGTCGCATCAACCACCAAGAGGAATGTAATATGCTAAGAAAGATCACACTTATGAAGGACATCACACCCAATGCCATACACAAAGTAATGAATGCATCATATAAACAACAAGGCTACACTAGGAAGAAATAATGAAAATAAATTATGGTATTGTATTCCCCCCACTTTAAAGGAATTGCTACACATCGTTCATGAGAAATTTCTTTAAAGTAGAAGAAAAAAGAGAATATAAAAGAAAAAAAAGACATGAGAGGCAACTAGGAAAGTCCTATGCCAAGTCATATGTTTCAAAGTTAGGCTATGTCATGTCAAAGAAAATGAGAAGAAAAAGAAAGAAAAGGGAGTTGCCCCCCAGAAAAGAAAATACACCAAACAAATAAGGGATCTATGTATTTGGGGTTAGTATATCCATTCCTACAATATTTTTATGAAAGAGCGCGGAACTATCATCATTCCCCAAATACATAAAATGAGAAGAATGACACAGAGGGAGCGAAAAAAAAAAGGAAAAAAAAAATCATTTTGGGTCAACATGGAAGACATTGTGGTCTCAATGCCTTGAATCATCCCCAAAAGGAAAACAAAAATGAAGAAAACAAAATAAAATGAAAAGGCTTTTGGGTCAACATGAAGGAGACATTTTGGTCTCAATTCCTTGCATCATCTCCAAAAGGAAAAACACAAGAAAAGACAAAGAAAAAGAAAGAGAGACCTTATTGGTCAGGATGGAAGAGACTTAGGGTGCCTCTATGCTTTGAGCCAATCCCAAAGGAAAAACACAAAACAAAAAGAAAAGAAAAAAGTGAAAAACCAATGTACAACATATAGAAGAATATAGATATGAATAGAAGTGTACAAAGAGAGAGATAACACCAAACACATGATATGGGGGAACACGATGAGCACATAAAAAAAGAAAAACAAAGTTTCTAGCAAGACAAAGAAAAATCAACCATCTAATAGGTCATCTGCTTCCCAATCATGATCATTGTACTACAAAGGGGGTTGACTATCCAATGGAGGAATTGCAAGTGCCATACTAGGAGAGTCACCAGGTTGTGCACTTGGTATGAGAGATTTATCGTTTAAGATCATAGAGGAGGAGAATAAAGCATTCAAATTATTGTGCACCTCTTCATCAATTTTAGAAATCTCTTCATCATCATTCTCATCAAGATTAATGACTATAGGAGGATAAAGAGTGATTTCCAAGGAAGGATGTATCAATAATGGTGGTTGTTGGGTAAGTTCAGGTTGTTGTGATGATAAGAATGGAATCTCTTGAGGTATGTCAGAAGGATCATCAGGAAATATTTCCATCAAGGGGGGAGGTTGATTTTCTTTATTTGTTTCAGTTTGCATTTGTCTAGTGAGAAAATGATGACATTGTCGATGCTCTCTAGCAGCTTGATTTCTTTTAATTATATTATGAAGTTGTTGAGGTATTAGAGTGGATTGATCAACATTAGGCTCCTTCATTTTAGAAGGATATGGTTTCAACCTATTTCTCATTATCTTTATAAACTTGTTTAATTCGTGATGGCAAGGCTGGACTACTCTCAACCTCTCTTGGTCTCTTAGACAAAGAGGTTGGGGGATCAAATTACAAAGGAGTGGGTAAATGTTGATCTTTGTTAGAGGGAGTGTCAAGTATGGTCTCATCTATAACAATAGATTCAAAAGTGTTCAGGAATGTACCATAGAGAGACAATTGAGCTATCCTTTTGGCTTTAAAATTTTGGTATGCTATGGAAAAGAAGACCTTTCTAGGTGTAATAGGTTCCATTGGTTTGGGCCAAAAGGCTTCTAGGGAAAAGTTTCCTTTGGAGGATAAGGGATTAAATCAGCTATGGTGGATAGTAAATATTTCATTTTCATGTGGAAAATTCAAACACTTATGAATGACTTATGTGATCGCTTTCATTGAGCGAAGCCAAGGGTGGCCTAGCTACAAATGAAATTGGTCAGATTGTGGAATAATTGAAAATGTCACATCCAATTTTTTGGGTCCTACTTGTAAGGGTAGCATGATCGATCCAATCATAGGGTAATAAAAACCATTGTGTCTTCTTATTCATGCAGTTTCTTTATCATAATCATCTTGATGTAAATTATGCAATACCAAAAATTCCTCAATGACCACATTTTCACCACAAGCAAGATTTATTAATATCCCATTTGTAGGCTTATCATAGATTTTTCTAGCTATGTAGAGAGGATTTTCATGAAGTTTTGGTAATATATCTTTATTAGAAAAAGTGACATCAATAGATTTAGTGGTTTGGAGCTTACAAGGGATAACATCTATCATAGCTATGAGATTATCCATAGGACTACTTTGAATAACCATTGGAGATATATATCATGTTGCTCATTATGTGTATCAATAGTCATTACATCAGTTTTTGAAGGTTCACTAGCCTTGAAAAATGAAGTGGTATGTTTAGGCATAGGGTTGGTGAAAATATGTAAATTTTGGTTAGGGGGTGCAACAAACTTATTGCCTCTATCATTAACACCCATAATGGACAATTCTCCTAAATCAATGTGGTTTTGAACTAGATGTTTTAGAAACTTATAATGTTCAATGTCATGTCCATTTTGGTGATCGAAGTGACAATAAGTATTAGGCTTGAAGGTGGGTGGTAACAGTTGGTTTGGATAAAGCAGGCAGACAGGTGGCAAAGTGAGCATACATTTTTTAATTAATTGGTCCATTGTATTATGGAGGGAATCGGGTAAAGGAGTGAATTGTCTATTAGGTTCCCCATAATGAAAAAGAAAAAATTTCTTAACAATGACCATGTAATTTTTAACTTGTTGGGTGGGTTACTATTGTGAAGGTGGATTAAACTATAAGAATCCTCTATTTGGCATGCAAAATTTTGTATTATTGCCATTGTTATTGTTATGATTGTGGTTTGTAGGTTTATCAACTTAGCTAGAAGTGGATGTGGAATAATGACTTGAAACCGAGTTATGATATTCACACAAGGTTGTGCATAAATTCATAAATGAAGGTAATTTCATCATTGTTAACTTATCCTAATGGCTTCTATGCAAATTCTTTATAAACATCTTTTGCGGATGTGCATCAAGAATCTTAACATCTATTTGGGCATACACAGATTGATATCTTGAGATAAAATCAGTAATCTTTTCATCTATGTTTTGTCTACATTGCATGAGGTCAACAATAGTCTTCTTAGGTGTCATGTGAACTTGAAAGTTACTTATAAAAGCATCCAACAAATCATTAAACAAGTGGATGGAATGATTAGGCAAGTTAGAAAACCACTCTAAGGAACTTTATTTCAAGGTCCTAGGGAAACGTTTGGCTAAGAGTTTCTCATCGAGGAAAAACTCACTACATAAAGTTATGAAGGTATTAACATGGTTGATAGGGTCTCCTTTTCCTCCATATTTCTCAAACCAAGGAATTTCTATCCCTTGTGGCAATAGGGTATGAAAGATCTCTAAAGATAATGGGCTACTACAAACATGGTATGTGATTGGAGTGGTTTGACCTTGGCTAATGGCAAAAAGTTGATGTTGCATGGATGAAAGTATGTTAAGGAGTTGTGTAATGATAGGATCAAGGAATGTAGGTTGAGATGGAAGAGAAAAGGTTGATGGAGTGTAAGTCATGGTAGGGAAAGTGAAAAGAATGTTAGGTGTAAAGGTATTCGAAGGGATTTATGATGCCACGAGTGAAGTAGGAATGCTAGGTGGAACTGTGAAAGGAGCAGCATAACTAACTTGTTGCATAGTGGTAGTGACCTATGGAGGGGTATAAATTGGAATGGATGGGATGGTTCAAGGGGGAGGAACTTGAGATCCTCTTTAATTAATAGGATTGATTGTGGATTGGGTATTAGGAGGAGCATGTATATTAAAAATCTCCACAATCTTCTTTAGGACTATCAAATCATCATCATGTTGAAGCAACCCTTGAAGGTTATCAATGGCGGGTATGGTAGTTTTGGATACATTCTCAAGGGTCAAGTATTGTTGTAAATATGTAAAGTCTTCATGAATATTAATTACCTTATCTTGAGAGTTGTTTTGGGTTTCAACATTCATGGGATGGAAGGTTGAAGTAGCATTATCAGCGCCTAATACACCATTGTCCATACTAGGAGTAGAAGCTCTTGAGATCCTAAGGTCCACAATGAAAGTACTATCATTGGATGACATGAGTCTAGAACTTTGTCTCACCAAAGTATTGTCAATGGAATACCAAACACTAATACAAATACTACAAAGGAGGGATGTGACTCAAATGCAATGCAATCTAATGTATGTAAATGCTAAGAACAAAATTATTGCTAAATGTAACAGAACTGAAAATACAGAAAATAGCATGAAAAATGCCAAAAAATGTTGAAAATGATGCCTAAAAAAGTACAGAGGGACCGATTCGCCTTGGGTGACGAATGAGTCCTAATATGTGATTTTTTTGTGATTTTCAAAGTTTTGAAATGATTTTAATGCAAAAATAGAATGCCACTAAAGATGCATATTGCATATTTTTCAATTTTTTAGTTAAATGTAATGTAAAAATGAAATATAAGCTAGCTTTCACTAATGCAAGATAAAATAATACCTAGAATGCAAAAATAAAACAATGTCCTAATTGAATTTTAATAAAAAATGTAATCTAAGATGCAATATTCCAATGAAATTAGAAAATGAAAAGTGATCAAGAGTCAGGTTCACCAAAACGAACTGTAGATTTTTGGCATTCTAGGTCTCTCTAACACTTCTAGGCTTTTACACCTAAAAGGAGATAGAAAGGGGCCAAAGAATCTAACAAGTTCACTCAAATATGCAATGATGGATGATGTTATGAAAAAATTAACTAAACTAAATGCAATAGAATGATTGAAACTAATCTAATTGAATGCAAAACTAGTATTTAAGCTATGTTTGAAACATAGTGTGATATGCAAACAATGAAGAAATTGAAGAAAATATGAAAAATAGAAGGTATAGGGATGAACCTGAGTGCACCTAATGTAAATTTCTGATGTCAGGATGTCTAGAATGTTGGATGACTTTACTAAAATTTCATAGTGGGACTCATTCACCCAGGGTGGCAAATCAGTCTTCCTATTGGTGAAAAGGTGTCAGGAACTGATTTATGATAGTCAGGATCCAGAATCTGAGAAAACATAGCCTTTTAGGTTTCAAGTGGGACTCATTCGTCAAGGGCAGTGAATCGGTCCTCCCTAAGATTTCCAAAAAATTGGGAGACAACTTTGCAACACCATATGTAGAAATGTCTAATTATTAGGTTGTTGAAGTCAGTTCTAAAGGAAATGGATAGAAAACACTTAACAAGATTGAAATAGTAATAAGTTGGCTTGAAGAACCTAGTTGACTTGATTTCCACTTTTCAACACCTTTAAACTTGTCAAATTGGTGCAGGAGCGCCTAATGGATTTTATGCCTCCATAAGGCCATTTTGTAAAATTTGATTTAGTTTTATGTTTGAAGTATGTAATAAGGTCATCTAGACCATATTGAATGTGTTTGAGTTAGTAAATAGGTTATTAGGTGGTTCATGAGTTCATTTTTACAAATGTTGTCAAAAATGTAAAAATTGTCAAATTGCAAAATTGTAAAAATGAGGAATATGAAGGGTCATTGTGGGAAAAGAAGTCATTTGGTTATTGAAACTCAAGGATCAGTTGAGAAATTGATGATATATGTTTAAATTAAGCCTTGGAGGGTCGAATCCAAGGAGGAAGAGGTGGTTGTTACATTTTAAAGTGAAATTAATAAAAGACCTCTTTGTTTTCTACATTTCTGAACATTAAATTCCTGTTTCAGTGCTTGGTATGGCCATGTACAGAGTTTTCATGACTTGTAGTTTATTTTAATGGATGGAAAATTGAATTATCATTCTAATAGTTTTTGTATCATCGAATTTCATTGAGTTTTGAGTGTTTTATGGTCATTTTACTCAAGACAGGTTTGCAGAATTAGCCCTTTGGGATAGCGTAGCAGCAAGTTTTTGATGGATACATTCCAAAGTAACCCAACTTGAATTTAATATATGTTATATAAGGGATTAATGGGTATCCAAATCAGTTTTTAGATCGTGGTTTTGAGTTTTATGTAAAATGACCATAAAACACTCAAAACTCAATGAAATTCGATGAGACAAAAACTATTAGAAAGATAATTCAATTTTCCATCCATTAAAATAAACTATAAGTCATGAAAACTCTATACATGGCTGTACCAAGCTCTGAAACATGAATTTAATGTTCAGAAATGTAGAAAACAAAGAGGTCTTTTATTAATTTCACTTCAAAATGTAACAACCACCTCTTCCTCCTTGGATTCGACCCTCCAAGGCTTAATTTAAACATTTCATCATTTCCCCTGACCCTTGAGTTTCAATAACCAAATCAACTTCTTTTCCCACAATGACCTTCATATTCCTCATTTTTGTAATTTTGCAATTTGACAATTTTTTACATTTTTGACAACATTTGTAAAAATGAACTCATGACCCACCTAATAACCTATTTACTAGCTCAAACACATTCAATATGGTCTAAATGACCTTATTACATACTTCAAACATAAAACTAAATCAAATTTTACAAAATGGCCTTATGGAGGCATAAAATCCATTAGGAGCACCATTAGGCCTTGTTGCAAGTATGGACTTGGGTGCGTATGTTCTTGTTACAAAGGCCATTGATAGTTTCATGAATGAATTTCATGGTAAGGTGAAGTGGTGGGATATGTAGATAAAATATCTTGAGATTGGTATGAAGTTGAGGGAATTTGATCTTGTTGCCAAGGTGGACTTGGGATCTAATGTTCTTGTTGTGATATGGGTGGATATGTTCATTGAAATGATAGGTAGATGTGTTAGTTTGGAATGATGGTGAAGGTGACACATCAGATTGTGGTTGAATGTGTTGAGTTTGGAATGGTGTTTGGACTTATTGTGGTATGATTTGTTGTTGTGATAGTGATTGAGAGGTTGCATAGGATAATGGTTGTTGAGAGGTGGATTGATGTGAATAATTCCAAAACCATGATCTAAAAACTGATTTGGATACCCATTAAGCCCTTATATAACATATATTAAATTCAAGTGGGGTTACTTTGGAATGCATCCCTCAAAACCTTTCTACTACGCTGTCCCAAAGGATTAATTCTGCAAACCTGTCTTGAGTAAAATGACCATAAAACACTCAAAACTCAATGAAATTCGATGAGACAAAAACTATTAGAAATATAATTCAATTTTCCATCCATTAAAATAAACTATAAGTCATGAAAACTCTGTACATTTCCATACCAAGCTCTGATACCACTATGATGCAGAAGCAATGGTGGGATAATAGACTTAGGAGGCACAACTTCTTTCAATTATGATTCTTCAAACAAACTTTCAACTCAAGAGGCTTGTTCCTAGGCTTCCAAAGGCCAAATTAAGTAACTCACAGTACCATTAATACAACCATAGATAATATGACTTATAAATTCCCAAAATACTCACATAACACCCTAAAAATGATCTCCATGCTTGGTGGAGACAAGATTCATCCAACTCAGCACTCAGACCTACTAGGCCTAGCCAACACTGTCAAGAGGACAGTCAAATTTTAGTGGCATAAAACACTTCAAATAAGGCTCAAAATATGGATTTAGACTTCCCTATGGTACCTACACACATCATCAAAAGCATTGGGAAAAATTCACAAGGAAACTAGGGTTTCTAGAACCAGACAGTTTGCTCCAAAGGGCCTAAAATAGGTCTGAGAACAACAACTTCAAACTACCTAGGCTCTCCCCTTCACCCCAAAGCCTCAAATTAGAATCCTATAGGCTAATTACACCCTTCAACATCATTTCCAACTATCTCTAAAACAAAATTTCCAAAACTCAAGCATAAATCCACTTTTTTCTGCTTATGACTCAGGCTTGCCACATAGAGATGTCAAGCCAAAAACTTTGCACCACTTCCTCCCATGAACCTTAAATTCTCCAAAACACTTAGGGAATAATGGTACAGGGTTAAACCTTCCATCCCACCAAGAATAATTGGATCTAACACGTGGGAATGGAAGAGATTCACATATTTCTCTCAAAACCCTGATTTTAAGGGTTTTCAGACCACCTGATAAAGAAGTGTGGATATCTTCTTTATTTATTAATGAAAATTCACCACTCCAACACCAAAATGAATCTTATTCAATCCTATTTACAACCATCACATTCTTGGAGCATAACTCGAAACGTATAGGCTATACAAAGTGCATGATCAACAGATTTTGTTTCATAAAACACAAAAACAAGAAGTTTTTTTTTATTGAAAATTATTTCTAACTTCAACAACAACCTTTCCTCAACCAAGAGAGGAATATTCAATTTGGATTGATATCAAATGCAACAACTCATAGAACAATTCCAATACCTCATGGCCACTTGTCAAATCCAACAAGCACAACATCAAATCCAATCACCATATCAACAAATTTCACATCAATCCTATGTGTCACTTATATCATCATATCAACATCATCCATCCACATCTCATGTTACCCCTTCAACAACCTATCACACCTCTTTCAATGTCAACCCTTATTCATATCAATCCACCTCTCAACAACCATTATCCTATGCAACCCCTCCATCACTATCACAACAACAAATCATACCACAGTAAGTCCAAACACCATTCCAAACTCAACACATTCAACCACAATCTGATGTGTCCCCTTCACCATCATGCCAAACTAAACCATCTACCTATCATTTAATGACACATCAACATATCCACCCATATAACAATAAGAACATTGGATCCCAAGTCCACCTTGGCGGCAAGATCAAATTCCCTCAACTTCATACCAATCTCAAGATATTTTATCGACATATCCAACCACTTCACCTTACCATGAAATTAATTCATGAAAATATCAATGGAATTCATAACAAGAACATACACACCCAAGTCCATACTTGCAGCAAGGCCTAATGGTGCAAGAGCACCTAATGGATTTTATGCCTCCATAAGGCCATTTTGTAAAATTTGATTTAGTTTTATGTTTGAAGTATGTAATAAGGTCATATAGAAAATATTGAATTTTTTTGAGTTATTAAATAGGTTATTAGGTGGGTCATGAGTTCATTTTTACAAATGTTGTCAAAAATGTAAACAATTGTCAAATTACAAAATTGCAAAAATGAGGAATATGAAGGGTCATTGTGGGAAAAGAAGTTATTTGGTTATTGAAACTCAAGGGTCAGTTGGGAAATTGATTAAATATGTTTAAATTAAGCCTTGTAGGGTCGAATCCAAGGAGGAAGAGGTGGTTGTTACATTTTAAAGTGAAATTAATAAAAGACCTCTTTGTTTTCTACATTTTTGAACATTAAATTCCTGTTTCAGAGCTTGGTACGGCCATGTACAGAGTTTTCATGACTTGTAGTTTAGTTTTCATGACTTGTAGTTTATTTTAATGGATGAAAAATTGAATTATATTTCTAATAGTTTTTGTCTCATTGAATGTTATTGAGTTTTGAGTGTTTTATGGTCATTTTACTCAAGACAGGTTTGCAGAATTAGGCCTTTGGGACAGTGTAGCAGAAAGTTTTTGAGGGATACATTCCAAAGTAACCCAACTTGAATTTAATATATGTTATATAAGGGATTAATGGGTATCCAAATCAGTTTTTAGATCGTATTTTTGAGTTTTCTTCTAAAATTTATGTCAAAATTACCTTATTTGCTGCTCTCATCAAAGCATAGTGAAAGATTGTGAGAAAAATCATTTGCTTGAAGTATTAGAGTTTTGGTCTTGAAAAGTTCATTGAATTTGTGTTATTTTGGAGTCCTCTTACCTCTGCATCACCTAATAACCTTTTACAAGGGAGAAATCAATCTAGAGTATGTATCGTATGAGTCACCTTCATTATCCAATCAAATTCCAACACATGAGCCAACTAGTTGTATCCCAACTCCTTCATTTCATCCAAATCATACTCCTTTGATCCATCAACTTTTTAATTAATGAAGACCTCCACTAAAGGATCCCTTAGAGATGACCATAGAATAATTGGTCCAAGAAAATTTGATTGAGCTACCACCAATAACACCCTTTGAAGAAATCCACTTTAAACCCCATTAGTATAAATATGATTAATATTGTGCATACCATAGGTGTAAGGGCCATCCTATATCCAATTGTATACAATTTAAAAGATTGGTTAAGAACCTAGAATATTTTGGTAAAATTGTGTTAGATAAAACCAATCCATCTAATCCCATTATCCATCCCACAAGTCCTAATCCTAAGCCTATAACACCATCCACTATAATTTTTCATCCACTATATTATCCATCTACTCATACACTTGAAAGGATATGATCCATTGGCTATTAGCAATGAATAAACCATCTCCATGTTATCAAACACCTATCCCTAAGCATATCCAAGAGCCCTCCATTAACATGCTTAGCCTTTCAAGCCCATCATCTAACCCATAAGCCATTGGACCTATTCAAGAGCCTCCTATCATGAGCCCAAGTCAAAGTCCATCATATTCTCTTATTGATGAATATCAAGAACAAATCAAAATTACCCAAGATTTTCTTACATCCATTTCCATGAAACCACAATAGTTATGTCAAGATTTTAACCTTAATCATTTGAAAATAGTAGCCCCTAATTCCAATCAAGATCAAATCATCTCCATCTGACCTATTCATAACATTTATCTTTTCCATGGTCAAGATAAAATCTATAATGAAGAGCCTCTCCATTAGAACCTTGATCACATTCATATCCCCACAATCATTCATAAACAAGACACCCAAGACCTACATGTTCCATCTAATGAAATTCTTGTTGACCTTCTTGAAATTTCATCCCATTTCATGGCCTTTCTTCAAACATCCCTTTCTCATGATGAGATATATGCCCCCCAAGCAAGAGTAGAAGATCAAACAAATACATTGGATATAAGTGAACATAATGCTAATCAAAATCCTAATGATCCTCCATAACCCACTATCGACCCCATTGCAAGTCCTCCATCATATCTTATTGGTATATCCACCTTCATCCATGAGTGTTCTTCTTTAGGACAATGACAACCTTTATCCACTTCACCTTCTTCATCTAATAATGAACTCAAGTCTAGTGTCCAAAACACACCTAGTCTAATTGTCCATCACATTCTTAAAAACATGAACTATAAAGGTAAAGGCTTAGAAAAAAATGCTACAACAAAAGAGATGAAGGTGACGTTGGAAAGCTTGATTCCAGGTGCGATGAAGGGATATTTCTTGGTTACTCTACTACAAGCGAGGCATATAGATGCTACAACAAGATGTTAGGGAAAATGATTGAAAGTACAAATGTTAAAGTAGATGAAGACTTGTTTCAAGTCTCACATGAACTTGAGGTTTTCAAATCTAATATACTTCCTTGGATTGAAGAAGAAGAAGAAATAGAAGAGAAATAAGAAAAATAACTAGAACTAGTAAAAACTCCTACAACTCTATAAAATTATGTTGAGAAGAATCATTAAGTAGATTAGATAATTGGAAATAAAGATGAAGGTGTTCTAACTAGAAGAAAGTTTGCAAGATAAAATGAGCAAGTGAATTTGTGGTTGTTGTCAAAAGGTGAGACCAAAAACTTTGCTGATGCTAACAAAGATGGTAATTGGATAAAGGCAATGGAGGAAGAACTAGATCAGATTGAAAAGCATTAGACTTGGGAAATGGTTGACAAACCTATTGATAAGAGTGTAATAGGAACAAAGTGGGCGTTTTGGAATAAGCTGAATGTGGATAGTGAAGTTGTAAGAAACAAGGCCATATTGGTTTACAAAGGCTATTAATTGGTTGAAAGTATTAACTTTGAGGAGAATTTTTCTTTAGTATCTAGAAAGGATGCTATAAGAAAGTTTCTTTCACTTTCTACTCATAAGAAGTTCAAAGTATATCAGATGGATTTCAAGATAGCTTTCCCAAATGGTGATTTAGAGGAGGAAGTCAATATTGAGCAAGTAGACAGATTCTAGTTATCAAAAGATCCAAACCTAGTTTTTAGATGGAAAAAGGATTTATATGGTCTATATCAAGCTCCCAGAGCATGGTATGCAAGGCTAGATAAGTATCTACTCAGCAAGGTTTGAGGAAAGGTAATACAAAAACTAATCTATAAATTAAGGTTTTGGAAGATAAACTGTTGATTGTGGTTTTCTATGTTGATGACATCATGTTTGGTGGAGATGATGATATGTGAAAGAATTTGCAGAAGAGATACAAAAATAATTTGAAATTTCAATGATTCGTGAGTTATCTTTGTTTTCCAGTCTTTAGATTATTTAGCAAGATGGTGGAATTTTTAATTTCTGAAGCTAAATATGTAAATGAAATATTGAAGAAGTTTTGAATGGAAGATTCTAAACCTATGGGTACTACTTGTTAGAGTTGGATATGGACATACCCAAGATCTAGAGGCCAAATGGAAAGCACAAAGAGATCAATCTGCAATGATCAAGATTGTAATGAAATTGATTGTCCTGAAATTCTTCCCTAGAATTTAATATACAATGTATGAGATATCCTTGGTTATATAGCCAAGATGAGACATAAGATGTCATAATATTATGAAATGTGTCTTAACCTTATGATATGAGATAGCTTATCATAACTACCTAGGAAAAGATAAAATCTAGACATGATAACTAAGTCTTCTAGAGATAATCTTAGGACCTAAGTAAACTTAACATGTGAATATGTCCCCTAAGTCCCTATCGAGTTAATTAACTGGGTATAAGACATTTATTCACACCAACACACCCCATTAAGTACAAGTTAGGGAGAAAATTATTATGAAAATGATGCAAAGATTCAAGGATGGGTCTCCACTAGTAGGACATGTTAGGTACCCATATACATATGCAAATTCAATCTCTCACAAATGGAGAAAAGGAGAAAATATAGTGAGACAAAACTCCTTAAAAGAGAGATGAAAAAAAAAAGATTTTGATGATGCATGATAAGGCCAAAACCCCATACAAGGAAAAATACCACCAATAAGAGAGAAGAAGAAGAGAGACTGTGAAGCCCCCCGTCAAAGGTGAGTCTCTTGCAATGGTAGAAGCCTAGCATTAAATGTTGAAAATGATCCAATATTTCCAAACAAAATTTCCCCCATAGGAAGAAGAAAAACCAAGATAGTATGCAAAATTTCTTCCCATTCTTGAAAGGAAGATGTGCGAAGAAGAATGGTATGTGTTGTCTTTGAACTATGTTCAAGTGTCTCCATGTCAATGTCGAAAGTCGACACACTCCAAATAGGAATTCTAGACCACATAGCTAAAGATGTCAATCTAGAATCTCCTAAAGATGAATGTAGAACACAATCCAAAAACAAGTATGCCTCCTCTGAATAAAAGGAAGCCTTCTCAAAATTTTATCCAAAAGTATCCACACTCACGTCAAACTATGAAGAATAATCATGTAGAATGAACAAGAGGGATAGAGTATTCCCTCACAAAAACTGAAGAAGAATCATCTTCATCAAAGAGAAGATTTATCCAATCAATGGTGCCTCCCAAATCATAAATATGAGACTCAAAAAGCAACCCAAAAATGTCTATCAAGTATGCATCCCAAGTAGATGTAGCTAGAAGACAATGAAGATCTTGCTACAATGCATCACAAAAAGCCATATTTGTAGCAACACAAGCATCATCAACTACAACAATAAATGGAACAAATGAAATGCAAGGCTCAAGAATGGGGTTTGATGTTAGAACTCCCAAGTTCAAGTAACCAAATGTCTCCTCACAATCATGGTTCACACTACAAGTGTGATCAATAGCCAAAGGAACAAAGTTATCATTAGAAGAAAAATCTACAAAGCTATACAATTGAGATGAATGATCAACCATCCTAGTAGAAATAATCTCTCTACTCTCCAAGTATCTAATGATAAGTAAATCGGGATTGAATTCTACAGTCCTATCTCCATCATGTGTACTTTGATATATGGAAAGAATATTGTTGGAAAAGTGAGGTACACACAAAACATCATTGAATGTTCCCTCCCCAATATCAATAGATCCCTTCCAAATTACACTCATGTCTGTATTGTTTCCCATAAAAATAGGAGACATGGCACATGGATCAAAAGAAGAGAATATAGACTATGAAGATGTCATATGATAAGATGCTCCTAAATCTAG